>CM060709.1:209492153-210692153 GCA_030686995.1 Artemisia argyi | reverse complement strand
GTTTGAAATGAGTATGATGGGAGAACTCAACTTTTTCTTAGGACTCCAAATCAAACAACTAGAAGATGGTATCTTCTTTAACCAATCTAAATATATTAAGGACATGCTTAAGAAATTTGGACTAGAAGATTCGAAACCTATCAAAACTCCCATGTCCACGGAAACGAAACTCACCAAGGATGAGGAAAGTGAATCCGTAGATAGCACTAAATATAGAGGTATGATTGGTAGTCTACTTTACCTAACGGCTAGTAGACCCGACATTATGTTTAGTGTTTGTCTATGTGCTCGTTTTCAAGAAGATCCTAAAACTACCCATCTCGAAGCCGTTAAAAGGATTTTTAGGTATATTAAGGGCACTACACATTTAGGTTTATGGTATCCCAAAGGAACGGGAATAGACACCATAGTGTATGCCGACTCGGATCATGCCGGTGACTATGTCGATAGAAAAAGCACAAGTGGTATTTGTACTTTTGTTGGACATTGTCTCACCTCATGGTTCTCTAAGAAGCAAACGGCTCTTGCTATCTCAACAACGGAAGCCGAGTACGTTTCGGCCGGAAAGGCATGTCAACAAGCTCTTTGGATGAAGCAAGATCTTGTCGACTACGGAATTCAACTCAACGACATCACAATTCTTTGTGACAACAAAGGTGTCATTGATCTTAGCAAAAACCCGGTTCAACATGCTCGTACCAAACATATTGAAATCCGTCATCATTTCCTTCGTGACAACGTCCAAAAAGGAAATATCTCAATTAAGAAAGTTTCTTCCGAAGATAACATAGCCGACATTCTCACAAAACCTCTTAAACGTGAACCTTTTAATCTTCTTAGGATAGGCTTAGGACTCATGGAACCTACAATGTAGTTCTGGACATTAGACAAAAATCACAAAAATCAAAACAAATCCAAAACCATTTTTCTCAGCAGGGTCGGCGGAACCCTCAGCCATAACGGACGGAACCCAACCCAGGGTTCCGCCGTATCCGTCGACCTGCAGAATCATTTTCTTTGTTTATATTTAACCAAACACCCATTATCTCATACCACCACTTCAAGGCTGATACTATTCACTTCACCACTCATCCACACCTACGAATTCTTGGTCCTCCATTCATTTACATTGCAAATCAATCATCATTGTAAGTATTCTAAACATGATTACAATCCTGATCTGAGTCTAGGAATTCTATTTCTTGCACAAAAACAAAAACTTGGGGTTATGCATTAACTTAAGAAATTCATGCATGAGATTAGGTAATTAATAAAACTAATCATGTTTCCCATAGTTAGGAATTGCATCTTTAATTAGTATAAACATGTTTGCTAAAACACCCCATGTCAAATCCTTTCAAAAAAAAAATTTTTCTCACAAGTAGGACAAATATTTTTTCGTCTCACATTGAGAATACAAAATCAAAACGTTATGTTTAAAACATCACTTGCATAATGTCTCTTGAATGCTAAAGGGAATACATAACCAATATGTATTTTCGGGTACATTCAAACGAAGCTACATTGAACTAGGAGCGTTTGGGTTATCTTTTGTTTTATAACAAAACTTGCATAAAACGATTTTGAAGCATCAAAATGAGTCAAGATAACCGCACCTCCACATTGTTTTCATATAGGCACACACTAGAACTTCCACATTATAATAGTGGTTTACGTAAACTAAAATGTGAAATTTTGTTGTTCTAGGAATCATCATGCCTCCTCTAACCCACTACGACCACAAGGACACCATTAAGTACCTACCAAAACACCACAAAACCAAAGGTCTTACCGCAAATCAAGTAAACGTTTTCAAAGCCCTAGAAAAACACTATGTCCATGAGGGTAGAACCATAGACCCATCTTTCCTAGAAGGCACAAACCTTTACGCCGATTTTGCCACAATAAACTTTGAGTGTCTTTTGAATATCAACGAGCCTATTTGTCCTAGGTTCATTCTAGAGTTCTATGCATCATGCGTCCTCTCAACGGATGATTATGGTCATATGTCTATCCACTTTAGGGTTAGCGGTCACCAATACTCCTTCACTCTTGAGGAGTTTGCTCAAATCCTAGGTGTTCCAAACCGTGGTAATTGCCTCTATTCCGACTTGCACTCCCTCTCAACTCTTTACAACCTCCAAGACCGTATCCATCCTTATGACACACCCCTTGTCTCAAAAGACATACTCCGTGACCACCTCTTTGTTAGGACCACCACCACTAGGAGAACCCGTTCGGGGAATGAGGTCGATAAGGACCCATATGGAATGGAAATGAACGAACTCAAACCCCAATTCAAGAAATGGGAGGAAGTCCTTAGAGCAAATGTCATTAGCACAATAGGGAACCGTGACCATATCAACCTTTGCCTTTGCTACATGCTCTACTCCTTGTCCGTTAGGCAACCCTTCAACCTTGCCTACTACATGGCCAAGAGAATGGCCGACATTCTCGTGCATGGCACAACGGCTATGCCATATGGAATGCTCTTGACCCGTCTATTTAGGTTCATCTCACCCATTCCACCAACTTCAAATGGTCTTCGTCTTGACTACACTCTCATTCCACACACCTTTGTTCCACTTAGTGATAAGAGAGTTTACAAAGACCAAGGAAAACGTCCACATCCTCCTTCCTCATCTTCATCTTCCTCAATGAGTGAAGATGACAATTTGCCAAACTCTAGGCTCCCACCTCTAGAATACCTTTCCCAACTTCCGGATATTCCAAATGAGTCGGAGGAGTTCAAGCAAAAAAAGGGGATGTTCAAAAACATCGGGAGATTCCTCAGGAAGATGAAGAAGAAGATGGACCGTCAATGAGTGCGGGTGTGTTAGGAGTGTTTGGCACAAGGTGCTATTGAAACAATTTGGTCGTTTAAACAATATTCGTGATGTATTTGTGTATTAGTACAATGTTTGATACACTTTGGAACATGTTTGAACTAACAATGTTGCAGGAAAACAACTTTTGGCAAGTTGTTAAATTTTCATGCTTATCAAATTTTCACTAAGTATAGTGAATGTCGTTACCCCCCCGGTCAAAGTCTTATGATGTGCGTGTTTACATGTCTAATTTTTGTGTTTCCTAACCAGGTATGTATTATATTTTTGGTTTTAGGACTTTTCGAAAATTTTGAAAATTGTCTCGCAGGTCAAAAACGCGGACTGTATACTTTTGCAGCACTGGCGGATCAGGCGAATCCCAAAAATGGGTTCCGCCAGTACAAATTCTGGGTATCCCAGATTTGGCCCAACGGACCAGACGGAACCCTCATTTGGGTTCCGCCTGTGTATTCTGAAGGTGCCGCCAGTAGCCTGCAGAATTTTTGTTTTCTTTTTCGCCAATTCAACATTGAAACACCAAAATCCAAACCTTTTAGGTAGAAACCCATTACTTGCAATGTGTTTAGCATAATAGGATACTCCTTCTTCCATGAACTTAACCAAAATCAATTCCCGCCAAAATTCAAATTTAACCATAACAACCTCAAGGACCCCTCAAACATAAAGGAATGAACCCTTTTAAGGGATCCTTGAAATCCCTGAGATTTATACTACCAAAAATCCACCAAAACCACTATGCGTTTAGTGCAAAACTTGTCTTCTCACTTCACCATTTTCATTGGATTGACTTCCATGACATGACAACCCACAATTAAGTTTTCCAAATCATTAGGAACCACCATTTTTGTATGGACTAACATCAAATCCAAACACTCCTTCCCACAAATCTTCATCACTATAAATTAAACCATCCTAAACACTATCAAACCACATCTTCTTCATCAAAATTTCTGAAACTTTAAACCATTTTAACCATGACCAAGTCAACAAACACCTCTCAACCATCACGACCCATCCGGAGAACCGCCCGGATAAGTGTGAAACCACTATGGTGCAATCAATCCATCAACCTTAGCTCCTCATCATCGGAGGAATTCACATCACCCATCAAAAATGAACATTTTTTGAACCTTGCATCTCCATCTCCATCACCCAAACAACCAAATGAGCACACTCCACCACCTACTAAATCACCTATTGACCCAACTCCACCAAGTGCTCCAACACAACCATCAAAGACTCCATCACCATCACCATTACCAAAAATTGAACCTATGGAGCTTTTCGGGTCTCCTCCAACATCACCACACCCGTATGTCCAAGATTTAAATGATCTTCCACCAAGACATACCCAACCACCACCTTTTGCAAATCAATCACCAAGGTCAATTCTTGACCTTGATGAAGATCTTGAACTTACCCAACCACCACAACAAGTATACCAACCACCCAAACCGTTGTTATTTCACCCAATCTACCGTGAAATCCATGGTCCTCTTTATGGAGAACCGAATTTTGAACACCATGATCACCCAACTCCACCACCCTTTCAACCCCAAACCTTTGAGTCTTTCTTTCCCTCTTATGAGGAAATACAAAGCATGGTTGACAACCACCTTCATCAAGCAATGGAATTTCAAACCACTTTGCTTGACTCAATACCAAATCCATCCTCCACCCAAGAACCAAAAACCAACCAACCATCAAACCAAGAAACCAAAACCAACTCATTTCAACCCACTCATCCCCATGCTTGCTCAAATTGTGAGCAAATGGGTGAAACCATCAAAACATTGCTTAACCAATTCCAAAACGAAACCCGTTTTGCATTCCAATACGTCATAGAACGTTTGGATGCACTTTCTCACCCCAACAAATCCTAGACAACCTATGGAGGCCGTTTGCCCCAATCTAGGAATGTAGGATTTTAATTTTATTTTCTTGGTCATTTTTTAGTTTTTGTGTACAAGTAGAAGAATAGTTCTCATTTCTTGTCTTTTGACTTTTATAGTCAAAATTTTACTTGGAATGAAATTTCTTTCTACTCACTTTTATACATTGTTGGTTGATCATGTTTGTGTTGTGGTTGCAATGTGTGTGGTAACTACAAGCTTGACTATATATATCACCAACTAACCATTTTTTTGTATGTCTCAAAATCCATGTTTCCCATATTGGTACTCCATTTAGGGGGAGTATCGATCAAGGGGGAGTATGGCCATTATTTCGCTTCGCTACTCTACTTTTTGTTTCGACAAAAAGGGGGAGAAATATATTAAACCTTCAAATACTTGATATGCTTTTTCGTCTCTTAAGTAAAACAAGGTTAATATAATTTTTTTTTAAGTCTTGAAAACCAAGATTTTGTGTGTTACTTAAAAACAAAGTTTATGTTTTGTCATCAACAAAAAGGGGGAGATTGTTAATACAAATATCGCCTAAAAACGTTATTTATATTTTACGATCTTCGCTAAGTTTTGTTAATGACAAAATGTAAACTTTAGTTTCTAAGCAAAACATAATCTTAGTTTTTAAGACTTGCATAAACTAGACTTTTGCTACATTTTACATTTCATAAAACACAACACAAGTTTATTTCTTAAATTAGAAATTGTCACATCACATTTATGGCAAGTTTTGTTTTTATGTATTTATGGAAAGAAATGTGTTTGACTAACTTTGTTGTTGCTTACAAGTTTCATGTTTGACTTGATTTAAGTGATGTGACATTGTTTGGTTGCTAGGAGTTATGAGACAAGACCTTGTTTGGTTTGAAGAGTTATTGCAAAAACCTACTGCAGACCCGGCGGTACCCTGGGGGTACACGGGCGGAACCCATCTGAGGGTTCCGCCTGATCCGCCAAGCATGCAGTTTGATGTGCTATAAATACCAAGCCATAACTTGATTTTTGGCTAACCTCTTGAGATCATATTTTACACACACACTCATCTTTTCTTCTAACCTCTTAACATTGTTAATGTGAAGTTTCTCTTTGTAGCAAAGAAGCTCACAAGGTCGTGAAAAGTTACAAGTTTCCAACACAACGTTGCAAGACTTGGTAGCTTAGCATTGTGTAAACTCGTGTTGTTTACACTTCATTTGTTTGTGTATATTCTGTAGTGAGTGGTTAGTATTTTAGTCCTCAAAATACAAAGAGTGTTGGGAGTTGTTGCACCCTAGTAAAAGAACTAACGGGAGTGGTTGTGCCCTTGTAAAAGAACTCGACATTTAGCTTTGTGTCGGTAAAAGTATAAGCGACGTGTAAGGTTTTCTCCGCCGGTAAAAGGAGCTTGTTGACTAGTGAAAGAAACTCTCGAGTTGGATACTCGGGGCGTGGACGTAGGGCAAGGAAAAAGAGTCCTTGTAGCCGAACCACGATAAATACTCGTGTTGTGGTTTGATCGTTTCTTTCATTTACTTACTTGTTATATATTGTGTTTGTGTATATATCTTTGATCAAACGGAAAGTTTCAAAGCTAACTTAACAAGTTAAAAAGATTTTAAACGGTAAACTATTCAACCCCCCTTCTAGTTTTCCACAGAATGTTTATTTTTTGGTAATCATGATGCATGTGTTGTGTCCTTCTTAAAATCCTCAATGTGTTCTTCGGTTAAGGAAGTTTTGTGCACTAAGCCGGTTAGGCAAATATGGACCAAAACTGGAAAGGTCTTCACTAATATTGGTTATCAATGGAGGCCTACAGGAAGGAGATTCACCCTAGGAGATAAGTGCCCTTTGACTAGGATCACTAATTCCAAAGTAGTGCTGACTAAGAAATTGAGACCTACGGGTAGAATGCTCCCAGTAGATTCAAGTAGTACCAATCCTAAGCCTAGTGCATCAAACTGTGATAATTCATGCAGTATCTTCGTGACATATGATAATCCAATGTTTGTGTGTGCTAACCAAACGGACCCCAACTATTTGTGGGGCTCCAGCTTTTTCAGTTATCCACCATTGTCTGGTTTCAAATGCAGGTCGTACAAATCGTCCTTTGGTATTTGGACTCAGGCTGCTCAAAACATATAACTGGAGATCGCTCGCGGCTCATGAATTTCGTGGAAAAGTTTATTGGTACGGTCAGATTCGGGAATGACCATTTTGGAGCAATAATGGGTTATGGTGACTATGTCTTTGGAGACAGTGTGATATCTAGAGTGTACTACGTGGAGGGACTTGGACATAATCTATTCTCTGTTGGTCAATTCTGTGACTCTGATCTTGAAGTTGCCTTCAGAAAACACACATGTTTTGTTAGAGAATTAGATGGTGTATATCTTCTCAAAGGAAGTAGGGGCACAAATCTTTACACCATATCAATTGAAGACATGTTGCGGTCCTCTCCAATTTGCTTGCTCTCAAAAGCCTCTAAGAACAAATCATGGCTGTGGCATCGTTGTTTAAACCATTTGAACTTCGGTACCATCAATGAACTCACACGTAAAGATATTGTTCGAGGTTTACCCAGATTGAAATATGATAAAGATCATCTTTGTTCCGCATGTCAAATGGGCAAAAGCAAAAAGCACACCCATAAACCCAAAACTGTCAATTCCATCATGGAAGTCCTACATACTCTTCATATGGACCTCTGTGGACCAATGACGGTTCAAAGTATCAACGGCAAGAAATATGTGTTGGTTATTTTTGATGATTACTCTCGCTTCACATGGGTAAAAATTTTAAGATCAAAGGATGAAACTCCGGGGATCATCATCAAACTCATCAGGCAATTGCAAGTCCGACTCAACAAGACAGTTAGATTTATTCGCACTGACAATGGAACGGAGTTTGTGAACAAACAACTTACTCAATTTATGAAGGTATCGACATTAGTCATCAAAAGAGCATTCCACGTACTCCTCAACAAAATGGAGTTGTTGAAAGACGTAACCGCACCTTAATTGAAGCGGCTAGGACTATGCTAATCTTTTCAAAAGCTCCAATGTTCCTTTGGGCCGAAGCCATTGCAACTGCTTGCTACAAACAGAACCGATCTCTGATACACCCTCTCCACTGCAAGACTCCATATGAACTGGTTCATGTTAGAAAGCCAGACCTTTCGTTTCTACGAGTATTTGGTGCATTGTGCTACCCAACCAATGACAGTGAAGATCTTGGGAAACTCAAGGCCAAGGCCGACATTGGTTTCTTCGTTGGGTATGCTCCAGAACGCAAGGGTTACCGAATCCACAACAAACGTACCAGAGATATAATGGAAACTATTCATGTTACATTCGATGAGCTGACCGAGCAATCGGCTCCTGGACAAACAAGTTCCGGACCCGTGCCCAATCCTTTGATTCCTGGACCTATAAGCTCCGGGCTTGTACAGAATCCCTCCCCTGCTACTCCTTTTGTGCCTCCCACAAGTGATGATTGGAAGAAACTGTTTGACCCTATGTTTGATGAATACTTTGAACCTCATGCCGGGGCTGCTCCTAAAGCTCCTATCATTCCACAACAGGCGGGTGCAGCAGTTGCTCCACCGCCTATTAAAGGGCCATCCACATCTCTGTCATGGGATCTAGAAGGCCCCACCATCAGTCATTCAGTAAACACATCTAATGTTCAATCTTCATCTGTACCACGAGTAGCAGCTGCTGATAATTCTTTTGAAGTTAATCCGTTTGCCCCACCTAATGAAGAACCGTTTGTAAATGTCTTTGCTCCTGAATCTTCTTATGATACATCCATCTCAGAAGAATCCAACACGGCTACGTCAATCCACTATCCTCAACCCCATGAGCATCTCAGGAAATGGACCAATGATCATCTAATTGACAACATCATTGGAAATCCGTCTCGTCCAGTTTCAACACGCAAACAACTAGCAACTGATGCCTTGTGGTGCTTTTTCAACTCTGTTCTCACCAAAGTTGAACCAAAAGATTTCAAAGATGCAATGTCTAAAGTCTCATGGTTCACCGCTATGGTTGACGAGATCCATGAGTTTGATCGCCTTGATGTGTGGGAGTTGGTACCTCCTCCTGAGTGTGCAATGATAATTGCTCTTAAATGGATATTTAAAGTTAAGCTTGATGAGCATGGTGATGTATTGAAGAACAAGGCAAGGCTTGTGGCTAAAGGATACCGTCAAGAAGAAGGAATTGACTTTGAAGAATCCTTCGCTCCCGTTGCCAGAATTGAAGCCATAAGAATCTTTCTTGCTAATGCTGCCAGCCAGAATATGTTGGTATATCAGATGGACGTTAAGATAGCCTTTTTAAATGGCGATCTGAAGGAGGTGGTGTATGTTAGTCAACCTAAAGGATTCGTAGATCCTGAACGTCCTAACCATGTTTATCGGTTAAAGAAGGCGCTCTATGGACTTAAGCAAGCTCCAAGAGCATGGTATGATACTTTGTCAAAATTTCTTCTTGCCAACCGATTTACCAAAGGTGTTGTTGATCCTACACTCTTTACCAGAAAAACAGGCAAAAACTACCTTCATGTACAAATCTATGTTGATGACATCATTTTTGCATCCTCCGACCCTAAAGAGTGTGATCATTTTTCCCATGAGATGAGCTCTACGTTTCAGATGTCTATGATGGGACAAATGTCTTTCTTTTTGGGCTTACAAGTATCTCAAAATCCCAGCGGCATATTCATTAATCTATGCAAATGAAATCTTGAAGAAATTTGGATTCGAATCTTGTGACTCTGTTGATACTCCCATGATTGAAAGATCAACACTTGACAAAGCCGATGTTGGGACTCCAGTCGACCAAACCTTATATCGAAGCATGATTGGCTCTTTAATGTACCTCACTGCCAGCAGACCGGATCTTCTTTTTGCCGTCTGCATATGTGCACGATATCAATCCAAACCAACTAAGAAGCACTTAGAAGCAGTCAAGAGGGTCTTTCGATATCTTAAAGGTACAATCCATCTGGGTCTCTGGTATCCCAAGGACACCGCAATGGCACTCACAGCTTATTCCGATGCTGATCATGCGGGGTGTCAAGACACTCGTCGAAGCACATCCGGGGGTGCACAGTTTATGGGTGATAAGTTGGTTAGTTGGTCCTCAAAGAAACAAATGAGTACATCAATCTCTTCCACTGAGGCTGAATACATTGCCATGTCCTCGTGTTGTGCTCAAATCCTATGGATGAGATCTCAACTTTCGGACTATGGATTTGTATTCAACAAGATTCCCATGTACTGTGACAACAAAAGTGCGATCGCACTGTGCTGCAACAACGTCCAGCACTCAAGGACTAAGCACATTGATATTCGCCATCACTTCATCAGGGAACAAGTTGAGAATGGAATTGTGGAACTCTACTTCGTGAGAACTGAGTTCCAGCTGGTTGACATTTTCACCAAAGCACTTCCTAGGGAAAGATTTCAATTTATCATCCCCCGCCTTGGCATGAAGAGTCTCACGCCTGAGGATCTCACATGTCTTCAGGAAGATCAGGAGGAGTAGCAGGGTTGCTTCACATATCCTTGTATATAGTCTATCGCAAAAAATAAAATAGAAAAATATAAAACCTACAAAAACCATAAAAATCTGAAAAATCATAAAACTCAAAAACAGTTTTCTCTCGACATGTCTCATGTGTAATCAATAGTATGTACGATTCTAGAAATGCCATTCAATAATGGCACGGAATCATACATATGCTTGAACATGAGTTTTTCATACACTTAATAATGTTTTTCTCTAAAAACATGTCGTCTCCAACTTCTTTGAAAATGGTTTGCTATTACTTCAGATAGCAACCCGGTCTTAGTATTGGGGAAAGTTCGTCGCCATAAAGATGACTGTTCCTAACAAAGGCATGAATTACTTTATATTCGTGCCTTTCCGATCTGATGTACGCTTAAGTGCATCATTTCTGGTAAAAGAAGAGAAGTCTTCTTTACATCTCAAATACTTTTCCTTCAAAGATTCTTCGGGAAAGTATTTGCTCCAAACTTGGTGGTACCATGGTTTTTGAAGATCAAACAAACCTGAAGAGTTGTTTAAAATTTACCACTCAACCGATGCTATATAAATTAATACTTTATGCAAAATGTTAAATTTTAAAATGTGTCATCGATTGAGGGGGAGAATGATTTCAAAAACTATACATCATCAAAACAATGATCTTTGTGCATAACTTCAAGTGGATTAACTGCAATTGTTATGTGTTAGTATATGAATTTTTCATGAGTTTATTGCTAAACTCAAAATCATTTATAAACTCATCATCTCTAACACATAACATACTCCCTCAAGGTTTGAGGGGGAGCTTAAATGTCGTCTCAAAATCAGTCATTCTTAAAATATGACACATCCTTCTCCCAAAATCTTTAAACTTATTTAAATCACTTGGGATCACAAATCTCAACTGGTTTGAAATTTTTGATCGGGGGGAGAAGATGTGATTTAAATATGAAAAACTGATTAAAATGTGATGTTTTGAACCCAAACCCAAATATATGCTCTTCCCTATGTGCTAAACTCTTTTGGTATATCAATGCACATATTGAGGGGGAGCAAATGATTTGTGAAAAAGGATCCTTGCATCTTACGAGATCGAGACTCAGACTTAACTCATGAATTGACGAAACACCATTGTTCCAAATCGAAAGGTCTAGTCCTGGACGGGTAATAACTTCAAGCTGGTTTAACCAGAGATGTAAGCGTGTCTCGAAGAGGACTAGTCTGAGTAGAATGTACCATTTCGAGAAACCTTGGGTAAAACTGATCGGGCCGGGTAATAATTTCAAGCTAGTTTAATGTAAGCGTGTCTCGAATGCCCGGTCATGCTCACTTTAGGTAGATCAATTCAAAAAGTGCATCTCTTCCCGACATGTGTTAAGTTTCAAATCAATACATTTGAGCACATGTTAAGGGGGAGCATTTGAAAATGACAAAACTCTCAATGTGGTAACTAAATGAGTTTCCTTAATCATAAACACGTTGAGAGAATTTTTAATGATTTGGTGTATGGCAACATAGGATAGTCATGAAGGTATAAGGTGGCTAAGGTTAGGAAAACCGTCCTATGATCTGCCAAAGCCGGAGGGATCTACCCATGGACAATACCAAATAGATAGTATTAGAAAGTCCATAGGCATGATTATGAAAAAAAGGAGAAATGTGAGAATGGAGAAAGAAGGGGTTGAAGAATTAAAAAGAAATAAAATGAGAAAGGGTGAAAAGAAATAGCCCTCCAATTATTCAACCTTAGGGCAGAAAACGGGTTCAATTCATAATCTACTGATGGTTGCTAAGGCAACATTGGTATTGAAGACAAGACGTCATGGACCCAGTGACGCACTGCACTAAACCTTCTAGCCACTCAAGTTCTCTTAAAAGAACTTGTTTCATTCTCACGGGGAACCGATGTAATCTATCGACTCATCTCTTAGAGATGTTTGATATTGAAGCAGGAGACCTCTCCCTAATCTCCGCATAGGAAAACCAAATGCACTTATTGAGTCTAGAGCCTCGAGATGCATAATAAGATCTCATAGGAACACGTGCTACTTCTACCCTGATTGTTCAACATTAAGGACACCAGTGGTAAACTTATGAGTCCTACGCAGATCTTAGCAATCTGCCAGAACATTTATGAGGGATGTTGCTTTAGTAACTCCCTATGATTGAATGGAAATTCCAGCCAGGGTTAACATCAAGCAACCCTGAAAGCAGGTCACTTAGGTAATTCCTTGTGGATTACGCTTAGTGGTCGCGATGGTTACAAACGGTCAACAGTCGTGGAGTGATCTCCAGCGACTCACCCATTCGTTGATCTACTTAGGAATTTCTGACGGTTGCAGTTGATTGCTGAAAAGATGTTGATCCATCAACACATGCTCACACTTAGACATCACAATCTAAGAAATCATGATCATTGATTGGGCCTCATATATGCTTCCACAACTCTGATGCAGAAGATCATGATCCTGAAAAGTGTAAGCATGCCAACACAAAGATGTTCATATCACATGGAGACATTACTATTCAAAGATGACCATCAGATACTCATATGGATGATGAAGTCGAAGCTATTTCCAAAGATCATCCAACACATTGAAGGTGTCATCAAGAGTCTACCACTCGATGCATAAAGATCTCAACTATGAAGAATCAAAAGGCCACGAGCTATAGAGATGTCATCAAAGATTTGATTGCTTTGATTCAATATTTATCTTCTGGGGTGACCTCCCTTAGGGGGAGATTGTTAGGAATACGATTATTCGTATGAAGATTCGGTCACCCCAAGTGTAACCTAGCATAGTGTAGCTCGTGGTATCTATCTTAATTAGTTTAATGGTAGTTTAGATTTAGTTAGTATTTGTGGAGTCGGGTCGGGTCTTCACCCACTGACAGCCCGCTCCTCAGCCTTTTTCAGAAGGCGTTTCTATTGTAAGTATAAATACCCTTTCCCACCCAAGGGAAAGGGTTGAACCTTCATTTGCAATCTAACATTCAACAAGTTTTCTCACACAAGGCTCCCAACTCTTTCATCTCTTTCTCTCTCTAACTTCTCACTAGAAAACATAACCTTAAATCAATCTAATCACTTAACCATCCATGTTCTCATATTAGAGTATACTACAGATATGCATATTGTTGTCATCTAATCTACCAGCTATATAAAAACTTAGTTTAAAACTAATTTTTTTACACAAATAACAGTAAAATAATCAATTTATTTAGAAGGTTCAAAGAAATTAAGTTTTACCTTCAACAAAATCATACACGCATGTAGTTAAGCTTTGTCGATTTTAATGAAGATGATGAAATTATTAATTTGAAAATACCTCCTGCCAAGTTCTTAATTGTGGGCGTGTATATGGTTTTTGCTGTATTTTTATGGTTTTGATTAAAGATTAAACCAAAAATCTCCCCGATCGTGCAGGCTTTTTAGAATGGGTTGATGGGGTTATCAGTAATATTTTGAATCATAAATCAAAATAAATTGATTTGGGGGTATTTTTTTAGGTTAATTTGAATCATGGGTTAAAATAATATATGATTTTGGCGATTTGAAGGTTATGAATCTGGATGATTTTTATTGAATGGAATTGAGTGGAATTGATTATGTAGGTTATTTTTTGGTGATATGAATGAAATTGATTGTTGGTGCTGAAGATTAGGGATGAAGGTGAAGCAAGGAAGAGTGTGGGAGGAGCGTGTATTGAGATGCCATGTAATTAAATTGAGACAGCTTGGCATTCTTTTGACAGAGTGGCAGTTTTCACATATTTATTTCATGCCAAGTGGAATATGTGAGGTGGCATGTTCCTCTATTATATATATATCTACATTATATATATGCAGTTGAAGAATATGCCACCTTATTGTATTATTTTTTTTCGGATTTAAAGAAAATTCAGATTTATTTTATTGAAAAAATTCGTATTTATTAATGATTTGTACAAAAATGCTTATTGCTAGATTCGAACTTGGGTCTCTTAGTTTACTAACAAGCACTCCAACCAACCAATGGAGCAAGTCATAAGTTGTGATAGACAATTCAAAATTAAAATGTAATATCTTAATCACACCATATTATTTATACCATTTAGCTAAATAAAACCCTAGCATATTTTTTTCTCTATTACGATTTATTAAAAAAAAAGGTACGCCTCTTTGAAAACCCTAATACTGAAGCTTCATGTTATTCGTCTTTTTTGAGCACATGTGGTGTTAATGAATCTTAAAACAATGATTTCTTGGTGAGTTTTATTTAGTTTAAATGATTTGTGATTGGTTTATTAAGCTTTTTGTTATTCAGGAGTTTGTAATGTTTTGTTATTGGTTTATATAAGTTTTTTGTTTAATCAGGTTAACTATACTTGTGTGGTCCTACGTATTATAGTTATGTATTGATATCATTAGTCATTCGTTATGGATTCATTGTCTCCATGATTTCAGGTACGTAAATAATTCAATTCAAGATGATATTGGTTAGTTGACTTTGTTTTATGTTATTCCTGCATGTATATGATAGTCTTATGGTTGTTGTTAGGTTTGTTATTATCAAAAACTGTATATGGTGTTTTGACCGCCTTGCAGATGACGAGTAACTCCGAGATAAACATGGTAAGGTTTTGTAAAAATCTTGCTTTGTAAGTTTTTGACTATTTTGCCATTTTGTTGAGTTTTAGGTGTAAATATTTTCAATTTATGCTTATTCTGATATGGGTTTATGGTTATTGATTCATCAATTTTTTTATATATGTATATTTATGATACTAATCACAGGATGGTAAGTGATTATGTTTTTTGATTCAAGGTATCATGTTTTGATATGAATGTGTTGATGATTGTAGGTTTGACATAAGCATTTGGGAGGTAGGTTCTCGAGAGAAGGTGGTGCATAAACCCTTTAAGGTTAGAGGGATATATCCGTTCTCACGATGCCTTTTCATGTAAGGATATTCTAATAGTATCAACCCTATCAAATGGCGCAGATGCTGATTCAACCATTATGCAGAAAGTTGCTCGGCCAGTTTCTTTCAGTAAGCATTGGCTTATGTATTACAATGTATTTAGTTTTGAACAAGAATCTGCCTTTTAATTTAATATGAAATACTTTGAGGATAAAGTTCAAGCTGGTGAATGGGATGACGTTGAGCGATATTTATGTGGGTTCACAAAGGTTGAAGGCAACCGTTACTCAATGAAAATATTCTTTGAGTTAAGGAAACAAAAGTACCTTGAGGCTCTTGGTAGGCAACTAACCTATCACAATAGGTGAACCCGCAAGCAACTAATCTAATATAGTCGCTGTAGGGTTATAAGGTCCTTGCAGTCTTAACAATCCACTCATGCAACCCATCCAACTCGCTGATGCACACCCATTCAATTTTGCAAGTGCAGCTCCACTTCCGGTATGTACTTCAAGCCTAAAAAGTCATAAACACATTACAACTCTAATCATTAAATATAGAGTAAATATTTAAATACTCACATGCATTGGAATTGAATAGTTAAAAAAAATAACTGTTACAATGTCCTGAAAATATCTACTTAACCTTTTTTCAAGTGCGGGATTATTTGGTAAGGTGCTCATTCTTTTGCTACCCATGGAGATGAGTTTTGGTGAAGAGACTGATACCTGCTACAGTTCAGAGTCACTGCCATCCTGTTTCTTGAAATATTTTGACCAGGTAGGATGTAGGAATACTCCCTCTTTCTTTCGCTGACACCAACTTATCAATTTTGTTTCCACTGCATAGATCATAAGCGTAGTTACAGCTATGCCTAGAATAGAGGTAAAGGAATTTGTGTATCAGATCAATAAAATGCTTTTCTCATAGAATTCGCATTGTAATCCTCTATGCATTAACTAAATTTGACTCATGCTCCAGCTTATACCGTGTATTTATATCTGACTGCTATTACCATACTATAACCGTTACATCCATTTGTACTAATTTCAGCACATAGAAAATACGTATAATCTCACCCATCCAGCGAGTCCACATGAGGTTTCAAAAATGAATCTGCATTACTCTTTTGCCCACTTCATTTGCCCAGAATTTGAAACATAGGTAGATGATATTGGTTTGTTAATAGTACAATATTATGGGTGCTAATTATCTTATCCGCGTGTAGATGTAAACTAGAAAATGCATTTGAAGTTTCATGAAGAAGCAAGGCTTTCATTAGAGGCAAAAGATCTAATCAGCAAACTGCTTTGTAATGTCAACCAGATAAAGGGTTCAAAAGGCGCAAATGAAATAAAGGTGTTGTATGGTGTAGATGGACGACACATAGGTAATAAGGATGCCACTAGCCTACTTACCTGATAATTTTCGACCATCTTAATTTACACTTTTTAAGGTAATTTTTTTCGTAATTATACATATTAGTGTTGATTCAATATATTTCAATTCAAGTTCTTTTCTAAGTAATTTCATAGAAAGTTTAACATACAAGCCCAAACAGTAGCACACTTTTACTTAGTGATGGGATCTGATCTCACAATAATACCCCTTATAATCAATTCAAGTTTGATTGGTAAGTAGATCAAATTTGTTTGAGTATGTCACGGATTTGGTTAATCAAAATTAAGCTAGGACTTTTAGTCCGTTCATTGAATTGCAGGAACTCTCGAATTTATGGCCCTCAAGTTAGAATTGATTACTTGTGAATATCCGTACAGCGAATGCAGAAATGAAGCAAAAATATACAGGAAGGTTACTTCTATTAGTTCCCTTCAATTAGCTATCTACCTAAATTTGTGTTTTAGAACCTTTTTGGTCAAACTTAATCTAAAAATCAGATGCAACATCATGTTATCTGTTTATTGCAAGTTTAATAGTTAAACGCTATCTCCTATTTATTCGATATCAGATAGTGTTGTTGTTTTTTGCTCATTAATCATGAGTAGGTTTTATAGTTACTCTAATTATTAACAATTGTGTCTGTATGCAGATCTCTGACAATAAAGCGTACATGTTGAATTCTTTAGGTCCACAAATAGGTCTATAAAGAGGCACACCTCGTGTAGAGATTAATCGCATTATAAGGCTCCAATACAATTGAAGATTAGTATTCAACATCTCCCTGTCAAAGCATTACAACGGCTGGATTGATTTTATGGAAAAGTTTGACTTCATCTTCTATTGAAGGCAATCTTAGGAGGAATATTCCGGAAGAGGATGTTGATGCACCTTGGCAAAGTGGTGTTGTACGAGTTTTCAAGCAACAAGGCATCAAATTCCCAAGTGATGAAGATAGCTTCATAAAGGTAATGGTGAATAAGGGACCAACAATGGCTTCTCAACCGTTTGCTCCAATCGGTACTCCTATTTTGGACACTGATTCCCATACTAGGATACTATCACATACTACCAAGTATATTTTCTCTCATAGGAACCAAAAATTTCGTGAAATGGTATATAGGAGTTGAATCTTTATTTTTTACATTGTTAACCATATATTTTTCTATAGGACCCTCCAAAGAGGATCCACGTCTGCCATATCTGGTGATGCTGAAGATCATGGCTCAAATGTAATGTTTGAGACTGAATATAAGGCCGTTGATAATGTGAAGACTTCTTTGGGCGATGCACGAATGGATCAACAGGTGAAAATTTATCTTTTTGGCCAATTTATTTTGTGCCAACTGATATTATTTGCTGACTTTTATTTTGACGTCACTTACTGTTGAAAAGATCTCATTCCTTTGGGGGTTACTGTAAGATAATTCTTTGTATTTTGAACTAATGTAGAACACACCACAGGTCATTCCTTTAACTCAGACACAACTTGATGACGCGATGAAGCTTGCAAGGTTCAACACGACACATGTAAAACCTATTGGTGATCATGCCACCAATGAACCCATTTTGTCATCATCATCAATCCTGAGAAAGGGGAAAACAATATTGTCGTCCTCAAACCCAATCAACTCTCTGCTTGCTGGTGAAAAAAATCAGTTTGGTAATCTTATGCTTTTTTAAATATTAAAGAATATGTATTTATGTTCTTAGATTCAAGATTCTAATAATGTTATTCAATCTATATATAAATAGATTCAGTTTGGTAGCTTGGTGTTGTTGTTTGCTCATTAATCATGAGTAGGTGTAATTTTTTAAAAAACTAAAAACAAGTTGCTCATTAAAAAAACCAATGTGTTTTAATAGATCACATACAAAAGTTGTAATTCTTGGTTTATAAGTACTTCCAAACACCCATGTACAGACAATGTTCTATTCGCTGTTTTAAGGCTAAAAAATATGTAGAAACCGTGCCGTGGGGCCCTACGCCTTGAATTTTTGAATAGATTCAGTTTGGTTTTACAACATGATACAATTTAGTTTCCGTTGGCTAACTCAAAGTTTGGCATGTAGGGTTCCAGTTGACACACGTTTCAGCGTGCTTTCATTCAACTACCATAAAAATGTTCAATTTAAAGAACTGTCCATAGCTGATTTGATGTTGACATGAGCTTTAAATACTGATTATCTACTCACTCTCCCTTGCTTATGTTGATTGGAATTCTCAACGATAAAAATCTAATCTCTAATCTATAAAAATACGTTTTCATTATCAAGGAAGATTACATTGTGGTGACTTCTCTGTACGACTTTCGCTAATGTAACATCAGAATTTTTTTCTTGCACATTAAGAAGAAACTACCTAAGGTGAACCGTAATCTTGCACAACGTCTTCTAGAAGACAAGGAATGAAATACATGTGGTTCAGCTGCAATGAGACTTGAAGAAGGTGATAGAATGGCTTGTGTGGATATTATACCTTCATCAAAACAGGATGGAATTGAGAGTTTGCATGGCGATCACCACAACCAATAATTTCTTTAACCGTGTTAATATTCTTTTAGTATTTTGTTTAAATTTATTTTACTAAATCAACTTTTTTAAAGTGCAATAAGTGAATAGATGGCCTATTGCTACTGTTTGTGTCCGAGAATGGTTTTGGAAAACGAGTTCCGCCTATGTAACTCATCTAATTCTTACGAGTCGCACTTGATCCTTGTACAGACAATTTGGACCTCCCAGCCACAGGCTTCTAATGGTGGGCCAGCTGCAGCATCAGCAGGCGCGTCAAAAGCTGATGGGATGCTATTCATTAATAAGGTAAGCATATACATTACATATATATTTGAGATGGAAACCTTTAAGTGATCATGCAACATGTTCACGATCAATAACTGTATGTGGTCACTCTCAACTCTCAAGTATATACTTCTCAAAAACTGTTATTACAGAATAACCTCAAGGCTAATAATATACCTCTCAATAAGTTGCATTATGAACTCTCTTAACTCTAAGTGGTTGTCTTTATTGACCCATTTACTGATGAATGGGTCAATTTGGTTGTGTTATAGTATGTCTTAATACTTATTCAAAAATTTCTACTTCAGTGTTGCCCTTTCAAGTACGTAAGTAAGATTTTAATTTCATTTTGTTGATACAATATTTGATTTCAGAGTAAACCTATAATATATTATTTCTTTATTAAGTGAAAATATATAATTATTTGTTCAACCTCAACAAGTATTTTGTGTGCTATCTGTTATTAGCTATATTTTTTGTGAGAACTATGCTAAGGTATACAATTAGTGTTTATGGAGTCAAGTAAGGCCAACCACAAGTCCTAACATCTGTTGACAAGCGGCTGCCTACATTTCATATCGTCACTCTTACTTGATTGTAGACACTACAAGAAAATTGGCCTTTAGTGACGAAAACAGTTTCGTCACTAACAGTGTAAAAGGTGGTCACAAAATTGTTTAGTGACCAAACTCAGGTCGTCACCGGTCGTCACTATAGCTCCGTCACAAAATCTATTAGAGACGAAAATATGCTTCGTCACTAATTTGTGACGAGAATAGTCGTCACTTTTTAATCTGGTTAGTGACGAAACTTTTCGTCACAATTTCGATAGTGACGAAAAAATGGTCACTGGTATTTACTATTAGTGACGAGAAAGTCGTCACAGATTACCGATCGTTAGAGACCAAATAAGTTGTCACTACGTACGAGCATATAACAAAAAAAAAATGGACCTAGTTCTCGTTTTACTGCTTAAATGTTTACGCAAACAAACTAAAATCTAAAAATCTGTAGCAATGCAAATCTTACATAATAAATTTCATTCACAAAATTGATTTTACAAAAAGTATGATCGAAACTCGACCCATCAAAGAACAGTTCCAGTAGACGTTTAAAAGCATTGCATTATTCAAAGCCTTCAAGTTCCTGTCTGCATCTACATCATCTACAGATTTCCCAAGAAAGAAGCTTTTCATGAGGCCTTGAACCAAAGTAAACTGAAAATAAAGCCCGTGATACAATTGAACATAATGCAGGTTCTGGTACATGTATGGGTACACAACTATGTGGTAAATTACCTGAACTGCAGTCTGTATATCTGAAATCTTTAACTTGGCGTCAAGATTGCAGCCACTGAACTAACAAATTTATTGACCAGGAGGATACATAATAATCAACCCTTTTCACAAGTAAACGGGTCAAGACAATGTTTCTCTGTGAAAAGCTTTCTATGTTGCATTCTTGGAAATGTTTCTCACCTTCGGATGGATGATGAAGACCTGGTATTTGAGTAGCAACTGCTGCTATTGATGTTCCAAAGCTGGACCTGGAATGCGGATTCATATCAGAAAAAAAAAGTCAGCCAAGGAATTGTTATATTTCAAAATGTATATGAACAGGTCATCCACTAGATCAGCTTAGGTTGCCTTGCAACACTTTTGGTCAGTTTTTATACTTGATTTATGTGCTAAGCAACAAAAGTACAAAACCAAGATTATTGCAAAAAACTAAAAATCTTTGAATATAACAATTTAAAAGGTTGTATACATAAAAGTAGACTTTTATAGAGTTTCAACCCGAAATCCAACCATTGTTAAGAATATTGATCTTTGCAAGTTATACTTTATTAACTCAACACTATTGGAGCTTTTTAGAATTTAACTAATACTGAGAAGACTCATTAAAGTCATAAGCTTGGTCAAGCAATGTGTAAAGCAGGAAAATATTAGAAAGTTTACTTCATTGGTTGTTAAAGTGAGACTTACCACAGAATCATCTGCAGAAGTTGCTGTTTTACCAATCTCATGTGAGCACCTGCAGATAGATAGATAAATGTAAGTAAACATATTTTGACATCCCCAATACCAATAATGGCGCACCAATATAATACTAGTGACATAGTTTTACAAAATACGTACCAGTCTACTGCCGTTACTTCCCCCTCATGGCCTTCAAGCTTAATAGGATCTGCTTGAGGTTTGTCTACCTGTATTCAAGTAATATCTCATAGTAATATACCAATCTAAGGTGTGATAAAGAATCATCGTCAAAAAAGCAGTCACCTGCCAAACATAGGCTGATCCATCACTAGAACCGCTAAGTATGTGGCCAGCATCAGGACTCAATTTTGACTGCAATATAAGACATGAAAACCATTGAGTTATTACATCATTTCAGTGATGTATGGTGGTTGAAAACGATGCTAACCTTTACAAAAAATGTACCAATATCACATCCACTGAAACTTTTGATAGGTCCTTTATCAAGTTGAAGGACGTTAAAGAGATATCCTGTAGAAGTTCATGAAATGCTTACTCGGAGATGCTAAAACAGATCAAAATTCAATGAAGTGATACATGATTTTACTCAAGAATATTATCATGTTGGAAACGCAGCTTAGTAAAACTTGACAAACTAAATCAGTACCTGTTATCCATGCATGAAGCTGAAATATATACACCATTTAAATCTTGGGACAAGCTAGATATGCCATATGATCTTGCCTGAAAGATAATAATCTGTTATTCAAAAACAAAATAAGTCAAAAGAGCCAAACACAACAATAACCTTCAGCTTTTTCTTCCGAGGCTTTTCCTCTTCGTCAGAAGATGAACTCTCGTCTGAGCTATCCTCTTCACTATCAGACTTCTGTTCACAGGATAGAAGAACAAACAAACATTACAAACTATATATACTAACTATATACTGATCCATTTTGAATCACAGGCTCCATAAATAGGACGCTCTCATTGTATATAAATACTGAAACAAAATAAGTCAAAAGAGCCAAACACGGCATTAACCTTCAGCTTTTTCTTCTGAGGCTTTTCCTCTTCATCATCAGATGAACTCTCATCTGAGCTATCCTCTTCACTATTAGACTTCTGTTTACAGGTTAGAAAAACAAACAAACATTACAAACTATATATACTGTACAGCATATAGCTACTATGTAACATAACAAAGAGATGTTTGCACGTGACGAGAGAGAAAGACCTTCTTAGTTTCAGCAATTGCAGCAGGTTTTTTGGAGGGAGCCTCTTTAACCTGAAAATTTTAATCATAATCACCAAAAAATAAATAAATAAATAAATAAATAAAAATTGATTAATCTAGTTTTGGATAAATAAATTTCACATTCAAGGAAAATAATAGTAAATTGAGGTAAGAAATAGGTAACAAATTTAAGGTAAAATTGATGGAATCAAATGATAAGTTTTGATTCATATATTAGTATTGTCATTTTCATTGACTTTGTAATATTCTTTTCACGAATCATAGATTTTATGACAGATTTGGTCCTAACACTGTGTTGCCTTACCACGAAAATTATATATGCCTCTTGTAGTCATAAAATAGGACGACATGTGAGCTTGGATAAGACATGCATTTACATGGTTGAAAGTACACACACATTTATGAACCATGAAAACACTTGCACAGTTAGTGATTTGCAAAGGCATGTGATGTATAGGACAACAAATGGTCAACATAACATCCCCCAATAAAGCCTTGTATTAGCATGATCATATTTTTCAAAAGTGTACTGATAAGAATAATAAGATTCAAATCATGAAATAAATGATTGGAATACCAATATATTATTCAAGTCCTACAATAATATAAGAAGATTCACGGTAGACTTAATGGGCCCTTTCACATCACTCCAAAGTAATGGGTTAATGACAGTTAACACTAATACTAAGACTTTGTGTGACTTTTAACTTGTTCTACCCATTTGTCTAGCTCTGTTTTTGTCTAATTCATTGTTTGAACACAGCCCAAATTGAGTAATTGACACACAGAGTGACATCTTAATAAAAAAATTTCTATCATTGCATTCCTTTAAAAATTCATTCCCAGCAACAGTTCACACGGAGTCACAACTATAGGAAAGGCAGACTTTAGAGCTTGTGGAAGAGAAAAATATGTGACAGTGTGCTTAACAGGGAAAAAGGATGCTTGGGCATTTTGACGACCAAAATTATGCGTAACTCTTAAAGAGTTAATATTAAATTTCGGATGAATATTAGCCTTACGGGTTAGTACTATGAACTTCTATACAGTAGCGATGTCATAGTGAGAATGAGACGGAATTAGAAGTAACTAATTAGAAATATTTGGTGATAATTTCAATTTGATTGAAAAATTACACAATATCAGTCAGGCATCTTTAGTAAGCAACTTACTCTCAAAAGTAACTCAGTTAGTCTTCTCATTCGTTTTCATTACCATTTTAATTTTTTTCGTTAAACGGTGAACTTATATTAATTCCAAAAACATATAAACAATACCTTCTACGACACAATTGGTGCTAATGACATGACATAGCTAACAAATTGTCTGCAATCAATCTAAATACATCAATGCTAAACAGAAACAAGGAACATTAACATTGCTAGTACAAAATCATGACCACTACTTTATCACCAATTCAGGACTAAATTTCCCTCTCAAACTATGCAATCCCCAACCATTGTGCAGACTACATCCTCACACTAACGGAAAGGGACTACAAACCTAATATATTAATCACAACCATAAGCATAATCATATGCAATATCAAACACCCCCTTACTCTAACATAAGCATAATCATACCATCCAAACACTCATAACATTTTATCTACTATACAAAACCACAATAAGCATATAATCACAATTAGGCTAAGTTCGGCGATGAGCTTTTTGGAGCGTTTAGAAGCATATAATGTAGCCTCTCGTAATTTTCCCAACGGTTAGTAAACACTTGCACTATTTAATTTCCCATTATTACGTGTGACAAAATTTTTTTTTTATTATGACTTATTATCTGAATCACTAACGGAATATTGTGATATATTATTTGCCTAGAGACATCGCTTGCACACAAACCTAGATAGTCTAAATTATCGCGAATACATTTTAACGTTTGTAATGATAATTATTAAACGTATATATTAATAATTATATATTATACGACACCTTTTACGTACAATATTTATATATTCCGGAACCTACGAAAATTCTCGAGATCGTTCACTATCGTTACTTGAACTTATCCCGACTCCCTAAAATTTCTATGTGGACCCCACATCTTAAATGGGCCCCACTTCCTAGCATTAATACCAAACGGACTCCTCTTTATTTCTTCTCTTCTGCTGGGCCGAAAACAAACACAAGCCCAAAGAGCTTATAAGCCCAAAACGCACCCTCTTTGGTCGTTTCACCCAGCCACGACACACCTCCAAAACCCCCTCGTATCTTTTTATTTTGACACACAACCGAGTTATATCTTTGCACCACTTCATTAACTACCTAGCAAAGAATCATAAATGACCAAATTTGCTCTTTGTCTCACTCGTTTACTGCTCTAAATTCAGCCAAAGTAAAACACAAAAACCATGAACAATGTAAAACCAAATCATGTCACAAGCCTTCCTTAGCACCACCCAATGTACCCAATGACTTCTAGACCAACTCAAATGAACAGGAATGTCAGGAATGAACAGCATATCTCTCTTACACCTTCTCCTTGTTGGCTATTGATCGATTGGGCATAGTTTGAGGTGCCACCCCATGCAAACGAGCCAACACACGTTCTTGTGAACTTTGTACCTATCTACACTTCATAATCTCACTATATAAAAAGTTCCCATGCACCTCAATTGATCACACACACAAAAACTTACCAAATATACAAGTTACAAGTCGTGTAGCACTTAAAGATGGGACAGAAGGTTTAGAACGATTGCGAAGACTAGAAGTGATCCAAGGAGGCCAATCTTTGCTCATCTCATATCTCTAGTGTACCAAGAAGTGAACCACGATCCTCATTGCTCCATTCTTGATCCATACGTACCATTATCCCCACCTTTTGAGGTGAAGTAAGCCAACTCGAAACCTATTCAATCCTTTCTATTTTTCATTCTATTATATTTTGCACGTTTACTTTGATCATTTATTTTGTTATACTAAAACGTAACGTATACATTTTATCTATCGTACTCTATTCTAACCATGCTAGAAACTAAGAGACATAATGATTTTGAACTAATATTATCATACACGTAACAAATATAACACGTTCCTAATGTCACTTGACCTTTTCGTATAAATGGAAAGCAATTAGAATATTTCTAAGCGTTGGAAAACAGTTTCAATATTGATTTTCGTACAAACACTTTGCCTCGTTATTTCTTAATATACGAACGTAACATATTATTATTTTTGGAGACACTAATTATTTGGTACACTAGTAAACAAAATATAAAAAGTTTCGAATCTAAAAACATTTTGTTCTTATTAAAATCGACATGTTTTGTGACCTTTTGGACAACTCGAATAAAATCTCAACACTTAGAATTTTTCTAAGTGTTGAGCAGTTTCAACATATGAAGTTTGCTCGATCACTTTAGTATCGTAAATGAATATTTAGACACATGACATATTCTTTTTAAAACTCGACCTCATTAACAACTTATTAGACAATCACAAGACACATTTTATTCGACCTAATAAATTTATTTGGACCTTGTACTCGACCTGTTTTGTACCGACAAAAACTCAAATTTTTATAAAACTATATAAGCCAAAACGTGGGCTTATCTTAAGCCCATTAAGCTTATGTGATACACTGGGCCTGGGAGCCCAACTCCAGTGTTTTTAACATCCTAAAATAAGCCCAAACTCAGGCCCAAACCTTTCGTAAGCCCATTGGATCGGAAAATATTAACGGGCCTTAATATTGGATCGTTAAGCCCAAGAAAAGAAATAAGCTAAGAATAAGCTAATAAGCTATCAAACTAAACTTTTTTAAATGTTTTGAGCTTATTGAACTAATAAAAATGTTAAGTTTTGAATTTAGTAAAGATTGGACTATTTTTGCAAATATTCGTAGGTTAGGGACTAAAATTGACAAATTGGTAAACTTTAGTGAAAAGTATAAAAACTAATTTTTTTAAGGATATAAACTGTAAATACTGAAACTTAGAGATAATAAATGTAAATATTTGATATTTGGACCAAAAATGTAAATATATAATTTTTGGACTAACGACGCAAATATTTTCCGTTAAGGGTAAAAAGTGTAAATTTGAGAAACATGAAGGATTGAATGGTAATATTGATTTTAATAAAAACTTTATATATATTTTACTTATATATATTTGAATATATGTTAAAACGATAAATAATAAAACGTAACTTATTATATATATATATATAATACGAATAAAACACATATAACGATAATCAAATTTAAACGATATAACAATACGTCATTTATTTCTTGTAAAACGATACGTTTATTTCTGTTATAAAAACTAACTTTATATCAATCATCGATATTTTTACTTACGAGATATAATTATATATAACATTTTTTTTAAGCACTTAAACAAACACGAGATTTACTCGTAACTAAATAACAAGTATTCGCGATAAAACCAGATTTAGACTATTAACTGAAACTTACATTATCTTTTAGGTTGTATTGTGTGAAGCTGTTTCCTTGCCTTATTGAGACTACGATACCACTATACTACTAAGGTGATTTCATAGCCCACTCTTTAACTATTTTTTTTCCGTGGGGAGATACATGCTTAAAACTCGATCACAAGTCTTTTATACCGGGTATTGAAATACCGTCAGGCCAATGTTATTTGCTTAAGTTACTATTGTCAGAAGTCCCTCTATCATGAACCTTAATCACCTGAAGGGTGAACATAAATAATTGTGGATAGTACTATTAGTGATTAACAATCCTCGTTTGGTTGTTGGAGAAAACACCAGGCGCACTTTATTGTTCTTATAAATAGGTTATTGACAAATACCTATCTTTGGGGGCCTATTACTTACCATCCTAATTCATATTTATGATTGGCTGTTAATCGTTGAGTATCATGAGCTTAAGGCAATAACAGGAACATTGAATTATTTTAACATATTGATTGTATGTGATTACAATACATTCGTAACTTGTGATTAAACTCTTAAACTCAAACCTATGAATATCACTCAACTTTATGTTGACTTTAGCATGTTTATCTCAGGTAACTAAACAAGATGGATCTGGATGGCACGGAGTGGGCAAAAGCATGACAAGGACGATAATAAACTGCTTATTTTCCTTCAGAATAAAACACGTTCTTAACTTAATAATGCTTTGTATTACTGATATTTGGTATTTTGAAATAAAATAAAACTTTAATACTTCACTTGGTGATATTTTCTATGATTGTGACAAAGATCCTCGAAGTAATACCCCGAAAGTCTTCCGCTGACATGTTAAGTCTTCCGCTGTTATTAAACGACTTTTGGGGGTGTTACAGATAACATTCCCAATTGATTATCAAGTGTTTTGATAGAAAGTTAAAATGATAATTAGATTTATAAACACTAATATTAGCACTCAATCAAACTCAATTGATTTCACAATCCCCATAACATGTTACAAACTCAATCGAACAACAGGTTTCAAATAACAGAGATAATTGATGATAGTAAAATAAGAAATTAACCTACAGATGACTCTGAATCGGAGACGACGACGGTGATTGTGAAGGTGACGGTGTGACGAAGGTGATGGTGAAGTGACGACGGTGATCTCGACGTCGCGACGCTGGTGATGGTGACGGTGCGACGACGTTGATGATGGCGGTGCAATGGCGGTGATAATTGCAGGTAACAGAACGAAGATGATGATGGAGATCGCCGGCGATCGACTATTAGGGTTTAATTTTTAGATTTGAGATATTTATGAAAAGGGGAAGTTTGTGAATGACGGGTTATAAAAAGGAAAGTTTGATAGTTGTTCAGTTCTTTTACCAAGCTTTATTATTATTATTATTATTATTATTATTATTATTATTATTATTATTATTATTATTATTATTATTATTATTATTATTATTATTATTATTATTATTATTATTATTATTATTTTTCTCTTACATATTAGTAATAAAATATAATATGGAAGTAAGTTTATATTTCAAAGAGTAAACTTCAAAATACATCCCTGTGGTTTGCCCCATTTCACACGATACATCCCTCTCGAAAAAGTTGCAACAAATACATCCCTCCGTTAGTAAAAGTCAAACAATATACATCCACGAGGACGAACGATGCAAATTTTTTGTAGTTAAGTTGGTCACGTGGCTGTTATGTAAGGGTATATATGTCTTTTTACTTCCCCCTCTTCTCTTTTACACTCCTAATCATATTCTATAGTAGTATTTGTTAATAACAAATCACAAACCACACCATAAACACAAATCAAGAACACAAATCCAAACCACAAACACATATTTGTTAATAACAAATCCAGATCCAGCCATCAAATCACAAACACAAATCCACACAACCACAAATCACAAACACACACAACCACAAATCACAAACACAAATCCAAACCACACAACCACAAATCATAAACACAAACACAAATCCAAACCACAAATCCAGATCCAGCCTTCAAAGAAATCCAAACAATCCTCTTGGTTCGAAAATCTAAATCCAAACGCAACATAAACAACATCATTAACACCCTCACCACCACGAGAGTCTCGGTGGTGGGGTGTGGTGACTGCTGAGCACCAACGAGCCCAAATGGACCCTCAAACAACCTCAAACATCAAACGGGGGTGGTTCGTGGGTTTTGAATAAAAATGAAATTAGGAAGGAGAGGGAAACGGACCCTCAAACAACCTCAAACATCAAACGAGCCCAAACGGACCCTCAAACAACCTCGAACATCAATCGGTTTTATTAAAAGATTTAGAAAATAGGGTTTTGAATAAAAATGAAAAATAACGAACGGGGGTGGCTCGTGGGTGGTTTACCGTCGATAACAAGGTGAAAGGAGGTGGTGGTGACTCTCGGTGGTGGTGGTGGTTCACAGTGGTGGCGCGTGGAGTGAGTTAGGGGGCGTGTCGAGAGCTCAAAAGCTCCAGATAGGTTGTGGAGATGTCGATCTATCGATTGGGAAAAGAAAAAGGGTTGCCGGAAAATTTTCCGGTGGCCGGCGCCGGTTTCTGCTGGTGTTCCGGCGAGTGGGTGGCCAGTTATTCAAGAGTGAGAGAGAGAGAGTTATTGAGGTGTGAGTGTGTGAGTGTGTGTGTTTTTATATAAAGAAGGAGAGGGAAACGTAAAATGACTGATATACCCTTACTAACTGCCACGTGTCCAAGTTAACGTCACAATTTTTGCATCGTTCGTCCTTTTGGATGTATAATGTTTGACTTTTACTAACGGAGGGATGTAATTGTCCTAACTTTTTCGAGAGGGATGTATGGTGTCAAATTGAGCAAACCACAGGGATGTATTTTGTAGTTTACTCTATTTCAAATAATATGTTTAATGGAGAATTGCACCAGAAAAGTTAAATAATATGTTTAAGGGAGAATTGCATCAGAAAAGTTAAATATTTGCAATTTTGCGTTACAAGTTTTTCATTTGTAACGTGCGACAATATTTTCGATTTTTTTGATGAATATGAATATGAAAGCTTTAGTAAGTATGTATGTAATTGGCCTTATCTTTAATCATTTTATAGAGTGTGAAATAGTGACCAAAATTTCGTCACTATATTTAATGACGAAATTTCTCGTCACTATCTATGTAATTTAGTGACCAAATAGTGACCACTTGTAAGGTTCGTCACTGATTTTCTACTGATGACCAAAAATTATATCGTCACTATTTTCATCTAAATAGTGACCAAAATAAATTCTCGTCACTAAAGCTACTTTTTCTTGTAGTGAGAGGGTTGCGTTCATAATATACACAGGTTCATGGTGCAAGAGTATAATATATTGTATATTATGTTAATTTGTAGGAGATCCTGATGTGAACGATTTCAAAGGGAGTCATTTGGTTTTTGTGGGTGCTGGAACAGACCCTTTTGATGCTATCACCAACGCTGTCAAGTACGCACATTTGCTCATTATAATAAGCTATAACTATAAATAGAACTATGAGTTGATGAGTTTAAATTACCGGAGCATGGAGAGACATCTTCAAACATTTGCTCATCGCGAAAGAAAGAAGGTAACTTGACCGAGTCTCTAAATTCGACTATTTTCTAGGAAATTAATTGATGGGTATTTAGTTACTAATCTTTTATGTATCATAATTGGTTTAGATGCCCGACATGTTAAATTGGTTTGGCTGGTGCACGCGGGATGCTTTTTACAGTTAGGTTACTTTTGAAGGTGTCAAATAAGGCCTTAAGAGGTAAAATATATAGGGATAATTACCAAAATAGATCAGCCGCCCAAAGCACTTTCCTTGAATAGATGTTTTAAAATCACTTTCCTCTAGCGCATCAGGGCAACTTGGCGACTGAGCGACTCAACAAGGGTGTGACACGTGTCCTATTATTTTATATTATAGTACATGTATGTGTAAGGTATAATGTATAGGGCAACTCGTACTTTTTGGGCAACTAGTATAGGGCAACTTTTTGTGATTTAATTTAATTTTATACAATCTTATCACCTAATCCTCATTAATCACATACCCACCTCATTTATTTACACACACTCTTTTACTTATTTACACATACACAATCCACAGCCCTCATTTATTTACACCACCAATCCTCACACTTTGTTCTTGTCAAAACTTCCAACCACCACCGAACCTGACAACCACCGTAGGTGAGGAAAATAGTTAAAGAAGTCAACAACAAAAGTATTAACATGTTACTACTAATCAAGTGTTAGATGTTATTTTTCATAGATTTGTACATATTAATTGTAGATCTGAGCTGTAGATTTGTTTCAATATTTGAAAATAGTGTTTTTTTTTTACAGCCGCCTCTCCGCAGCAAGTGGCTTGTCGCCGGAAAGTTGCCGTTGCCGGTACTGTATCGGTGAATGTTGATAAAGTAATGTTTATTCTTTTGTTTTCAGATAGATGTGTTATTCTTTAGATCCACATGAGCTTACGATTTTTTTTTTTTTTTATTAAAGATAAGAGACGGCCACCATGAAGTATAATCGGACTTGGCTACAGCTGTGGCGGCAGAAGCGGAGTAAAGTTTTTTCAGATAAGATTACATTTTCATGAGTAAATTAACACCTTTGATTGAGTAATATGGTTTGACATATGTGTTAATTAAGTACCAAAAGAAACGTAATACTTATATGGACATATGTTTTAATTATGGACCCAAAAATTACATATGACTTGCATATAATTTGAGATATGTGGTAACACATATGGTTTTAACAGAATGTGGCAATAGTTTGCGTTTATATTTGTTAAAGGTTATATTTAAGAAGGTAAAGTTGCAGTTTGATGTACTTGTGGATTCTATGAAAGTGTTTTAATTTGAAGTTGAATGTATCAAGGTATGTAATAGGTCCTCGAATTACTTGATGGCTCAATGCTTTGATATGGAATTTACATATCATCTAAAAACATCCATCTACCAAGTAATTCGGCCATACACAGCTTGTTACATTGAACTTCATCTGTAGAACCTCAATTATAAAGATGCGTCTTTCCAGCGTTTTTGATGGTGTTCGAGAGTTAATTTGAAAACCGTCCCTAGTATCATTTGTGTGGTTGATGTTGATCACAAGTTAGTGCCTTTTTTGTAGCCGTATCTTTATGGACGGTGTTGAAAAAAACTCTCGAACATCAACAACAACGCTGTAAAGACGTATCTTTATCATTGAGGGGTGTTGATTGCGATAATGATATAGTGTGTATTGTTCATGACAGGCCACACTCCTTCATTATCCAATTCAACACGAGTCCTAATACTCACTTTTATCTAGAATCTACAATTGTATCATACTTTATGTAATCTTAGTTAGCTTAATAGCCCAACGTTGTTGTGTTATGCGTGTTGCTTTATTAACTAAAATATGTTTACTTTAAAGTCCATCACGTTATTCATTTTTTAATATTGACAAACGATGTTACAACATATTTAGCCATTCTTAGTGTCCACAACAGTTCCTTTTGTTATTTCATCAATCTAGCAATTTGCTTGGTGCAAGCTTTTGCTCAAAGAGTGATGAAAAAGCAAAAGGGAGTGGTGGGGGCACTCAGAAGGGTTAAGTATGTTGTTTTTAGCCTATTTCAGTTGCACAAACTAAGCTGTAATAGACATGTAACATCGTGTGTCAATATTGAGAAATGAATAACGTGATGCAGTTTAATAAACTACATAATTACTTGTGTTGTGTTTGTTTCTATTGCCTTGTTGACATAAAGTTTGTTTGGTTGTTTCCTTCTTTCCCTAGGCTTTGAAACCGTTAATAAAACTGGTAACAAGAAATGACGAGGCCGTCTGTACGTGGTACCAAACCGCCAGACAGTACCCCAAGAGGATTGCGAAGCCGTTTATTGATAATCAATCCGGAAACCATATCCCCTCCTACACCTCCTGAATTTGACGATCCTTTGGAACTACGACAATGGGTGCCATTTGTAGAGGTATGCAAAAGTTTAACTATGTTTTCCCCCTCAATTTTGGTTATCTACTACCTGAGATATTTACATAAGTTAGATGCGTTAGTCGAGTAGAAACGTTGAATCATAAGTAAGTTAGGTTATACAGCGATTACATAACTATTCAATTCAATAGGTTCAAACAACCTTAGGGATTACATTTTTCGAAATCTTAATGACTACAACAATCTTAGTTTTCAGGAGATGAGTCTAATCCTAAATGGGCCGACTCGTAGTCAAATTCTTCAATATCTTCTTGTTCAATCTCCTCATCACCATCCTCTGGTTTGGCATCTTCAAACAAATTCATCCGTGGCATATTGTCCAGTTGGTTCGCATGATCTTCTGCGAGTCGTTTTTTTCTTTGTTTCTCTGCTGCTGCTTCCTTTTGTTCTCGCCCCATGTTTAACTCAAACTCGTTTTCCCACTGGATGTATGTTTCGTCAGAATCCCATACATAGTCATCTGAGTTGGGGCTCTTTTTTTTTCTTCAACAATACCTGTTACATATACATAAACCAAATTAATTTGTAGTAAGCATAAATAAGTTTCTATTAGATTATTAAAAAAAATAAAAATCTAACATACATTTATTTTTGTCATCCTTTGATACACTTTTTACGTCAACCAATTGCTTTCTGCAAAAGATTAACAAAATTAGGACACATAATATACAAGTAATTAATTTTTTAAAACAAAAAGAAAAATATAACTACATACTTTGGGGGTTTCTCTGTCTGCAACTCAATATTTGCATCAGTTGCTGCTCTTTTTTTTTTTTATGATGAAACTGTTTTGGATGAAGACATTCTTGGTTATGTTTTAGATTAGGATTCACAAACAGTATTTGGTTTTACTAGTGTTTAAGATTGGATGATGTAAATTGGGTGAATAGAACCCTGCCTATATAGATGAATAAGAGGGCAAACCAAGAGGCACCATTTGAATTAACTATACTTTATTTATTGGAAGTTCAATGTAATAAATAGTTGAATTTAGTTTAATGTTAAAAGGTGCAATTAACTGTTAAAAATAATTGCACTAATATAACTGTAATACAGAGTGTAACCATTATGTAACCAAAACAAATATATTATGTTTAACTTTTATTTGTAGTAGCAATTTAGTTGGCGCAACCTTTTGGTGAAAGAGTGTTGAAAAAACAAAAGGAATTGTTCGGGGGACGCATAAGGGTTGTTCATTTTAGCCTATTACATTTGTACAAACTATGCTGCAATAGACATTTAACATTGTTTTGAGGATTGAAGCAATGAGACCATCATTCACTAACCATACTCAATTAATATAGAATGATAAGAAGGAAAGAGAGGATGTCGTAGAAGTGTCTTTGGTGCAAATACAATTTTTTGCCATATCCTCTTTTTCCTTCTTATCATCCCATATTGATTGAGTCTACCCAAGAATTCTGAGTTCCCAAAATATATTATAAGATACGACATTCATTAGTTTATTAGGTACTTATTTAGGGTCTTTTATTTTATACATTGAACTTGTGTATGTCATGGGCTTTTTTTTAACTAAAATGTTATGTGCAAGGGTTTATTTTGTTATATGTAAAACTTTTGTTATTTTCAATGGTGAATTGATAGTTTTGCATGGGGAAGATGAACTTCCTGCGTCGGTTACTACAGTAGTTATGTCATCCCCTATTTATATTCCTGGTTTAGTTACTAAATAATATTTCTAACCTAACTTCTCATATCAGCCACCCTACTCCGTCATCCATTATCCATGGCTTCTACTTCTTCCAACAACATCAATCAAATCAAAGCAGCATCTGGGTCTTATAATTTGGCAACAGCATTCAAGTTCTATTTCAACAATGAAATTGCTGAAGAGAAGGCTTGTTTGAAAAGATACTTGGATGAGCGTAACCAACTTGAAAAGAAAGTAGAGGACCGTCAGGTTACACTCAATGAGACCCATCATCTGCGTTCATTCAACCAAAAAGCAGTTCAAATTCTTCGTGTCTAGTTGAAACACAGGAAAGGAAGCGTAAAAGGATTCTTTTGTTGACTGCTCTTATCAATGATATAAGTGACGGGATTCATGAGAAGGAGCGCCAAGCTAAGCTTATGGAGGTTCATGAACAACTCTCCTCTGATGAAGATTAGAGTATTGAATGATTGTTGTCTTTTGGGGTTATATTTTCGTACTTGTTTTTGTTTCTTTATGTTGAATGCTTGATTATCAAATGGCTGTAAGCCTCAAATTGTAATGACTTTGAATTATAATGAAAATTAAGTTTTTGGTTTTTCCTTTTTCAATTGTTGATGCAAATGCGACTCTCATCCATTTGTTGTGGTTATTTAGTATGGACATGATTTGTCATGGCATATTAATTCTGTATTTGTACCATATCATATACTTTTTTCTACTGGATCTCCACTACACATAAATTCATTCAATATTGAATACTTGAATCATAGTCATATTTTAACAACAGGTTATATTGAATACTTCAATCATATTCATATTTAAATATGTGCATTAGAATGGATAAAAGTAAATGGATGTCTAAATGGGTGGTTGGCAGTTGGCACACAGGCCATTGTGTTATGCTGTTTTCAAAAAATTTGCTTTTGGCGGTCCTTGTCCCCCTTTTTCCCGCCTATCCTCTTGGGAACCATTGAACCACTACTTCCCCAGGCTATTTAAACCCACGATTGTTTGGGTAAGAACACACAAAAACAAACATATTCCCTTTACAAGATACACAATTAACAATGGCAGCAAATACACCGTTTCAAAAAGTAGTGGACCATAACCACAATGTGGTGGCGCAACCAAATGTGGTGGAGCCGCCGCAAAAAGTAGTGGACCATAACCACAATGTGGTGGAGGTGCGGCGAAATGTGGTTTTAGATCAGCACAAAGATGTGGAGGAAAGTGGTAATGGTATCGGGCAGAGGGATCCTTTAAATTTGGAAAAACGGATTAGTGATCTTGAAATTATCTATCAACAACTCAAAGAAAGGAAGGAAAGGAGGCAAAGGGATGAAAGCATGGAATACAGCTCTGGTTCGAACAGTTTTGGTGTTTGAATGTTTGTATTTTTCTAGTATCTCATGCTTATGGTGTTTGAATGCTTTTAGTATGGAAATAAATAGGTTATGTATGGAATGTTTCTTACTTTTGATCAATATTAATTAAAATTATTATGTTTAATTAATTGTTTACGCTTGATTGTGAATGTTTAATTTGGATGAGAGTTTGAATCTTTGCAAATTGGTTATATTTGGACGAGAGTTTGTATCAGACAAGTTGTATAGTGTTTTTCACATTATGGATGTCTTATTTTGTTATACATTCTGTTTCTTTGGCCATGTCCTAAATTGTTTTATACACTTTCTACAAATTAGTTGGAGATTAATATAAATTTACCTGATGGAAAAAAAATGATGATCAAATAACAACATAACAGGGTAAACCAATCTACAACCATGTTTCAAGGTTTCATCTTTTGAACATTATCAAGATGGAAAAAGGAAACCCACCACAAAACAATCTAACACTTATGTTTCACATATATCTTCGGAAGTTGCCTTGTATTGTTGACTGTGGCCTTTTGTGGAGCTAGAAATTGCATTCTGCTAGTACCTTCCACTTGTGACTGTGGTACCTTAATTGTATTGCTACCACTTGGTTTAACACCTTGTGGTTGTTCCTCACCGTATACTTCCCGTCTTAGGTCTTCTAGATCTTTAGGTGACAATTGCATATTTGGTTCAGCATTTGGTCCATATCGCTCATAAATCTCAGGAAATATGACCTCTCTTAGTACCTTGTTGGACCATTCCCTATCGTCAGGGTTTATGTTCTTAAGTCTTTTACGACTAGACATATTCTTCGGGCAGTGATGCAAAAATGCTGAAGAAATTTACTACAATGGGGAGTAAAAAGATATGAGGTGAGGAATGAGATGTGACAATCAGGAAGAAGATGTGGAAAAAAGGAAAACCCTATGCCCACTCTTAAATAGAAAAACCCAAAGCACAAACTTAGTCACATGGAAACACTGCAGCATATTTCACACAGTTGTAAGTAAACCCAAACCACAAAGTCAGTCATATTCAATAAGGATTGAGTTTTGAAAATTAACCCAAACCACACAATATTTTCAATTGAATAGTCATATTCGGCATGACTTTAATAGTCAAACTAGGTATGACTTTAATAGTGGTATTAGTCACATTTTGCACCCAAAAATATGTTTACTTTGATATTGTATTCTGGTATGTAAGTGGGTTATTAGTAACGGTATAAACCGTTTACAAGTTACCATATAACGTTTACAAGGGTTAGTAATTTAGCTTTTGGTTTACGTTGACTTTAATAGTCAAAAGTGGTTTTTCCAAACACTGCAGTATAGAACTTTACTGCATATACATGCTAATGTAAATGGAGAAACATAAAGCATCTAAAAAGAAGCATATAATTTCATTGATGAAAAGTAGAGGTCTTTGGGTTTATGTTTCTATTGGGCCAAGTTGCATAAACATTGAAAAAGTTGCCCATAGTTTATAAAAGTTGCCCAATCAAAATTTTGCCAATTTGTACCTGACACTTGTCATACGTATACACAATGTGGTCAGAAGTACAAGTTGCCCAACAATACTGTGGGATTTTGTCAGTATGTGCTAAAATTAAAAGTCAAACTACAAAACTCAAAGTTACTTAACACTAGATTAAATATACAAGTAAAACATCATTCAATTGAACTATACATAATGAAACCCATAAAAGCAAACCAACATTAACAAAAGAAAATACCAAGAAATGACAAATGTAACATACTAGTGTTTATAATTTTTGTAAGGTTCACATTGTTATAAAAATTTGTTTTGCAAGTTATGAAATACAAATGTAACATAATAGTGATTGGGTTCAGTTTCACATTAATTATAACTAGTAAATATTGGTTTGATTGACATGAATTAGACCAAAAAAGTCTGCCTGGGAAGACAACCACTATGTAACAATTTATTGCGGGTTTAATTTCTGCAATGATTACGTTTACCACTTGTTTACTACTAGTAATTTTTTGTATTTTATATAATTGGAGTTGCTCATTGTATGGTTTCATGCCTTTCTTATAGGTGTTATACATAACACATAACCTAGCTTGTTTTACCATAACCAGAGAATCATCAAAAAAATGGCTGAAAAACCTAATCTGAAAGAACTTCAAGAGATGAGTGGTTCAGATGAACTACATAAATGTATAAAGTTCCTGTTCTGTCAAGAAATTCCGATGAATGAAACGATGCTCATGTGGCTTGGTGAGCGACGCGATGAGCTCCGTATCAGCATTAACAAGCGTTCTGCGAGAATGAATGAGGTTTTTGACCTTAACTTCGATGAAGAAGAAGCTGCTGATGATACCTATGAATCCCTTCGTGAGGTTCAAGTGATGGAGGTCCATTTGCTCGAGTCCTTTGCGGCCATTCTGAAAGAAGTTCGTGCTCTTATATCCAAGAAGGAGCATGCCATTGCCACCTTGAATAAGTATGATTAGGACTAAAGGTTAATTGTTGTTTAGGTTTTTTTGTGTTTGTCAGTCGTGTAGGTACTTTGGTTTGGTTTGGTGGTCTTTTATTTTGATGTTGTTTGATGGTTTAATGGAACTGCTATGCAATTACCCAGTTAAATAATGAATGGTATTTCTGTTTGTATGTAACATTCTTGTTTAATTTGTTGAGGTATTTATGTGTGACACAAAACCATGTTAACAAATCATACTGGTTGTCAAACCCATATGAACTATAAACATTATCAGCACAATCACACACAATGCTTAAAGATTTTATGATCCAGATAGCTTGTATATACTTACTTACATATGTTTTAAGAGATGCGTATAGCAGCTTACTTGTGTAAGTCCTCGTTAAAACAACATTTGACAATAAAAGTCAACTCTTTGTTGCATAATACATAAACAACTCTGTTTTTGGGTTAAAACAGCCTAATACACATATTAATGGACCTTGTTATTTGGATCACACCTCAACTATTACTGGTAAAAACTAAACAACAAAAACATTTAAACAAATAATATAATAACTAATTATGCATTAATACCGTTGTGAAAATACATCCATTTCAGACCTGATAGAAGGACTAAACACCATCATACATCAACAAAACTACCTAAACACGTACCATAAACAAAATACATCATAACCCAGTACCAAACTTGCTTTCCATTACTTTTATAACCAAAATACCACCACAAAAGACGTTTTACCTTGAAAAAGATGGTTGTTCACAACTGGGCCAACCAGTAAGAAAGTTAATATTTAAACTGCATTAACTTCTTCATGATCCTTGACTTATCACCAGCACGGCGAAGACTTGCCTGTCGCCTTTTAATCAAGTACTCAATTTCTTCCAAATCCTCCTGCTGCGATACCTTAAGACGGACCAAGGGTTCTTTCAACACATCATAGTTCCCAAACTTTTCAAGCTCCAGTAAGATAGCATGCCTGTGCTTAACACGTACCTCTATTTCCTCGATCATCGTCCCATAATCTTTCTCATCACCCCTATTGGCGTCTCTCTCCCTAGCAAAAATATTATGGAGGACCATATCAATACGCCTACAACCAATGTCATTTGCGATTTGATCGTAAATTGGTATGATAGACGCCATGTATTTGGAAATGTGGTTGCGTATCCAAGAAGAGTGTTGTAGAAGAATATTTTTGGAAATGAAGTAGATCAAGCATTCTTAAATACGCAATAAACTAAAAAGTTGCCCAAAAATAGTGTAGGAACCAAATTGGAACAGTATTTAGTTAAGTAACAGTTCCCAATGCAAAAAAATTGTTGAAATTGATCAGAGTTGCCCAAAACCTATAAAAGTTGCCCAAGCATACCCTTGCCCAATAACTGCATGACACTTGGCATAACTATACAAAAGTAACTCACAAGTACAAGTTGGCCATGGGTAGTAGTTTAGGATTTTTTTCGTTTATCTAGACTTTAATAGTCAAACGATGAAACTTTATACATGGGTTTCATTTGTTGGTCTTGAGAATGTTCAAAAGATGAAACTTTACACATGCTACTGATTTAAGTAAGTCATGTTCTTCAAATGAGGTGGAAATCAAGTGTATTTGAACATGTTCTTTGTTAACTATCATGGCCACATTTCTGATATACCCAACAAAGTATGCAAACATTGTACATTTACCAATGATCATATATATCATATAAGACATTACTAATTATCAATACTAATGAGAAATATTGCAAATATACGACATTATAATTAAATATACACAATATATTGTCTCAAAACATCAACAACTACAATTAAAAATACATAACAAATTTTGTCCCCAAACTTTTCTGAGCAGCTGGAAGGCCTAGAACGCAGTTCGTTATTCTTGGTTGTCTTGGACCTGAAACCTTAGACATGCGTCTCTTCTTCAGTTGAACATGGCCTTTTGCATCATAACTCTCATCAGAAGAACTTGAATCATCAATTGAGTCAAGACTTGATGGAATATTTTTAGAACGGGAACCTTTTTTTTTTATAAATAGAACTTATTGGAATTTTCTTTGCCCATGTTTTAGGAGGTCTTTTGTTCACCAAAGAGGCTAAAGGTTTTTTTAGTGTATCCTCATAAAGCTCAAGGCTGGTGTCAGAATCCGAATCAATAACTATTACCTCATTTTGTTTGGGTGGTTCTTGTGCCTCCTTGGGCCTTCCAAAAATAGCATCAAGTTTTGCTATAGCCTTTGCCTCCATTGCCAGTTTTTCCTCTTTCACCTCCTTCAGACTACCATACATTACTTCAACCTTTGACACCCTCTTGCCAAGTGATTCAAGCTTTGATACCCTCTTGCCAAGCGCTTCAACAGGTGCACAAATATGAAGTGTCGACAATTAATAAACACATACAATTAAACTAAAAATAATCATAAAAAGAAAGAAAGGTATACACTAACCATTAGCAACATCACGTCGATTGTTCTCCCTTTGGCACAGGTCTTCTAGAATCACCTCAGCCATTTCCTCGTCATCATACCATTTAGTGCCATATTTACTCAAGACATAGTCAACCATAGCATCGTTAACCACCATCTTACTAAAATCATTATTTTTTGAACAAGAAGCTGCCATTGAATGACTTAACTTGAAAACAATGGTTTATTGTTGTGACGAATTAGGATGAGGGTGTGTGTTTCTTTGTTGACTAAATAGTTGTTAGTTTAATAAGTTATAAGTGATAAGTGATGAATGAAGTTTTGGAATACCGTGTAATAAATGTCTGTATAACCTACGTTCCATTGGCATTATCAAAATGTAGTAGTATACAACGTTCAACGCAAAAGTATTAAGACGTGTGTCTTTTCCAATGAAACCGTTCAGTTGCCTAAAGCAATAGTTATAAATTGGAACATTTGTAAGCAACAAAATCATTCGAAAAAACTTAAAGGTGTACAATATCAAAAATGGCATCAACCTCAAAAATTAATGTACAAGAGAAACAAGAAAAGGTAGGAGCAATGCAACAATAAAAAACAGAGGAGTTTGAAGATAAAGCTTTCATACTTGAAAAAGAAGAAGCTGAAGAAGAAGAAATAGAGGAAGAGGGAACATTTGAAGAAGCGGTGGATTGGTATATGAAAGAAAAGTTTAAATTTCTGGAAAAAAATTTGAAAGAATTTGAAAAAAGAGAAAAAGCTGCAAAAGAAAAACCAACCAAGTGTAAATACACTTGGAAGAATATGTTGGCAAACAGAAAAAGCAAAAACATGCCCGATCAGGAAGAAGAAGACTCATCAGATGATGAGTATTTGGATTATGACAACCTACATTTGTCATTTGATCCCGAAAAATATCAAAAGTTTCATTGTTAATTGTTTAATGTAATGTTTATTTTATTTTCAATGAAATCTTTATTTTTGTGTTCTTTTTTATCGAAATTGAATTCAAATGTTTATGTTCTGTTTCATTCAATTTGTCAAACTAGAAATTAAGTAACAATGAACTTCAAAGTTCAATCAACAACATTTCTAGGTGGGACAAAGGCAATCAAAGAAAAATGTGTTGACTTTAATAGTCAAATTTTGTTATTCCAATTGCATTTTGACTTTCGAAAGTCAACCTGCGGATTACATGCTTCTGTTTGTTAAAAAAAAAGCATCCTATTGAAACAACACTGATGAATTGAAACTAGATAATCATTCATTGTTTATTATTGTAAAAAATGTTTTGTTCATAAACATTAAAAAATTACAAATTGTTTATGTATGCTTTTGCATATTACATCCTACAACAGCCTAGTTTCATTAAAGATAAGACTGGAGGAAGCAACAACCTTAGAGCGACAGAGTGGAGGCGAGAGAAACATTCAGCAGAGACGGCAATGGCGGATGGTGGTGCACTCAGGTGGTACTCAGATACGGTGGTGGTGGTGGAGAGGTCAGGTGGTATTCAAATATGCTTGCTGCTGGTGGTGGTGGTCATGGTTGAAGAAGCTATGAGAATCAAATATGCTTGCTGGTGGTGGTGGTCATGGTTGAAGAAGCTATGAGATTGATGGGGTATATAGTATATATATAGTGTCCTTTGAAGTGTTTAGGACTATATTAATTTGTTTTGTGAACGTTAAGTAACATTAAAGCTAAATGACCAACTTAATCTTTGTACCGTATGATTGTTAAAAGTGGTGAAAGTACAAAAAAAAAGTTGCCCAATACAAGTCGCCCAATATATAGCTAGTTGCCCATGAAAAAACCTTAAAATACCTTACACAACACTTACACATACATTACAAATACATTCTAATTTTTGTACTTTAATAATTAAATATTGGACACGTGTCAAACTCTTATTGAGTTGCTCAATTTTTTAGTTGCCCGATCTAATTTTGGAAAGTGAAATTTCAAAGTCTAAAAAGTGACTGGTCAAAAAGTCAATGATCCATTTTGGTAATTATCCCAAATATATATCTTTTGTTGTTTAAATACTTTTTTTTATAAACTGATAGTAACTCATGATTATCTGATAAATCAGTTTCCATAAAGGAGGGGTTTCACCAAAATTATTTTTAAATTTAAAATCGATGATGGACGGCAATTAGTTGGTATGGATCCGACCAGTTTTGAAGCTAAAGCTGATAATACAACAAAGTAAGTACTCAACTATGTATAAATATGTTTATTGATATCATGATTTTTTTTCTCCCTCCAGATACTAAGAAAAACTGTGTGTTTAAAGTACATTTTTTTTCATTATTTCTTATCAAGGTGTGTTTAAATTTGTTTTTACAAACTGATTATCTGATTTTTTGAGCTATATGATCAGCTTTCACATGTTTGGATAATAAGGTTTTACTTTAAATTATAGAAATTAATTTAATGTCACATGATTAGTAATATCATATACAAATAATTATCTTATATAATAATGATAATAATAATACTAATATGCTTGATTTTAGTAACCCATCTGGTGGTAATAATGGCAGTGGTGTTAATGGGGTTAACGGGGTCGAGTTTGGCAAAATGGAAGCTTAGGCCAGTACCTGCTGTTTAGGTTTACATAATGTGCAAGTAATGCATGACACTAATGTGCAACGGTCGTATCCGTTTGACGGTCAGGGTGTTCAGGGATAAGGGAGGAGGTGAAGGGGGCGCAGCACCTCTATTTGTGTCACTGAGATTAGGAGATGAGGGTGCTGTGGAGAAGGAAAAGGGGAAAAGTACGGGTGTGAAAAGGGGACGTGGTCTGGCAAAGAAAGGTGGCTCGGGTGGTTTGGTTACTAATTTGACAAGTGTCAGTATGCTGAAATATTGTAATCGTGTGAGTAACAAATTAAACAAGACTCAATATTGGGGAAGTCTATCTGCAGCTTATAGTCCACAATATCACAATCAAGGTATCTTGTGAGCTTTAATTGCTTTATGCTGCAATTGCATTGGACATGTAAGTGAACATTAACATTGGTTATATATATACAAGAAGTTTGATTGTTAGCCAGATTTTCCTATAAAATGTATATCTTCAACTAAAGAATCTCAAAGTCATAAAAAAAAGTTTTGAAGTGTGACTAACAGAAGTTGATAAAAAAATCACTTTTTCCACTTCGTATTCGCGTAGTAAAGAATTTGAGAGTAGTGAAAACAATAGAACACTTCCTTGGTTAGTTAAGCTGGTGAGGCGAGGCGGATGGATTCGAGTGAAAATTATACAAAAAGTAGTAGGGGGAAAAATAGGCAAAAAGATTTTGTAAATGGGAGTAAGATCGTTGAAGTTGAATCGGGTGTTAAAAATGATGTTTTGATGAAATATTGTCTCATATTCTTCATTTTCTATTGGTTCTAAAACATATCTATCATTATAATACTGGTAAATTTTGATTACCTTATGGCAGGACATGAGTTCGGAGTTTTGGATAGATGTCACAACCGGCCATAGGTGCTCACTATACAATTTTGCTACAACTACTTTTGTCGGACGATGATATTTTGTTCTTAACTTTTGATTTGGAAACGCAATCTTCTATGCTAATCACATTCGCAATCCTTCATTTATCAAGTACTCATAATCAACCAAGAAGATGCGACACAAGAAAGTGAACCAACTGAAACTATGATGAAGCCACGATCAGTGAACGCTTTAAAAGTGAACACCTCAACTACGCAATTTAAGGAACGGTTGAGTGCTCAAGATTGGAAACGATCTAATTTTAGCTTAAGAATATATAGAAACACTCGCAATACATTTGTATGACTTGCATTTTCTTAATGTGGGATCAATGGGTTGGACATGAAGCTAACTTGCAACTAATTGTTTATACCTTGGATGTATTTGGTAGGTTTACGTTTATAAATGCATTACCTCTCAGTTTTCATGGTAGTGTGACACTTTCAGTATTAAAGTAATATTCATAGTTTTTTTCAGTTTGACAACATTTAGATGTTTGACACTTATCACCCTTAGTCATGCCAATTTTGCTCTTTTCTGGTAAGTCCTTATTAATCTTTCAGTTATAAGGATTTGATATATGGAATAACTATATTAGCATAAAATTCATCTTAACTATTTTACCATAATCAAATGGAGATTTCGAGTATGTTACCATCTCAATTGTAGCTATTGGAATACATTAAATATTGCAACAAAATTGACACTTATATCGTTACCAATCATTGGTGTCTTGGTCATGGATTTGGTGATGTATTGATGAGTGTCTAAATACTCATCATTTTATACTAATCTGAGCTGCCAAAACATACAAAAACACTCAAATATGCATCAAAATACTTAAAATATCTTAGAAGTGTGTTTTATATGTTTCAAATGCAAAATATGCAAAAACAGATGAAAAACGTACAAAGTTTGCATAATTGACAGTTTCAGTCCCTCAAGTTTAACAATTTGGCAAAACTAGTCCCTGAAGGTTTTAAATGAATAAAAGGTCAACTTAAGTCCTTGGGAAACCAAAATTATTCACAAATAGTCCCTGGATGAAAGTTTACACAAAATGGCAATTTTTACCCCTCAAGTTACAAAATTGGCAAAATAAGTCCCTGGGTATTCAAAACTTGGAAATTTTACAAAATACCCTTGTACTATACATGAATGATGAGGCAAAAAATGATCCGTTTTTAGGGGGTCATTTAAGCCCGAATCCGAATTTATTTGATCAAATATTGCCCTAAATCGTTCCTTTTGTGATTTTAGGTGTTTGGAGAGTGAATTCTGGAAAAGAGGCTATTTTGGACGTTTTTGGAGCATAAAGTGAAGAAAACGACAAAGTACCAAAAATCCAAGCTGGAAATACAAGGTGACGGCGTCAAGGGTTTGCTCTTGACGGCGTCAGACATGAAGATTAATTTACCGTAGCTGGTGACGGCGTCAGATGGAGTTATGACGGCGTCAAAGTGGCAAGAATAATTTACCGAAGGTGGTGACGGCGTCACATAGGCCGTCACGATTGGATCTAGGGCGTCCGAGGAAGTGTATGGCGGCGAGTTGACGGCGTCAGATTTAACTCTTGACGCCGTCAGGACGATTTTCCTATATATAGTTTTCTAGTTTTTTCATTAAAAAAAGAGAAGTTTTGGTGAAACCCTAAAGACGATTTTGGTGCCTCTTTTACAGGTTTTTCAAGGGTTCCAAACCCTTGAGACCTTGCATTGTAATTGAGATAAGTATACTCTTAATTCAATCAATATGTCTATGTGTTGGTTGTTTATCTTTTGTTCTTATCTTAATTCTACTATGCTAGGCTAGATCTCTCTTGTGTTTGCTTAGATCTAATGAAACCTAGATGTTGATTATGTGTTGATTACTTGTCTATTCTTGTTTTGAATGAATGATTTTATATGTTAGGCTTAAGAAAACTGGCAGATCTCCAAATGGTAACATGCTTGAACGTCTTAAGAAACATGAACCGAGGCGTACTAGGTCTTTATTGGTTGTATTTAATGCATGAGCCACTGTTTACAATCCCTATAGTTGTGCTGGGTCATGGTGTAGGAGGAGATAAGAGCTCATAGAGTTGGGGAGTTATGTATGCCACTCCACGAATGGTATTAAGGAATACAACCCGTCATTCATACAAGTGTAACAAGTAATTAACATGTAAAAGATATCTAGGGAGTAATGAAGTCTAAGTAAACACAATTTCTCCACATACTGCTCACAACCTTAGTTTAATATTAGTTTAATTTCATTTTCATTAGTTTAATTAGTTATATAGTAGTTTTTGGGTTAGTTGAATAACAACTAATTCCGCCCACTCCTTCAAAACCCGAGATTTTAATTGCTTTCATAAAATATAAAAACACAAAAATAATCATCTTTCATCTCTAGAACTTTTAATTAGGCTTTCTAATCCTAGCGACACTATTCCTAAGCTGAACGATCAATCCCCCGGTACTTGTCACTATACTATACTACAACGATCAGGTACACTGCCTGGTGGGGGTTGTAAGCTTCTCGAGATCCCTCGAGAGGTAAAGCAAGGTGCGATTCCCACGCATCAAGTTTTTGGCGCCGCAGCCCGGGGAATAGTTATTGTCTAGGTTAGGATTTCTTTTTATTAGGTCTACTTGCTAGATTCCTTTCTAGTAAGATTTTTATTTTTATTTTTAGGTCTTCTTTAGTCTATCTTATTTCTTCGTGCTTTTGTTCGTAACTCTTTACCATCCGACATCATGGAAGGTGGTAACATCTTTGAACCCATCATCCCACCACAACAAAACCCACCATTAGAACCCCTTAGGCCCCGAACCTTAGGAGAGTATTCCCGACCTAGCCACCAAGGCTACCGAAACACCATTGAGCTCACCGGAGCCAATGTGATCCCCTTGCGATCCGACACCATCCGATTGGTGCAAAGCGGATGTGCATTCCATGGACTTCGTTCCGAAGATCCAAACCAACACCTTAAGGACTTCCTCAAAATCGTAGATTCCATAGACCTAGGTGTTGAAACTAGAGAGACTACCCGTTTACGCCTATTCCAATTCTCTCTACGGGATCAAGCTAGTCAATGGCTTGAGCGTTTACCCGCGGGATCCATCACCACATGGGATGATCTCACCACTCATTTCCTTGCTCAATTTTTCCCACCGGGGAGAACTACTAAGCTTAGGAATGACATCTTGATGTTCCAACAACGTCAAAATGAATCTCTTTATGAAGCATGGACTCGTTTCAAGGACTTACTCCAAAAAGTCCCTCATCATGGCATAGATCTGTGGCTCCAAGTCCAAATTTTTTATGACCATATCGATATCCCCACGAGGCGAACCATTGACCAATCGGCCGGTGGTAAGCTACGTGATCTTAGTGCGGAACAATCATGGGAACTCATAGAAGATCTTGCTCTCTATGACAACGAAAGTTGGAATGATCCCCGTGATTTGAACAAAACGGTCAAGGCAATATCTTTGCCTTCGAATAATTCAAGCACTCCCGACCGTAGGATCATGGAACTTGAGGACCAAGTCAAGTTTCTCATGAAATCTTACGAAGCTCCGAAGCATTCAAGCCAAGTGAACAAAATCACTTCTTCATGCGAATTATGTAGTGGTCCCCATGACACTCGTGATTGTGTGGAACTCCCCGGAACAGCTTTTGCGGACTACGCATCCACGCGTACCGACGAAGCGGGAGATAAGTGGTACACTTTCAAGCCCGAGCCGAACACATACGGTGATTCATATAACCCCTCATGGAAAAATCACCCAAACCTTAGGTGAAAACAAAATCAACCCAATTCTTCCAATCCGCCTAATCGTTACCAATCAAACGGTCCACCATCCAACCGTACCTTCAACAACAACCCTTCTAACAACTATGGTAGTACCAACAATCTTGAAGGATTGATGTCGAAATTTATGGCATCTCAAGAAGCTCGCATAGCTAGGTTTGAAACCGAATTCAACCAACAACAAATGGAGATGACCAACAAGATCGACAACTTGTTGAAAGCCCTCAACAACCAAACATTAGCCACACCTAGGAAGGACACTAGGGACACCAATAGTGGAATCCAAGCTAAGGACCCCTCATCATCCAAACATGTCCACTTTGTCAATGTTGTCACCATTAAGCCGATAGATAGGGAGATAGAGGAGAGTGACAAAGATGAAGTTAGAGTAGAAGCCAATAGTAAGGATGAGAGTAGGGAAGTTGAGGTTAATAAGGATGAGGAATTAGAGGAGGTAGAACCTATAGAGGAACATTTTGATAAGTTGCCAACCAAGGAAGAACGGGAATACCATAAGTATTTATTCGATAGTCCCGAGACAACATATATCTTTGGCGATCCCCTGATCAAAATGGGAGACCCCTCTAACATTAACATCCCATGCAATATCGGGCACATGCATGTATGGAAAGCTTACATAGACCCTAGATCCCCCGTGAACATCATGTCTAGGACTTATTACAATTGGGTGATGAAGAAGCAACTCAATTTTAGGATAATGCCCGGTAAAAGTTGGATAAGTAATTTTGCAGGAAGAGTTAAGGGAGTACATGTGATTATAGGGAATCTCACCTATGAGATTGATTTCATGATAGTGGGAGACACGCGTCCGGTGATAGATTCTTGCCTAAGTCAAATAATATTTGGGAAACCATTTGTTGAGGCCACTAGGATGAGTTATGATCCGACGTTAGGGATAGTTAGATTCAAGGAAGAGAATGATGAGGTTGCTTATCAAATGCCCTACAAGATTGAGCAATACCGCCTTCTCTCTAATTTCGAAAAGGAACGTAAGCAAGCGGCTTATTATAGGAATGATGAAGATAGACGTAGAGGAGTAGAGTATGTTAGAAATAGGATGCTTGGTTTCTACAAAGAATGCTTGCAACTAGGTCCGGAATACAAAACTGGTTTAGAAGATGACCTAGGTAGTGGAACCAATGACGAAATCACGTAGTAACCCACGACTTTGAGTCTAGCTACAAGACTCGTAAATAAAGAAAAGCGCTTCTTGGGAGGCAACCCATGTTTTGTGTGATTTTTATTTGTTTGATTGTTATTTGCTTCCGTATGCATGTTTTGTTTTTATTGTTGGTTGATCATGTTTCTCTATTAAAACGTGAAATACTTTATTATGTTGTTTAGACTAGTCTTAACTCCAACCTAAAGGTATTTTTGCAAAAGATAAGTGTAAGGGGAAACCCCAAATATGTTTTTAAGAAACAAACCGATCATGATTATCCACAATATTTAATGAACATGTATATTCGTATTTGTTAGAGTCAAATGCTTGTATTGAGTCACAATGAAGTTTTGCAGGATTTTCCAGGAAGTAGGACAAAGTTTTTCCAGAAATTTTCCGGAAACTTAACATAAAGATTTCTGCAGGTCCATTCTGACGGCGTCAGGCAATTGCTCTTGACGGCGTCAGGAGTTAAAATCTGGAAATTTTACCAGTTTTGTTTTTCTAACGGAGTCTTATGGTTTTTGTGAATTATTAAGTTTTATAATCTCCAGGAAATCTGCAAACTTCATTCCACAAGCATTATATCTTATTTTGTTTTCTAGGATTTAGTAACTTATATAGGATGCCGCCGATTTTACGCGAGGTTGCCTTGTCTACTTTTGTCAGGATTTACAGGTTATTTGTGACAAGAAGATGATTTATATTCTGGAAGGGAAGCTTTGATTGTTCATTTTCTTGGAGAAAGATTTAACCTGGCCAACCTAAAATCCATACCGAGCGAATCAGGGGAGTATTTGATTTCATTCTCTTTACTTTTCAACTTTTACATTCTTTACTTGAACATTGGGGACAATGTTCATCTTAAGTGTAAGGGGAGGGTAAAAAGATGATACCTTACATATGCACTTTCGCTTGAGTTTGTTTTGTTTGATAGTAGATGAGTAATAAAACTATGAGAAATACTTGTTAGTGTAATTTTAGCGCCAAATTTAAATTTTTTTACAACATTTAGGAGTGAAACTTTAGCCATAGCAAGCATCTCATGGATAGGAGGTTGTATGACTAGCACATAACCGTATATTCAGAAAAATTTTCCACCCAAAAATGTGAGGTTCGCCTTTAGATTTGATAGGAAAAGCATTCATTATTAGTGCTTATGAGTGTACCGGTAGCATTTAGATTCTAGAACTTGCGTTAGTGATGCATCCCGAGACCGCTAGTGAGACTACATTCGTGTGGTAGGATTTACTACATGATAAGAGGCATTAGGATCACCCTTGTGTTAAACCCGTATTATAATTACTTGACCATTTAAGTCATATTACTTGGCTAGTTAAGTCAACTAATTTTTCCCACACCCTTTGCGTTGTACTCATTTTTAGTACACGATACCCCTAGTACACCCCTCCGAGCCTATCCTTTCGTTTCTAACTTTAAGCATTTTACTTAAAGGAAGAATTTGTTACACCCCACTTAAATGTACAACCAAATCGCCTTAGCCTTCCGTGTATGCGCTCATTTTTAGTGCATTATTGTTATTTGTTAAACCCTAAGTTAACTTTCTAATTGATTACATGGTTGCTAAGTCGAGTCATATCCTTGTACATATTGTTTTGGGACGATTGGGACTCATGGGTAAGTACTTATTTTATGGAGTAATGGGGAAGAACATCATATTATTACCCCCATATGTACGTTAATTTTAAAAGTGCTCCAAGTGTTTTGATTTTCTTAATTCGAGTCATTAGAATAGTTAAATGTAAAGTATGTAAAGATTCAAGTGTAAGGGGAATTCTCATCCCCTATGATGTATTATTTTGGATGGTAGGGTAAGAGTGTATGCAAAAAAAAAAAAAAAAAAAAAAAAAAAAAAAAAAAAAAATTCGAAAAAAAGATAGAAAAAAAAAAAACAAGAAAAAGAAAAAAAAATAGAAAAGAAGAAGAGAAAAAAAACATACGGACTACCATCCCGTTTTTATTTTATGTTCATTTTATGTTTTTGTTATTTTTCATTTATTAGCTTAAGTCGAGTCTAGTCTTGGCTTAGCAACGCCATCTTGTACATGTAATTTACTAAGATTGTTAACTCGCCACCAGTAAAATTCCCTTTATCCAACAAAACCGTGTAATTCATATCCCTACACCTAACGTTATAACCCTTTAAAAGACCTCTTTGATAGTTTATCCTAGGTGCTTACGCCATGTGGTGGAGGTTTGATCCTTTCCCAAGCCTATGGTAATCTATTTGGCTATGACAGGTAGTGAGAGATATCTTCCATTTCCATAATGTTATATTACTTTATTACACCCGAGAGATGTGAGTATCTAAACACTATTTGTGAGGTGCTTGTGTATGACCTCCGTGCTTGTCTATTGGTCTTTAGTGGAACGATTATTTGTTGTAATTACTTTTATATTAGTGTTAAATGACCCCTAACTTGTCTTTTGAGTAGAATAAAAGCTCATTTGCTTGAGGACAAGCAAATCTCAAGTGTAAGGGTATATGATGAGGCGAAAAATGATCCGTTTTTAGGGGGTCATTTAAGCCCGAATCCGAATTTATTTGATCAAATATTGCCCTAAATCGTTCCTTTTGTGATTTTAGGTGTTTGGAGAGTGAATTCTGGAAAAGAGGCTATTTTGGACGTTTTTGGAGCATAAAGTGAAGAAAACGACAAAGTACCAAAAATCCAAGCTGGAAATACAAGGTGACGGCGTCAAGGGTTTGCTCTTGACGGCGTCAGACATGAAGATTAATTTACCGTAGCTGGTGACGGCGTCAGATGGAGTTATGACGGCGTCAAAGTGGCAAGAATAATTTACCGAAGGTGGTGACGGCGTCACATAGGCCGTCACGATTGGATCTAGGGCGTCCGAGGAAGTGTATGGCGGCGAGTTGACGGCGTCAGATTTAACTCTTGACGCCGTCAGGACGATTTTCCTATATATAGTTTTCTAGTTTTTTCATTAAAAAAAGAGAAGTTTTGGTGAAACCCTAAAGACGATTTTGGTGCCTCTTTTACAGGTTTTTCAAGGGTTCCAAACCCTTGAGACCTTGCATTGTAATTGAGATAAGTATACTCTTAATTCAATCAATATGTCTATGTGTTGGTTGTTTATCTTTTGTTCTTATCTTAATTCTACTATGCTAGGCTAGATCTCTCTTGTGTTTGCTTAGATCTAATGAAACCTAGATGTTGATTATGTGTTGATTACTTGTCTATTCTTGTTTTGAATGAATGATTTTATATGTTAGGCTTAAGAAAACTGGCAGATCTCCAAATGGTAACATGCTTGAACGTCTTAAGAAACATGAACCGAGGCGTACTAGGTCTTTATTGGTTGTATTTAATGCATGAGCCACTGTTTACAATCCCTATAGTTGTGCTGGGTCATGGTGTAGGAGGAGATAAGAGCTCATAGAGTTGGGGAGTTATGTATGCCACTCCACGAATGGTATTAAGGAATACAACCCGTCATTCATACAAGTGTAACAAGTAATTAACATGTAAAAGATATCTAGGGAGTAATGAAGTCTAAGTAAACACAATTTCTCCACATACTGCTCACAACCTTAGTTTAATATTAGTTTAATTTCATTTTCATTAGTTTAATTAGTTATATAGTAGTTTTTGGGTTAGTTGAATAACAACTAATTCCGCCCACTCCTTCAAAACCCGAGATTTTAATTGCTTTCATAAAATATAAAAACACAAAAATAATCATCTTTCATCTCTAGAACTTTTAATTAGGCTTTCTAATCCTAGCGACACTATTCCTAAGCTGAACGATCAATCCCCCGGTACTTGTCACTATACTATACTACAACGATCAGGTACACTGCCTGGTGGGGGTTGTAAGCTTCTCGAGATCCCTCGAGAGGTAAAGCAAGGTGCGATTCCCACGCATCAATGAACTTACAAATTGGAACACTTTTGATAACTTTTGGGAATTTACACCTTTAGTCCCTAAAAATCCAAAAATTACATATTAGGTCCTTAAAGTTTTTAAATGCAAAAATTATACAACTTTAGTCCTTGTGTTATTATTATTGGCAGGTTTGATCCCTTGAAAGAAGTTTGGAAAGTTGGCAATCAAAGCCCCTCAAAATTCAGAAATTACATCAATGGTCCTTGGGCTTTTGTACTATTAATACCATCCGGACCCTTAATAATACCAAATCCAAACACAACACCAAACCCAGCCCTTAATTTTGGCCCAAAACACAAACCGACCCACACCCTCTTTGATATCAAAAACGGTCAAATGGTCAACCCCCTCCCAAAAACCACCTTCACTGTTCATCATCCCCAACACCACTTAGTCACCATACCAGGGTGGTTTTTGTGCCACCTTCCCCCTCCACCTGTCTCCACAGCTCACATACTACTCCCCTACACCACCTCACCTCAACCCACCAAGCATTTAATGCTTCCCCACCTTCAAACACTCCACCTCTGCACCCTTACCCCTGTTTTTCCTCACCTTGACCCCCAAGCCTCAATAAAGCTTCCCAACTTGTTCCTTCCACCTCTACATACATACAAGAAGCATTGAATGCTCCTCAAACCGCCTCAACTGTCACAAAAGACTTTGGCGCCAAAAGTGAATTTGAATGGTTGAGATCGATTATAAAGAATCAAGGGTCAAGATTGAAAGAGAAAACTTCTGAGTGGTCACCAAGTTTCAGAAGACTATAAAAGAAGAAGAAAGACAGAGGGAAATACACCTTGGCCTTATGCCATTGTCACCTTAGAATAGCTTAATCGTAGTGTAATTTAGCTTTATTGCTTTCTTTAATTATTGTCATTTACAAGTTTTAAATAGTGTACTGATACTCAAATTAGTATAATGGAACTCCATTTTCAGTTTAATTGCAAGTTACTTTTGAATTTCATGTTTTTCATATTTGTACCATTTAAATTTCAAGTCTTTTAAATTGTTGTTTGTAGTTGATTATATGGACTTTTATAGGTCATATAGGCTCCTGACAAAGCCTTAAGGCTTTTAGAAACCTAAATTCAGCTTAGTCTTAAAAAATTCAAAAATCACTAAAAAATTAGAGAAAATCAATGAAATTCCAAAAATCTGTGTTCATGGTGTAAATAGCTTGGAGCAGGGTTAATTATTGATGGCCCTTTGGTTTAGTGCTTCATGGGAAGCCTAGGGTAACTTGTGGTCACTTGGTTACTTGATTCTCAGCTTGATACATTTGTAAGCTCAATTTTACAATTATTGCATTTTATTGCTTTGATTACCTATCTGCTTTAAATTCATGTTTTTCATGTTTAATTGTTGTTTGTTAATGATAATACAGCTTAATATTAGGTTGTTATGTTTTGAATTTAATTGATGTTTGAAAATCCATTTTTAACTGTCATAAGCTCATTTTTGATAAGCCTAGGTATACACTTGTGTGACTACTTATGTATGCTGAAAAAGTTCTAATTTAACCAATGAAAACCTCTGGATTTGATAAAATTAGTTTGTGCATTGAATTGGATTGAAAATCTCAATTCAGTCAAATTTTAGGTGTGTTTGGCATAACTGATTCAAGGGTGTTTAGATAGGTCTAAGTTGTTATTTTTGGTTGATATATGTTATACCTTTGAGGGTTGACAGCCCATCAAACCTATTGCATATCTTTATAAAAGTCAAAATCAACAAATTGGACCACTCATTTGATCACTGTGATGATTTTCAAAGCCATACTCACCAAATCTGTTTAAATGTTGTTCATTCTTGTTTATTTCATGTTCTTATAACTTAATATGTCTTATTCAGTTGTTAAATTCAGATTAAAGTTGATCAAAGTCAACTTTGATCATAAACTATAAAAGTCAAATTTCAGGTTTTGTAGTTTTTGAATTAAATAGATAATTTTGTGTAGGATTTAATACTAAGTTTTAGAACTTGTGTCTATAGTATGTTATAGTTTAGCTGCTTATCTGTTTGTATGAATTTTGTTAATTTTTAGTTTAGCTTATTTCTAGCTTTTAATTGTGCTTATTTAAGCATGTTTTTGCCGTGTGTCACCAGTGGACTGTCAAGTTCATGAGCTTGTCAAAGTCTCATGACTTGACCCCACTCAGTGAATTTGGATTCTTTGTTATGTTTTAGTATCATATTTGTTATGTGTTTGCTTATTTTTCTGTTTCTAGCTTATTTAGGTAGTTTTCACCCTCCACCTTTTTTGTGCACCTTACTCCCTTCACTGAAGCAAACAGTGAAGGTGAGTTGTTTTCACAAGCCCCTAAAAAGTCTCCCCACTAACCTTGAGCTTGTGATTCTTGGCCTTATGATAGGCAAGCTATCCAACTCAATGACCTCAGTGTAGGTTGAGCATTTAGAAGCTTATTAGATAAGTTGTGTGAAATTGTTGTTTGCCCACTCACAACATACCCCTGAGCAATCAGGGGTATTACACCATTTCCACAAGCTCACACCAAGCTCATTAGTGATCACAAGCCTGTGTGGCTTGGCTTTTTAGGAAGCCTAGCAACCCAGCTTCATGATCCTGCACTAAAATCTCACCTTGTAGCTTATTTACATAGGCTGCAAGTAGCTTCAACTTATCACACCATGAAAAGCTGTGCTGAATCCTCAGCATACCTTACCCTAATCACTATATTTCATAAGCTCTCAAAAAGCTCACCTGTTGAACTTAGCTTATGAGATTTGCTTCTTTGGGAAGCTTATCAACTTGGTTAAATGATCCAGAGCTTAATTTCACCATTGTAGCTTATTTAATAGGGCTGCATTGAGCTTTTTATTTGTCCCATTTCCTGAGCACTTAAGCCAGTACCATCAAATTCAGGAAATGGAAGCTTTTTCATAAGCCTCTCAAAAGCTCATCAGTGGACCCCACTTGATGAGCTTTGGCTTTTTGGAAAGCCATCCACCTCAGCTAGCTACTAAAAAGCTTAGTTTGGTCTTTTCAGCTTATTTCCTAAGCTTATTTGACCACTCTAAATAGTTGCAGGGGGTGTTTGGATCTGTGTACTCAGGGAATTGCTTATTTGCTTATTTTGAGCTTATAAGTTAATTCCAGTGCACAAGCTTGCACATATATATATATTATACTTGTACAAACACTTTTTATACTTTACTTTCAAGTATGGAGCTTATTATAGGCTTAACAGGCCTCAAATCCATCCAAGTTAAGCCCAAAAGGCTTCACTGTCTAAACCTTAAGCTTGTGCTTATAAGCACTTATCAGTGTTTATTTTTGTTCATATACACTTATTATACTTGTACATATACACACATACCTTTGTTTCACACTGTATAGCTTTTTCAAGCTTATACCAAGCTTATTACTCCACTGAGAGTCCAAAAACTCAACTGTGTGAGTAATAAGCCCACGTTTGGCTTATTTTTAGATTATATAAGTTTCATTTTTGTTATATATGTATATTATCTGTATATATTTAGTTTTATAAACAGAAAAGCCAAAAACAAAAGCTTTAACCACAGTGATAGCTTCTATTTAAGAAGTTTAAAGCCAAAAAGCTAACTGAGTTGGAAATAAGCTCCCACAGAGCTTATTTCTAAGTTTTGAAAAAGTTGTTTTTGTTAAAGTTGTATATTATAGCTTATTTAATAGTTTTGCAAAAAGAAAAATCAAAAATAAAATAAAAACCAAAAAATGGGTGTGGGTGGATTCGAACTCAGGACCTTCAAGGCTAGTATCATGCATAAGTACCCACACCCCTTCCAACTGCTCTGGGGCACCAGTTCCGTTGGAAGGGGATTGCCATGTATATTTATAGTAGTAGTAGGATTATTAGCTTATTTATACGTTTAGCTTATTTAACAGCTTATTAATAAGCTTTTGTTCCATATTATATTTTTCCTTAGTTTCTGCCAGTATTTAATAGTTATATAAAAATTTTCAGAATTTTAGAATATAGTTTAGTATTTATTAAAATTAAAAGTAGTTAAATTAGGTAATTAATAATAGTTAATATTTAATTATAAAATTAGCTTATTAATTAGTTTTTAGGAAATTTTATATTTTTATAAAGTTTATATTACTTTAATACAGTTGTATAAAAAGTTTCATAATTTTATAAATTAGTTTAGTATGAATAATAATTAATTTAGTTTAATTAGTTTATATAAGTTTAAATAGTTTTTAATTAAGTTTTATTATTTTTGTATATAAAATATAGTTTTTATATTTTTCTTAGCTTCTTATAAGCATTTTAGAATTATGTAAAAAGTTTTAGATTTTAGTTTGCTAATTTAGTATATATAATAATTAAATAATAATATTAGTAATTAAATAATAGTAAATAATTAATAATAAATAGAATAATTGTATAATAAATATATTTTTAGTTTCAAAATTTCTTTTATATTAGTTTAAACTTTTCTAAGTTTTTGTTTTATTTATTTAGGTTTATTTTACACTTTCTTATTATTTATGTAATTAATAAATAAGTAAATAAATAGTTGTAATTAATAATAATTAATATAATACTTGTAAATATTATTTTAAATAAATTATAATTATAAGTAAATATTTTAAGTTTATTTAATTTGCATTTAAGCCGTTAAGGCATGCAAATTCCCTCTTTGCGAAAGTTTTGTTTTATTCGTTACGTTTACGTTTATTTAAACTTAAACGTACGTTTGTAAATATCATTTATTTTAGGGTTTCTGATTGTACGTTTCTTAAATGAAGTAGCTGTGACAGAGCTAGTACTATTCACATTCCAGTGTTAGTCATTCAGATTCCCATTTTTCTATATACATATTATTTCAACACATTACAAGTCATTGTACTATCACGCACACCTCGTTGGGACATAACGACCCGGGGATATACTTTTCTGTACTCACGTACTTTTTCTGTACTTAACTCCCACGGATTAACTTTGCTGTTCCTTCCGGGCTCCATTTAGATATTACGGTTAACCATTCACAAGTGGTTAGCTTGTGTGATAAATAAGTGACGGTTCGGGAGGAATCAGTTTTCCGACTTCGATGTGACTTATAACTGACGACCAATACATAAAAAATAATTATAAAAGATCATTGATATCCTTACAACATTAAATTAAAATACAAGTCATGTGCACGCGTTGGGTGAATACAAATGAAATAACTATAAAAGATAATCTACATACATGATTAAATTAAAACGTAAAATTACAAGTCATGCCCGCCCATCGGGCGGGCTTCGAAAACTAGTATATATATATATATTATATGTTTAATTAAACCACAAAAAAACGACACCGTATGGCCCTATAGCTACACTGTAGCGTTTTCCCGCCAAAATTGTGACCCAACTGCTTGGCCTTTTTTTGTAGCCCAGGTGATCCAAAAATTGCTCCAATGTCCAGTACGCCTAGGTTATCATAAACCCAGAACTTTCACACATACACCTAGAACTTTCCACACACACGTACCAAATCATAGATGCAGAAAGAGCTCCAAATCAAATCTTGGGATTTTTTGTATGTTATTCCATGATCAATATTGATGGATTCAAGCTCTATCGATAGTCTTATTACATGGAAAAAATCCAGTTGATGATCGAAGGATGAGAACGGCTACTATTCGTGAGGTTTGCTGGATCTTTTATAAGTAATCATTCAAAATATTTACTGGGTATGTGGTTCAAAACAATTAGGCCTTCGTATTAATTTAGGGGTTTTTGTGAATGATTTATAAAAATTTGGGTTTCGTTTAAATTGAAAGGTTTTCATGAAATTAGGGGTCTTTGGATGTAGATGCTATTTACCCTTACAACAATATGTGTACGCCTTATTTTGTTATGATATGAACCCTGATTAAAGCTTGACTAAATAATTTTTATTGGTTAAAATATTCATAGTTAATTGACAAAGTGAGTTCGGCAAAGCTTCATTTATGTTCCTTTATTTTCTTTATCGCCTTTCATATTATAATGTTTCTCTTTTAATTTCAGGTGGAAAAACTGGTTACCAGGGGTCGTTGGGTAGGAAAGATTAATTTTGTGGAGATAGACTCATACTCGCATATATTTAGGAGTTTTTGATAGGATGTGGACCTTCTTCATTTTATGTTTACAGGTATTCGTCTTTTTTCATTTATGGCGATCTGCTTTTAACAACTTTGTATTAGAATGAGATTATGTTTACAGGTATTTGTCTTTTAACAACTGCATTAAGAATGAGATTATAATACATGTTGTTTTTATTAGAGGATGTTTGGTATTGCATGTTTTTTCTGCGTATTTGCTTATTTTTAAGCTATGGCAAACTTTCTCCCCATTTGACCCACTCCGTTGCTATTTTTTTATGTTGTTATCAAAATAAATATACATGCCTTATAAAATGATCCTTCAGTCAAAATTATGACCACACACTTAATGATGCACTCTTATGTTTTCACTTACAGGTATCAAAGACTGAGCTCGCGATTGAAAGTTAACTTTCAGCCCGAGTACGCAATACTGTGTCAATTCATGCTACGTTTATCTGTAACGGGTAAAAAGGGTGGCTGTGAAAGTAGATGAAAAAGGAATGGTCCAACCGCAATGAAAATTGCAACCGGATTCAGGTCACCCAAAGTTATTATTAATCTTGCATACTGTAACATGTGATTGTGGTATGGTTGAGGCTATACAAAATATTTGTTCTATGGTCTATGGTGGTCATGCCAATGGGCTATCACGGGTATGTGATTACTCTTTCAATGGCATTGCTCCTTTCGTTGCCGCTATCCTTGGTGTGCCACGATAGTGAGCGGTGCGTTATGATGGTGGCAGGCCTATATATTCCAATATAAAAGAAATTGCTTGTGATGATAATAACATTTGCTTATGTCTAACCATGTTATATTAAAGTTTGTTTTAATCCGAGCATCCTAATAATCAGGTGGTTGGGTGATATTTGACCCGTATCTTGGCAGGGCAATCCGGATGCTATTTGAATAAATGCAACCGGTGTTTGCAGCCATGGCGGTGTTCAATCCCCTTTTGTGTGCCGTCTTACATTTAGTGAGCCATTGTAAGTTGTGCCAAACAGACTTTCAATGCCATTGTTCATTTCGTGGCCGCTATCCTTGGTCTGCGCTGATAGTGATCAGTGCGTTATGAGCTGTGGTAGATGGCCTAAACACTCTAAGGCAATGATGATGTTCACATTTTACTTACCTCCGTATCTTGGCATGGCAGCCACACTAGAAATGTGGTTGCACCCATGTTGTGAGTTTTGTACCAGTGGTGAATTGCTATATCTGAGCCTATGTGTTTCTGAGAAATAATTAGCGGCCATTGCCGAGTAAAATAAGTGTATTGAAGGTTTTTTTAGACGTTTTATGCAGGTTTATGTGTGGTGGATAGAGGGGTGTTGCAATCTTGGTTTTTAAAACAGATCTACGGGAAATGGACGTGTGGGAGGCGCTGAAGCATTAGGTGTTGGACCGTTTGGTGTGGATGGTGCAATAAGGGCATGAATGGCTCATGGTTATCTACAGCAAGTATGTTCTCACGATCCTTTGTTGGCCCATGATACGGAAATTGAGCATTGGGGATCCACCAATGTTACGGCTCATGGTGAGGAAAACTTTCTAAAAAAAATTTATGACTTTTTGTTTATCTCAGTATATGTTTTCAAAGCTCAATTTTGTATTTAACTGATTTATGCTTCCAACGAACTCTGGATCGTGTGATATAGATTGTACAATAAGGCCACGAATCCTCACGACCGTTACTCAACATTAGCGTTTCTTATAGACAACAACCATTGTTTGTGCAATGTAATAATATAATATATCATTTGCAAAAAAAAAAAAAGATCGTTTGGCATTGTTTTTGACACGCCCTCCGGTTCTTCAGATGATGGTGTTTCATGTACACAACAGGCTCTTCATGCGAATAACATTTTCGATAATCAAATGGTGGCAGACCTGTTAGTGCATCAGCAACCACTGATTCATAACAAAGGTAAACTGAAGGCTAAAGGTAATATAACTGATGTATTTTAGCATTAATATGTTACCAAAAACAACGTTACTCATAATTGTAACCATATTGTTGTCGGTGTTTTAGCGCAGATACCAGCTATGGTTTTACCTTCTCGGATTGGAAAAAGCAATAATAAATGTAACGGTTTATCTATAATTTTGTACAATAGTGTTACCTATATTGATTATACTAATACATATATACTCAAATATTCAAATGCCATTCTGTGTTTTTACAGTTAAAAAGATACAAACAACTGCTCCTACTTCTTTCGTAAGTTACAAGCAACGCTACTTTACACGTCCAGGTAATGTGAGTACTTCTTCGTTATGTCTTTAAAATATGTTTCACATGCATCATTGGCGGGTGCTAATTCGCCAAACCTTCTTATGTTAGAGGTATATCGAAAGTGAGTAAAGGATCTTCCTGCAGTTAGACGTGACAACACTGGCCGAGCAGTATACCATGGTAAGTTACTTCCAATCATGTCCTTTTTTTTGGGAACCCATCGATTTCATGACATTTTTGTTAACCTATGCGACAATTTAATGTATCACTGCAGATCCTCCAACAAAGTACAAGTACTTTGGTCGTTGCGACCAAGTATGCTCCTGTTGTCGCGCTCTTTTTTAGTTTCAAGAATAATCGTACAGCTAAAACCCCCTATGTAGTGTACATGACATTCGTAGGTAAGGAACAACTTCTATAATATGTACAGTAAGCAGCAATAATTCGGTAACATGCACTGCAACAATAATTCATGAACACTTATAAAGGCAGGTTAAGAAACAGGTCAAAAAGTATCATTTTTTAGGCCATATTTTCGGTTTATGAGCTTATTTCTAATAGCTTTTACCACACACTCTTTTTTTTTCCCTATAAACCGTAGATTTAGCCAGAAAAATGAGCTAATAATCTCATGAGCCCTTGAATAAGCAATAAAAATAAGCTTAAAATCTCATTAAGAAACAATAAAAAAAATTATTAACTGTAGACAAATATTTGATGGTTGGTTTAGTCTTATTTGGTGATTATGATAATTGGTTGTTGATATACATTTGGCGATTGTAGTCAAATAAATGGCGCTCATAGCAGCCGAGTCAAAGAAGGAAGAGCAAGTTGGAACTGATGCTGATGAAAACATGAATACATTTTTGGCAGCGGTGGTGTTGCAGTTGCTGCTTCGGCTGGTGGTGATGCTACACCTGCAGAGCAACATAGCAGCCGAGTCAAAGAAGGAAGAGCAAGTTGAAGAGAAAGAGGAGTCCAAACATGTGAGCTTTTCGTTGCTTTACTTAAATAAATATATGTTGTTAATGTTCGCCATTAGGATAAAAAAAGTTATGATTAGCGGTCGTTAAAGATTGTATTCAAACAGAATTCAAGCAAGTCTAAGCTTTGTACTAGCAATTCCAGATATAATAAAATGGATAGACCATATTCTTAAGTTCATTTTTCGGCATACTATTTGATGCTACACAGGCAGCCCATGTTGCATAATTTTCCAAGGAATGTAGAATTCATAAAATGGTTTACGTATTGTTGTGTTAGGTTGCGCATTGTTTTGTAACTTCATGTTGCGGTATGAGATAGCTTCACAACCCAAATACAACGGCAAAAAAATCGGCCCGCCCGCAACGCGGCGGTCCATCACCATTCTCGTGTATATATATATATATATATATATATATATATATATATATATATATATATATTAGTTTTCGAAGCCCGCCCGATGGGCGGCCATGACTTGTAAATATCCTTTGAATTTATTAGTTTAGGAAATAATCAAATGTCGTGTTTTTTTTATTGTGTCAGTAAACGAAAAATTATTTTTAAGGACATTGATTTTATTTAATTTTGTTATAGTATTAGTTTACGTTTAAAAATTTTAAGAAAAGGGGAGGTTGATGTATATTTTAATGAGTCCCCCTTTATATGTAAAATGAGTTTTGGGGTCATGATGATCCATAGACTATCATCTTTGTTATGCTTTTGAATTGAGGTACATCTTGTCCAAAGAACATATATCTAACGCCAAATGCTCAAATTGCTTTTACTCTACCCTTGTTATGGGACCATTGAGTTACCTAAATTAACAACAAATGGTGTGTTAATTTAAGGCAAGATAACCAACGACATGGAAAAATTAACAACAAAAATTTTTAAGTCACACTGAAGTTGAATAGCCATCGACATGCAAAATTAAAGAAAGAAACCGACATTCTGAATTATCCCTATGTAACTTAATAATCCAATTATTCACGTTAAAATGTTCACCCTGAGCATTTACCTGTCCAACCCATTATTCACATTATAAAAGAACACAATTGTAACATCTAACTTGACGAATTAAATGATTATTCATATATGTACTTTGTCAATCTAGTAATCACGCCAAACAGAAACTTAACTTCATATAACAGAAGAAAAAGAGACAATCTTTAGGAAAAAAAAATTCAATATTAAGCAAATAACAAATCATTTATAGGGGTGTTTGGAGTTTGTCACTTAACAGTCATAAAGGGTTTCTTTTGTAAATAGTTATGAATTACCTTATTGAACACCTGGACTTTTGGAAAATGCACAATGCCACCAGTGAAGAAAGGCACAACCAAGAACTAATAGCATGTTTGATTTGGTATGTTATATATGTGTATAAACACTGGTCAATAGCAGTAGCGTACCACTCCAATGGTTGGTGGAGCAAAGACTGCCTTTAAGTTGAACCGTCTTGAAAAGCTCCCCAAGTGTTTCTTTATGGAATCTTACATCATCTGATCCACAATCTATGCATTGTCATTTTGAGGTTAACTAAAGAGAAGCAGAACGATAGATATATAACACTGGGAATCATTAAAACAATAAAAAACAACATTTGCTTTTAAAAACTTAATAACCTACAACTCACCCTTTTCTTATTTTAAATCAGTAAAAGCCCAGGTGTATAAATGAATGTTACAATTGAATCCAGAGTTTAAGGCAACAAAATTAAACCTTATCTTGGATATGTGAACAACCTGCTAGACTTGAGTGGATCGTATAAGAGACCGGGTTATCAGGTTTCTGGTCCAAACGGTGCATTTGCAGCCCATTCTAAGCACTTTCCATTCCTTTTCTAACCTGATACAAACACTCTCTATTGATGCAGTATCCTAATCCAAAAACCTTATTGTTGCAGTTTTCTAATTCGAATACAACATATTTTGTCCACTGGTAGCATAGAGAATACTAACCAATGCAGCAAGTTCAGTTGCCAAACACCATTGCTCTTTCAACAAATTTGTGTGCTTCGCCATAAGACTAATATAAAAGTAAGAAAATATGCACGTGGGCCATTAATTGGTAATAATCTTGATCATAAGTTCCGAATATAGTAGCGTTGCTTAATATAGGTAATCTCATATTAAAGAACCAAAATGATGATATTGTTTGGCAAAGCTTTGATTATCCTACTGATACTCTTTTGCCTTCTCAGACACTAACAAAAAGCAAAAGCCTAATTTCTGCTTCTAGGAAATCTAGTTTTGAATCTCGATATTATGGTTTGATGTATAGTAGTATTAATGTGTTAACACTCTTATATGATGGCCCAAAAATATCTAGTGTGTATTGCCCTAGTCCTGATCCTGGTTTTAACGTTTGGGCTTTTGGACAAACCTCTTATAACAGTAGCAGAATCGCATCTTTTACTGATTTGGGTGTGTTTAATTCAAGTGATCGGTGGTATTTTATTGCTATGGATATGGGTTATGGAATAAAAAGAAGACTAACATTAGACTATGATGGTAATCTCAGATTTTATAGCTTGAACGATTCAAGTGGATTATGGTTGGTTTCAATGGCAAGCTATAGCACAACCATGTAATTTTCATGGATATTATGGAAGGAATGGAACATGTGTTCATGGAGAAAACCTTGAATGTGTATGCCTGCCTGGTTATGAGCAGAATGACCCTACTGATTTAAGTCATGGTTGTAAGCCTTATTTCAACCAAACATGTGTAGACTCAACAAAATTTGAATTTGTGGAAATGCTAAATACAGATTACTATGGATTTGACATGTGTCACCCCCTTGCCACATCATATGACACGTGTCACCCCACCCCCACCCCCCCCCCCCCCCCCCCCCCCGCCGAAAAAAAAAATTTTCCCGCCAAAATTTTTTAGTGCATCACAGTTATAAAGTTACTGCATCACGGTTATAAAGTTACTGCATCACGTTTACTGCATCACAATTATGATTTTACTGCATCACGGTTACTGCATTCATGGTTTTAATGTTACTGCATCATGGTTATAAAGTTACTGCATCATGGTTATAAAGAAACTGAATTATCATAAGTTTTATGCATCATATATGTATGTGGCAAGGGGGTGACACGTGTCAACAATGTCGTGTGCTAAGTATATGTGTTATGATTGTTTAGTAGACTTCAATATATTTATACCAAAGAAGTTTATTAGTCTAATTTAACCATAACGTCATATGCTCATATCTATTTCGCATCATCATATACGTCTGTTAGCGTTCTATACAAGGTAATAAGAATTACTTGTAGTGTTTTGAAAATTTTATTAAACACTGTGTTAATATATTTGTAACTAAAACCTGCATTTAGTGCAAATTTAGTGTTTATAAACAAAAGTGTTTTGGGCTTCACGCTTAGCTCGCCCAAACTGGACGAGCTGGCTCTTAACCTTTAGACTTAGCGCGGCCTAAAAAGTAAATTTTTGGCTACTACAAATGGCACCCCCCTTACCTTTTTGCGGTTTTGTTTTTTTTTTTTGGCCTAACCTTTATCTTAGGATCATCTATTCACCTTTATCTTTGGCTACAACAAAAGGTAAATTTTTGCCTATTGCTTATCGAGTTTAGGAATGATTGAGATTATTAAAATTTATGTCTAAACATTAAAACATAGATGCATCATATATTTGTGTAGGCAAATAATTCACAGTCATCAATATTTTCTTTATTCATTTGGCTACTCATAGTTAAAGGGTTTAAACAATATGTGAAATTGCAGTTTAATATCGTGATTTTTTTTTTTTTTTTTTTTTTTTTTTTTTTTTTGTAAAAGGGTTACCCAGATAAAATAAGAGAGATGCTAGACCTATATAAGAAATCCACATAAAAAAATCCATACGATAACGTGCCAGCATGTGATTGGTGGATTTTCCTATAGTTTCTCTTTCTTCTTTTTGATTAAGCCAATCACTGACTTACACGTCAACGTGTGAATTTTGTGTGTGAATTTCTTATGTGGTTCTAGAATCCTCATAAAATAATACCCTGAACTTTGCTAAATCAAATCCATATTATGCTGAATTTTTATAAGTGCAACACGGTACACTAAACTTGACTACCTAATACTATATATACTCACTTAATAGTTAAGCCCGTTTCAAATTTAAAACGAACGTTATCCTCAAAATTAAATTGTAGCATAACTATCAATTAAGGTTAAGAACGAGTCAAGTCGAACCCTTGACAAAGCTCGTGCTCAAGCTCATATCGTTTACGATCATAAGCCGTGCTCGTTTCAAGGCTTATTTATAGCTCGAGTTCGGCTCATAACATATTTTACAAGCTCGTTAGTGGTTCGTTTGTACGATAAGCACAATCGAAATAAAACTCGAGTCAAGCTCGATTTTCTAAATACACTAGGCTCGAGCTCGTTTATTTTGCTCGCTAATATATAAAATAATGTGCATATACAATTATACGTATATGAAATACTTCTACACATACATATAAATGCATATACTTCGCATGCTTGTTTATAAACAAAATTCCTCGCGGTAATCGTGTAAAGCCTAGCTTATCATTTCCCACTGGTTTAACGTCTGCATAGTATAATCAGAACATGACATATATACATGTCGATATTATGACATGTTTGACTTATTTGTCTACGTCGTCTATAAATATTTTTTCTAATTTGCTCGTTCAATAGTTGAAAATAACTTATCTATACTAATTATATACTAATTATAAAGAGTGAAAATTTAAATGAATCACTGAAATATTAAAATCTTGAAAACTTAAATTAACGTAGTTTGCCTAAATTACTCATAAGTATCCTTTAATACACTTTTAACACGAACATTATTTATAAAGACCCACGCTTTGCATCAAAAGTCGAAGCAGAATAACGATTTCATAAATATAACTATTTGCCGTTTTGGGTGAGTATACATCTAGTGCATAAATAAATTTGTTGAACTTGTCACATTATATATATATATATATATATATATATATATATATATATATATATATATATATATATATATATATATATGTATATATATATATAGTAAAGCGTTCAATTGAGAAGTCTAAATTTTGTGAGAATACGAGAAGCAATCCTAGCCACTCATTTGTTCCTCTTTTAACTTTGAACTAACAGCTAATTTTAGTTAACCAACTTTTTAAAAATTATTATAAAATTTGGAAATTTTTCCAAAAATTTCCAAAAATTTTTTAAAAATTTTCGAAATTATTTTTTCGAAAAAAAATTTTCTATAATTTTTTTTTCGAAAAAAAATTTTCGAAATTTTTTTTTCCCGAAAATTTTTTTTGCGAAAATTTTTTTTCGTAACATGTGAAAAAAAATTAGAAATTTTCACGAAAATCTTTTGTCACGTGTGAATTTTTTTTTCGTCACATATGAAAAAAAAAATTTTAGTCACAAGTGAAAAAAAAAAATTTCGTCACATGTGAAGAAAAAAAATTCGTCACATGTGAAACAAAATTTCAAAAAAAAATTTCGAAATTTTTTTGAAAATTTTTCGAAAATGTTTTAAAATTTTTTTCGTCACTTGTGAAAAAAAAAAATTCGTCACATTGAAAAATTTTCTTATTTTTATTACAGAAGGATTTCAAAATTAATTTATTATGAAGCAATTTGGTTAGGAACTAAGTTTGTTAGAAAGTTTTGTTAGGAAGTGGTTAATTATTCAAACTAAAATTATTTAGCTTAACTATCTCTAATATATCTATTTATAAAGCTAGAAGACAACTAAACGTGTAACCAAATAACGCAAAATATAATCACACGGTACTCGCCGCCGTATTATGCGGATACCGTTTTAGTACATTTAAAATGGTTGGTTGTGAATTCTTTTCACCTTTCTTATTTTATTTTTTATTTTCATTTTATCATAACTCTATGTCTCATCAGGCATTTTTTTTTTCTTTTCATTTTATCATAACTCTATCAGGCATTACCAACGATCCTCACATCATTGATGCATGTGCTTTTTAAAGGAGTATTGATTGGCACACTCATATTTTTTATCCGCACACTCAAATGTACAACCTTTAAAAGCAGCATGTGATAAATATACAACTGTGTAAAGCACAGCTTTGAGTGTGCAAATCAAAATTGGGAGTGTGCAAATCATTAGTCTTTTTAAAGCCACCATATTATTTTTAATATCTTCAAAAAGTCAATAAAATTAAAAGGAAACAAATAAACAAAACAAAACATTCACAAGCATCTTGGAGACGTGTTCGATTTTTGTGAAATGAAGCGACATCAAAACGACAATACAAAAAAATAAAAGTAGAGCAAGAGACCATAAGTGCAAAAACAGGTTACAAAAGCACAACAAAACACCCAAGACATGCTAGACTACACTCGCAAACACACTAGTTGGATTTACAAATTGCAACAAAATTATCATCAACTGATGTGACTTATGAAAGTTCCATACAAGCCTATATATACATTCTAAATTGAAGTTATATAATCACTAGTATAGTTTCTTAAGATTTCAAAGTTTTTTTATAAGGTAAGTTACATGAAATGTTTTAATAGCAGTAAATTTTGTGAAAAGTCAATTGTTTATCGAGCTTCTTTAGTCAAAATCTGTTGGTCCCTTTTACTTGGTTATCAGTAACTAAGAAGCTAAAGTAACTAAGTTGTATGACTTTAAACAAAGATGTATAAAATGATTAACAATAAAGTAACGTAAAGATAAGAGACACTATTTTCTAACGTTTAATTCTTTATTAGAAGTTAATCAAAAGAATCGTACCCAAGTGTTTGCGGAATAACACTTGGGGTTGAAACGACAAGTATTGTATGGACTCCTCACTAAACTCAAACTATGTTAAGTGACAACTTAAATTACCCATTGAGCTATCTCAGGGGCTTGCGTTGTTCTTTGGAGGAGTAAAGTGGTTTGTGAATGCTTTGCATTAATTGCATAAACTTATCAACTTTTACTCCTCACATTTGCTTCCTATTTATACACAAGTATAAAACAACTAAATATACATTGGACCTAAAGCTTCCTTAACAATATCTTCAAAGATATTATTCTTCTGGCAAGGAACCTTCATTGAGTTAGGTCCAAAAGGCACTTTCTGATGACAGCCTGGTTTTAGCCATTTGGGGAAAGTTTGACATTAAAGTAATAAATCACTTTAATAAAGCAGCTCAGACTTTCCCGCCCAATCCCGCCAAAACTTCAGTCTTCTTGTCATCAGTCTTCAGTACGATTAGGTTGTTGAGGAGTCATAGGGTTCAGTGAGTTATTGTCATTCTCACTGAACCCATCACCTTCTTCTTGGCTTAGATCACACTTCACTGAGTTCCGCCTCACTGAATGGAGAACCTTTCTTCTTAGGCTCGGTCTTAGCTCCCTGAAGGTGACTCGCTGAGTTACTGTTCACTCAGTGACTTGTTTACACTTAGGAGATTTTACGTTCAAATCCTTGTTAGAAGATTTGGGGAATTCAGTGACCCAACAATCTCCCCCTATTTGAACATACAAATAGCCTAAGTGTCTCTTGATTCAGCATGAGTTGTCAGGGTACTTCTTCTCTTACTGAATGTTTGTTGTAATTGTAAGTAGGACATAACTATTAAACAAAAACATCATTTTATTTATAGCTATTACATTTTCCTACAAATTACAAACAAAATAAAGATAGTTGTTGCAGATCAGATGTTCAGATGATAGCCAAGTCCCTCAATCTTAGCTTTCTTTGATCTCAGCAGGTGTTTCTCAGGATGCTTCTCAATCTTTGCCCGAAGGTCCTTACAGAACCTTTGGTTTGCACCACTTTGTATAGGAGAGGCTAACATCAGGTACGTTACCATTGCTGTGACCCCTGCCTTGTCTATATCAGACCATCTTTGGAAGGCAAGGTCTCCATATTCATCAGTAAAGCATAGACCTCGTTCAGGGTGTTCAAGCACGGTGTTGTTCACGAAGGTGATTCCTTCAGGAACGGACCTATCACAATCCAATCCTGGGACCTTGATCTCAGGCTCGGATTCAATGTGCTTCCTTTTCCTCCTGGTGGTAGTAGATGAAGCAGTTCCTGTTGTTGGAGCAGGAAGAAGGGAGGGAATGTTGAGGGCTTCAGGCATTGCTCTCAGTCTATCATACCTTTCACTTAGTGACTTGAGAAGGTGATCAACAACGGCACCATTTTTCTTGGTAATGATGGGACGGAGTTCATCAAGTTCAGTAATCCCAAAGTCAGCGAATCTGAATGGGTTATGAATGTCCATGATTCTTTTATCAGCCCCCTGAAGACAGTGACCATTGCGGGTTTGGTATTCCTGTGGATTTTGATGTCAGTGATGGTTTCAGGCTTCAATCTTTCCTTCATCACCCAATGATATCTTTCAACCCTGGTCTTTCTGATTTGAGCTTGTCTTTTCAGCTTTTCTTCCCTTTCATTTTTCAGAGCAATCATCTGTTCTTCCTGAGCCTTTTTAAAGGCTGCACCAGCTTGCTCAGTAGCTAGTGCCTCAGTATCCAGACCAATCTTTTCAGCCTCCTCATGAACAACCTCTATCAGTTCAGGCTTGCTCAATTTCTCTTCTTCAGCTGCCTTTGCCGCTTTCTCAACTCTTTCCATGTAGTCTTGTATTTGGTCATGGGTGAGTTGATAGATTTTTCCATTAATTTCATACGGGACCCTGATAGGTTCATCAGGGTCAACTCTGACAATTTTGGAGGTAGGCTGGAGTCTTACTTCAGGTTCTGAGGTGGTGGCTATGCTTTTTCCTCTGTCCTGAAAGAGAGTGGAGGAGACTGGTTCCTCTTGTGGTGGAACTTGAGTGATTGGTGTGGCTTCAGTGACATGCTCCCCCTCAGTGTGAGAGGGCTGTCCAGCTTCTTGTTCATCAGTAATAGGGGTTTCAGGGACATTCTCCCCCTCAACAATTGCCGGAGCTGCAGTGATGGCAAGTGTTGGAGTTACTGAAGATGAAGTAGAGGTACCCTTGAAGGCTTGAAACATTTCCGTCATCATGGACTTGATCTCCGCAGTATCCTGATGAATGAGAGATACCTTGGAGTCAAGTGTAGCCTAAGAATTTTCAAGGGCAGTCATCCTGGATCCCATTGTCCATGCCAGATGTTGATACAAAAGTTGGGCGTACCTGATTGTTGGGCTTTGCTCTTATATCAATTCGTTCCTTAGCACTTTGTTACCTGCGTACTAAGAAAATAAACAACACCGTTAGGCTTATCGAGGGATTGTCTCCCCCGATTAGACTCCGGCGTGAGAGTAAGTAATCGAATTTAGGTTTTGGTTTAAGAGTTTAGGGATTCCGTGAATCGTACCTTCAATGAGAATCGTATGATTCTATATATAGGGGCTAAGAAACCGTGTTTCTTGCTCCTTACTCTACGCACGCATGGTGCTTATCCGAGGTAAGGATATCTATTCCTTGAATAGATGATCCTTATCGGATATCCGGTGAGTTAGATTGGGCATTTGGGCTTCATAAGCCCAAGCGTTGATACTGCGGCCCATACCATTTGTCATGGTAGCCCATTCGTGATGGGCTTAAGTATAAGTAATGTCTATCATTTGGGCTTGCGGCCCAAATATAGGCTATACGTCATCATGTCCCCCCAGTCTAGTATGCGCGGCACGTAGCCGCGGGTACTAGACTTAATGTAAGCAGCGGTAAGCGTGGCGGGATAATGAACAAATTGTTACCGCCTTTTTAGAGGTGCAATGCACCTAACAGGTTCAAAATAGTTACCTCTGTAATTGGGGGTGGTGTCCACGTATCACTTGGGATTCGGGAAAAAGTGTTGTACCTTTTGATCTTCTAGCCACACGTTTACTGTGAGTGGGATCCACGTGGGCGTGAATTAGGGTTTTTACCACCCTATATAAGAGTGCCGTCCCCCTTTATTTTCACCACACAGTAAAATACACACACAACCACTATTCATCTTCTTCATTTTGAGAGCGTTTTTGCTAGAAAACCTTTGAACTTCTGTAGGTAATCTTTGTGTGCGTCCACTTAGTTTTAAGATGAACATGGTCGCTCAATTAGAGGAGTTTCGCTCTGCGTTGTCTGTTGAGGATGTGATGCGCTTTTCTTCCGACTTTTTTGTGCCTTTGGATGTGCATTCAGAGGCGCCAGATGTCGATGCGTGTATAGCCGACTTCCCCGAAGGGAAGATAGGTTTATACACGAAATTTTTCGAGTACGCTAACTACCGCGTACCTATATCTATATTTCTGAGCGATTTGCTCAATCACTATCGCCTCCACATCTCTCAGCTGCACTGTATAGGTGCGGCGAAGGTGTCGAATTTTGAGGTAAACTTCCGTTTACTAGCGATAGAACCAACTGTAGATTTATTCCGCTCCTTTTACCACTCAACATGGTCGAACGGTTGGGTGTCCTTTGTGAAGCGCCCGCGGGCGTTTCAATGTTATACGGAGAAGGTTGACGCCCTCAAGAATTGGAGGGAATTTTTCTTTTGGGTAGACGACGTGGTCTTTCCTTCCAATTTTGAGTTTTATACTCAGGCGTCTTTACCAAGGGATGGGCATCCCGCACCCGGTTCCTATAGTATTGCTGACGCGCAGACGTTAAATGCCAATCGATTGGCCATTAACCCCTATCCGGAGGAGTTTTTGGTGCATGTAGGATTGAGTCGCGCGTATTTTGGCGCAGCGGATGAGGTTCCCACTTTCCTGAGTGAGGATGGCCGGGGTGGGTGTTCATCCTTTGTAATTGTTTGTAAGTTTTTCATCCTTTTTCTTCGCGCATTTACCAACTAATCTTTCGTTGTTTTCTTGCTTCATTTTTATATGTGCAGAGATGGACTTATTCGCAGTGGTGAAGCTTGATAAGCCAAAGCAGGTGACCATAGGGGTGCGTCCTCTGAGGGAAGGGGAGCTGCCTTTGCTGGAAGCGACCGCGGGGCGTTTGACTGTTTTGCCCGCGACAGTCCCCGAGGACACGCCACCACTTGTGGTGACGCCCGTCCAGAGTATGGCGCCAGAGGTAGTGGTGGCGCCCACTGTGGTGCCTGAAGTGGAGGTGGCGCGCGAGGAGGCGCGCTCAGGGTCATCTGACAGTATTCGGATCCTGAAACCTGAGGAGGTGTTGAGGGAAGAGGTTGCGCAGAACTTGAAGCGCAAGGGAGAGGCTGGAACCAGTGGCACCAGCAAGAGGCGTCGACACGTCATCAAAGACGCAGAGTCAAACGCGGAAGAAACTTCGACCTCCGGCGCACGGTTGAAGGCTGATGCTTCTCCGTTTCTGTAAGTGTGCATTTCTTCTCTCTTTTTTTTTTTTTTTGCAATTACTTGTTGTAATTTTTTGTTGACTGTCTTTGTTCCGTAGGGATGACGACGCGAAGGACGATGAAGTATCCTCTCCGCAGAATGAAAACAAGGGAGAGGATACCTTGGCAGCTGATGGTGGTGAGGCGCAGCAACTTCTTGATGAGTTGGCTGCGACTACTGCCCGTCAGGCTGAGCTGGTGGCGCAGCTGAAGGGAAAGCGCGTTGGGGAGAGTCGTGCTCTGGCCCAGAAGGAAGAAGAGTTGGAGAAGCTGCGCGTGCTATTGGCGGGCGTGCAGGCTGAGCTCGGGGAGTCAAGGGCGTATGGGGAGAAGATGGCTCAGGACAAGATGAGCATCTTGGCTGATCTGCTACATGCGAGGGCGTGCAACGAGCAGATAAAGGCCAAGGCGTCATGGTCTGTGTCGTTCCTTGAGGAAAAAAGGTCTGAGCATTATGCTAGCCTGCAAGAGTTCAAGGAGCGCATGGAGAAGACGCTCGTGATGTATGAGGAGAAGCTGCGCGCACTTAGCATTGAGTACGACGAGGAGCTGTATCCTCATCTCATGTCTGTGATTGCTGAGCGCAGGTATTCTTACACCCTTATCTTTTAGAATTGTTTTCTTCACTCCATTTTATCTTATCTTGTTACCACTTTGTGAATGCAGGTGGTTGATCAGCCATGGGCTTCGTCTGGCAGCTCTAAGTACTTTAGAGTCTGCGGAGGTGGTGGAGGCCTTTGGGAAGGTTGTCCACTGCGCGATGGCGCGTGGCCGTTCGCAGGCGATGGAGGAGCTCCGTGAGGCCAAGTTGCTGGAGAAGGATTTGGCGGAGATTCCTGGTTATAGCTCAACGGCGTACGATGAGCTGGTGGAGGCGATGGCGGGGCTGAAGGTTCTTGAGCTGCCGCATATAGGGAAATTGGAGCGCGGCCAAGATGACCCTATAGCTGTGCTGATGGCCGGTTTAACTTTGCAGCGCCATCTTGAGAAGAATGCGGAAGAGGAGTTAGACTATTATCTAAAACCTGATGTATCGCAGCTTCAAGTCCCAGTTTTTGCGCGGCCCCGTGATATCCTCAAGCCTTTTGCTCTGGAGAAGGAAGTCCCCTTGAAGGAGGTGCTGGAGCAACATGCGCAGAGGGCTGCTGTGAAGAAGGGTATCAAGGGCAAGGCCGTGATGTGCGGTATTGGCGCTGCACACCTTCCTAGATCAGATGGCGTGGCTGTAAGTGTTCCAACCGTATCGATGCAGGATGCCATAATCTTGAGTAAGTTGAAGGAAGGGAGTTTCGCCGCTCCAGAAGAGAGCCATGATCACCGCCATAGCATATAGGTTGTTTGTGAACTTATGTATTTTGTCCTTGTAATTTAATGAATATGGAATAAAATACATTTTGTTATAAGCTCGTAACTTAAATATACTTGCATTGTTTGCTAAGTTTGATTATTTTACTAAGTCTTTTAAGTGCGTGACTTAAATATACTTGCATTGTTTGCTAAGTTTTATTTTTGACTAAGTCTTTTAAGTGCGTAACTTAAGTATACTTGCATTGTTTGCTAAGTTTTATTTTTGACCAAGTGTCTTGGCTCGTTATATTGCTAAGCTCGTACGGTGTACTTGGTATATGCGCATCCGTCGTGGGGTGCGCATATGAAACTTACTTTGACGTCTCAAGAGTAAGGCGCTTAGCAAGGATACGTGATCCAATGTTGATGGGTTTGCAACCCTCTTATTCAACGAGTAAATTAGTAGGTTAACTCATCCTTTATGCCTTCGTGGGTCTTTAAGTGGTGCATGCACGCCATGTAGGCAAAAAATATAAGATAGACAATATTGACATATATGCAATAAAGTAAAAGTGCGCTATGGAGTTAGCTAGAAACCATAACATTTTATTAATACTTGCAAGTTTATTGAAAAAATGGAAAACATAATTCCTAAGAAAGAAAAGAAAGACAAACACTTATTGGGCACCGCGTAGGGTGTGAGTGTGTTTGTGTAAGGGCCGTAGCCTAAAAGTAACATCTTTTGAGATTACAGATGTTCCAAGTGCGCGCTAGGTCGTGACCTTCCATATCGCGCAACCTGTATGCGCCGTTGCCGAGCGCGTCTGTGACCTCGTAAGGTCCTTCCCATTTGGGTCCGAGCTTGCCTGTGTCTTCTACGTGGCTCGCGTCATTGGCGCGGTAAACAAAGTCTCCTGGTCTGAATGAAGTATTTTTGACTTTTGCATCATAATACTTCTTCATTTTTGCCTTAGCCTTTGCTTCACGTATAGCTGCGCGTTCGCGTCTTTCTTCCAGTATATCTAAGTCTATGCGCCGTTCCTCGTCATTTGTTGTGACGTTGACCTCTGCCGTGCGTATAGTTGGCATTCCTATCTCGGCTGGTATGACGGCTTCTGTTCCATAGACTAAGGAGAATGGCGTGTCGCCAGTACTGGTTTTGATTGTCGTGCGATGCGCCCACAAGACGTGCGAGAGCTCATCTACCCATCTTCCTTTATGTCTGTCAAGGCGCGCTTTTATGCCTTCGCCTAGACTGCGATTAGCGCGCTCAACTAGGCCATTGGTTTGTGGGTGTTTGACTGAAGCAAAGTGTTGTGTGATGTTGAATTGTGCGCACCAATCTTTGAATGGGTTATCACAGAATTGTTTTCCGTTGTCTGATACGATCTCGCCTGGTAGGCCGAAGCGACAGACAATATTGTCCCAGACAAAGCGTTTTACTTGGTTTCCCGTAATGTTCACCACAGCTTTTGCTTCAATCCACTTTGTAAAATAATCTATGGCTACGATGAGGAATTTTACTCCTCCCGCTGCGACGGGAAAAGGTCCTGCGATGTCGATACCCCATTTGTAAAATGGCCATGGTGAGGTGATTGGTGTTAGCTCGTGCTGTGGTCGGCGCGGAATAGGTCTATGTACTTGGCAGTTGCTGCACTTTCTTATTAGGTCGCGTGCGTCGCGGTGCATTGTTGGCCAATAGTATCCTGCCCTTAAAGCGCTTGCCACCACGGATCGCGGTCCTGAGTGCATACTACATGATCCAGCGTGAAGTTCGCGGAGTACATAGTCTGCTTGAAGGGGTCCAACACATCTGAGCCATGGTTGTAAGAAAGATCGCCGATAGAGTACGTTGTCGCGGAATTCGAATCGTTGCGCTGTGCGCCGTATTCTTCGAGCGTCTTTATTATCTTGGGGTAGGGTTCCCTTGCTGATAAATTCGATGATAGGTGTCATCCACGTGGGATCTTGTTCTTCTATCACCGTTGATATTTCCATATCAAGGATGGACTTGTTCTTTAAGGTTTCCACCAATACCTGTTTTGAAAGGTGTGCGAAGCTTGTAGATGCGATCTTGCTGAGTGCGTCCGCCTTTCTGTTTTCCCCTCTAGGTACTTGTTTTATTGTGAACCTATCGATGTTTTTGATCAGAGACTTTGTCTTTTCCAGGTATTGGATCATATGATCATCCTTGGCCTCGTATTCTCCTAACACGTGGTTAGCGACTAGCCGAGCATCTACGTTTGCCTCTAGGTTGCGTACACCCATTTGAATTGCGATGCGTAGTCCGGCCAGTAGGGCTTCATATTCTGCCTCATTGTTTGTGGCTGTGAACTCGAAGCGTAGCGCATAGGTGAATTCCATACCTTCTGGATTTGTAAGAATGAGTCTTGCGCCTGATCCATCTGCGCATAAGGATCCATCGGTGAACAGTGTCCATGGTTCCTGTAGATCCGTTTTTGCTGCAGATGTTGGGCTGTCGCCCTCTGGCTTCTCCACGATAAAATCAGCTAAAACTTGCCCTTTGATAGCAGTGCGCGGCCTGTATGAGATGTTGTACTCACTGAGCATTACACTCCATTTTTGTAAGCGTCCCGATGCATCTGGTTTAGAGATAACTTGTTTAATTGGCTGATCAGTGATTACCGCAATTGGATGCGCTTGGAAGTATCTGCGCAGTCTTTTGGCGGCAAACACTAAAGCCAAGACCAGTTTTTCCATGGCGCTGTAGTTAACCTCTGTTTTCTTTAAGGCTTTGCTTACGAAGTATATGGGTGTCTGGACGGAGTCTCTATCTGTCAATAGTACTGCGCTAACTGCTCCGTGGGTTGCTGATAAGTACATGATTAGTTCTTCCCCTTGTCGCGGTGCGACTAGTTTGGGAAGAGATGCCAGATGATGTTTGAGTTGTTGGAAAGCTTCCTCCGCTTCATTGGTCCAACGAAAGTCTCCCTTTTTTGTACACTTCGTGAGTGTTTTAAAGAGAGGAAGGGACTTGTCCGCTGACTTAGATAAGAAGCGATTCAGCCCTGCCAGCTTTCCATTCAGTGATTGGACTTCTTTGAGTGTGCGCGGGGAGGGGAGATCAATAACAGCCTTTGTCTTCTCTGGGCATGGTTTGATTCCATCGGGTTCTATTAAGTATCCGAGGAACATGCCTTCAGTTGCGCCAAAGGTGCACTTTTTTGGATTCAGTTTCATGTTTATCCGCCCCAACGTTCGGAATGTTTCCTCGATGTCGCGCACTAAATCATCCTCTGTATGGCTTTTTATAACAAGGTCGTCCACGTAGACTTCCAAGTTGCGGCCTACTTGTTTTTCGAAAGCTGTGTCCACCAGCCGTTGGTATGTCGCGCCTGCGTTCTTTAAGCCAAAAGGCATTTTTGTGTAGCAGTATACCCCTTGACTGGTGTGGAAAGCTGTTTTTTCTTCATCCTCCACTGCCATTTGGATTTGGTGGTACCCTTTATATGCGTCTAGGAAGCACTTGAAGGGGTATCCACATAAGGATTCAACCTTCCAATCAATTTCTGGCAATGGATAGCAGTCTTGCGGGCATGCTTTATTGAGATCCGTGAAGTCCACGCACATCCTCCAGCTACCATCGCTCTTCTTTACCATGACTGGGTTAGAGAGCCAGTCGTGGTAGTACACCTCGCGCATGATGCCCGCATCTACTAACTTGTGTACTTCTTCCAAAATAGCTTTTGCACGATCTGGAGCCTGGCCGCGCTTCTTTTGTCGTATTGGAGGGTATCCTTGTCGGATTTGTAGTTTGTGCTCTGTGATAGAACGAGGCACTCCTGTCATATGCTTTGGTTCCCATGCAAAGATGTCTAGGTTCTTTTGCAAGAGTGCGCATACGGCTGCTTTACCTTTGTTAGATAAAGATCCTCCAATCGAAACTTGTTGTTCCGGATAGTCTGGATGAATAGCGACCTTTAAATTTGGCGATTTTTCCGTGCGCTGTTCTGGAATAGTATCTGCTTCAGTTGTCACTGCGATACATTCTCTTGGTGGTACCGTTGTGTTATAGAGAGTAACCACTCCTCCTTCAACTGGGAATTTAAGCATTCCGTGTGTTGTGGATGGTACTGCGCGCATGGATGATATTCCTGGTCTTCCAATTATGCCATTGTATGGTGAGGGAGACTTGATTACCATAAAATTGGTGCGCCTACTTTCAGGTTTGGAAGATCCTTGGCTTGGCGAATGCTGAGGCCCTAATCGATCGTGTATTCCCCGACTGCCAAGTCTGGAATGGACATTGGTGCGCCTACCGCTGTCTCCAGAGTTTTGTGAGTCAGGTACCGCACCTAACCTATCATGGACAGAGGTACGTTCTGTACGTCTTCCTCGCGGGTGGCGCGGTGGTGATGGTTCGCGTTCTGGACCAAGATTAAGTCGGGTTTGCGGATCCGCACCTGCTCTTCTTGCCGCTTCTTCTTGCATGAGGGCATTTAATGTTTCATAATTTTGGGATACAAAGTTTCCCAAAGTCAGATCCGGTGCGTCCTCAGTTGTTGCATGAATTTCTTCCTCAGTGTTAGGCGCCCTGTTCCGTTCAGGAGCGCCTGGCGGCACAGTGTTGTTCACTGCGGGTGTGGCCTGATGAGGAGTGATGAAGAGGGTGCGTTAGAGTTCTTCAACGCTGGGGACCTCTAAAGTAATCCTGGGTAGTTCTACCGCTGGGGGAGGTTGGGTTGTCCCTGCCTCATGGTGACCAGGTGTGCTGGTTGTCCCAGCGACTTGTCTAGAGGTTGGATCTTGTTGATTCTTCCTCAGATGGTCACGTTTTTCTGGCTGCGGAGTCCGCTGGCTCGAATTCTTATGTTTCGTCATTCTAGTTCGTTGTAGGGTCCCACGGATGGCGCCACTTGTTGATACAAAAGTTGGGCGTACCTGATTGTTGGGCTTTGCTCTTATATCAATTCGTTCCTTAGCACTTTGTTACCTGCGTACTAAGAAAATAAACAACACCGTTAGGCTTATCGAGGGATTGTCTCCCCCGATTAGACTCCGGCGTGAGAGTAAGTAATCGAATTTAGGTTTTGGTTTAAGAGTTTAGGGATTCCGTGAATCGTACCTTCAATGAGAATCGTATGATTCTATATATAGGGGCTAAGAAACCGTGTTTCTTGCTCCTTACTCTACGCACGCATGGTGCTTATCCGAGGTAAGGATATCTATTCCTTGAATAGATGATCCTTATCGGATATCCGGTGAGTTAGATTGCGCATTTGGGCTTCATAAGCCCAAGCGTTGATACTGCGGCCCATACCATTTGTCATGGTAGCCCATTCGTGATGGGCTTAAGTATAAGTAATGTCTATCATTTGGGCTTGCGGCCCAAATATAGGCTATACGTCATCACCAGAGATGTGGACTTCAGGGATTGAGCTGTCACTGATGCTTCCAGCTGAGTGAAGGAAGACTTGAGGGACTCCACCGTGGAGCTGAGATTCTGAACATTTGAATCCCTTAACAAACCAAGTAACTCAGTAAGAGCCGCCGAGTTGACCTAGTACGTCTCAGATGCCTGAAGAATTTTCTTGTTGAGCTCAGGGTCATCCTTGACTGATTCTTGAACTGACTTAACCCCTGTAGCCATCTCCTTTAGGGATTCCAAAAACTGATTGATGTGCGAAGCCATTTGTGTCAGGGAGTGAGAGACAGTGGAATTTTGCTCCCTGACATCATCATTGTAGTCTTCAACAGCATCTTTGAGGAGGTGATAGTGGACTGCTTGCTCAACATGCATATCAAATACCTCTTCAGTGACCCCCCTGTACAAAACATTGGTCATTTTCTTGATGAACTTTTGGAAGGCTCTTTCAGTGAGAGGAGTTGAAGCGTCTTCTGAGGTTTCCGGCTCAGAATGTTGTTCATCTTCATCATGGTTAGAGGTTTGAGGAGACTGAGTAACAGGTTCAGGGACTGTCTCCTCATCCTCCATATCATCTCCGGCCGTGAAGACTTCCTCGTCACTGTTAAATTCATCATCAGAAAATAAGAACGCTTGAGCATCAGCCAGGGAGGTAATCTGCAACAAATGGAGGTTATCCGGCTCCTCTTCATAAGAAGATTTGCCTTTGTTTTGGCCAGGTCCTGACCCCTCAAATCCGGTAGGTTGGGTTTTACCTACCTGGTCTTTAAGGCCAGTTCCCAAGTTTTGCGCACCTCCGGGATTGGTTGTGGGTTCCATATCAGCGGGTGGTGTATATCCCTCTGAATCTTTGTCCCCCGTGACCCCTTCAGACACTGATGGGTGTTTCTCAGTGCCATCACTAGGAGCCATGATTGTTGTGTCCCTATCAGCGGGTTGTATGTTTCCCTCTGAGTCTTTGGGATGAGTAGGGGTGCCCTCAGACAGAAGCTTTGATTTGCGAATGTCCTCATCAGGCAGATGAGTGGTTGAGTCCCCCTTTCCAACAGGCTTGTTCTGGCCTGTCGAAGGTTTAGGGACATGAACTCCCTGATGCTTGGGTTTTGATCTACCCGAGCCTTTAGCAGGATGTGATTGTTTGTGGACCCCCCTTCTCAATGGAGTAGTGTTGCCCCACCGAGGATTTAGGATCCCTTACTCCCTGAGACTCTGGTTGTGATTTGCTAGAGCCTTTAGCAGGATGTGAAGGTTTGGTTTATTTCGGCTCAACTGTCTTGTTTATGACAGTAGAGTCTTTAGAAACGGGTATGCCCGAGGACACTGAGTGTGATGTCTCAGTGCCCTCCGATGGCTTTTGTTGCAGGCCTAGTGACTGGGTTATTATTCTCAGGGTGTCCGCAGTCAAGGGCGGTATTTCAGGCCCCTTATTGGCAGCCTTAAGGTCAGAGGTCTCAGTGTCGAGTGACTTGGGTTGAGCCACCTTCCTGGACCCCTGTCCCTTCTTCCTCTTCACCTTTTTGGTGGGAGAGGGAACTGGTGATATAATATTGTCACCCTTGATAGCAGTACGCATATATTGGGTCAGGGTGACTGGTGTAACCTCTAGAGGGTCACGAGAGTAATTAGCCTTGTGTAATACTTCAGGCTCAAAACCTATTGCATCAGGCTTTACAGACTCAGACCCAAGCAAATCTTGTAGGGCACAGAAAATGAATCTAGGGTATGACATAAGTTTTTGCCTAGACTTCCCCCCTAATTTTGCTATGAGGTCCTTGAAGATCAATTCTCCAAGGCCAATAAATCTACCCTCAATGAGACTGAACAATATCATTGCTTGAGTATTGTTCAATTGCTCAGTAGAGGATTTATTTCCCCCGAGGACCTGAATGACAAAGGTCATTATTATCCTCCAGGGAGCTGGGAACCAGGTCTTGATAATTGGGGCTTTGGATAGTAGGGCCCCTGGTGACACTTCAGGGTGAAGTTTGTCATAAGGCCCTAGCGTCAGTAAGACCTCCTTTACATCTTTATCAGATGGTGGGACAACGAAGGTCTGTGTGTAATCAAGCCCAGTGGCTTTGGCAAAAGTTTTATAGTCAAGAGTTAGTGACTTAGTTCCATTCTTGACTGTAAACTTTATTTTGGCCTCTTTGGGCACATCAGGGCTTTCAACCACTGCTGTGCACCAAAATTCCCTCAAATATTCAGGGTAGATGACTGAGGGGGGTTTTTGTGAATGCGGTGGTCAGAAAGCAGTTCTGTAGGAACTTCACCACATCCCTGTATTCAGGGAACCCAGCAGGGTAGGCAAAGTTCCCCACCACATTGTTCTTGGTGAGGTCTACGCTTTCCATTTAGAAATCCACATTGGGTGCGTATTTTACGACCTTTGAAGAAGCCATTTGGTTTAGATTAAAAAGCCTGGTTTTGAAAAAATGGTATTGGTGAGGGAAACACACGCAGTTTTGAAAACAATTTAAAAGAGTTTAGTTATGATTTTTAAAAGCGTGTGTGTTTTTCCCTTTTTGTGGGGGTATTTATATTGGGAATTAGGGTAGTGATGTTGCGGATATCAAAAACTTATAATATTCAACCGAAACGGCATAATAATATAGGTTTGAGATCCGCATTAAATATCACGATTCCCACTACCCCTTTTTCTCTCACCCTTTGGGGTGCCTCTGCAAATAATGCACTTTTGCAGAGAAAAAATCATCACTTTTGTGTGTGAGAGAGCATTTAATGCTCAGTGGTGTTTGGTGAGGGGGATGTGGGGGCCCAAGATGTGGATGCCAGTTGTGTAAGTGACATATATTCCTATATTTAAAAGGAATCAGTTACCTACCTGGGACATTTACTAACTAAGTATTCGGATCATTTAGTTAGGGTATTTAATGCCATTTTTCATCCACAGCTCCCTGAATGAATTATCATTCAACAAAAAATGGGTTTTCAGGAAGGTTATGATCAGGGACTTAGAGAATTTACATCATGTTGGAACAATTTTTGATCAGTTCCCTGATTCTATGTCCAACATGCCCAGTTCAGCTTTCAATCTTGTGAAAGTGGGTTCATCCAAGGGTTTTGTGAAGATATCAGCTAGCTGATACTCAATGGGGATGAAATGTCGTTCAATTTCTCCATTAGAGATATGGTCCCTGATGAAGTGGTATCTGATGTCAATGTGTTTGGTTCTTTGATGAAGTACTGGATTATTTGAGATGGCTATGGCACTCGTATTATCACAAAATATAGGTACCATCTTATACTGAATGCCATAGTCACTCAGTTGGCTCTTCATCCATAGTACATTTGCACAACATCCTGCAGCAGCCATGTATTCAGCTTCAGCTGAGGACATGGCCACTGATTGTTGTTTCTTTGTACTCCAACACACAAGTTTACCACCAAGAAATTGGCAGGATCCTGAAGTACTTTTCCTATCCATATTACATCCTGCATAGTCAGAGTCAGTGTACCCTTTGAGGTCAAATCCTGAACATTTTGGGTAATACAAACCAAGGTTTGGAGTACCCTTCAGGTACCTGATGATTCTCTTGACAGCAGTGAGATGTGATTCTTTAGGGTCAGCCTGGTATCTGGCACACAAGCAGATTGAGAATTGGATATCAGGCCTTGAGGCAAGTAAGTACATCAGGGAGCCAATCATTCCTCTTTATTGGGTTTGATTCACTGATTTTCCAGTGAGATCTGGGCCAAGATTGTTTGGAGGAACCATAGGGGTTTTTACTGAAGAGCAGTCAGTGAGCTCATACTTCTTCAGTAGGTTCCTGAGGTATTTTTCTTGGCAAATGGATATTCCTTTATCAGTTTGTTTGATTTGGAGTCCAAGAAAGTATGTGAGTTCACCCATCATGCTCATTTCAAACTTTGTGGTCATCAGTTTCTCAAACTGTTTGCAAAGTTTGTAACTTGTTGAGCCAAAAATGATGTCATCAACATATACTTGGACAAGAATGACATCATCCTTTGTTCTGTAGATGAACAGTGTGTTGTCAATTCTTCCTCTGACAAACTTGTTTTGGATCAGGAAGGCTGAAAGAGTTTCATACCATGCCCTGGGTGCTTGTTTCAGTCCATAAAGGGCTTTGTTAAGCTTGTAGACATGGTTGGGGTATTCACTACTTTCGAAACCAGGAGGCTGTTGCACATAAACATCTTCTTTGATGTTACCATTCAGGAATGCACTTTTAACATCCATTTGGTAAACTTTAAAGTTCATGTAGGTTGCATAGGCAAGGAAGATCCTGATGGCTTCCATTCTTGCAACAGGTGCAAAGGTTTCCTCATAGTCTATACCTTCCTGTTGATTATATCCTTTGGCAACCAGTCTTGCTATGTTTTTGATGACTGTGCCATTTTCATCGGTCTTGTTTTTAAAGACCCATTTCATACCAATGATTAAAACTGTAACACCCCAACCCGATAAGGGTAGAAGTATTACATTACAGTGACATATCAGAACAAACACAAGCATATGATTCATACATACAACGAAATTCAGGGTTACAAATGAAAATTTGAAACTACAAGGTTACAAAACAATAAATACTATGTCTAATAAAGTGAAACTTCATCTAATCGTCTCTAGTCCAAAGCATAGTCTTCTAAGTCCAGTCACACTCTCTTCCCATAACCCAGCTTCCTACTAAAACCTGCCGCAGGAAAAGGAAATGCGGCTGAGCTTAAAAAGCCCAGTGAACAGATACATATACAAAGCAATGATAATGAAACAGAACTGAAATATAGTGCATTGGGGAAATAGAATAAGGAATAGATAAAAGAGTAATAGAATAGAAAGAAGAAAGGATAGTCATCTACCACGAGCCCAGAAACATATCATATCATATAAGCCGTCAATACCATAATTCTTCATAATCATATAGAGGGGAGTCCTCTCAGATAATCAGATAATATGAGGGGTGTCCTCATTCTTCAAATGGGTGGAGTAGCGAACTCCCATAAATTGTGAAAGGCATGTATAGCACACAGTACCAGTCACCAGACATATATCATAATCATAGTTAAATCCACTAAACAGAACAGATCTAGGATTGCAATCCATACGCCCCTTACTCAAAGTCAATCTCAAAGTCATATACTCAAAGTCATAATGGCCATAATAATAATCATAAAAAGGGACGGCGTGAGAAATCACTCACCCACACATGAGTCATGCCAGTGGTGCATCACAGACATGCCTATGGTACCTCCATAGGTAGGGAAAACAGAAATGGCTCGGGTATCAAACTAAGAGTCAGGTCTCAAAGTCATACAAAAGGTCATATAGCAAAGGTTTATCTCAAAGTCATCTCAAAATCATATCAGAAATAATAGTCAAGGTCCATTCAGAGTTCATTAGGTCAAGGTTCATATTCAAAAATCAATTCATGGTTCAGTTCAAAAGTCCGTTTCAAAAGTTTCTATTAAAAGTCCAATTTAAATAATCTTTTAAAACAGTTTTCATAAAAATGGTCTTTCAAAATATAGTGTTTCATGAAAGTTAAATAACCTTTCTTTTAAAAAGAAATTTAGCATCATTTATAAACATCTTTTCAAATCGGTTCTTCTCAAAACATTTCCATGGTATCATTAAGAAGGTTTTCATAGCATAGGTTCATAACGGGGATCATATCAAGTGGGATCAACAGAGAAGGTTCAAGTAAAGGGGATCATAGCAATGGCATCAATTCGGGAACTAACGGATCAGAATATGAAAGAGATCATGAGAAACCTTTTGAGAAAGGTCAGAATATCTGTACCTCAATCGCCATCGAAATCATAACATACGTAAGTATATGGAAACACTCCTTCTTCAACGAGTCTACACGAATTAATGATCGGCTTATTATTAATAACTTATTCAATTCAGATTTCTCATTTTAGTCGGCTTTCCAGTTTTAGTAACTTTCCATTTAAAGTGACTTTCCACTCTTAGCAGGTTTCCATAAATAATAAGTTTCCACTTTTAGAAAGTTTCCATAATTAGAAAGTTGAATCATTATTAATGGAATCAGAGTATCTTTTAACATATTTACACATTTGGTCCTTAGGGTTTCATAACTTTACCTTTTACACCCTTATATTTCCAAAATTACACTTTAAACCTTTTAGTCTTCATAGTTACACATTAAACCCTTAACTTATCCATTTAACACCATGATCACTTATTTTATCATATAATACGAATGGATACTCAAGTATTCATAATTTACACATTAAGTCCCTCAAGTTATCAAAGTTACATATTTAACCTTTTAATTTACAATTTCAACTTTTAATTATCTATAACTACATATTAAGCCATTAAATTACCAAATTAGCACAAAACCCCCTGAATATATTTTATTACTCAAATCAGTCCCAAGTTTCCAGAAATTACACTTTTAGTCCCTCTACTTTAATTAATTACAAATCGCACCAATTAAATACAATTAACTCATTTCTTGCAATATTTACACTTAGAACCCTCAAGTTATATTTTTCCCATATTCCTACTGATATATATGATCTTACAAAAATATCCCAGATGTTTCAAAGTTGGCAAAACACACCCTTGTACTTTATTTTCCAATCGGATTTATTATAAAGTTACCAAAACCAAACCCTAATTTCATAAAATCATTATGCCATCATTATACAATCATTACTCAATCATTATTATGCATTAATCACCAGATCCAAACATAAAAACCCTAACCCTAATTCGATTTAGGGTTTCTTTTATTTTCTTCATTGTTTTCTTAATTAGCCGATTTATAAAATAAATCACAACACGAGATTTAAGCTTCTAAAATTCAAACCCATATTTTTACGAGATCATAATTAATATATGAAGTTCATAAAAATTATCATTCATATCCAGAAAATTCATATACAATGATATAGAGTTTTGTTGCGTTTTTAGGGTTTAATTCACCAAAACGTTATAGAGCATGCATGGATCGATTAGAACATTTTATTTGAGACTTATATGATGTAAGAGACGTGAGAAAAATACCAGACCAGATCTGGAACAAATAGAATAGGCTGGACGAATTACACCTCTTGAATTGGATAATACGACACCAAAAATTCCCACGAGAACAAACGCGACCAACAAACCTTGTAATCATTTTTCGAATATCATATATGATGTAAGGAACTCAGGAAAAATAGAAAATGAATTTATAAGAGGTCGTATGAAACATAAAGAATTTACCTTTGTTTTAGGGCTCGACAAAAGAAAACGATTGCTACGATCGTGTAAGGCTTCAAAAATTCGAATGGGATTTTTCTTGGCTTCTTAGGATGTTGGTTTATCACATAAAAATACCCAGGAGTGCTGTGTGAGTCGAATGGGGGCTGTGAGAATTGTTTGTGTGTTTATTGAAATCGGCAATTAGGGTTTTTAAAAGAAAAGATATGGTTTTTGGTTTTTAAAAAGAATATGTCGTGTGATGAGGGGTTTATGGACCAGAAATTTCGTGATTTAGGTTAGCCCAATTATTCATGGTGATATACTTCCTTAATTATCCAATAGTTATCCTTTTTAAACCAATTTAAATCATAATAAAATCAAGTTTGGTTTATTCGGCCCTTGTGAGGGTATTTTGGTAATTTTACCACTTTTATGAATGTTAAATAAAGTTGTTAAAATTATTTTGGATCATAACTTATGCATTGTCAGGAGTTTGGGATTTATTTGGAGACTTTATAAACTTTTAATTAAATTTTAAACTTGTAGGGGTATTTTGGTCTTTTCACATGTTCTCAGATTTTAGGTGTTACAACTTCTTCCCCTCTAAAAAGAGAAATTTCGTCCTCGAAATTTGAAGTCGCAAAGTTAGACGAAGTCGTAGTAAACCGCAACAGGTCGTCACAAACATCCTCACGTCCGGGGAGGTTCTTCCAAAAGATATTCAGACCAACTGGTTTCTCATGACTCGTAATTATTGTCAAAAACAGTTCCAAATTTCTCAGAAGGGCATATCATACTGAATTTGAATCAAAAGGATAATGTATCAAACATAACGGATGGTAATCGAATTCTCTAAGAAGAGGTATAAAAATCACATAGGATTTTCATCGAATTGATTAGGCGGATCAGATGAGAATACATTGAATTATCACAAACATGGGGTGATATAAGGTTTAACTCTTCAGCTTCTCAAATAGTCACGGCTTTTAGATAACCTTCCAAAGGTATTCTCATAAACAAACAGGTCTCATTTCCTCAAAGTCCGCAATCACATATTTTACTCATAGCAGATCATAATGAACAACTTCGCGAATGCGAATCGTATATGGACAAAAAGCACATTGTTAGATATCGTCAACGGCAGAAATTTCATAATGGAACCTAAGATCAGCAAAACACGTGTCGAGAGTCCAAACGTATCGAATCGTATATCAAGGACAGCAGATCAAACGTATAGGTAGAATGAACCTAAAGTCTCACTAAACTCAGATGATCTTGATCAGATGCCAGAATTCTAAAGCTTCTAAGGCACTTCTTAAAATATCATATGCCCACTATAAGTGCACGTTATATGATGTAAGTATTATCACGTTGGCCAGGCGTCATAATACTGGCATCATATACATATGCCCTCATGATGATCATACTTTATCTCAAGTCGTGAACACCCAAACTTATTTAAATCCACCTAGTCCACCTATAGTCTCAGAGGTCACCAAAATCAAACAACATAACTAAGAGAACGAAATTACTCGAAGAGTAACGGAGATCCGAGAATGTCATTCAAAATTAAGGTACGTCATCAGTAACGTCAATTCTTTACAGCATCATCTCGTCTAAACACAATGTCCGCTTTCAAATCCGTCCACTCATTTACAAATTTCAAAATTTCTTCCAAGTTGGAGTAGTCGGTTTATTCTTGTCTGTCTTACCTCATGATTAAGAGAACTTAAAATTCGAGTCTGGTTCCTCCGGTCTTCAGCAGCTCCTCTTGGTAGTGTGGCATCGTAACGGCCGCCTTTGACACGATCACTGTGCATCCCTCCATCCGCAGGTCTGCTTCTGCTCTCAATTCATCTTAGTACAACTAAAATGAATAGAGAAACAAGACTGCGTTTCTTCGACAGGTCTTCTAACATAGCTCCAGGTTTTAAGGTACATGATGTTGTTGTCGACTCCAGGTTGTGTGTTGAATGGTTCGTCTTCTTTGGTTTGGTTGTCTTGATGCCCAAACTGAAATCTTCACGTGTTGCGTGATGCATGATTGAGCACTATCCTAGTTCCTCACTTCTTCTTGTATGCTTCTTCCATGGTAATGCTTGTCGCAACCATCTTCTACGACTCTTCCACCAAGTTTCTAACTCCGATAACGATCTTCGATCTTGGTCCTTCTTGTGAAAGCTCTGTCTTTACATTATACAGGGTAGTGTTGTCTATTATGCTTTCCGAACGTCAATCAAATTTTTCTTCCAGAACAAAGGGTCGTCTCACCAATAATCTCTATGTTCTTCTTTCGTTTTAGAACACAACACAATGTCATACTATGACAATTTGTCCAAAACACGCGAAAAACATGATTATTCTAGCCAACACCATTGGCATCATTCAAGTTCATAATTGTTATAACGAGTGCAAAGGCAACTTCAGAAATCATCTCAGGGAATTTTCATATCGCCTTCTTTCTTCTTCAGGAACTGAAATACTTCCCAAAGGTTACTCTCGGTTAGTTAACCCCCTTCTTAGAAGTTTTTGTGGTTGCTTCTTCAGTCCTTCAAATCTAAAATGATGCAATCAGACGCGGAGTTTCAAAGGAAGACCAAATTAATTATTGATACGCGGAAACAGATAATGATTAGTGATAGTGGTACGTTTAAGTTCACGATAGTCGATACGTCATCGCATACTTCTCTCGTTCTTCTTCATAAACAAACAAGAGCATCTAAAGAGGATCACCAAGGTAAAAAAAAATCATACTCCATCAGCTCCTTCAATCTCTCAGCTTTTATAGCACCATGGTTTCTTCAACTGAGATCAGTTCAATGCCCACTCTACTTCCTAAGCAGGAAGGAGTACCAAAAGGTTCATCAGAGAATACCGGAAAATCTTCGTACAACAAAATATTTCCCAATAGCAGAACTTTATAAGGGTTGATAATAAGGGTTTTCAGGAGAAACTTGATAATCATATGAGTTCGGGGTTGGTGTTTCCATAGTGGTAGAAATTTTAGCAGATGTAGAGAGTCATCATAATGAAATAGAGTGAAGCAGATTTTTAAGGTCACATTTCAGATATGGTAGTCTATGGTATCTTCACGAATAGTCATTCAGTCCAAAAGACCGTACAATCAGACATCTCAAAGTCAAAGGATTCATAGAGTGAATACAGTCGTCAAATCATACAGATAGTTCATATATCAGAGTCAAGTACATGGTTCAACAAAATGTTGGGATGGATAAACGATCAGTTCAATGTGTGGGAATTTCGTTTAGCTTATTAGCATAAGTAGTAGGTAGGATGTGTATCATTGGTAATACGAATATCGTATAATCGTCAATTGTGAGAGGTACAGAATCTCAGTTATCAGCATCATCATGCTTAGTTAACAAATCCATATAGAGATAGTATTTACATCATACCCTTCCAAAGGAAACGGTTGGCAGAACAAGGTTCATCATTCAAAGAGAGGAAACAAAACTTCTCATATTCGTGGTTCATAATTACCAAAATTCTCATAGGAGTAATAATGGATCATACATAGTTAAGTAGTATCGGATGATACATTCATACCCATCATAAGTAATGAATTTACAGAATGTGTCGAACACATTGTGGTTGAATGACCTACGATGTGGTCGAAAAGGTGTCAAACAGCTTATCAAACAAATCGGAGGCGGAGATCAAAATCTGAAAGTGAAACTTAAATGTGTAAGGTATCCAGGTAGCTTTCCGAGGTATTCCAAACTTACTTGGTTACTAAGCTTAAGTCGCAAAACTTCTAACTTCTGAAACAAAGGTCCTTATAAGGCTTATCAAAGAGCAAAGGCACGATCAGAGTGATACGGAAGCAAATGATACTTACATAAATGTCTTAGTCTACCCATTCCTCACCGGTAATAACTTGGGTTCCTATGGGGAATCCTAATGTAAAGTTTCAAAGGTTGTCTTATGAGCGCCTACAGTGGAAACTTAGGGGTCCAAACTTCACAGGTCAAGGGTAAATGTATTACGAATCGCAGCCTGGTCTCTGATACCATAATTGTAACACCCCAACCCGATAAGGGTAGAAGTATTACATTACAGTGACATATCAGAACAAACACAAGCATATGATTCATACATACAACGAAATTCAGGGTTACAAATGAAAATCTGAAACTACAAGGTTACAAAACAATAAATACTATGTCTAATAAAGTGAAACTTCATCTAATCGTCTCTAGTCCAAAGCATAGTCTTCTAAGTCCAGTCACACTCTCTTCCCATAACCCAGCTTCCTACTAAAACCTGCCGCAGGAAAAGGAAATGCGGCTGAGCTTAAAAAGCCCAGTGAACAGATACATATACAAAGCAATGATAATGAAACAGAACTGAAATATAGTGCATTGGGGAAATAGAATAAGGAATAGATAAAAGAGTAATAGAATAGAAAGAAGAAAGGATAGTCATCTACCACGAGCCCAGAAACATATCATATCATATAAGCCGTCAATACCATAATTCTTCATAATCATATAGAGGGGAGTCCTCTCAGATAATCAGATAATATGAGGGGTGTCCTCATTCTTCAAATGGGTGGAGTAGCGAACTCCCATAAATTGTGAAAGGCATGTATAGCACACAGTACCAGTCACCAGACATATATCATAATCATAATCATAGTTAAATCCACTAAACAGAACAGATCTAGGATTGCAATCCATACGCCCCTTACTCAAAGTCAATCTCAAAGTCATATACTCAAAGTCATAATGGCCATAATAATAATCATAAAAAGGGACGGCGTGAGAAATCACTCACCCACACATGAGTCATGCCAGTGGTGCATCACAGACATGCCTATGGTACCTCCATAGGTAGGGAAAACAGAAATGGCTCGGGTATCAAACTAAGAGTCAGGTCTCAAAGTCATACAAAAGGTCATATAGCAAAGGTTTATCTCAAAGTCATCTCAAAATCATATCAGAAATAATAGTCAAGGTCCATTCAGAGTTCATCAGGTCAAGGTTCATATTCAAAAATCAATTCATGGTTCAGTTCAAAAGTCCGTTTCAAAAGTTTCTATTAAAAGTCCAATTTAAATAATCTTTTAAAACAGTTTTCATAAAAATGGTCTTTCAAAATATAGAGTTTCATGAAAGTTAAATAACCTTTCTTTTAAAAAGAAATTTAGCATCATTTATAAACATCTTTTCAAATCGGTTCTTCTCAAAACATTTCCATGGTATCATTAAGAAGGTTTTCATAGCATAGGTTCATAACGGGGATCATATCAAGTGGGATCAACAGAGAAGGTTCAAGTAAAGGGGATCATAGCAATGGCATCAATTCGGGAACTAACGGATCAGAATATGAAAGAGATCATGAGAAACCTTTTGAGAAAGGTCAGAATATCTGTACCTCAATCGCCATTGAAATCATAACATACGTAAGCATATGGAAACACTCCTTCTTCAACGAATCTACACGAATTAATGATCGGCTTATTATTAATAACTTATTCAATTCAGATTTCTCATTTTAGTCGGCTTTCCAGTTTTAGTAACTTTCCATTTAAAGTGACTTTCCACTCTTAGCAGGTTTCCATAAATAATAAGTTTCCACTTTTAGAAAGTTTCCATAATTAGAAAGTTGAATCATTATTAATGGAATCAGAGTATCTTTTAACATATTTACACATTTGGTCCTTAGGGTTTCATAACTTTACCTTTTACACCCTTATATTTCCAAAATTACACTTTAAACCTTTTAGTCTTCATAGTTACACATTAAACCCTTAACTTATCCATTTAACACCATGATCACTTATTTTATCATATAATACGAATGGATACTCAAGTATTCATAATTTACACATTAAGTCCCTCAAGTTATCAAAGTTACATATTTAACCTTTTAATTTACAATTTCAACTTTTAATTATCTATAACTACATATTAAGCCATTAAATTACCAAATTAGCACAAAACCCCCTGAATATATTTTATTACTCAAATCAGTCCCAAGTTTCCAGAAATTACACTTTTAGTCCCTCTACTTTAATTAATTACAAATCGCACCAATTAAATACAATTAACTCATTTCTTGCAATATTTACACTTAGAACCCTCAAGTTATATTTTTCCCATATTCCTACTGATATATATGATCTTACAAAAATATCCCAGATGTTTCAAAGTTGGCAAAACACACCCTTGTACTTTATTTTCCAATCGGATTTATTATAAAGTTACCAAAACCAAACCCTAATTTCATAAAATCATTATGCCATCATTATACAATCATTACTCAATCATTATTATGCATTAATCACCAGATCCAAACATAAAAACCCTAACCCTAATTCGATTTAGGGTTTCTTTTATTTTCTTCATTGTTTTCTTAATTAGCCGATTTATAAAATAAATCACAACACGAGATTTAAGCTTCTACAATTCAAACCCATATTTTTACGAGATCATAATTAATATATGAAGTTCATAAAAATTATCATTCATATCCAGAAAATTCATATACAATGATATAGAGTTTTGTTGCATTTTTAGGGTTTAATTCACCAAAACGTTATAGAGCATGCATGGATCGATTAGAACATTTTATTTGAGACTTATATGATGTAAGAGACGTGAGAAAAATACCAGACCAGATCTGGAACAAATAGAATAGGCTGGACGAATTACACCTCTTGAATTGGATAATACGACACCAAAAATTCCCACGAGAACAAACGCGACCAACAAACCTTGTAATCATTTTTCGAATATCATATATGATGTAAGGAACTCAGGAAAAATAGAAAATGAATTTATAAGAGGTCGTATGAAACATAACGAATTTACCTTTGTTTTAGGGCTCGACAAAAGAAAACGATTGCTACGATCGTGTAAGGCTTCAACAATTCGAATGGGATTTTTCTTGGCTTCTTAGGATGTTGGTTTATCACATAAAAATACCCAGGAGTGCTGTGTGAGTCGAATGGGGGCTGTGAGAATTGTTTGTGTGTTTATTGAAATCGGCAATTAGGGTTTTTAAAAGAAAAGATATGGTTTTTGGTTTTTAAAAAGAATATGCCGTGTGATGAGGGGTTTATGGACCAGAAATTTCGTGATTTAGGTTAGCCCAATTATTTATGGTGATATACTTCCTTAATTATCCAATAGTTATCCTTTTTAAACCAATTTAAATCATAATAAAATCAAGTTTGGTTTATTCGGCCCTTGTGAGGGTATTTTGGTAATTTTACCACTTTTATGAATGTTAAATAAAGTTGTTAAAATTATTTTGGATCATAACTTATGCATTGTCAGGAGTTTGGGATTTATTTGGAGACTTTATAAACTTTTAATTAAATTTTAAACTTGTAGGGGTATTTTGGTGTTTTCACATGTTCTCAAATTTTAAACTTGTAGGGGTATCTCATAAGGTGTCTTATTATGCCTTTTCACAATGATTGACCTGTTTTGAGTGTAGCAGGCTGTTTTAACTGCCTCAGTCCAAAAATGTTTTGAGAGGACTGAGCCATTCAGCATTGTTCTTGCTGCCTCAATGAGTGTTCTATTTCTCCTTTCAGCTACTCCATTTTGTTCAGGAGTATAGGGAGAAGTGAAATTTTGAGAAATTCCTTTCTCATCACAAAAACACTCAAGGTCTTGGTTTTTGAATTCAGTGCCATTGTCAGTCCTGATCTGTTTAACTTTGACATCATTTTGATTTTCAATGTTCCTGACAAATGACATGATTGTTTCAGCTGCCTGACTCTTTTTGATCAGGAAGTAAACCCAAGTATATCTTGAGTATTCATCCACTATGACCAGAGTATACTTCTCATGGTGAATGGACATTGGACTGACAGGTCCAAAAAGGTCCATATGAAGAAGATGTAGGCAGCTTTTGATGGAAAAGGTTTGTTTGGTTTTGAATGATGCCCTGTGGTGTTTTCCTTTTTCACAAGCAGAACAAGGCTTGTCTTTGGTATACACCAGGGATGGAAGGCCCAGAACTTTGTTCTGTTTGGCCAGGTTGTTGATGCTTTTGAAATTGAGATGAGAGAGTCTCCTATGCCATAGCCAGTTGATTGTCTCACTTGCCTTTGAGAATAGGCAAGTCCCATTTTGAGTCAGTGATGACATGTCAAGGACATATACATCATCCCTCCTGGGGGCAATCAACACAACTTCCTTATTGGCATTAAAGATGGTCCCTCTCTTGTCATCAAACAGAACTATGTATTTGGCATCACATAGTTGGGAAACACTTATCAGGTTATACTTGAGACCATTAACATAAGCTATTCTTGTAAAAACTATACCATTGCAGTTTACTGAACCATAACTTTCAGTGGGAGCTGATGAGTTATCACCAAATACTACTTTGGGTCCTGGTTCTTCCACATATTTGTGCAGAAAACTTTTCACACCAGTCATACTTCTGGAGCATCCACTATCTAGATGCCAGGTAGGATCCTTGATGTGTTTCTGCACAAACAGTAAACTGGGTTAGTTTTGCTTGTTGACCCACCTTCTAGTGGGCTTAGTCCTCAGGGACTTTTTGAACTCAGTTAATGAATCATGGTCTGAAGTTGTGTGACCTGAGCTACCACATGTTTTACATTTTGTGGAAGTTGATGCCTCAGGTGACTGAGAAGTGTTGGTTTGGTTTTTCCTTCTTGACTGAATCACTTTGTCATGTCCCCTGGTTTCGTGGGAGGGATCTCCACAGATGTCACAGCATTCTTTCATCATACAATCATCAGGAAGATGATCATTGAAACCACAGTGAGGACATGGTGAGAAAGGCTTAGCCTTCAGTATTTGTTTGGAAGGTGTGGCATACTGATAGCCTTGGGTTTTGTATAGACCCCTTGCTTTTAAAGAAGCAGTGTGGGAGATGTGATCACAAGTTCTGTGGTCCTCTTGTTTGCATATCATACAAAATAGGACTCTGTAGCATTTATCAGTGCTGTGATTTGGATAATTGCACAGTTCACATCTCCCTGAGGGTCTAGGTGTGGCTTTTGGTTTTGAAGAACCTGAGGATACTGAGGGCTTTGTAAGTTTAGAGTCAGAGTTTTTCTCAGTAGACTCAATTTTCTCACTCAGCATCCTGACAAGTTCAGCAAGCTGATCAACCTTTGAATCAGTGCTTTCAGGCTTCACTTCAGTAATTACTGAAGGTTTTTAGTGTTCAATGGGTGCAGGAGTAGGTCTTTTCAGTATAGTCCTTCCTAACCCTGGTTTCTCTTTAGGAGAATGTGGTTGAAAGACTAATGGTGCAAGGTCAGAATTGGGTTCTGCTCCCTGAAGTTGTTTCAGTGGAGGGAGTGGTGAATCAGACTTAGACTCAGTGATGGACTCAGTAGGACCAAGTTCATCAGTGACTCCTAGCAGCTCCTTGATAGCCTGACTTTCAGGCTCCAGGATTCTTCCAGTGTTAAAATTTGGCAATTTACTATCAGGATTGTTTCTTTCAATCCAATCACTGGGTTTGGGAGCTAGTTATTTGCTAGAGAGTATGTTGGTTAATAGAAAAGTTGTAGAATGGCTACTCTCCCCAGAAACTTCAGTGAGTTGATCATCACCCAGACCAGCCTTATTGGGGCTGGGTGAGAGACTCAGTGTTTCATAAAGTTTGGGGTTTTTCTGAGTCCATTTCCAAATAATTTCCTTTTCTTTCTTAAGTTCTTCCTGAAGAGCTTGATTTTGTTTTACAAGTTCAGAGTTTTGAATTTGAAGTGTAACACTTTCAAGCTTGGCTTGTTTTAAGGCAAGTAATTCATCTCTACTATGATTTAATTCAAAACTCAGTTTGTTAAATTTTGAAAACAAATTAAGTCTTTGCTCTTCAACATACTTAAGATCAACATTAATATAGTCTAAGTAAGATTTCCAATCATTATTATCATCCATAGAAAGTAAAAGATTTACCTTCCTCATTGTGATGTTGACCCATTCACCATTTCTTGCATGACTCTTCCCCACAGCAAGTTTGTTGTCATCTGACAGAGCCATCAGGGCACTGATGTGAACTTCATCATCATCAGAGGACACTTCAACCTCATCCCAGTCATATGTTTCAGCAACAAGCCCTTTGTTCTTGGCTTGAGTAGGCTTTGGAGCCTGAGGAGGCTGAGAGACTGTTGAGGATGATTCAAGCAGGGCAAGTTTAGCTTTTGCCTTTCTGTACTTTGCTTCAAAGTCAATTTGAGGGACATTTTCAAATCTTTGACTAGACTGAAGCATTTTTGGTTGAAATTTGCTGGGGCCTGAAAAAGAGTTATTTCCTGAAAATTTGAAAGATGGTTCTGAGGTTGTTTTTGAAAAACAATCTTTAGCAAAATGCCCCATTCTGCCACATTTAAAGCATTCAGTGTTGTCATTTGCTTTAGAAGGAAATTTGTTTTTCTTAAAAAACTTTTTTGAATTAGCAAGGAGTGCTCTTTCATGAAATTCAATTTGAAGATCAATAAGATACTCCTCACTGGTTCTTTGGTCAACCTCATCATCAGATCCATCCTGAAAATCCTGCACAACACCTTTTGAATAGAAAGCAGTTGATATGGGTGTAATTGTCAAGGCCTTTTTGGTCTCCTGAGCTTTACCAGGGTATCTCCTGGTGATAAGATTGTCTTCATAGACAAACTTCCCATAGATGGCAGGGAGCTCAAGGTTCTGAGTGTGGTTTGCATCTCTCAATCCCTGAGAGAAGTTTAACCACTTCTCAGGGAGACTGTTGACAAAACCAACATTGATTTCATGTTTTGACAGTATAACACCATCATTGGTCAGCTCATTCAGGAGGGTCTTATACCGAGTATAAGTCTCAGAGAGACTTTCAGAATCCTTGGCCCTGAAGGTATTGAATTCAAGCTTCAGGTCCATGATTCTATTCTCTTTGGTATCAGAAGGCCCTTCATAGCTATGAACCAGGTCAGTCCATGTCTGCTGGGCAGTGGGACAGTTGATCACTGATTCCATTATATCATCAGGAAGGCATGATATAATGATGCTTTTCAGGCGCTGGTCTTGATTGACCACCCTCCTTTCATCTGGGGTCCACTGAGCTTCAGGTTTGATTAAACCTTGGGCAGTTGTTGGGACATATGGACCCTCATTAATCAATTTGATGTAATAAGGTTCCATCCCAGTTAAGTAGCAAAGCATTCGCTTTTTCCACTTATTAAATTTGCCAGCTTCAAGTCGAGGGGCAGTTGCTGAATAACTTCCACCCTTTTTATCAACAAGCTGGGGAACATCTATGTCAGTCATAGTGGGATCTTGATTTTAAAATCTTGAGCACTCTTAAATTTTGAAAACAGGTTTAAGTTTTACAAATCAGAGGCTCTGATACCGCTTGTTGGTCCCTTTTACTTGGTTATCAGTAACTAAGAAGCTAAAGTAACCAAGTTGTATGACTTTAAACAAAGATGTATAAAATGATTAACAATAAAGTAACGTAAAGATAAGAGACAATATTTTCCAACGTTTAATTCTTTATTAGAAGTTAATCACAAGAGTCGTACCCAAGTGTTTGCGGAATAACACTTGGGGTTGAAACGACAAGTATTGTATGGACTCCTCACTAAACTCAAACTATGTTGAGTGACAACTTAAATTACCCACTGAGCTATCTCAGGGGCTTGCGTTGTTCTTTGGAGGAGTAAAGTGGTTTGTGAATGCTTTGCATTAATTGCACAAACTTGTCAACTTTTACTCCTCACATTTGCTTCCTATTTATACACAAGTATAGAACAACTAAATATACATTGTACCTAAAGATTCCTTAACAATATCTTCAAAGATATTATTCTTCTGGCAAGGAACCTTCATTGAGTTAGGTCCAAAAGGCACTTTCTGATGACAGCCTGGTTTTAGCCATTTGGGGAAAGTTTGACATTAAAGTAATAAATCACTTTAATAAAGCAGCTCAGACTTTCCCGCCCAGTCCCGCCAAAACTTCAGTCTTCTTGTCATCAGTCTTCAGTACGATTAGTATGTTGAGGAGTCATGGGGTTCAGTGAGTTATTGTCATTCTCACTGAACCCATCACCTTCTTCTTGGCTTAGATCACACTTCACTGAGTTCCGCCTCACTGAATGGAGAACCTTTCTTCTTAGGCTCGGTCTTAGCTCCCTGAAGGTGACTCACTGAGTTACTGTTCACTCAGTGACTTGTTTACACTTAGGAGATTTTACGTTCGAATCCTTGTTAGAAGATTTGGGGAATTCAGTGACCTAACAAAATCAAATTCTTTTCAGTAAATATGGACTTATGTGATTTTCCATATTATTGTACTATTAAAGCGTCCACTCATAGGAATATAGGATGCTTCTTAAGCTCTGTCATATAAGTCCTTATATTTACCAAAAAGAATTTGATTTTGCTAGCTTCATTTTAGCTCTGTCAACAGGGACGAAACTAAAAGGTCTCGCAGTGTCATGATACTTTGATTAAATTTTGCTTCATAATATCAATTTTCGTAAAACCGTTAATATTCGTCTATGTGCACCCAGTTTAAAAGAATTTATTATAGTGTTTGCTTAATTAATCCTCTAATATGTGAAAGTAAATTTAATTTGTTGTTAAGCCAATCGTTTTAATAAAAATCATACTTTTTCAGTTTTTTACCCTTATAAAATAAACTTGTGCATCCAGTCCCTTTTGATCCTCGTTTCATTGTCCGTCAACCAGCATACCATGCTCGCTAGTACCACGAAAATCGACATGAGTGTCATGCTAGTAATGATGAACGCGTATTCAATTGGTACACCTTTTTTCACCAGAAGAAGGTAATGTACATCAAAAACGTTTTAAAAGGTATAATGTTCCCCCCCCCCCCCCCACACACACACACACACCCACAAGCATTGAAGGTAATGTATCTATGTGTTAGGTAAACTCAGTGCCCAATAATCTCTAATTATGATTTGAACATAAAATATATTAACTGTAAATTTATTCCTTGAATGAACAAACATTTAGGGAGTCATCTCCATATCAGAGACAAAGTATAAGTCTCCACTTCGTGAGGCGGATTTCAATAAGTGAAATTCTTGAACCAACAAGAAGATTGAGTTAGTAAGATCTGACAGTGTCTCACTGACTCCTCATTAATCTCCCCAACCTCAAGAAAATTGCTAAACTTAGATAGTTATGAAAATATCTAAGTATCCAAGAATGTTTAGGTGGGAATTTTCTTGGAAAAGTAAGCAGAAAAACATGTATTAAACAAGTCAAAGAAAGTAAAGGTTTTGTATAAATGTATGAAAAATTGTCAGCACTATTTTCTCAAGTGGGATCGGACACATTATACAGTTAGATGTTTGGCGTGTCTCTATTTACCCACGGGTATCCACCTCATCTTTGCATAAATAAGATAATATTTCAAATGAGAAAATTCTATCTTTTGCAATAAATGTGATGCACATTTAAGAAAACATTTACTGCCCTATAGAACTAAGTACATGAATTTATTATGAGTGTTAGGGGTGTTTCTTTTTCCCTTAGCTAAGGGAATGAGTCCACATAAAGTATATAATAATGTTTTTTTTTATGTGGAGCCTACCATTTTTCCACTAGTGCCTCTATCCCCATGTGAGTGGTATAATGGAGACTCTCCCCATTAAAACCATTTAACAGCCGTGTGTCCCACATAGGCCCTACGCATCCCTTAGCTAACCAAAAAAAGAAACACCCCCACCTACTTTGGTTAGTATTTAAGTTAGTGGGAAGATTACCATTCTTTGTCATTCAAGTAAAATTGTTATCATGCAAAGATTTTTATTTCTTTATTTTTTTTATTCATTCAAATAAGAATTTAAATGTTGAAAAGTAGCGTGTAAAATTTTCTTACTTATATGCTTTGTTAAAGTGTTTTAGATACACATTAGTAACACGAAAAGTGGTTAAATAACTTAAGTTATTCATTGCAATCAATTTCAAGGGACAACACCATGAAAGATTTACCTTCGTCAAATATATATTAAGGTGGCATGCTTGCTAATTTTTGTTTAAGCTCTATGATATATCCTCCTAACCATTTGAGTCGTACAATTCGGAAAACTTTCAAACATCCACGCAAAATAAGTGTTTAGCAAAGTTAAAAAATTGTCGTAAGTTATAATTACAGACTAGAAAGCACATGATACAAGGTGCAATGCCTTATAGCTTCTAGAAAGATATGTTTGTGTTGTGAATCAAAGAATTTTTGTAGAATTCTTTTAGCTTTTGAACTTAAACCAAATAATATATAACTACTTTTTTTAACTAAATTTCTAAGGGAATAACTTAACATACTTGTGTCCGTTGGTGACTGTGGGCTAGGTGAAAAGTGCAAATCAAGAAATAATATGAACAGCTATTAATTGAATTTGATATTGTCTTAGTGGAGTTTTTGAAGTGTTGTTTATACTGGTGTCCAAACCTTCTAATGATTGACCAAAAAGCCAACGGAAAAAAGGCTATTTATCTATGTACCCCCAAAGTTACACTCCCTTATACCCTATTCACCCAAAAATAAAAAAAATAAAAATAAAAAAATTCCCTATATACCTGAGGGGCGGCCCTCTCTAAAAAATTCTTAAGCGATTGTCACATATTTGGGACAAGTGTCCCTATCACTTGGCCCATTACGTACTTTCATAGTACTACCTTGTAAGCCAGTACCTATAATACTTCTTGAGCGACTGTTCCCACTTTTTTGGACGACTTTTTAAAAAAAAAAAATTTAACTTCATATAAGTTAGACTATTAGTCCTAATACATAAAAAATGCACCGTAGGTCCCTGATAAATAACCTCCATTAGTCCCTAATACATAAACACCACCATCACCACCACCCACCACCACCACCACCACCCACCACCGCCGAAACCACCACCTCCCAACACCATCCACTGCCGCCAACACCACTACCACCACCCACCACCGCCTCTCACCACCGCCTCCCACCACCACCGCCTCCCACCACCACCACCACCATCCACTGCTGCCACCACCACCCACTGCCGCCACCCCACCCACCACCACCGCCTCCCACCACCACCACCACCAACCACTGCGCGCCACCACCCACCACCACCCACCACCCATCACCACCACCACCACCCACCACCACCATCCACTGCCACCACCAACGCCCACCACCACCACCATCCACTGCCGCCACCACCCACCACCACCTACTACCGCCACCACCACCCACCACCACTACCTACCACCGCCTCCCATCACCACCACCACCCACTGCAGCTACCACCCACCACCCATCACCACCACCACCACCACCCACTACCGCCACCAACACCCACCACCACCACCGCCATCCACTGCCGCCTTGGTGGTGGTGGCAGTGGTAGATGGTGGTGGTGGGTGGTGGCGGCAGTGGATAGTGGTGGTGGTGGTGGGTGTTGGTGGTGGTGGTGGCGGTAGTGGGTGGTGGTGGTGGGTGGTGGCGGCAGTGGATGGTGGTGGTGGGTGTTGGTGGCGGCAGTGGATTGTGGTGGTGATGATGGGAGGCGGTGGTGGATGGTGGTGGTGGGAGGCGGTGGTGGGAGGCGGTGGTAAGAGGTGGTGGTGGGTGGTGGTAGTGGTGGGTGGTGGTGGTAGCGGCAGTGGATGGTGGTGGCGGCGGTGGTGGGTGGTGGTGGTGGGTGGTGGGTGTCGTGGGGGTTGTGGTGGTGTTTATGTATTAGGGACTAACAGAGGTTATTTATTAGGGACCTACGGTGCATTTTCTATTTATTGGGGACTAATAGTGTAACTTATATGAAGTTAAACTTAAAAAAAATAATAATAACAATAAATAAATAAATATATATAAATCACCCACGAAAGTGGGATCAGTCGTCAAAGAAGTACCATAGGTACTAGCTTACAAGGTGGTACTATGAAAGTATATAGTGGGCCCTGGGATAGAGACACTTGTCCCAAATATATGACAGTCGCTCAAGAATTTTTTGGAGAGGGCCGCCCCTGGGATATATAGGGAAAAAAATTTGGAGGTGAATAGGGTATAATGGAGTGTACCTTTGGGGTACTTAAGTAAATAGCTCCGAAAAAAAGGCCTTGGTCAATGATTGTACGGTTTCTGTTAATCTTTACCATTTGTTCCACAACACGCTTTCATTATACATACAATACAATCACCGCGGTTGTACGGCCTTTTTTTTAACCCCCCCCCCCCTTTTTGGGCCTTGGAGGCCCATACTCGAACTTTTGATGATTTTGTTATATCGGGTCTTCTCTCACAACAAACACCGTCCTGTGAGTGGTGCCGGTGAAATCATCGGATGCAATAAAACCCGTCCGGCGAAGAACAACCGATCCGACCTGACTTTGCTATAGTGATTCTGTGAGATGGCTACAGTAACATATAATATTTTAATGGGTAGTAGTTGGGTTTGTGAGATGAAGTATAGAGGTGCATTTTTTTAATGGATTTTGTGGTTAAATTGGTGCCATTTGTTCTAATGTACAGTTCTCCTTTTTTCCCCAGCCACAAATTTATCATAAACTTATGTTTTAACCTTCCATTTGTAGCATTTGGGTTTGGTACCGTCTCTTATCTTCTGGATTTGCTTTGTTGTGCTGGCTGATCTTTGTTGGTAGGTTTCTGATTTGTCTTTTTTTTGCTTTTTTCTTATGTTGCATGCTTCTTAATTGCTCGGGGTTGTTAGGATGTTGGAATAAATGAGGGTTATGTGGTTTTAATTATGCAATTTAAGATTCAGTGGTGAATGAGGTGATTAATGAGGGTGATACCGACTTAGGGTTCTTAGGAGTTAATGAGGGTGATACCGACTTAGGGGTTTCACATAATTTGGGGGTTTTCCTGAATTTGGGTGTATATGGAGTTGCTTATAAGTGTTAATATGTCTATATTAGGGTAAATTATGTAACAAGTAGCTGCATAAAACTATATGTGAAATTGCTAGGGTAGGTATTTATATTTATTTGAAATCATGAATGTTGTTTACATTTGGATGTTTAAAAATAGTGTGAAATACAGCTACATAAAACAATATGCAAATTTGGTAGGGTAGCCATTTATGTGTACTTGAAATTATGAGTATTGTTTAGAGTTGGATCTTTAAAAATGGTGTAAAAGGCAGTTACACTTAGATGTTTAAAAATAGTTGGTAGGTTATATGTTCTATGATTATGATTTATGAATGACAGTATTTTGGCAGGCTGCAATTTATCAAGGCCATTATCTTGGTCAGCCAAACTGATCCGAATTGTGGGTGCAGCTATGGGCTGATATTCGGTTTTTGCACCTGCGTTTGTAGGCGCGTATCTTGGCTGGCCAGTCACATTGAGATTGTGATTGCAGCCATGGCGGGTGTTTGCTACCGCTGTTATTGCAGTCCGTAGGAGAAGTTGGACTGAATTGCATCAATGGCGGGGCAAAGTGTCAGATTTGCAACCATGGTGACATGAAAATGATTGTAATGCTGATTATAAGGGGCTATGATGAATATGACAAAGATTGATTAAAGCTGTGATTGTCGATTAAAGTTGTGATCGTCCGTGTCTTGGCAGGGCAAATAATTACATTTGCAGCCATGGCGGATGTATCCGCTTTCTTCGATTGTCAACCTATCTGAGCCTCATAGGCGCATTTATTTGTGCCGGGACAAGCTTGCTATGTTTGCATCCCTTGGCGTGTTTATCCTCTAAATATACTAAATATACTGAATTTGAAAATTACGGTTGTGTGTATTTTTTTCTATTACTTATTTTTCTTATTTGAGGCAATGATGATAAATTTGTTATTTGTTACGATACCTTCTTACATATCTGAGCCTCCAAAAGGGACATCTTTACCAAAAGAGAAAATGACTGGCCAATACCACCAGCAGCTTCAAGAATACCCACTTTGATTAAGGCCTCAACTTCAAAAGCATTTGGTTATGCCAGGTTCTGATTTGTGGCTCTCTTAGTGAATGATTTGTGAAGTGGTGGCATCCTTTCGTCGATGAAAAAGGATGATTTGGACTCGCTATTTACAAATGAAACTGCCTTAAGGCCGCTGAAATCAGAACCTGTTAAAGACCAATGACAACTCAAAGGGATCTTCAATTATACAATATTACATTTATCGTGATGTACTATTCCCTTCTTTTTGAGACTGTTCTTTTGCAAAAGAAACTTATGTTTCTTAAACTTTATTTTTTCATTATTGCTATTTATCTATTTTTTTATTCTGTTTTTTTTTCTCTTTTGGGTTCTGTGAATAGGTGTGTGGATGTGTTCATGGTGATCGAGAGGTATGTTGGAAGGCTAATTTTGAAGATAAACTAATGGATTTAGAACCGCGTGTGGCTAGGAATACCTGCTACACATCCGTTTTCGGATCCAGGGAGTGATGGAAGCCTGATTTTAGGTGGTTGCAATTATGCTTCATTAATGGCAAACATCGAAGCTTCATGGTCAAATTGCAGGGTAATGTACATGATATACGTGCTGTTATAAACTTATTGTCACTCTGAAATTGTCGTCGAATAACTGAAGTTGAATTATGATGCTTGGACAAGAACACGCAGACTTATCTAATATGATTTCGTATGCCACCATGAAGGTAACAAACCTTAGTGTTACATGTTGGATAATGGGATGTATATATGCAGGTTGACTCCATCAGATAAGTTGCTGCTAATAGCCTGAAGCGCCTTGCAGAGGAGTTTGGTCCCCAATGGGCAATGCAACACATTGTTCTACAGGTACAAAGTGTGTTTTTTCATATCATATATGCAACATGTATTTATTCATGTCTGTTTGTGCTTTGAATGGCAATACGAAATCAGCACTGGTTTTACTTTAATAGAAGCTATCAGAGTGCATATATACCATGTTGCTATATCATACAATATGGTATACCGTGTGCAGAAGTATTAATTCATGTTTTTTGATGTGATAGATTTTGAGTACTAGGAGATAAGCCGACATCATTGGAACCAAAATTTGCTAACCAAACTACAGCTGTTTATGTCAAAATGGTTGAATGCCATTTGAAAGTAAGTGCTTATTTCTTTTGTTTAGTGTTGAAGCCAATCGATATTCATTTTATATTTTATTTTATTTCGATGATAGATGAGTACTTTTCTAAGCTGCTTAAAAGTAAGTGCTTCCTAACATAGTGTTTGCCAATTTTTCAAATGACACATGCACTCTAATCTATATATAATGGGGTTTGGTTAAAAAGTAAATTTTATTTCATCCTCAATAAGAGCACGTCCTAACTTGCTTATTGTGCCCCAAAATAAGCTGAATTGCAGGTTCAATATTCAGAAAAGGAATGATAAAACAAAATATTGTTTCAAATTTATTAATCATTTAGTTGTCCACAGTCGACCATTAAAGTTTTAAGTTTTTTGTGCTTTGCCTATTAAAACTTCTTGAGTCATATTTTGCACAAATTTTCTATGATAGCTGTAAAGCACTTTACTCTATTGGTGTGGCCTAATTCTCGACAATTTATGGTGCGCTACCAAAACTCTTTATTTACTAAGATTAGTGATGTTATTAATAGTTTCTTCTGAACGTTAGTACGCACTCTGAATTAATACTTCTGCACACGGTATACCATATTGGACAGAAGCAAAATTCTTTACTCATATGAGCTAATAAGCTAAGAGACATATGCACTTTTACATAGGCTACCCCAAATGCAACCAAACAAATATTTGAAAAGTATGACAACGCCCTTTCAAATGTTTCTATGTTGAATTTGTCTATTAACCTTAGCTACACTTTCGATAACTGTTTTAAATATCAAATTTTGTAGGTGCTTAACCTGCATGAAAACATAGTTTCATAGTGGACAGAAGCAGAACATATCCATACAAATGGACCTAAATATCAGGTGAGTCAAATTCATTGATACATGCCTACCAAACACACCATCAAAAAACAAAGGTACAATTCTATCTGCAGTTACATGCCTATACTTAAATTATAAAAAGAAACAAATAAATGCAAGGAGAAGTAGGGTACATAAGAACAAATACTTTTCACATATCGTCAAAGAATTCTTATTAGAACTTAATAGGTACTAAAAAATTCTCAACTTTCTTATACAAACATAAAGTAAAGTAAAGTAAAGTAACTCCCAATACCGTCTTCCACGGGTTATGGGTCCCAATACCGTCTTCCACGGTGTATGGGGGAGGTTGAGACGTAGACAACCATACCCCTACCTAAGGTAGAGAGGCTGCTTCCTGTTCTACCTAAGGTAGAAAAGGACCTCCGGCCTTTTGTAGGGAGTGAGGATCGAACCCTTGACCTCTAGGTTAAGAGGCAAGGGGTTTTCCAACTGATCCAACCCTACTTTACTTTTCTTATACAAACATGTTGCATCAAAATAATAATAATAATAATAATAAATGATAATAGAAAATGCACTATAAATTAAAATTGAATAGATAAAAAAAAAAAAAAAAAAAAAAAAAAAAAAAAAAAAAAAAACTGATATAAATTTTATTGGTCGCAGTCAAATTCATGTTTCCTGATTTTTTTTAAAACTCAGTGTTCAGATTGGTTACTTGATAGTTATGTTGACGTTACTTTAGATAAGTGGATATTTTGGTGCTTCAGCTGAAATTCTTATTAACATAGATATTTTGATTGTTATAGCCCATGTAACATTCACCACAACCAACAAGAAAACAACACCAGATAAATAATAAAACACACTTTTATATATAAAACATTAATTATTTCATTCGTAGATGGAACACAGACATATATAATGCGTCTATAAAATCTGCCATCAACCATACAGCATAACAGAAAATAGTAAAATAAGATGTGAATAGAGTAACTAATCATGTAGTTCCATCACAACAATATGATGCTCCTTCTCAGCCCTTCCTTCACGGGCTATGTCCAGTACACCCACCAGGCCATCTAGCATGCTACATACCCTATCTGTTGTTTCATTTAAAGCATCAACCACATCAACAGCAGCCTCATTAGATGGAATAAAAGTTTGGCTCTCCTGAATAAACGTCTGCAAATTCTGAGACATGGTACGTAACTCATCACACTTTTCTCCTATTTGCTGAATAAAGACCTCTAGCTCAGCCCTTTGATGCTCAAAAAAAAATTTGAAACAGTCTTGCAACCTATCTGAACCACATGCTTCTCTAAGATGTCGAATGTTTGGAGTTGCTGCCATTTTTTTGGGCAAAATATGAATTGACCTAGAAAATAAACAATGTGTTTTAACCAAAATAGGCAGCCCTTATATAGGCACAAGAAAGGGCAAACCAAAATGGAATTTGAAGAGTAATAGTCTCTCTTACACTTCCCATGCAAACCAAAGAAAATTTATACCTTTTTTTGACTTGAAAAAAAACTTTACAAATTCTTTTTACTTTGACTAACTATATCTTTAAGTGTATGCATTTTAATACTTTGCTATAGTATGCGATTTTAAAGTATCTGACTTGCTCATATGTTAAACTGTTGCAGGGTTAGAGTATCTGTCACAGAAAAAATGGTTCATGGTTGCATTAGTAGAATTTTAGCAATAATCTAGCTCTGTTGATTGAATGGCATGTCAGACCTCGACTAATCCAGTCGATTATCAGCTGTCTGACATCCATTCAATCAACAATGCCTGAATATAGCTAAACACGTGATCTCTGCTGGGCCCATCATTACACTTGGATTGTGTTTTTATGACATTACATATTATTCACAGGCCTGATAAATGCGGCTGAATCAAGGAGCAAGGTCACATTGGCATTCTCTTTTAATCAGACAATGATGAACTGAATTCTGAGCCTTTTAATCAATATGTTATGCTTTACTGTCAGACTCATGGTTGCTGTGAATTTCGTATGCTGGCCTCACAGGTTATGGGTAACCTTTCGCCGGCCGACCACCTTCTCTGACTATTAGCTTTTGTTCTAAGCCTGATACTCGCTGTCAATTTCATATGCTAGGGTCATGGGTTGGGGATAACCTTTTGTCGATGAAGTGTTCCTTTTTGGCATGCCAAATAAAGCAGGATATGATGAACTCAATTCTGAGCCTTTTAATTGTGTTCAACTTCTGATATAAGACGTGCTATCGTTTTGTCCGTTTGAAAATGACAAAACAGGTACTATTGTTTTCACGCACTTTCATTATCATAGAAGTCTTTTATTGAAACTTTATAATTGCTGTTTTGTGCAGGTCTGTATATGGAGACAAAGAAAGTTCATAATTTGCAAATATGGAAACCAGCTCCTTTTCTAATGCTGCTATGCTCGATTTCTCTACACAAACTGTTGTGCCTATTCAAGGTAACTTCCATTTTGCTTTTTGTTAAGAATCGTTTAAGCCCATCTAGGATATAGCAATATTGATAATCACAGCGGAATAAGAACAAGAACACAATCAATATTAGTTCAAGGTTTTCTTTATTGAAATAAAAATAAACTACTACTACTACTAATATACACACGCTATAATCGTGTGTCTAGACTCTCATTGAAAGAGTTTTCTATAACTTCAATACTAAAACCAATGCCCTACCCCTCTTTATATAATAGAGAGGCTAGGGTTTACATAAAAACCTAGCTTACTAATCAAGCTAGCTAACTATTTTATATTTAGGTCCCTCTTGTTTCTTCTTTCTTCATTCTTGCTCGTGGTTTTGTAATCTTCAAATCTTGTAATTCCCAACAATCTTCCCCTATTTGATATTACAAAACAATCTGCATGAAGAAACAATGCTAAAACATGTCATCACAAATAATAAGTTGCACATCATAACTCTTCTTCCCCTTTTTGTAATCATCCAATAGGGTCTTGTGCATCTTCTAAACGCTTCCCCTAAAGTGATGCATGTAGATGGTTAACAAGCTTCCCCTTAAGAATAGACTAACCATCTCAGGAACCAACTAATAATTAATAATAATAATAATAACTTTTTTTTAAACTAATAACACAAGCAGCAGTAACGAGCAGCAGGAATGAACAGCAGGAACGAGCAGCAGCAATAACGATCATCAGCAATATCGAACAACAGAAACAAGTAAGCACACCAGCACAAAGTGTAAGAGGATGGCCAAGTATATTAACAATAAGCTTCCCCTTAAAAGTATACTTGCCATCTCTTGAATCCAGTAGGTTCCATGGAGTGATCACTGATGAAGAAAATCAACTATAACTGATTTGATGAAGAAATGGAATCTCCCAACCTTACATCTTATGTCTTGCACTATCAACATGATGGCCTCTTGACAAACTCCTCATTGACTTATCCAACGAGACACTGAGCACAAATAATGTAACTCCTTCAAGTGATAGCAAATGTACGCATTAAGCACAATAAGATAGATCATACCCCTTCACTAGAATCCTCTAGTGCTAGAGCATCAGGAGAATCCTGACCACCAGCAGTTGCATCAGCAGCCACTCCATCAGGGGGATTGCCCCACAGGGGCATCAGCAGCTGCATCAGCAGCTACTCCATCAGGAGCATTGCCAGCAGGCAACATAGCTAGGAGTAAGGGTCTGTGTTCACCTGTAAATTTGATTTTCATTTGAGAAAACAACTTTTTAGATAAACCCTTAACAGGAAAGTGGGTAGGGTCATTGGTCTGAATGCCTAAAATAATTTGAAGAAACCTAGGATACATTAGATATTTAAGTTTGGTATCCTTAACATTATCTAGCATTTCCTTAAAGATATACTTAGAAAAATTAAAGGTTCTTCCCTGAGAGAGACACACAATGGCAAGAGCAATGTCTGTAGGAAATTGATCCCATCCACCAGACTTAGAACTCATACACTGAAGCAAAGTATGTGTCAAAAACCTCCATTTAGGACAAAACAGATTCTTGTACCACACTTTCCCATCACCACTATAACCAGTAGCCCGAATACCTGTAAGTATCTCTTCCTTAGGCAAATCAGTTTCCCCACCTTCATCATCCAATTGCAGTTGAGTTCTGACCAATGACTCAGTAACCACACATTCTTCCCCATATACCATAGCAACAATCTCTGTTGGTCCTTCATCAACAGTCCTGGTTCTTGCTGTTTCCCAAAATTGTACAACCAAAGATTCATGAATAACATTTGGATAATGGATCAAAGCATACTGAATCTTGGATCTTTGGAGAAATTCTATCATACCCACATAATCTTCATCACCCTTACCACGACCAAGAAAGGCATGTTTGTTATGATCACCTTTGAAAAGTAGTTCAGCCATTGATTGAGAATAAGAAATTAGGGTTGGGAGTGCTGAAGAATGTTGAAATGGTTTTAAACTTTTATAGTGAGAGGGAATCAGTTAATTTGTGAGTGGGATAAGGGTGATCACGGTCCAAAAAGCGGACCGGACCGACCAAGACCGGACCGGACCGAAGACCGAGAACCGAAAAAACCATAGACCGAGACCGGACCGAATGTCGTCGGTCCGGTCTCGGTCCGATCGGTCCAGTCCAATTAGGCAAGATTTGGCAAGTTTTTTCGGGTTTTTGGTCGGTCCGGACCGGACCGGACCGAGGACCGAATTAGCCAAAAAGCTTAGACCGAGGACCGGACCGAATGTGGTCGGTCCGGTCCGGTCGGTTTTGTCGGTCGGTCCGGTCCATCCGGTCCGTTTGCTCAGCCCTAGAGTGGGATATGCACGTCTTGGTTAATTAAGGAAGTTACCAAACGTGGAATGAAACTGATATGAATTATTGGAAAGTAATCTTTGACCAATAAGCAACTGAATAAAATCCCAATTAAACTGACTCATCCGAAGAAACCAAGTCAAATGGCAGAAACCAAATGGTCAATCCGCAGAAAATAGTCAATCGTTGACTACAGTCAACCATTCATTCAACAGTACCTTCCGCAGAATCAATCAGCAGAATCACACCTTCAGTGGAAACCAAATATCTTTGAAAAATCTTTTTATTCAAATTTCGAATTACCCTTAATTATCTCCAAACTACCTCGCATTTATGGTAATAAAGACACGCGATTTGGGTGATCTTTATAAATAAAAGGTAATTATCCCCAAATCTCTCCACACAATACAAATCCCAAATTACAATTCCTCCAATCAATCAACACCCATGGCATCCAATCCAAGCCTCATCAACCTTTCTTCTGACTCATCTGATTCATCTGAATCACTAACATCACCATCACCACTCAGAATGCCAACTCTTCCCCGTGGACTCACAAAAGAGCAAGCCAAAAAGAAGAAACATGATGTACCTTCTCCAAGTTCATCATCATCAGAAGATCTTCCACCATAGCCTTCTGAAATTGATGATCCTGAATACCAAAGAGAGATGGAGAGAAAATGGAATGCATTGGAGAGGGCAAACAGAGTCCCCAATCCTGATGAGTCTCCCTTCATCTTCACTTCTTCTGATGAAGAGGATGATGAGAATGATGCACTCTACAACCCCACAACCCCTGAGAAGTCTCAGTCCTCTCGTCCAAGAGGAAGAAAATTAAATCCCTCATTGCCAAAGACAAGAAAGATTGTGATGGGTTTGCCCTGTCCTCAGTGGCAAGGAATCTTCAACACCAACAACAAAGGCAAGGAGAAGACTGTGGAAGGCAAGGGCAAGGGCAAAGTAGAATAGGAACTTGTATTAAACTTTCAATTTTATTGTCCTTTAATGTACTTCTGAAGAATCAATAAAAAATAATCTTTCTTTATTTGTCTTTACTTGATTTTAATCCTTCTGATAGATTTGCATTCCCCTGAATAAAGTAATCTTTAATCAATCATCAGCAGGAACACACTTAAGAACAAAATAGATATCATCAGCAGCATGTGGTCAAACCCATTGACTTTCATCCGAAGAATCCACTTAAGTGGACAACTTGCACAATTAGTAATTGCTACTGACTCAACTACCTCCCATTAACTTGCATTAACTCACATTAAACCCAAATCAAGTCTTTATAAAGTAGTCTTCAACGCATAAGCTACTCAAAACCCATTAGTACACTAAAAACATACCACCAAAGTCTTTCTCAACACCGAAATCATGAAGCCATCTCCCAAAATCATTGAAATTTCTTCTGACTCATCATCAGACTCCGCCTTTGACATACCTCAAATCCAAAGAGCATACTACTACCTAGGTGAAGGCCCTTCAGAGTTTTGTCCATCTCCAACCTCATCAGAAGAAACCACTGAAGCAGAGGAAGCTCCAAATCCTCTAGCTATGGTTGTCCCTGATTTCACTCCTGTCACAGCATTCCTGACTTCTGAAATGGAGAGGGTGTGTGCAGATATGAGGAAGATCTCTGTCCCTGAAGAGCCACAGTCCTCAAAGAGGAGCAAGGGTCCATTGAAGGTGGTCCTGGGTCTTGCTGCTCCCAAGCTCTGGAAGAAGGATATGCAGTCCAGAGGGGTTCATAAGAAGATGCCTGACCCAAAGGACTTGGGCAAAGGGAAGAGGAAGATGGAGTAGAGGTTGGGTCTTAGGGAGATGATGGTTTGTTGGTTGGTTGGATGTTGTTAAATGATGTCTTTTGTAATCTGTCTGTTGAATGGTGTTGTTGTGGATGTACTTTATTTTCTCTGAATAATAAAAGATCTTACTTTTATGTCTTTTACATCTGATTCCACTGATAGAAGTAGTGTAGATCTTTGTACATCAGCAGGAACATAACCTGCAACCAAACATTCAAATAAAACACAAAAGAACAACCATAATAATATACAAGGTTAGTAAGAAACCTGCAAGACAGAGTTAGTAAACATAATAATCTACATAATAATAATCTACTTAATATACAACATGTACAATCCTCCCCTGAGGCTTATGCCTCCCCTCAAACATAGCATTCATGGGTTAACCATCCCAATGGTGACAACTAGGTGATTAAACCTAGGTCCATCAAAAGCTTTTGTTAATAAATCAGCCACATTATCATCAGTATGAATTTTAAGCACTTGAATAAGATGCTTCTCATTTGCATCTCTTATAAAATGGTGCCTAATTTCTATATGTTTAGTTCTCTGATGAAAAACAGGATTTTTAACAATAGAAATAGTACTTTGATTATCAATGTAGATTTTAGTGTTCATGAAGTTAAACCCATAATCCAACATCTGATTCTGAATCCAAAGTACCTGACCACAGCAATTGGCAGCAGCAACATATTCTGCTTCAGTAGTAGAAGTAGCCACTATAGTTTGTTTCTTGCACTGCCAAGAGATGAGTCTTCTACCAAGAAATTGACAACCTCCTGTTGTGGATTTCCTATCCAAATTAGCTCCTGCATAATCACTATCACTGTATGCCTCCAACACAAATGGTGATTCCCTTGGGTACCAGAGGCCTAGCTTGGGTTGGACTTTGATGTACTTGAAAATCTTCTTCACTGCATTTAAGTGAGAAGTCAGTGGAGTGACTTGATGTCTTGAGCAAGCACTGACATCAAAGGTAATGTCAGGCCTAGAAGCTGTGAGATACATGAGTGATCCAATCATGGATCTATAGAGATGAACAATCACAGCCTCATCTTGTTCATTTGGATTCTTAAGCTTGGGTGGTTCATATGGAGTAGTAGCAGTCCTCAAGAGTTCAAAGTCAAACTTTTTCAAAATGTCTTTAACATACTTCTCCTGATGAATGAAAATCCCATCAGGTTGTTGTTTGACTTGTAGCCCTAAGAAAAAGGTTAATTCCCCCATTGCACTCATCTGAAATTCACCTTTCATTAAATCTTTAAATTCCCTGCACCATGCCTCCTTTGTGGATCCAAAGATAATGTCATCCACGTATACCTGTACTAGAATGATGTCCCTAAAGTTTTTCTTAATAAAGAGGGTCTTGTCAATAGCCCCTCTTCTGTAGCCATGCTCCAAAAGAAATGTAGACAATCTAGCATACCATGCTCTTGATGCTTGGTGAAGTCCATAAAGTGCCTTGACAACTTTGTACACCTTCTTAGGATGATGAGGGTCTTCAAAGCCCTGTGGTTGAGTAACATATACCTCCTCTTCAATTTTGCCATAGAGGAAAGCACTCTTGACATCCATCTGATAGACCTTAAACCCCATATATGAGGCAAAGGCTAAAAATAATCTAATTGCCTCAACCCTAGCAACTGGTGCAAAGACCTCAGTGTAATCAATCCCTTCTTATTGTCTGAAACCTTGAGCCATCAATCTTGCTTTATTTCTAACCACAATACGTCTGGCATCTCTCTTGCATTTTAAGATCCACTTGGTCCCAATTGCAATTTTCCCTGCAGGAAGATCAACAAGGACCCAAACATCTTGACTCTTGAATTGTTGCATCTCTTCCTGCATAGCTTCAACCCAACTAGGTTCAGTCAAAGCCTGTTTGATTGATGCTAAACCACCTAACTTATATTAACCAAGGAATGGTCAACAAAGTCAAATAGCCTATTATGCATCTTCAATAAGCCACAACACACAAATAAGCTCTTAGCTTATCACAAGTCTGAGGCAGATTTGGGGACAAGATTTAGGAGCTAATCCAGGTGGGGTCCACTAGTCTAGAGGTCAAAGCAATGGTCAATTAGTCAACTATGGTAGGAGGGGGGTTGGGAGATGCCAAGGTTTAGGTGTGGGACCCACTGGGTTAACCACAAAATGCCACCAAAGGTGGTATGTTGAACTGAGGTCTGATGTGAGCAGAGGACAACCTTGCCCTGCAGTCCACTTCAAGGGGCAATATTGTCACTTGAAAAAAATCACAAAAATGTACAAAGTATGAAATTCACAAGTTCAGCTGGTAGGGTTTACACACAACAAATTTCAAGTTCCAACTCACAACACACAAATCATGAAAAATCGCCCAAGTTTTGCAAAAATCTGAGGATTCACTTTTGACTTTTTAAGGAACTAGTACAGATTTGACTTTTATGAACTTCCAATCTAATCTAATGACTTATTATGTTGTTTTAAGCTATAAAGGTGTGCAATTAAACTACATTATCAATTAATGAAGAGATGTGATGAGATTTAAACCTAAAAGCCCTAACAGTTAAGAGAACATGAGATGTAAAAGTAAATTTTGACTTTTCTCCAAATGACTACTGAATTTTAAAGCTTAATTATCCTATCTTAACCTAATGTGAACTATCTAAACTGAATACAACATCAGATCCCTCCTCAGATACATCCTATCACCTTATTCCAAACACCACTTTAGGTATTGACTGTTTTGCATTTTAGCTACAAATCATCTCCAAACTTCTTAGAAACAGTAAGCATGGCATTAAAGTAGCTATATAAGAGCAAAATAAGTGTAGGTGTCCCAATGAAAAGCAGTTTCAATAAGCTAAGCCCTAAATAGCTAAGTTGACTGTTAAGAGTGCATTAAAAATAAACACAAGCAATTTGCATACAAACCAATGAACATAAAACTAACCAATTGCCTTCCAGGCAACAATAAAACAGATAGAGGTACTAATTTAACTAACAACTCAGCAATAAGCAGTTTAGATAAAAGAAACACTTAGGAAAAATGGATGAAACTTACAAAGAGAATTCCCTAACTGAAATAGGGATGAGCAATAAAACCAAAGCCTATCTCTCAGATAGACTAAACATAACCATAAATCACCAATCCATTACCCATAATCATCATATACCCCAATTTGACTTTTGTTGACTATGTGAGTCTTTTGAGCTAAAATCTAATTTTGAATCTGCTGAGCTTATGAAAATGTATTAAAGGTTTATGTGAACCACAATTGCTACTAAACAAGCATTTCTTAACATCACAGAAGAAATAACTTTCTTAAATGAAAATTGCAATGGAAAATAAAAACTTGAACTAGAATACTGAGTTGAATCAAATTCTTGTTACATTTAAAACTATAAGGAGTACAATTGAAAGCTAAAAGGTGCACTGGAAAATAGAAAACTACATTTAAATTGACAATGAAAATTAAACCTACAACTACTAAAAAAAACTAACTCCCTCTCTGCTTCTTCCCTCTCTCTTTTATACTATCCAGTTAGGGTTTTGAGACCCACAGAGCATTTCCCAACATTAATTCTGAGCCACTGGATCCAAGGATTCAATCTTGGCCGTCCTTGATTTTTGCCGCCAAAATGATTTTTTGGAGTTTCTTGATATTATTGATGCCAGTGGGGATTCTTTGGAGTCTAGTTTTTGTTTGTTGTACCAAGGGGGTGAAAGAGTGTGACAGAGGAGAAGGTGGGGATATGATGGGTGTAGCATTGTAGTAGCAGGGGTAGGGTGGTGATGTGGAGAGGGTGAGGTGGATGGTTGGTTGACCAGGTCAATGGCTGAGGAAGGAGTAGTATTATACGGGGTGTTTATTTGTTTTGTGTTTGGGCTTGGGTAGGGGATGGGCCAAGGGTGTAAGTTGTGGACTGGATTGGATCATAAGGGTGGGATTGGGTTTTGTTATTTGGATTTTATGGAGAAGTAATAAACATAGGGTCCGGTTGGTTTGTACACAAAATAACACAAGGATCACTTTTGTAATTTATGGATTCTTGAAGGGCTGATAATGCAAAATTCCAAAACATGTTACAAGGACAATTCAAGCCATATTACAATTCCATAAGACCTAGTTTGAATAATTTCCCAATTTTGAAAACCAAGGACTATATTTGCCAAATTGCAAAGTACAGGGACCAAACATGTAATTTTCTCAAAATTTTCACCCAAGGATCGTTTTTGACAATATTTGACTTTTAAATGCCTTAGGTTGACTTTTCTTTCAAAATAAATGCATAGGGACTATTTCTGACAAATTTTGAAACTTGGGGGACTGAAACTGCCAATAATGCAAACTTTGTTCGTTTTTCATTTGTTTTTAAACATTTTGCATCTAAAACGTATAAAACACAATTTTGGAATATTTTTAGTATTTTGATGCATTACTGAGTGTTTTTGGACGTTTTGTCAGTTCAGATACGATAAAAATGATGAGTATTTACACACTCATCAGTGTTTAATGCTTGTTGGTTCAACTTGAGACAGGAAACAAGCAAACAAACAATGCTTCTGATCTGTGTGATTGTCTCTCTTCTGAGTGGATACATAAGTAAGAAATGCACATTGCCCAAACTTGGTATTCTTAATGGCACTCCTGGTGAGAACCATAGCATTTGGATCACCAAGTATATTATCTTGTGGATGAATGGTGTTGATCCTTTTAGTTGCAACAGGATTAACATCAATGGAGGTATCAAGATTGGTTAGTGTAGGAGCAAAGTCTTCATCATAAGAAGTTGAGTGAAAAATGCCATCACCTTGCTCAACATTAGCAAGATCTGAGGGAATTGGAAACCTGCCAAAAGGTTCATCCAAACATGTGGAAGTTTCAGTGGAAACAGGAACTGCTGCAGAAATACCTTCAACAGAATCTCCATCAGCAGAATCAGCAGCTGCATCAGTAGATGTATCAGCAGAACTAGTTTTTCTGCTCTCTTCAACAGCAGCTTGTTTTAAGAGTATTTCAGTGTCTTGAGCAAATTCAAGACCAAGTCTTTTAGCTTCCTCAGCAGCTGCATGTTCTTGCTTTTTGAGTCTAGCAAGATCTTCTGCATATGTTGAGTTTTCCACATCATCAGCAGATTTGGCATCAGAGGCTTCTTTGGTAGGAGGATCTGCTATTTGAATTGGTAGAGTAGTTACAACAATAGTGGGTTCATCACATTCTGAATCACTGTCTGAATCATCCTGTAGGGTACCTGCACTGTTAGATGATGACACTTGTATACCTGCAGAGGGGTTAGTTTTGTGTCTAGCATACCCCAAATAATCTGTTAGGTAATCAAGATCAAAATACCATTCATGACCTTTTCCCTGAACATTTACATTCTCTTCCAGAAATTTCAGGTTAAGAGTCTCTTCTATCTTCTTTGCAGCCAAGTTATATACCCTGTAAGCCTTGCTATAAGCTGAGTAACCAACAATATACCCTTCAGCAGCTTTTGCTTCAAATTTGCCTAAGTGATCACTTGTGTTAAGAATGGTCACCTGACAACCAAAAGGTTTCAAGTGTTCAATGGTAGGTTTCTTCCCTGTCAATAGCTCATAGGGTGTCTTATTATGAGGTCTAGTAATCAACACCCTATTCAATACATAACAAGCAGTGCCAACTGCTTTAGTCCAAAACATGGTGGGAAGTTTAGAGTCAGCAAGCATAGATCTTGCAGCCTCTATAAGGGTTCTATTCTTCCTTTCTGCAACCCCATTCTGTTGTGGAGTCCTAGGAGTGCTATAGTCTCTTTTAATACCCTTTAAACCACAAAGTTCAATGAGATTAGCATTTTTGAACTCTGTCCCATTGTCACACCTAATACCCTTAATCTTCTTGTTAAGTTGATTTTCAATGAGAGCCATAAATTCTTTAAGTGCCTGAAAGGTTTGATCTTTAGTCACCAAAAAGAATGTCCAACTGAATCTACTGAAAGCATCAGTGATTACCAAACAGAAGTACTTATGATCAATACTCCTGATGGTTGTTGGACCAAAAAGACCTATATGAAGCAGCTGCAATGGTTATGAGATAGTGCTAACAGCAGTAATGGCCTTATATGAAGCTTTGTGTTGCTTACCCTTGTTACAGGCAACACAATTATGCTCATTTGTGAAGATCTTGGAAGGTAGTCCCTGAACAAGTCCATCTTTAGCAAGTTTGTTGATGACTTTGAAATTAACATGTGCCATCCTTCTATGCCATTTTATAGATTCATCCAAGGATGCTTTAGCCACCAAACATGTTAGATCACCTTCTGGCTTAACATCATTCAAGTCAAATGTATAAAGATTATGATTTCTTGGAGCCTTTAGCAATACATGATTGTCATCAGGTATTATGAACTCAGGTGAAAGTATGAAACAACCCTCTTCAGTGAAAAGTACAGGAAGCTTTTTGTCACAAATTTGTGAAACTGAGAACAAATTGAATCCTTGAAGCTCCTTCACATAGTAGACATTCTCAAAATCCACCTTTGGAGTTCTAATGGTTCCTTTGCCAGTGATTCTTCCTACCCCACTTCTAAACCTTACTATGCCTCCATTAAAAGGCACAAAGTCATGTAGCTTCTCCTGATTCCCAGACATGTTTCTTGAACAGCCACTATCAACAATACCTAAGTCTTTATTAAGAAGAGGATGTTCCTATAACAAAAAAAGTTAATATACAACAACATGAAAATGTTAAGAGACTTAAGTCATGAAAGACTTGAGCCAGCCCTGTGGATCATTATGATGTACCCAAGAAGATGAGTTAGATCCACAATTGTTCCTGAAATCCCTGTAGTTATATGGCCTGTTATATGTCCAAGAACAATCTGCTGAGGACTTTTCAGCAGAATCCTAATTACCCCTTCCCATAAACATTGGGTCATTATATCCATACCAATGATTAAATCCATAAAATAGTCTTGACCCATATCTATTTCTATTGGTATTCATATATCTACTAGCAGAAACAGACCTATCAGAAGGAACAGACCAATCAACAGGAATGAAATGCATTCTACTGACATTGTAATTTGCCTGTGGAACTAATGAGGGTTTGATACAATTGTTAGTCCACTTTTGTCTAGGTCTATTATTAACAACAGAAACACCCATCCTCTTATCATGAAAATCACAATCCTTAATCAAATGCAATTTGCTACCACAAACAAAACACTTCTTCTTCTTAGAAGATTTATTAAATCCAAAAGATGTCTTATTAAACACAGAATTATTCAAAGAAACACCAGAAATAGAATTGTTTTGTAAACACTAAAAGGAATTGTTTTCAAAAGAAGTAAATAACAAGTCTTCAGAAGAGGCTGTCTTAGAAAGAACTTCATCAGCAGCAACTTCAGAGTCCACAAACTTGTAAGATGACTTGTCAGAAATCTTTATTGAGGACTTGGGTGAGTCTGACTTGGTCTTGGAATCACAGCTGGCATAACTAGAGGTCTCTGAGGTCTTGTCCCTGGAAAAACAAGAGACATAAGTGTTAGAATCATTACTAGATATACTTCTAGAGTCAGGGGTGTCATTGATCCTAATGCCAGTGGTTTCCTTTGATTCTGGTAAGTCCAACTTATGGGATGTAGGCTTAGGGGTTCCTATGGTTGGAGGGTCTTCAGACTTATTTGGCAAGTCTTTAGACTTTTTGCCAAACAGATGGTGTGAACCATCAAAGTCAGAGGTTTTGGTGGTAGGCATAAATACACCTCTGATAGGTCCTGGGACAGCATGCATCTCACCTTCCTTTAGATATTTTATAGGGACAGAATAATTATGAATTTTCTTATCTAAATAGTGATTTGCTTCTAGACCAACATATTTTTTAAACCCTAGACCTATCTCAGATGTTACAGACTTACTACTGTAGAGTAACCTAGATAATTTATCACCTGAAACTAGCCACTCTTTATGCCTAGCTACTTCTTTATCCAATTTCTCTTGCAAAACACTTTTCTCAGACTCAATTCTAGCTTTTTCTTTTTAAGAAAACTTTAATTCATTGCTAGTAAATTCTAAATCTCTACTTAAAACTCTAATCTTTTCCTCATAAGCCAATTGATTTTGCTGAAACCACATCTTCTGTTGTTCTAAGGTTTTAAAAGCTTCTTTGTAAGTAGCAGCTTCAATAAAACACTCATTATATTTTGGTTTCATCTCATCATAAGCTTCTTTTAGAGTTGTATATTTAGAATCACAATCACAAACACAAGTAGATACCTGAGGAGAGATTCCCATGAGGCCAAAGTCATCATCACAGCTTGCCATGCAGGAGATTTGAGGAGGGCTGCTTGTTGCATCTTCATGCTCATTCCAGTCCACACCAGCATCTATAGCAGTTACCAAGGCTTTTGATACACCAGCCTCCACCTCTTTCTTCTTGTATGCTGAGTATCTGGTATTAGCTTCACCCTTCTTGGTTGTGCATTCTCTTGCAAAATGGCCAATTTCTCCACAAGCATAGCACTTCACTTTCCTCCTGTCAAACCGAGCTGCATCTCTACCATCAACATTGAGCTGTTTACCAACCTTTTGCTCAAATCTTCTGACCTTGAGGGAGAGCATAGCCATTTGCCACTTTAAGTCCAACTCTTCTAAAGCAAGTTCATCAATCTGCTCAAAATCTTCATAAGCTATTTGTTGCTGTTTATCAACTTCAGCAACAAATGAATGAAGTACATTTTCCATCACATTACTAATCTTTGGATGAGTTATTGGATTAGCATTTGAAAAAGATAATGTGGTAATGGGAAGACTTTGACTTGGAGTGGATGGACTTGAGTAAACCTGTGGTACTGGGGATGGACTTGTATAGGTATGTGGCATGTAGTTTGAGTTAGAGCTGACAAATGCAGATTGTGAAGGAGTTGCTGCATATGGAGAGAATCCCTTTATGTCGCCTTCCAAAGCTCTGAGTTTGTTGTACAAGTCATCAAAATTGAGATAGTCCAGGCCACCTTTGGTTTTCAATGATATATTCACCTGAGACCATGAGGGAGGCAAGGCTCTTAGAAACCTAGAATTCACCTCCTCATTGTCAGGTCTGGCTAGAAGCTGATTCAAGTGACTTAGTATTTTCTGAAATCTGTCATAGCCTTTGTGGAGACCTTCTTCTTCAGTTATTTTGAATTCTTGGAATTCTTGTTTCAACATACTCTTTCTCATCATTTTTGATTCTTCATTCCCCCCAAATCTAGCTTTTATAGCCCACCAGATTTCTCTTGGATCAGTCATGGCATGAAAATCTCCCATGTAGTCATCAGGGATTGCTTGCAGCAATATAGTTCTTGCTTTGTTCTCCCTTTGTATGGCAAGAATTTCTTCGGCAGAAACAGGTTCCAAAATCTTAATTTTTCCATCAGCATCTACAGTTTGCTTTTTAGGATGACAGCCATTGAGTATAACATTCTAGAGGTTATAGTCAACACTTGCAATCCAGTTTTGCATCTTCATGGCCCAGATCTCATACTCATCCTTCCTGAGAAAAGGAAGTTTGGCATTGCTGTTAGAGAAGGCCACCTGTTGTAGTTGTTGAGTGAGAGAGCCTGCTTCTGAGAGAGTAACATCACTGCCTGGTTTGTCTCCCATTGGTACTGAGTGAAAAGTTAAGTGATTGTGTTGAGGTTACAGAGAGTATCTCGTGGCTCTGATACCACTTGTTAAGAATCGTTTAAGCCCATCTAGGATATAGCAATATTGATAATCACAGCGGAATAAGAACAAGAACACAATCAATATTACTTCAAGGTTTTCTTTATTGAAATAAAAATAAACTACTACTACTACTAATATACACACGCTATAATCGTGTGTCTAGACTCTCATTGAAAGAGTTTTCTATAACTTCAATACTAAAACCAATGCCCTACCCCTCTTTATATAATAGAGAGGCTAGGGTTTACATAAAAACCTAGCTTACTAATCAAGCTAGCTAACTATTTTATATTTAGGTCCCTTTTGTTTCTTCTTTCTTCATTCTTGCTCGTGGTTTTGTAATCTTCAAATCTTGTAATTCCCAACACTTTTTTATTCAGGTATTAAGATATTCACCACATAAAAAGTAAAATATTTAGTGTGCGTTTTACATTGACTCACAACTCAGGTTAGCAGCCTATGGCTGATGAAGCCTCCTTCATACACTCACTAATTGGTTCCCAAGAAACTCAAATGAAGCGGAAAAGAAAACATGTTTCAAATACCTCTCGATGTAGTTCGCTTCATGGTATTTCATCTTACACAATATGTTTTATACAAACATGGAAGTTTCGTCTTGCTATGTAATTTCTAAATAGCTTTTTTTATTTGTTCCTTAATGCAAAAAGTCAATACCCTACAAATTAGTTTGACTAAAACGTATGGCCAAAGGAAATGACCGATACATGGCAGCAACGCCAGCACAAAAACAAAGGTATGTTCCACCGCAAAACATTACAAGCATGAATCCTAGATTAGTTTACTGTTAACACAAAAAGATAAAGCCAACATATAGCAAAAGATATTTTCATATACTAACCAGCCACCACCTTAAACCTTCGATACATTTTCATGAAAATATTCCCAAAACCCTGCACATCCCCGCCAAGCCCCAAACCCAAAATACATATTCATAAACACAGAAAACAAACACATCAGTATGGCAGGGACTTTAGCTTCTCAATGAGCGACAGCAGCTCCGCTGTTCGCTTCTATTTCTTTATCACATTCACCAAAATCGTCGAGACCTCGGTCAGATCTTGAGTTTGCAGGTTGTTGAGTTCTGAAATGCTCACCACAGTAGACTCAAACTCAAAGACAAGACCCAACTCTCCGATGATGAAATCCCTCTCAGCCACACGAGCCATTATCTCTTTGGCTTTTTTTCTTAACTCACCTTCATCCACCAGTGCAACACTAACCTCCCTCTCAAACTTTACCACCATCATATCTCTAACCAGGTTCGAACGAGCAACATCAGCTAACTCTTTGCAAAAAGGCATAGGTGTTGTCATTTTTTTTTGGTGTCACAGGATATTTTTCTCTGTGTGTGTTTATCTTGATACTTTTCTTTGCTAATGATTCTTAGTTTTTGTTTGTGTATGCCTTATAAAGACACTAGCTTTAATTACTAGCCTAGAACACCACCCATGAACAGTAAACCATCATTGATTTGCTTGGTGCATGCATGAACATACATTAACTCTCCACCCTTTCACATCCCAATAAAAATATGACAAAAAATTAGATATCAAGGCATTTATAACACAAGCTCTGAAATTCACTTATGCTGATACTTTCCTACAACTTTAATGATTTTTGCATTCCCTTTTCAGGCTCTTATCTATACCAACTGTATAAACAAGCTGAAGCTTCCCTCCTTGGGCTGCCACCAAGCCTCCAACTACAAGAAGATACGATCTTCAGTCAAAACACAAAAGCTTTGCTAATCTGTCTCCTTTGCTTCGCCTCTAACAGCAAATATGTCTGACAAAGCTTCATCAAGTCCCATTCTTCTTTGACAACAAACAAGATTTGAATGTTCTTATAAATGAAGTTGTAATTTTTGTTACTCGCATAGTACATAAACGTAACCATTTGTAAATTAAAATTTTATTACTAAACCTTGAATTTTTCATTTAGTTTTACATCTTATAACCTATGGATGCTTCAAATAATAATTCAGTCTTTTTTTTAACCGACCCGTTATTGCAACACTTGCTAAACCTTCTTTAGCAAATCGGCCCGCAGCAACGCGCGGGTAAGCATCCTCGTTACTTAACAAACTGCGTTAGTCATAATAGATAATATTAAATGTGACATCAGTAAAATCAAAACAAAAAGAACATATAACATTAGTTGATATTACCATAAAAAAACCAAACATAGAGGCATTTGTAAAGTGGTATCATTCATTTCCGTAAAATGTTCAGTTGGCTAAAAAGGAGAATTGAAGTTTGAGAAAATAGCCACTCTTAACTAATCACAATATGTATTCATTGTTTGAGGTTAAGTACTTGAGGAAAGTCAGTTGGCACTAAAAATATTACTTGCATGCAAAGAAAAATCTAAGAAACCCTAGATTTTCTAATTATTACAATACTAATTAGGACTTGTACGTATGTTTTATCACATATCCTATTATAGGGTTTTCTTTAAACATGTCAACGCCCTTAAGGAATAAATTTCTTGTGTATTTTGACCAAGAAAAACCCTAACTCTAGATAGACGCGACGCCTTCAAGGGTTAGAAACCCCTCGTTTATTTTGATCATTAATAAAACAATAGAAAACCCTAACTAATCACAGGAGTGATAAAACCCTAATTGTCGTAATTAACAAAACCCTAACAAACCTAAAGCAATAAATCAACCCAAACCTAGCATAACTAAAATCAGGATTTTTTTTTATGACAATATTAGCAATTACTAAGCACCCTAACTAGGTTATATATGTTTAGAGTGGACAACTACACCCAAGAAAGTGGTTGCCAATAAGAAGAAGTCTACTGATGTGGCTAGTATTAGTGGTACGAAGGCCGCTGATGTGGCTAGTACGAGTGGTACGAAGATTGCTACATCAAACCGGTTTGATGCCCTTCATATGGATGATACTGATGACTTTGGTATTCCTACCAATGAAGTGACTAATGATGTGAATTCTGGCATTCCAAAGGAAGCTAAGGAGGACGGGTATTTATAGACTGGTAATGCATCACAAATACCGCTTGTGAGTGATTCAATGGGAACAAAGGAAGGTAATTCTACTCCTTTAGTCAAGAAAATTAGGAAGATTGAAAAGCTACTTATTGATGGGAAAGCTACTCTTGTGGATGATGATGGTCATCCTATTCAAAAGGTTGATTATCCGGGGTCTACTTCTTCTACTAAGAGGGTTAACCCATTCTCTAAGGGGGGAGAGATTGTCGTCTTAGACAGTGATGAAGACGAGGTTGTGAATACGTTTTGATGAGTCCATGAACCTATTTGGTGGTGGTCATGATCGGGAAGATGATTAGAATGACTATGATTATGATGAGTATGCCGATCAGGTTTACGATCTTCTAGGGAATTTGGATGCTTTATATGACACGTATGGTATTAAGCTCCAAGGTCTTGGTAGAAAGTAATTTTGTTTTCATAGGAGTCTAATGGTATCTTTTGAGTAGTGGTCTTTTCTTATTTAAAGAATTGGAAATATCTTGTTGTGTAAGCTTTACCGCCTATGTAACGGGCTGAGATATGGTATTCACCTATATCCTTTGTACTTAAACATTTTTTGGAGTAATATATTTACTGGGTCTTTTGACCTTTTACCCAAAAAAATATTTAGAGTGGCTCTTATACCATTGTAGGGTTCTGATGGTCTCCCACACGGCTATAAACATGCATATCGAAAAATAAACACAGAAGCTGTGACCAAAACCCTTGTATATAGATATTTTAAACAATGATATGACCTAAGTTTAACACATAAGAAGGGTTTTAAGAATACTTACTTGTTATTCCGGCTCGTCTGTAAGCTTCTTGACCTTCTTCAGCTACACGAAACACGTTCTTTCTTTTATTTCACCTTCACGCACTAGATTAGGGTTTTTTTTGGGATATCACCACATGGGATGCGTCAGGTATCCACCGATATTGCACAGGTAGGACTAAGGATACGAACCTATCACCAGTTAGGCGAGTAAGAAACTGGGTAGAACCCTAAATCGATCAAGGGATCAAATAAGGGTCCGATTAGGGTATGGGAAAACCCTTTGGGGTTTCGGTTGACTTGGGAGTCAACTAAAGTCGAGTAAGTGTCGACTTGTGGGAATTGATCAAGGGTTTTGAACTCTTGGTTCTTTGGCATGTTGATCGCACAAGAAAGATGAGAGGGAAAGAGGTTTAAGGTTTAGTTAGGAGTGAATGACAATCCCTTAGAATGCCTTGGTATTTATAGGATACCAATGAGAGTTCTAGAGAGATTAGAAACCTCCTTAAGTTTGGCAAAAAGCACATACACACCCCTCTAGGGGCGGCGACCGAACTTCTTTCAAAAGAGTTTCAGGTTTTGCTTTTTATCATTATTAACCCGTTTATATTTATCCTGAATAAACATTATTCTTTGGTTAATAATTATTTATCCCCTTAATGTAAATAACATCATATTTTCATTTCCTCGTTACTCTCATTTCATTTCGTAACTCGTTTCTTATTTCTGCTTGTATTGTCCCGTTTAGTCTGCACCGGTGTTACCTTTCGACATATTCGTGAATGCAAGTGTGAAAGCCGTTGTGTTTTTTGCAATCAAATCCTTTAAAATATTCTCTTATATGGATCATTTACAATCCATATAAGAGATGAAAACTTGGACATAATCATCACGATAAAAAATTTCATTAATAATTAAAATATTAGGAAAATACTAGTACACATTTGAGTGTGTAAATACGAGAAACCCTAAAATATTAGGGTTGGATGCACCAACCAAATTCTTTCACTCTTTTAGCTTAGCCCCTACAAGCATCAGGTTTAGAGTTTTTTGATTTATTAAAGTTTAAATAATAACTAAGGAAGTCTTTTTAAATTTCATGTTTATAAATGTCCATTAACAAAACTCCGTATATATCTCATGATAACAAAAGTTACATGCCCATTTGTGATTTAATAGTCAAAATGGAGGAGAGACATTCTGTTGACATACACCCCATGGACTCAAGGGTTATGAGGAAACGTCATTATGAGTTTGGGTTTAGGAATCACATGAATCCAGACGCAGACCGGTCCAAATATATAGGTTGTTCCAGTAATGGAAGTGATGACATCAAATAGTTCCGATATTTTAGTGTTAAATTTTCTCCTAATATTCTCATCTTTTATGTCATTTTATTAGAATATATACTCTTAAATATTTATATTTCATTTTCAGGACAAAGATGAGCATTGGAACGTAAAGACGCGGATTTGGAAGGTTAATAATGCAAATATTCTAAAGCGTGCTTACCGGACAAGAGTTATGGCGTAAATCAACTCTCAACATTACGCCTTAACAAAGATTTACACTAGAGACTGAAGTCAACGCAGACCAAGGAATTACATCGTAACCACTTAACCGCTTACGGCGTAGACTCGGGTACGAGAGTTTTACAGTCGTAACTCACTTTGAGGTTACGCCGTATATCTTCCTTCAACACTTAGAAGAATTTCGTGATCCAAGAATGAGTTACGGCGTAACCAGTGATACGCGGGATAGCGCCCTCGCAACAGGTTTTACCTCTCAAGGGATCTTGAGAAGCTTGCAATCCCCGCCAGGCAGTGTAGCTGATCGTTGTAGTATAGTATAGTGACAAGTACCGGGGGATTGATCGTTCAACTCAGGAATAGTGTTCGCTAGGATTAGAAAGCCTACTAAACTAGGTCTAAAGGTGAGGGATGATTCTTTTTGTATTTTTATATTTTTTAAAAGCAAGTAATGTAGGATACTCATAATCTATAACACGTATTGTTTTTTGGATATGGTATGAATTAGTAGAAGAAGATTAGAGAGATGAGGAGTAGAGGGTTGGGAGCCTTTTCTAGAGAGAGAAACAATATGAATATTAGATTGAAGTGAAAGGTCCAACCCCTTCCAAGCTAGGGAAGGGGTATTTATAGTTACAATAAAACGCCCCCTGAAACGGGCTGTGGAGCGGGCTGACAATGGGTAAAGACCCGACCCGACTCCACAAATACTAACTAATACTAAACTACGTTCTAGCTAATACGATAAATACTACGAGATACAACATGCTAAACTATAATCGGGGTGACCGAGTCTTCATATGAATAAACGTATTCCTAACAATCTCCCCCTAAGGGAGGTCACCCCGGAAAATAAATATTGAATCATAGCATTCTTAAGTCTTTGTAGCTCGTAGGTTCTAATTCTTCACTTTTCAGCACACTTTGTACTTCAAGCAATGAACATGTGATTTAGATTCCTTTGTGATGTGTGATCTTTGAGCTAACTTTGAGATCATCAGCCACAGTAAATCTCCAAGCTCATCCATAGTAGTATCACCTTCATGTGATGTAGTGACTTTAGGACCGTCATGCTCACACCCTTCGGTATTAGGAGACTTCACATCAGAGTTGCGGATCTGGAGACTTTTCATCAGAGTTGCGGAAACGTTGTTGGTAGTCTCTCAACATTCGTTGTAGTAAGTCTCTCATCATCATTGATAGTGAGGAGGATGTGTGAGCATGACGTATGGATTAACCCGATTCAGCTGGAAATAGGAGCCATCAACGCCATCTTTATATCTGTCCCTGAGATAAAACGGTTAGCAATAAAGATAGAGAACGAACATGGCTTTGTCATTCGTTCTGCGAGGACAGACTAACCTCCGGTTTTGAGAAAACCCACCTGTGATCAGGTAGAGTCTCTTTTAAAGAAGACTCTCCTTGACAGGAATTTCCAGCTTGCAGTAATGAATTTTCCAAAGAATCCACTTCAGAATCTTCATACTTAGCATGTTCTCATACCGGAACATCTCAAAGCAGACAACACGATAGAGTGAATCGGTGAATATATATTCACGGATTGATGAGAAATTGATTTATAGAAATCACTCGCGTATCATATGATAAACAGTTTTTGAGACACGACGAGAGTTTTAAGCATTGAATCACATTTCCATAAAAAATACTTTTGTTTGAAAGATTATACACAATCAATGTTCTCGAAAATGAGTTGGTGAGCACACTGAAAGGTTTTTGCAAAAGTATCCGTCAATCCATATCCTGGAACAAGTTTGATTCAATGTTGAATCGCACTATCGTTGCTTTCCAGTTGTCACTTGATCATTGATCCAAGATGGATCTCACATGTCACCTACCAAGAGCTTGAGTGATGTTCGCTCTAGAAGGATTTCCATCTTCATTGTGAATATTTTCATATCACTCGGATGTTCTGGCAATACCACAAGGATAATGCGTAGGACTCTAAATATTTTATCTTACTTTCCACATTGTGTGAAACAATAAGCATATTGGAAGTGTGTCCTAGTGAGATTTATGGATGATCTCATGGCTCTAGACTCAATAGTGCGTTTTGATCCGCTCTTGGAGACTGGGGAGGCGTCTCCTGTTTTAGGTATCAACATAACTCGCAATGAGCGGTCGATACATTGCACAGGGTTCCCCGTGAGAATGAAACAAGCTCTTTTAAGAGAACTTGAGTGGTTGGGAAGTTTAGTGCAGTGCGTCACTGGGTCCATGACGTCTTGTCTTCAATACCGGTGTTATCTTAGTAACCGCCAGTAGATTATGCTTTGAACCCGGTTTCTACCCTAAGGTTGAATATATGGAGGGCTATTTCTTTTCACCCTTTCTCATTACATTTCTTTTTCATTCTTCAACCCCTTCAGTGCTTACCGAGACTTCACCACTAGAACCTTGTTGGGTTTGTTCCAGTCCTAGCTCTATCTCAGTCCGCACTCTTCCCTTTCTCACTTTACTCCTTTTTTTCAATCATTCCTAAGGACTTCTAATCTATCTAGAGGATTGTCCCTGGGAAGATCCTTCCGGTTCTGGTGGATCATGGGAACTCATACCTAACCTTAACCAACCTTATAACTCCATGCATAAAGATAAATGGTCGGTCTTTGGTATAACTTCCACAAACGCCCTTTTGCTCCCCCTCAATATGTGCATCGATATTCGAAAGAGTTTAGCACATATGTGGGAGCACATTTATTGAGTCCAAAAGATCACGTTTGATTATCAGATTTCATATTTAAATCACATTCTCTCCCCCGATCAAAAATTTCAAATCTTTCGAGATTTTTGATCTCAATTGATTTAAATAATTTGGAAAATGTTTTGGAGAGAAATGTGGTTAGTTTTAATATTTTCTGATAAGAGGAACCTTTTTCTTGCTCCCCCTCAATCGGTGAGGGAGGTTGTTATGTGTCAGATTTGATGAGTTTACAAACGATTTGAAGTTTTAACAAAAACTCTTTGAAAATGTTCTCATTCTGACACATAACTATCACAAATCGTTTTGTTGCAAGGTTTTGTACAAAGTGTGGGGAGTTTTTGATGATACATAAAATCTTGAGAAATCACTCTCCCCCTCAATCAATGACGGATGTTAAAACTGAAATATTTTCATAAAATATTAAAGTCATTGATTGAGTGAAAATTTTATCAAACATTTGAGTTCAATTTGATTTTTTAATCAAAATCTCATGGTACCACCAAGTTTTGCACAAATATTTTCCGGAAAAATCATAGAAGGGAAAATATTTGGCGATAAAAAGAAGATTTCTCTTCTTTATCAAGAAATAATGCACTGAAGCGTACATTAGATCGAGGAAACATGGATATAAAGTAATCCATGCCCAGGTGAACTTCACCCGGTGAAAGGAACAACCGTCTTTTTGGCGACGTGTTTTCCCGATTTTGAAAAACGGGTTGCTATCTGAAGTAATAGCAAGCCATGATTTGAAGTCCAGGTTACAGCCTGAAATGACTGTAAGCCATTTTTGAAGTCTGGGTTACAGCCTGAACTGTAAGCCATTTTTGAAGTCCGGGTTACAGCCTGAAGTGACTGTAAGCCATTTAGGCGTGTTTTGAAAACATTTATGAACTTCTGTTCGAACTTCATTTAAAGACCCGTGTCATTATTGAATGACATTTCTAGGTCCGTAAATGTTATCGAAACCAGAAGACATGCCTTAAAGAGAAATATTTTTGGTATTTTCTAATTTTCTGATTTTTATGGGTTTTTCTTGATTTTATATATCTATATACAATTAAGTATAGTATATGTACAAAGGATACTAATCAGTTTAAGAAGATGTTTACTTGAGTACCAAAATGATAGTATCGTTCAGCTCGTTGTAGAAATCGGTAGTCAACATCTCTTAAACTTTCACCACCAAAGCTTTCGAGGCTCCTGAATAATCGTCTGAAGCGGTAGTTGTCATGATATAATCTTAAACGGGATTTTACAACTCTTGTGACTTAAACCGAGAGATCGATTCTCTCTACTAAAGGCAACAAAAGAAATCGAAAGATGTAATATGCGAGTTAAACTTAGAGAGAGATCTTGGATAAGTGACAATTAGCATTAAGTGTCAAGTCGCGACAAGTCAAGTCGTAAAGATTAACTCAAGTTACAATAGATCCGATCGTAATAAGTCAAGTCATAAAGATTAACTCACAACGTCAAATTACAATCAGACTAATCTAAACGACTTAAGTCACAACAATTCACCAAACACAAGTAGTTAACAAATCACTAGAATCTCACAACTGAGTAAATCGCTAGACACCACCAAATTGCTGAGTTTTAGTCTCCTCAATGTGAAGCTTTGGTAGCTTCCCCCCAAACCGACAATCATCTTCATGAGACCACTTCCCCAAGTAGTGGAAGTGATGCAAAAAGTCTCATTGTATGAAGCTCGAGAACCCGAAGAGAATGATAACACCAAAGTAACAGGGTGAACCATGGATCATCTCTGCGGTTATCAATCCCGGAATGTATGATGAAGCCCGATCACATGACCCTGTTGTACGTCCCTAATGTACACATTACTTTCTGGCTTGGAGCATTTGTCTATTCAGGGGAATAATATATCGACATCTTCATTTCATCGATTGCTTTCCAGTTATCTTACACATACCAACTCACTCCATATTGTACGCATGTATCCAACATAAGAAGAGAACGATGACACCAAAGTAACAGGTTGAAGCACTGATCATCTCTGCGGATATCACATCCGGAATAAGTGATTAAGCCCGATCACGTGAACCTGTGCTCGTCCTTGATGTACACAAATCTCTCCCCTGATGGTTGCGATCTCATCAGAATCATCATACCATTGTGTGCATGAAGCATTAACCAGAAGCACTTTGCCATAAATCATATCAACTCATATGAAGATGTCGATAAGCAATATCATCTCCCGATCCAATAGTTCTTCTCATATTTCTTCCCACTGAAGGCTGAAGTAATACATACCACAAGTATCAGAAGACCACTTCTCCCATGTAGTTGGAATGATACACCAAACGCCACAAGTTAATACACTGATATTCTCTGCGGTTATGACATATGTCTTCCCGGGATAACTTCAATAAAGAAGAAGTATTAAGTTCATCGCATGTACTCATTATGCATTTAGATGTATGTCTCCTTCCCCCTTGCTGGTTTTGATACCTCAGACTCAGCAACACATTAAAGGTACACTTTCTTGAAATCTTGTGAGAAGAACAAAAATTTGCAAAAATGGATCTGGTGAGAATCAACTGCTACAAAAAGACTCTCTCTGACTATCTTTACCACCCCTTATGTAGGCTATTTGAAGTGACCACTGATGAAGTAAACCCAATATACCAAACTTGAAACTGAAATAGAATTCCTCGTTCTTGTGACTTAAGCTTGCACTAATGTGTGACAAAGAGCGGTGTAGAGAGTTCGTACAACATCGAATCCCTTAGTACTCTATACTCTTCAACCAACCAACCATCGAGTATAAGACGTACATCACCTCTTGACTACCGACAACTTCGTGTGAGTTGTGACACTCCTTAAAGTGATAGTTATTTTGTGGTAATAAAATGTAGAATCACCAAAATAACTAGATATCCAAGTCTTCGTCATTGTAACGGTAAAAGCTCACGCAAGGATCTTGAAGAATCTTCATCCAACCAACCCCGGCTTCAAGATGAAATAAGATCACGCCTTTGTGAAAGTCAACTTCAATCTCAAATAAGGGATACCAAATAAACTTCATGATCACTTGACATTCCATGTCCAAGTTCTTATCCGTTTTGACGTTATAATCGACATTTTACATTTTGTTCTTGTGGTTGATTTACAAAGAACACATTTGGAGGAACAACAATCCGTAAAGAAGTAGAACAAAGAAGACCGATCATTATTCATGTGTGCAACTTCACAATCATGATAGTCAACATCAACACCTTGAGGAGTAACTGAGATTGGGTTACAAGAGTAATCTGAGAAATACTTCTAAATGATGCATCTTGATCAATGGAGATTGAGGAAGGTGAACCAGTTGAGTCAGCAGGAACCGGAGCAAGAGCTTTAGGAACTCGATGATCAACATTCGTTGAAGCTTGGAAGTATTCATCAACCATAAATCCCAGTCATCCTTAGTAAATGGAACATTAGGTGTTGGAGGAGAGTCGTAAGACCATTCTTCAAGCATCAATCAACATGTGGTATATTCACACTTCTCCCCCTCAAAAGTTGCAAGCGAAGTTTGCCATTTTTGATTGAGCAAGTGAATAAGAATACAATCAATCATGTATTTTATTCACACTTCTCCCCCTCAAAAATTGCATACGAGGTTGCCATTTTTGATTGAGCATGTGAATAAGAATACATTCAATCATGTAGTTTATTCACTCTTCTCCCCCTCAAAAATTGCATACGACGTTTGCCATTTTTGAATGAGCATGTGAATAAAAATTTGAGCCAAGATGAGTAGATCCACTTGATGATTGAATGAGCATGGAGAAAGCATGAAGCACATTGTTGAGAATGGTCAAAACTAAGAAGATTTCTCTTCTTCCGAAGATAAAGCGCACTGAATCGTACACTTTTCTTTTCTTAGATGAACGGGGCCTGAAGTGTTGTCAGCAGACGCCATAATGATGACATTTAGGACCGAGGCTTGAACTGAGGTGTTCAAACATCATAGACGTTGAAGAACGAGGCCTGAACTGAACTGAACAGATGTCATAGTCATTGAAGAACGAGGCCTGAACTGAAGTATTCAGACGTCATAATCATTAGCATCACGGTTGAGCTTCATTAACCCCTGATTGATGAGATATCACTCTTTTCGGCAGCCAAACTCTGAGTCTTTCCTTAACAAGATTGAACGATGTACCTGCACTTAAGTAAAGACTACCTGCACTGACATTGCGAGTTTGTTTGCATTTATATGGGTTAGTGAAATCAACATCTATTCCATTCGGGGTTCCACTATCAGCCTTGATTTTGAAATCAGTGAACATCTTTCTCGTAGGTATCCATCTAAGACCAACAATCTTAAAAATTCTACCCGTCGGTATCCACCTAAGGCAAGTTCTAGGAGTGTTTAGTTTCTCATGTAACGTGGAAGTCTTGTTTAGAGAAGACCTTTGTCCTAAAACAATCTGCCTGCCAGGTTTCTGAATATAACTCTTTGATTCTACGGGCTTGTTGTAGTTTCTAGTCTTAGATGGCAGAACCTTATCACAAGTATTCACTTCCTTCGGGAATTTCGTAGCACAAGTATCATGATTTGCCTTAAAAACACATTTCAAACAAGTTGAACACACAAAGTGTTTGGATTCAAAAAAAGATCTAGGCTTCTTAGAGTGATCTTCTACGGGAATCGCCTTAATCGACACACAACTACTCTTAGAAACAGGAAAATTCCTAGTCTTTTCATGTGTGTTCTTTATAGTATCCTCTAGGTTGTGATTATGAACACTGTTTTTATGTTGAACATGTTCCTTTGTTGTCACAAATGACAGGCGCTTTGAACAATTCCTAGAGGCACTAGAGGCACAAATATGATGCGGTTTTGCAACAACACATTCCTTTTCCTTAGGTTTAGACTCTGAAGTGACTGGTTTTGACAAAACTTGTTTCTCATCAACTTGGGAGGCAAACCGCAATTTTGAAAATTTTGGTCGCTCAGATCTAAATGCAGTCGGTTGCCTAACAACACTTTGTTTCCTAAGAGGTTGTGAAAGTGGTTTTCCCAAGATTGATGGTTTTGCAAACTTAGTGTTCACACTAATTCCAGTTAATTTTCTTAACTCGTTTTTTAATGCAGCAATTGCAAAACCTTTTTCCTGAAGTTGAGCTTTGAATTCATCATTTTTGGCCATCAAGGAAGTTGTTTGTTCAATAGTCACAAACTTCTTTTCTTTGATAGAATCAAACAGATCTTTGTAATGCTTTTTCAAAGTCTCATTTTCCATAAGTAATTTAGCCACATTACATTCCAATTCAATGTTTCTTGTTTCCATTACATCAATGTCATGTTTAATTTTGGCATCATTACTTTTCTCATCCATATTAATTATAGTTTTCAAGTTGCTGATCGTTGAGTTTTTGGCTTGTAACTGAGCTTTTAAATTGTTAATTTCAAACAATTCACGAAATTAAGGAAATTCCGGATTCATACATCGTTTGATCGTTTGAAGACTTTCTTCCTTTTGTTGTATTGATATTTTAAGTGAAATACAATGTTTTTCAAGTTGTAAGAATTTGTTAGAAAGTTCATCATAAATTTCTTTTTCAACCATATTATTTGTTTTGAAAAACTCAGCCTTAAGCAAAGAACATTTAACCCGATCATGTTCAACATACTGGTCAATTTCTCCCTCCTTATGTCTCATATTTGTTGAATCAGGAGTGGTATTGCTATCAACCTTTTCCAACAGATATGTGTCATAAATAGGTTCCGATTGATCAGTATGTTGTCGTTCACAAGCAGGGACATTATGTTGAACAGTTAAATGTACCTCAGTAAATGGCACTTGGTCATTTACTGGTCTGATATCTGCATCCACGCCATGTGAGATGTGAATCACTGAACTGTTTCTTGTATCATGCATATATGACTTTGTCCCACTGCAATCTGTGACAACTGAACTAGCATCCAATGGTTTACTCGAATCAACCTTCATTTCCCTTGATTGGATTAGTTGTTCATTCATCATGATGTCATACATTCCTTTGTGTTGTGCTCTTTCATCAATGTACTTCACAACATTACTCATGCGTTGGAGTAGTGTTTCTATGAACGCATCAACTTCAATTCTAGTGTAATTAGTAAAATACTTATTAGTCATTTGATTCTCAGTTAATTGTGAATCAATGAACGTTTGGAGTTGGTTGTTGATCACAGAAAAAGCATCCATGGATCTTTCTTCAGAAAAATTTCCTTTGTCAAGTTGTTGTTCAAGTTGGTCTAAATACTGAGTCATTTTGACAGTGAAGGTCTGAACATCTTGACCAAAGAGTGATGTGAAATCACGTTCGTAAGCGAATGCACGTTCGTATCCTGTTAAGTATCCAGGTCGTTCAAAGAGAACCTTGAGATGTGAGTGAAGTAGTTGAAAACATTCAATGCGCCTTTCCATTGCATTATCGGGCATTTTAAGTGGCTGATGAAGTTCAAAAACAGATCTCACAGTGTCAGAAGTGGTGGACATGATGTACGCGTGCACGGGATTTCACAATTCAATGATTTAAACCGAGAAAAAAAAAATTCTTTCGCGGGATTTTACAAAATCAAGAATAAACTGTGAGACACCGACGAATTGATATGGTTTGGTTGAAGTGAGTTAGAGTGGTGAATAAGAAAAGTCACAGAGAATCTTAGACAACGTTCGTGTATCGAAATCCGAATAAGCTTTGTAGATAAATCCAAGCAACCCGAAAATATCACAACCCAAACAAATAATCACTCTCGGATATCAAAGCTTAATCAAAAGCCGTGACCAATGTCAGTAACCAATTACCGATTCATGAAGCTTAATAAAACCGTAGCCCAAGATTATACCAACTCAATGTCACCAATTATAGTCCAAACAAAATGGTATATCACACACAAACAAATGAACCAACAGAAACTATGATATCACGAAATCAGCCCAACACACATGATCTCAATACTCGGCCCAATTGAACTAGCTAGTCACTTGATACTTAAGCGGCCCAAACAACAAAAATGTGTAAATCCCTAATTATCAATTATATAACACCCACTAGGCACTCACTTAACCCTAATCTCACAAACAATATGCAGTCACCAAAAATTACACCTCATTCACAAAATCAACGCAGCAACAGAAACATAAAAAAAACTCTCATCCCTTGTTTTCTGCTAGATGAAATCGAATAGCACAAACACAATTAGCAGACAACAAATCGTTCCTTATTTTTCCTTATAATCCGAGCACCAACCAAACACAAGATTGTTTTCTTACTGTCAATCACGAATCACAGGTAGGTTATATATTGATTTGTTTTGTGTCCCGTTAACCGAACCTAGGAAAGAATGAAACCGTATGGTTTTTGTTTATTCTTTTCCTTTCAAAGTGTTCGAATATTCAATAGAAGTTATTCTTCAAATATGATCTGTGATGAAATATCTCATGGTTATGTTCTTTGATTAACTTTGTTTCCACAACAAGATGAACTGAGATCTTGAAACATTATTTTTATTTTCATATACCGAACTAAGAAGTCATAAAACGGTATTGTTTAGTTAACTTCTTTTGAAAGGGTTCGAATATATTCAAAAGTATTGATCCGTGATGATTGTTCTTTTTGGTTTTGTGTTGGACACTAATCGATAAAACATCAGAGATCTTTGTAATATCCAATTCTTGTTCTTGTATGTTGTAGTTATAATAGATTAGTGAAGGATTAAATTGAATTGACAACTACTATGAAACAAAACTCACTACTGCCACAAGAATTTAAAACCAGACAACACACTAGTATGATAAATCAAATGACAACTTGCTAGTTCAAGATCTGATCAACCCGCTACTATGAATCTGTGTCAAGCCGCTACTAAGAAAACCAGGACAACTCGCTACTTAGAATACCCAGCAACTCACTAGAGAAAAAAAACAAACCCGTCACTGTCCACTGTTTTGTCCTCATACCATTTTCGGTTAAAAGCCAAATTGCATCAGGCACTGATCCTCAACTCGCTACAATAGAATACCCCCAATGAACATCAACTCGCCACTATGAACATAGACCATGAACTTCAAAGTTTCGAATAATATAAAAAACTAATGAGCTGATGAAATACGAAGTCGAGAGACCAAGATGAGCTATAATGACTATTCTAAACACGAAGCAACAATGCCATGACAATCCTAACCACGAACAAAACAACAAAATGAATGAACTTGCTATACTATTCGAACCAACTAGAAACCACAAAACCAATCTATAAATTCGAGCACCAACAATCCTAGGATGAAACCTTGGCTCTGGATACCAATTGTAGGATACTCATAATCTATAGCACGTATTGTTTTGTGGATATGGTATGAATTAGTAGAAGAAGATTAGAGAGATGAGGAGTAGAGGGTTGAGAGCCTTTTCTAGAGAGAGAAACAAGATGAATATTAGATTGAAGTGAAAGGTCCAACCCCTTCCAAGCTAGGGAAGGGGTATTTATAGTTACATTAAAACGCCCCCTGAAACGGGCTGTGGAGCGGGCTGACAGTGGGTAAAGACCCAACCCGACTCCACAAATACTAACTAATACTAAACTACGTTCTAGCTAATACGATAAATACTACGAGCTACAACATGCTAAACTATAATCGGGGTGACCGAGTCTTCATATGAATAAACGTATTCCTAACAAGTAAAATCTCGGGTTTTGAAGGAGTGGGCGAAATTAGTTGCTAGTCAACTAACCCAATTAACTACAGATGCAATCAAAATAAAATAAAAAGAAATGAAAGTAAACTAATATGATTATGTGGTGGAAACAATAATGAGAAAAGATGTGTTTACTTAGATTTCATTACTCCCTAGATATCTTTTACCGGTTGATTAGCTTGTTACAATTGCATGGATGACGGGTTATATTCCTTAATACTAGTCGTAAGGTCGTATACAATATTCCCTAACTCTATAAGCTCCTACTTCACTCCTATGTCGAGCCGACTAAAAGCTCCTAACATGGGATCACTAGAATTCACATATGCATTAAATACAACCAAATATCGTAGTACACCTCCGATCATGTTTCTTAAGACGTTCAAGCAAGTTACCAATGGAAGTCTGCCAGTTTTCTTAAGCCTAACATCGAATACAATCATCCACAACAATTATAAACAAACCATCAACCAATAATCAACATCTAGGTTTCACTACATCTAAGCAAACACAATAAAAACCTAGCCTAGCATGTTAAAATAAAGACAAGCATAAGATAGAATCACACAACACATAGACGTATCGTATGATTATTGGAAAACTTATCTTCAATTAAGCATGGATGGAACAAGGGTTGAAACCCTTATTTTTACATAAAATTCGTTTAGGGTTTAAGCTCTCCAAAAGTTCTTGATGAGGCGAAAAATGACCGTTTTTAGGGGGTCATTTAAGCCCGAATCCGAATTTATTTGATCAAATATTGTCCTAAATCGTTCCTTTTGTGATTTTAGGTACTTTGGGAGAGAAATCTGGAAAAGGAAGCAATTCAGACGTTTTTGGAGCATAAAAGTGAAGAAAATGCCAAAGTCTTAATTTTCCATGCTGGGAACAGTAGGTGACGGCGTCAAGAGTATTTCTCTGACGGCGTCAAGAGCAGAAGTCCATGATGACCCAATACAGATTTGACGGCGTCACGAAGGAAGGGCGTCAAGAGTATTAAGTCATGACGGCCTGGAAATGATTTGGTCTTGACGGCGTCAAATGTAGATCAAGGCAGTCCGAGAAGAGTTTTGGCGGCGAGGTGACGGCATCACAATGTTTGTCTTGACGCCGTCAGACCTATTTTTCTATATATAGTTTTCTAATTTTCACACATTAAGAGGAGAAGTTTTGGAGAAACCCTAAGTACGATTTTGGTGTAACTTTACAGGTTTTTCAAGGGTTCCAAACCCTTGATACCTTGCATGTTTAATCAAGATAAGTGTTCCTTTAATTCAATCAATATGTCTATGTGTTGGTTGTCTATATCTTGTTCTTGTCTTAATTCTATCATGCTAGGCTAGATCTATCTTGTGTTTGCTTAGATCTAATGAAACCTAGATGTTAATTATGTGTTGATTACTTGTTTATTCTTGTCTTGGATGAATGATTTATATGTTAGGCTTAAGAAAACTGGCAGATCTCCATTTGGTAACATGCTTGAACGTCTTAAGAAACATGAACCGAGGCGCACTAGGTCTTTATTGGTTGTATTTAATGCATGAGCCACTGTTTACAATCCCTATAGTTGTGCTGGGCATGGTGTAGGAGGATATAAGAGCTCATAGAATTGGGGAGTTATGTGTGCCACCCCATGAATGATATTAAGGAATACAATCCGTCATCCATGCAATTATAACAAGTAATTAACGTGTAAAAGATGTCTAGGGAGTAGTGAAATCTAAGTAAACACATTTTCTCCAATTACTGCTCACAACCTTAGTATAATTAGTTTATTTTCATTTTTAGTATTTTATTTTGATTGAATCTTAGTATTGGGTTAGTTGATTAGCAACTAATTCCGCCCAAATCCTTCAAACCCCGAGATTTTAATTGCTTTCATAAAAATATAAAAATACAAAAAATAATCATCCTTCACCTTTAGAACTAGTATTTAGGCTTTCTAATCCAAGCGACACTATTCCTAAGCTGAACGATCAATCCCCCGGTACTTGTCACTATACTATACTATAACGATCAGGTACACTGCCTGGTGGGGGCTGTAAGCTTCTCGAGATCCCTCGAGAGGTAAAGCCTGTTGCGATTCCCACGCATCAAGTTTTTGGCGCCGTTGCCGGGGAATAGTTATTGTCTAGGTTAGAATTTCTTTTTATTAGGTCTACTTGCTAGATTCCTTTCTAGTAAGATTTTATTTTTATTTTTAGGTTTCTTTAGTCTATCTTATTTCTTTGTGCCTTTGTTCGTAACCACCCGACACCATGGACAACGAGAACATCTTTGAACCCGTCATCCCACCACAACAAAACCCACCATTAGAACCCCTTAGGCCTCAAACCTTAGGAGAGTATTCCCGACCTAGCCACCAAGGCTACCGAAACACCATTGAGCTCACCGGAGCCAATGTGACCCCCTTGCGATCCGACACCATCCGGTTGGTGCAAAGCGGATGTGCATTCCATGGACTTCGTTCCGAAGATCCAAACCAACATCTTAAGGACTTCCTCAAAATCGTAGATTCCATAGACCTAGATGTTGCAACTAGAGAGACAACCCGATTACGCCTATTCCAATTCTCTCTACGGGATCAAGCTAGTCAATGGCTTGAGCGTTTACCCGCGGGATCCATCACCACATGGGATGATCTCACAACTCGTTTCCTTGCTCAATTTTTCCCACCGGGGAGAACTATTAAGCTTAGAAATGACATCTTGATGTTCCAACAACGTCAAAATGAATCTCTTTATGAAGCATGGACTCGTTTCAAGGACTTACTCCAAAAAGTCCCTCATCATGGCATAGATCTTTGGCTCCAAGTCCAAATCTTTTATGACCATATCGACATCTCCACGAGGCGAGCCATTGACCAATCGGCCGGTGGTAAGCTACGTGATCTTAGTGCGGAACAATCATGGGAACTCATAGAAGATCTTGCTCTCTATGACAACGAAAGTTAGAATGATCCCCGTGACTTGAACAAAAAGTTCAAGGCAATATCTTTGCCTTCGAACAATTCTAGCACTCCCGACCGTAGGATCATGGAACTTGAGGACCAAGTCAAGTTTCTCATGAAATCTTACGAAGCTCCTAAGCCTTCAAGCCAAGTGAATAAAATCACTTCTTCATGCGAATTATGTAGTGGTCCCCACGACACTCGTGATTGTGTGGAACTCCCCGGAACAGCTTTTACGGACTACGCATCCACGCGTACCGACAAAGCGGGAGATAAGTGGTACACTTTCAAGCCCGAGCCAAACATATACGGTGATTCATACAACCCCTCATGGAAAAATCACCCAAACCTTAGGTGGAAACAAAATCAACCCAATTCTTCCAATCCGCCTAACCGTTACCAATCAACCGGTCCACCATCCAACCGTACTTTCAACAACAATCCTTCTAACAACTATGGTAGTACCAACAATCTTGAAGGATTGATGTCAAAGTTTATGGCATCTCAAGAAGCTCGCATATCTAAGTTTGAAGCCGATTTCAAACAAAAGCAAAGCGAGATGACCACTAGAATTGACGCATTGTTGAAAGTTCTCAATGACCGAGAAATGGGAGCACTCCCAAGCGACACAATCAAGAATCCGAAACTAAACGTTAATTCCATATCTTCAGTTTCGTCACCCACTTCGTGTCCACAATACTACTCGGTTAAATCAACGAGCACGTGTTTCAAATAAAACCAAGTTCTTCAAAAGGACCAATCAAATAAAACACCCAATATAGTGCCGGTCAAAAGTATAGTTGAAACACTTCCTACGCAAGACCTTGACGATGAATTCAAGGAACTTCACCTTGAACGCCCCGTCATTGATGTCTTAGCGCGTGCTCCTTACTATAGTGCCCTCCTAGAAAAATATGAGAAGTTTAAACTAGGTAAAAATGGGACCGCCTTCGTTCAAAACAAGTTGCCTAAAAAGATTGATGATCCGGGTATATTTGTTTTGCCTTGTAAGAGAAGCTTTCGACACACTAGCCGATTTAGGGTCAAGCCTTAACTTGATTCCCTTATCCTTATTCACCGCTCTTAAGCTAGGAAAGTTAGAGGAAACGGAGGTATTGATAGGGCTAGCGGATGGGAATATTGCCCACCCGGTTGGAATGATTAAGGATGTAGTTGTTCACGTAGGAAAGTTAACTATATTAGCGGATTTTCACGTCCTAGACATGGTTAGTGACACTACATGCCCATTATTGGTAGGAAGAGGATTTTTAGCAACCGCTAGCGCCATGATAGATTGTAAGGAGTCTAAGATAGCGGTAGGTTAAGGCGATACTTGGTCGGTGTACGATGTAAAGAAGCATAGTTATGATTGTGATGATGAACCGACACCGCATTGGGTAGAGATGAATAGGAGACCATCTAGATACGGACCTTGGATAGAAAGGAACTTCATAGGACCTCAATGCCCATTTTATCTAGAGAAAGATTTCGTGGAAAAAACACATTCGGTAGAACAACTCATAGCTAGAGATGAAGAGCTAGACCCCTTTGAGGATCCCTTAGTCTTTAGGAAGATGATTGAGTTCTTGAGTGTAATGCCTATTAATATAGAGATGAATAAGTGGAAAAGAGAGGGAGACAAGTGTAAATGGAGGTGGGACAAGCCACCTAAAGAGGGTGATGGAACATGGCATATGAGGATGACTTTGTATGATCCGGATGGAGAAAAGTTTGAAAGGTCATACCATACTAAGGAAACCGATAGGAAGTTGAAACCTAAGTTTGATCCCAAAGATGTCCTCAATGAGGAACTCACCCGAATCACGTAGTAACCAATGACCTTGAGTCTAGCTACAAGACTCGTAAATAAAGAAAAGCGCTTCTTGGGAGGCAACCCATGTTTTGTGTGATTTTATTTGTTTGATTGTTATTTGCTTCCGTATGCATGCTTAATTTTTATTGTTGGTTGATCATGTTTCTAAACTAAATAGTGGAAATACTTTACTTTGTTGTTTTGGCCTAGTCTTAACTCCACCTAAAGGTATTTTTGCAAAAGATAAGTGTAAGGGGAAACCCCAAATATGTTTTTTAAGAAACAAACCGATCATGATTTTCCACAATATTAAATGAACATGTGTATTCATATTTGTTAGAGTCAAATACTTGTATTGAGTCATAATGAAGTTTTGCAGGATTTTACAGGAAGTAGGACCAAGTTTTTCCAGAAATTTTCCGGAAACTTAACATAAGGATTTCTGCAGGTCAATTCTGACGGCGTCAGGGGTTTACTCTTGACGGAGTCAGGAGTTAAAATCTGGAAATTTTACTGGTTTTGTTTTTCTAACGGAGTCTTATGGTTTTTATGAATTATTAAGTTTTATAATCTCAGGAGATCTGCAAACTTCATTCCACAAGCATTATATCTTATCTTGTTTTCTAGGATTTAGTAACTTATATAGAATGCCGCCGATTTTACGCGAGGTTGTCTTGTCTATTTTATCAGGTTTTACAGGTTATGTATGACAAGAAGATGATTTATATTCTGGATGGGAAGCTTTGATTGTTCATTTTCTTGGAGGAGGATTTAACCTGGCCACCCTATTATCCATACCGAGAGAATCAGGGGAGTATTTGATTTCATTCTCTTTATTTTTTCACTTTTACATTCTTTACTTGAACATTGGGGACAATGTTCATCTTAAGTGTAAGGGGAGGGTAAAAAGATGATACCTTACATATGCACTTTCGCTTGAGTTTGTTTTGTTTGATGGTAGATGTGTAATAAAACTATGAGAAATACTTGTTAGTATAATTTTAGCGCCAAATTAAAATTTTTTTTACAACATTTAAGAGTGAAACTTTAGCCATAGCAAGCGTCTCATGGATAGGAGATTGTATGACTAGCACATAACCGTATATTCAGAAAAATTTTCCACCCAAATATGTGAGGTTCGCCTTTAGATTTGATAGGAAAAGCATTTACTATTAGTGCTTATGAGTGTACCGGTAGCATTTAGATTCTAGAACTTGCGTTAGTGATGCATCCCGAGACCGCTAGTGAGACTACATTCGTGTGGTAGGATTTACTACATGATAAGAGGCATTAGGATCACCCTTGTGTTAAACCCGTATCATAATTTCTTGACCATTTAAGTCATATTACTTGGATAGTTAAGTCAACTAATTTTTCCCACACCCTTAGCGTTGTACTCATTTTTAGTACACGAAACCCCTAGTACACCCTTCCGAGCCTATCTTTTTGTTTCTAACTTTAAGCATCTTACTTAAAGGAAAAATTTGTTACACCCCACTTAAATGTACAACCAAATCGCCTTAGCCTTCCGTGTATGCGCTCATTTTTAGTGCATTATTGTTATTTGTTAAACCCTAAGTTAACTTTCTAATTGATTACATGGTTGCTAAGTCGAGTCATATCCTTGTACATATTGTTTTGGGACGATTGGGACTCATGGGTAAGTACTTATTTTATGGAGTAATGGGGAGGAACATCATTTATTACCCCCATATGTACGTTAATCTTAAAAGTGCTCCAAGTGTTTTGATTTTCTTAATTCGAGTCATTAGTTTAGTCAAATGTAAAGTATGTAAAGATTCAAGTGTAAGGGGAACGTTCACTCCCTATGATGTATTATTTTGGATGGTAGGGTAAGAGTGTATGCAAAAAAAAAAAAAAAAAAAAAAAAAAAAAAAAAAATTCGAAAAAAAAATAGAAAAAAAAGAAAGAAAAAGAAAAAAAAATAGAAAAAGGAAAAAGAGAAAAAAACATACGGACTACCATCCCGTTTCATTCTATGTTTATTTTATGTTTTTGTTATTTTTCATTTATTAGCTTAAGTCGAGTCTAGTCTTAGCTTAGCAACGCCATATTGTACATGTAATTAACCAAGATTGTTAACTCGCCACCAGTAAAACTTCCTTTATCCAACAAAACCGTGTATTTCATATCCCTATACCTAACGTTACAACCCTTTAAAAGACCTCTTTGATAGTTTATCTTAGGTGCTTACGCCATGTGGTGGAGGTTTGATCCTTTCCCAAGCCTATGGTAATCTATTTTGCTATGACAGGTAGTGAGAGATATCTTCCGTTTCCATATCGTAATTTACACTTTATTACACCCGAGAGATGTGAGTATCTAAACACTATTTGTGAGGTGCTAGTGTATGACCTCCGTGCTTGTCTATTGGTCTTTAGTGGAACGATTATTTGTTGTAATTACTTTTATATTAGTGTTAAATGACCCCTAACTTGTCTTTTGAGTAGAATAAAAGCGCATTTGCTTGAGGACAAGCAAATCTCAAGTGTAAGGGTATATGATGAGGCCAAAAATGATCCGTTTTTAGGGGGTCATTTAAGCCCGAATCCGAATTTATTTGATCAAATATTGCCCTAAATCGTTCCTTTTGTGATTTTAGGTACTTTGGGAGAGAAACCTGGAAAAGGAAGCAATTCGGACGTTTTTGGAGCATAAAAGTGAAGAAAACGCCAAAGTCTTAATTTTCCATGCTGGGAACAGTAGGTGACGGCGTCAAGAGTATTTCTCTGACGGCGTCAAGAGCAGAAGTCCATGACGACCCAGTAAAGATTTGACGGCGTCATGAAGGAAGGGCGTCAAGAGTATTAAGTCATGACGGCCTGGAAATGATTTGGTCTTGACGGCGTCAAATGTAGATCAAGGCAGTCCGAGAAGAGTTTTGGCGGCGAGGTGACGGCGTCACAATGTTTGTCTTGACGCCGTTAGACCTATTTTTCTATATATAGTTTTCTAATTTTCACACATTAAGAGGAGAAGTTTTGGAGAAACTCTAAGTACGATTTTGGTGTAACTTTACAGGTTTTTCAAGGGTTCCAAACCCTTGATACCTTGCATGTTTAATCAGGATACGTGTTCCTTTAATTCAATCAATATGTCTATGTGTTGGTTGTCTATATCTTGTTCGTTCTTGTCTTAATTCTATCATGCTAGGCTAGATCTATCTTGTGTTTGCTTAGATCTAATGAAACCTAGATGTTAATTATGTGTTGATTACTTGTTTATTCTTGTCTTGGATGAATGATTTATATGTTAGGCTTAAGAAAATTGGCAGATATCCATTTGGTAACATGCTTGAACGTCTTAAGAAACATGAACCGGGGCGCACTAGGTCTTTATTGGTTGTATTTAATGCATGAGCCACTGTTTACAATCCCTATAGTTGTGCTGGGCATGGTGTAGGAGGAGATAAGAGCTCATAGAATTGGGGAGTTATCTGTGCCACCCCATGAATGATATTAAGGAATACAATCCGTCATCCATGCAATTATAACAAGTAATTAACGTGAAAAAGATGTCTAGGGAGTAGTGAAATCTAAGTAAACACATTTTCTCCAATTACTGCTCACAACCTTAGTATAATTAGTTTATTTTCATTTTTAGTATTTTATTTTGATTGCATCTTAGTATTGGGTTAGTTGATTAGCAACTAATTCCGCCCAAATCCTTCAAACCCTGAGATTTTAATTGCTTTCATAAAAATATAAAAATACAAAAAATAATCATCCCTCACCTTTAGAACTAGTATTTAGGCTTTCTAATCCTAGTGACACTATTCCTAAGCTGAACGATCAATCCCCCAGTACTTGTCACTATACTATACTACAACGATCAGGTACACTGCCTGGTGGGGGTTGTAAGCTTCTCGAGATCCCTCGAGAGGTAAATCCTGTTGCGATTCCCACGCATCAGTTCTCCTAATGTTCCACCCTTTTAAAATGAAAAATTGGAAAAATATATATAGATAATACATCCTGACGGCGTCACGTTGTAGTGTCTGACGCCATCAACTCACCGCCAAATTAAGGATCGTGTTGCCTAGATCCAATCTTGACGCTGTCAAGAAGGAATAAAGCTCTGGGCCGTCACATATATTTTGACCCTGACGGCCTTGGTAACGCCGTTAGGTCAATTGCACAAAAAATGTTCTGGGCCGTCATGTGTATTTTCCACTTCTACCTCTTTTGCCAAGCTTGACGTCGTCATGTGTGAAGTCTTGACGTCGTCAGGTACTGTTCCCAGCAAGGATTTTGAGACTTTGCCGTTTTCTTCACTTTTATACTCCAAAAACGTCCAAAATGCTTCCTTTTCCAGATTTCTTCTCAAAAGTACGTAAAATGACAAAAGGAACGATTTAGGGCAGTAATTGATCAAATAATCACGAATTCAGGCTTAAATGACCCCTTAAAAGCGGTACACTTTTCGCCTCATCAAATACCCTTACACTTGAGATTTGCTTGTCCTCAAGAAAATGCGCTTTTATTCTAATCAAAATACAAGTTAGGGGTCATTTAACACTAATATAAAAGTAATTACAACAAATAATCGTTCCACTAAAAACAAAAAACAAGCACGTAGGTCATACACTAGCACCTCACAAATAGTGTTTAGATACTCACATCTCTCGGGTGTAATAAAGTATATATCACAATATGGAAATAGAAAACGTCTCTCACTACCTGTCATAGCAAAGAGATTGCCATAGGCTTGGGAAAGGATCAAACCTCCACCACTTGGCGTAAGCACCTAGGATAAACTATCAAAGAGGACTTTTAAAGGGTTATAACGTTAGGTGTAGGGATATGGAAAACATGGTTTTGTTGGATAAAGACAATATTTACTGGTGGCGAGTTAATCATCTTGGTTAATTACATGTACAATATGGTGTTGCTAAGCCAAGACTCAACTCGACTTAAGCTAATCAAAATCTGACATACTATGAAACAAACATAAAATGAAACGGGATGGTAGTCCGCATGTTTTTCTCTTTCTTTTTTTTTTTTGATTTTTTTTCATACACTCTTGCCCTACCATCCAAAATAATACATCATAGGGAATTTGCATTCCCTTTACACTTGAATTTTTACATACTTTACAATAAACTACTCTAATGACTCGAATCAAGATAATCAAAACACTTGGAGTACTTTTTAAATATTAACGCACATATGGGGGTAATAAATTGATGTCTTCCCCATTACTCCATAACAATAGTACTTTACCCATGAGTCCCAATCGTCCCAAAACAATATGTACAAGATATGACTCGACTTAGCAACCATGTAATCAATTAGATAATTAACTAAGGGTTTAAACATGTAACAATAATGCACTAAAGATGAGTGCATACACGGAAGGCTAAGGCGATTTGGTTGCACATTTGGGTGGATTGTAAACAAATTCTTCCTTTAAGTAAAATGCTTAAAGTTAGAAACGAATAGATAGGCTCGGAGGGGTTTACTAGGGGTATCGTGTACTAAAAATGAGTACAACACTAAGGTGTGGGAAAATTAATTGACTTCGTTAGTCAAGGTAATTGACTTAAATGGTCAAGTAATTATGATACGGGTTTAACACAAGGGTGATCCTAATGCCTCTTATCATGTAGAAAATCCTAACTACACGAATGTAGTCTCACTAGCGGTCTCGGGATGCATCACTAATGCAAGTTCTAGAATCTAAATACTACCGGTACACTCATAAGCACTAATAATTAATGCTTTTCCTATCAAATCTAAAGGCGAACCTCACATATTTGGGTGGAAAGTTTTTTTAAGTGGTACAGTTTTGTGCTAGTCATACAACTCATATCCATGAGACGCTTGTTAAGGCTAAAGTTTCACTCCTAAATGTTGTAAAAAATTTTAAATTTGGCGCTAAAATTGCCCTAGCAAGTATTTCTCTTAGTTTTATTACATACCTATTATCGAACAAACAAACTCAAGTGCAATTGTATCCTATAAGGTATCATCATTTACCCTCCCCTTACACTTATGATGAACATTGTCCCCAATGTTCAATTAAAGGATGTAAAAGTAAAGCAGGTAAAAGAATGAAAACAAATACTCCCCTGATTCGTTCGGTGTGGATAGTGTATTAACAAGGTTAGATCTTCCTCCAAGAAAATGAACTTTGAAAGATTCCCTCCAGAAATATAATTCATCTTCTTGTCATATATAACCTGTTAAACCTGAGAAAACAATCAAGGCAAACCTCGCGTAAAATCGGCGGCAATCTATATATACTAAAAAAAATCCTAGAAAACAAATTAAGATATAATGCTTGTGGAATGAATGTTTGCAGATTTCCTGGAGTTTATAAAACTAAAGAATCAACAAAAACTTCAAGACTCCGGTTTAAATAAAACTCGCAAAATTTTTCAGAATTTTAGTACCTGACGCCGTCAGGTTGTAACTCCTGACGCCGTCAGAATGTTCCTGGAAAAATCTTATGTTAAGTTTCCAGAAAATTTCTGGAAAAACTTATGCCTTATTTCCTGGAAAATCCTGCAAAACATCATTATGACTCGATACAAGCATTTGACTCTAACAAATACTAATATACATGCACATTTAATATTGTAGTGAATCATGCTCATTTTCGTTCTTATAAACAAATTTGGATTTCCCTTACACTTAGCTTTTGCAAAATACCTTTATATGTAATTAAGACGAAGTTAAAAACAAAATAAAGCATTTTCACAATTTACTTTGAAACATGATCTACCAACAATAAAAATAAAACACGCATACGGAAACAAATAAAATCAAACAAATAAAAACACACAAAACATGGGTTGCCTCCCAAGAAGCGATTTTCTTTATTTACGAGTCTTGTAGCTAGACTCAAGGTCATGGGCTATCCTATACGTGTGAGCTCCTCGTTGAGGACATCCTTGGGATCAAACTTAGGTTTCAATTTCCTATCGATTTTCTTGGTACGGTATGACTTCTCAAACTTTTCTCCATCCGGATCATATAGAATCAGCTTCATATGCCATGATCCGTCACCTTCCTTAGGTGGCTTGTCCCAATTCCATGTACATTTATCCCCTTCCCTTTTCCACTTGTTCATTCCTAAATTGATAGGCATCACTCCTAGGAATTCAATCATTTTCCTAAATACTAAGGGATCCTCAAAAGGGTTTAGTTCTTCATCCCTAGTTATGAGTTGCTCTACCGAATGTGTATTATTTATAAACTCCTCTTCTAAATAAAATGGGCGTTGAGGTCCTATAAAGTCTCCATTAACCCAAGGTCCGTATCTAGATGGTCTCCTATTCAAATCTAACCAATGAGGTGTCGGTTTCTCATTAGTATCATAAGCATGCTTCTTAACTACATAGACCGACCAAGTGTCTCCTTTTCCTACCGCTATCCTAGATTCCTTACAATCTATCATCGCACTTCCAGTAGCTAAGAATCCTCTTCCTATTAACAAAGGGCATGTAGTATCACTAACCATATCAAGGACGTGGAAATCGGGTAGTATAGTTAATTTCCCTATATGCACTAGTACGTCCTTCACTACCCCTACCAGATATGCTACACTACCATCCGCAAGACCTATAATTACCTCCGTGTCATCTAATTTTCCCGGCTTAAGAGTGTTGTAAAGGGACAAAGGAAGTAAATTAAGGCTTGACCCAAGATCGGCTAGTGTGTCGAAAGTTTCGGAGTTCCCGATCCTACAAGGTCAAACAAATATGCCCGGATCATCTAATTTCTTAGGCAACTTATTCCGAACTAAGGCGGTCCCATTCTTACCCAACTTAAGTTTCTTCTCATATTTCTCTAAAAGGGCGTTGTAGTAGGGAGCTCTTGCTAAAACTTTAATAACCGGACGTTCAAGGCGAAGTTCCTTGAATTCATCGTCAAGGTTTTGTGTAGGAGGTGTTTCAATTATACTTTTGACCGGTTTAATATCGGATGTTTTATTTGATTGGTCCTTTTGAAGAATTTGGGTTTGCTTGAAACACGTGTTCATTGCTTTGACCGAATAGTATTGTGGACAAGAAGTAGGTGACGAAATCGATGATATGGCATTAACGTTTAGTTTCGGGTTCTTGACCGTGTCGCTTGGGAGTGCTTCCATTTCTCGGTCATTGAGAGCTTTCACCAATGTGTCAATTTTATTGGTCATTTCACTTTGCTTTTGTTTGAAATCGGCTTCAAACTTAGCTATGCGAGCTTCTTGAGATGCCATAAACTTGGACATCAACTCTTTAAGATTATTGGTACTACCATAGTTATTGGAAGGATTGTTGTTGAAAGTACGGTTAGAGGGTGGACTGTTTGGTTGGTAACGATTAGGTGGATTGGAAGAATTGTTTTGGGGTATGCTTTGGTTTTGTTTCCACCTAAGGTTCGGGTGATTTTTCCAAGAAGGATTGTAGGAATCACCGTAAGGGTTTGGCTCGGGTTTGAAAGTGTACCACTTGTCTCCCGCTTCGTCGGTACGCGAGGATGCGTAATCCGCAAAAGCTTGTCCGGGGAGTTCCACGCAATCACGAGTGTCATGGGGACCACTACATAATTCGCATGAAGAAGTGATTTTGTTCACTTGGCTTGAAGGCTTAGGAGCTTCGTAGGATTTCATGAGAAACTTGACTTGGTCCTCAAGTTCCATGATCCTACGGTCGGGAGTGCTAGAATTGTTCAAAGGCAAAGATATTCCCTTGACCTTTTTGTTCAAATCACGGGGATCATTCCAACTTTCGTTGTCATAGAGAGCAAGATCTTCTATGAGTTCCCATGATTCTTCCGGACTTAAATCACGTAGCTTGCCACTGGCCTATTGGTCAATGGTTCGCCTTGTGGAGAGATCGATATGGTCATAGAAGATTTGGACTTGGAGCCAATGATCTATGCCATGATGAGGGACTTTTTGGAGTAAATCCTTGAAACGAGTCCATGCTTCATAGAGAGTTTCACCTTGACGTTGTTGGAACATCAAGATGTCATTTCTAAGCTTGGTAGTTCTCCCCGGTGGGAAAAATTGAGCAAGGAAACGAGAAGTCAGATCATCCAAAGAGGTGATGGATCCCGCGGGTAAACGTTCAAGCCATTGACTAGCTTGATCACGTAGAGAGAATTGGAATAGATGTAATCAGGTCGTCTCTCTAGTTGCAACATCAAGGTCTATGGAATCTACGATTTTTAGGAAATCACATCCACTTTGCACCAACCAGATGGTGTCGGATCGTAAGGGAGAACATTGGCTCCTTGAGTGAGCTCAATGGTGTTCTGATAGCCTTGGTGGCTAGGATGGGATTGCGCCCTCGCAACAGGTTTTACCTCTCAAGGGATCTTGAGAAGCTTGCAATCCCCGCCAGGCAGTGTACCTGATCATTGTAGTATAGTATAGTGACCAGTACCGGGGGATTAACCATTCAACTCAGGAATAGTGTTCGCTAGGATTAGAAAGCCTACTAAACTAGGTCTAAAGGTGAGGGATGATTCTTTTTGTATTTTTATATTTTTTAAAAGCAAGTAAAATCTCGGGTTTTGAAGGAGTGGGCGGAATTAGTTGCTAGTCAACTAACCTAATTAATAACAGATGCAATCAAAATAAAATAAAAAGAAATGAAAGTAAACTAATGTGATTATGTGGTGGAAACAATAATGAGAAAAGATGTGTTTACTTAGATTTCATTACTCCCTAGATATCTTTTACCGGTTGATTAGCTTGTTACAATTGCATGGATGACGGGTTATATTCCTCAATACTAGTCGTAGGGCCGTGTACAATATTCCCTAACTCTATAAGCTCCTACTTCACTCCTATGTCAAGCCGACTAAAAGCTCCTAACATGGGATCACTAGAATTCACTTAAGCATTAAATACAACCAAAAATCATAGTACACCTCCAATCATGTTTCTTAAGACATTCAAGCAAGTTACCAATGGAAGTCTACCAGTTTTCTTAAGCCTAACATCGAATACAATCATCCACAACAATTATAAACAAACCATCAACCAATAATCAACATCTAGATTTCACTACATCTAAGCAAACACAATAAGAACCTAGCCTAGCATGTTAAAAGAAAGACAAACATAAGATAGAATCACACAACACATAGACATATCGTATGATTATTGGAAAACTTGTATTCAATTAAGCATGGATGGAACAAGGGTTGAAACCCTTATTTTTACATAAAATTCGTCTAGGGTTTAAGTTCTCCAAAAGTTCTCCTAATGTTCCACCCTTTTACAATGAAAAATTGGAAAAATATATATAGATAATACATCCTGACGGCGTCACGTTGTAGTGTCTGACGCCCTCAACTCGCCGCCAAATTAAGGATCGTATTGCCTAGATCCAATCTTGACGCTGTCAAGAAGGAATAAAGCTCTGGGCCGTCACATATATTTTGACCCTGACGGCCTTGGTGACGCCGTCGGGTCAATTGCACAAAAAATGTTCTGGTCCGTCATGTGTATTTTCCACTTTCACCTCTTTGGCCAAGCTTGACGCCGTTATGTGTGAAGTCTTGACGTCGTCAGGTACTGTTCCCAGCAAGGATTTTGAGACTTTGCCATTTTCCTCACTTTTATGCCCCAAAAACGTCCAAAATGCTTCCTTTTCCATATTTCTTCTCAAAAGTACCTAAAATGACAAAAGGAACGATTTAGGGCAGTAATTTATCAAATAATCACGAATTCGGGCTTAAATGACCCTTTAAAAGCGGTACACTTTTCGCCTCATCAACCAGCATGAAGGTTACGCCTTACAATGGTGTACGAGAGATTTACAAACGTAACTTATCTTTAAGTTAAGGCGTAGTCTCATTACTGAAGATAAGATCGTCCAAGAATCAAAGGTTACAACGTAACTAACCCTATTGGTTACGCCGTAACAATGTCGAGGGTATAAATACCGGCCCTAATTCTGAATTTGAACATATCTTTCACACACACAACAATCAGAGGAGGAATTAGGGATCCAAGGAGGACGAATCTCTGAAACATACAAGTAATTTCCAAGGGAGAATGCACGTATCGAAATCATAAGTTTTAGCATTTTTGCATTACATTCGTGTATTAAATTAATGTCTTCAATTACAATGTTAAACATCAAATTTGCTGCATGCTTTTATATGAGTGGCTAAATACCTTTGGAGTTAGCCTTGTTATGAAATTGTTATTGTTATGATGTAGTTTTCTCGTATCTCTATCATTTTAGTGGAATACTTTCTTAGTTTATTTTTGGAAACCTTTGTTTCGGTAGCATGGAAGTTGGGTAGTACATATAAAGCTAGGAGAATTGACCATAGGACCCATAGTGAATAAGGTTGCGTTTAGTGGTAAGAATTGACCATAGGACTATCACTATTTGTGTGCAAATTTCTCCAAACAACCACCTTCCCAACAAAATTGCTTAATAAATTAGGGGGATCTAAGTTCTGAAAGGCCGGATCCCACTAAATAAGTCTAAGTTAGTAGAGGTACTTAACGACTCTTCCATCTTGTAGACCTACGAATTTTGTAATCTTTAGGTTACCGAATAGGACAAAGTGGAATATAGGACTAGACGAATTGACCAACGGAGTCTAGTCAAATTTAAACCCCAGATGCAACGATAGGATGCATTTAATAGAAAACGTAGTCATGACATAACGAGAGTAGTAATTAGGTTAACACTTCTCTCCCTACTGATATATTTTCACATTTATTTGCTTTTGTTTATTGCATTTCATTTCTTTAGTTCAAATAATCAAATTACAAAACCCCCTTTAAAACAGTGACATTAGGACTTAGATTTATTCCGCATTCATAGCTCTTTGGAGGACCTCGGCTTTACCGACAAATACACTATACACGACCGGGTACACTGCCCGTAAGTGCATTAGGTAGACCTTAGGTAGACGAGACTTATATAAATTATAAAACCTGGTCAGAAATCCTGCATCAAGTTTTTGGTGCCGTTGTCGAGGAGCTATTTAGGATTTCATTTAAGTTTTTATATTTTCTATGGCATTAACAAATAACGATTACTTGAACTCTATGCGTTTTGAACCGGGAATCGTAAAACTCGTTCTTGAAGAAAACATAAAATTTGAATTTTGGGAATTATGTCTTGATGAACTAAAAAGTTGCAGATTCGCTGGAGGCTATGATGATAAAGCTCACGAGCACATTTCAAGGGTCAGCGGAATCATCGATTTATTTCAAACCCAGAGGTATCAAAAGACCAAGTAATGATGATGGCATTCCCTTTCTCGCTTAAAGGAAAAGCTAGGACATGGGTTAAAAAGTTACCTCCCGGAATTATAACCACCTAGGGTTTATTGAAAAAAGCTGTTTTAAACAATATCGAACTCCATCTAAAATCCTGCAGCAGCTGGAACATATTGGGAAGTTTCAACAAAATACGAGAGAATCTTTGTCTCAGCCTGGGAAATATTTGAGGATTCACTCTTCAATTGCCCCGAACACAAGCACAATAAACACGAGCAACTTCAGATTTTCTATAACGGGCTAAATGTTGAAACCAGAAAAATTTTGGATTTCAAGGAAACTATTCCAAAAGATGACTGCAGCAAAAGGCGTGGAAAAGATTGAAGAATTTGCCCGACATTCATCAACTTGGCATGAAGACCAGTTACCAAATGAACCTGGGAAACTTGGCTCAATTCTGAAAAAACCTTGAAGAATTTGAGTTGGACATGAACTCACTCACCAAAGAAGTTAAAATGGTTCGACATAACTTCAGTGACCGCATCGAAAGAAGAGTAACAAATCTTGAAAAAGTAGTTAAACAGTTCATGCATGAAACCTTTAACAAATAGAGTGAAAGTGAAGAAATGATTTAGGGAATTAAGATGGAATATGATAGAGTTTTAAAAACTCAAGTGAGTACGATAAGAAAATTGGAAGAACAAGTTGGAAATTTGGCTGAATCTATTCGAAATAGAGATGCTGGTGAGCTCCCTAGTACCTGATACGCGGGATTGCGCCCTCACAACAGGTTTTACCTCTCAAGGGATCTTGAGAAGCTTGCAATCCCCGCCAGGCAGTGTACCTGATCGTTGTAGTATAGTATAGTGACAAGTACCGGGGGATTGATCATTCAACTCAGGAATAGTGTTCGCTAGGATTAGAAAGCCTACTAAACTAGGTCTAGAGGTGAGGAATGATTCTTTTTGTATTTTTATATTTTATGAAATCAAGTAAAATCTCGGGTTTTGAAGGAGTGGGCAGAATTAGTTGCTAGTCAACTAACCCAATTAACTAAAGATGCAATCAAAATAAAATAAAAAGAAATGAAAATAAACTAATGTAATAATGTAGTGGAAACAATAATGAGAAAAGATGTGTTTACTTAGATTTCATTACTCCCTAGATATCTTTTACCGGTTGATTAGCTTGTTACAATTGCATGGATGACGGGTTATATTCCTTAATACTAGTCGTAGGGCCGTGTACAATATTCCCTAACTCTATAAGCTCCTACTTCACTCCTATGTCGAGCCGACTAAAAGCTCCTAACATGGGATCACAAGAATTCACTTATGCATTAAATACAACCAAAAATCGTAGTACACCTCTGATCATGTTTCTTAAGACGTTCAAGAAAGTTACCAATGGAAGTCTGCCAGTTTTCTTAAGCCTAACATCGAATACAACCATCCACAACAATTATAAACAAACCATTAACCAATAATCAACATCTAGGTTTCACTACATCTAAGCAAACACAATAAAAACCTAGCCTAGCATGTTAAAAGAAAGATAAGCATAAGATAGAATCACACAACACATAGACATATCGTATGATTATTGGAAAACTTATCTTCAATTAAGCATGGATGGAAAAAGGGTTGAAACCCTTATTTTTACATAAAATTTTTCTAGAGTTTAAGCTCTCCAAAAGTTCTCCTAATGTTCCACACTTTACAATGAAAAATTGGAAATATATATATATATATATATATATATATATATATATATATATATATATATATATATATATATATATATATATATATATATATATAATACATCCTGATGGCGTCACGTTGTAGTGTCTGACGCCTTCAACTCGCCGCCAAATTAAGGATCGTATTGCCTAGATCCAATCTTGACGCTGTCAAGAAGGATTGTATCGAGTTAACGGTTTGGCGAGTTAGCCAAGTTTAAGCTAGTTAGCTATCACCTTATCGTTTATCGAGTAAGGTTTTTCATGTTTGCTACTTTGGCCAAACTATACTTCGTTTGTTTCTTCTTATCGAGTTAGAAGCTCTATCGAGTTAGACTTCTATTTATCGAGTTACAAATTGTTACCGAGTTTGAAGACCTAAGCTCTTCCGAGTTAGTAATATTGAAAGTATTACCGAGTTTTAACTTTTACCGAGTTAGCAAGGAGTACCGAGTTTGAAGCTGTAATATCGAGTTAGTGATCTTTACCGAGTTACAACCATTACCGAGTAGTACCGAGTTTCAACTTTTACCGAGTTGGCGGGAAAATTTGAGTAAAATTTATTTTTTACAGGAGACTAAACGTTCAATTTTTACGCGAGATTCAAATTTTGGTATAATGTTGAAAATTTTGGTACAAAATTCAAATTTTTAGGCCAAAATTCAAATTCTTTCGGTAAAATTTGGCGTCAAAATTTTTAAAACTCAAATTTTTTTGGTAACCTTAGAATTGCATTTCATAGTGATTTTCAAATTTTAAGAAAGACAATTTTCATATTCAATTTTTGGAGGGAAAATTCGAAATCACTAAAGAACATCCAAGAACGATTTTCAACTTCACCAAAACCATCTAATCTACAACAACAACCTTTGTTATCTTTCAAAAGATCCTCAGAACAACGTTTCACTTTGAATTGAATCCATGGCAACTCAACAAGATATTCATGCTGTCGGTGCCGAAAATCGACCTCCAATGCTTGAAAAAGGTGGATATCTTCCATGGACAAGCCGCATGCTTCGATACATCAAAACAAAGACTGATGGTAAATTAATGATCAACTCCATTACAAATGGTCCATTTAAGCCAAGACAAGTTCAAGATGAAGGTAATCCAAATACAACACCTCCTACTCTACCATTCGTGCGTGAACAAACAGAAGCAGACTACACAGATGAAGACAAGAAGCAGATAGCCGCTGATGATATGGCAATGCATTTAATCCAACTTGGATTACCACGCGAGATCTTTGCTACGGTCGACAGCTGTGAAACTGCTTTTGATATGTGGGAACGAGTTAGAAGGATATGTCATGGAACAGAGATTGGGCAACAAGTTGTTGAGAACAAACTTCTAACTGAATGGGAGAACTTTACATCCACTAAAGGTGAACAGATTGAATCCTACTACACAAGATTTTGCACTTTAATGAATGAGTTAATCAGAAACAAGTTGACACTATGAACAATTGCAACAAACATCAAATTCATCAATAACCTTCCAGAAGAATGGGGTCGTTATGTTACAATTGTCAACCAAACAAAGGATTTACATAATGTAAATTATGATCAACTCTATGATTTTCTGAAGCAAAACCAAGCTGAGGCTAATGAAGTAAGGAAAGAAAGATTGGCAAAGAATCATGATCCTCTCGCATTAATTGCTACTACACCAACACCGTTTTCAGTGAACACACAACAACCATCATCATCTTCCACTCACAACTACATGCAGCCATCATGCATTCAACAACCAACACCGGTCTACCAACAACAGTTCTACCCACAGCAACAACAACATGTTATTCAACAACAACAATATCCACAGTTCCAAGAACCAGAATTCACTGACAATGATGAAGCTACTGTAGCCTTGACACAAGCGTTTGCTTTTCTGACAAAGGCATTCCAAGGACATTATTCTACACCAACTAACAACAAGCAAAGGATTTCATCGAACACTCGCAACAAGCAGATTGCTCAGCCGAGTTTCAATATGGGCAACGGAGGCCAAATGGTTGGAGTTTATGGGAATCAGCAAGGATATGCTACTGGATTTCATATGGGAAATCAGAATATGCAGAATGAAGGTCAGTATGCAGGGAATCAGAATGCAGGTCAGTATGCAGGGAATCAGTATGGTCAGTATGCAGGGAATCAGATGGGTCAGTTTGTTGGAAATCAGAGGGGTCAGAATGTTCGTAATCATGCAATGGATAATCAGAATTGGAATGTTGCAGCTCCAGTTGTTGGGAATCTGGGAAATGTGAATCAGAGTAATCCGGTAAAGTGTTTCAACTGTTAGGGTGTAGGTCATATGGCAAGGAACTGTCCTACTAAGCCGAACAAAAGAGACCCAGTGTACTTGCAGAAAGCATTGCTGTTGGCACAAAAGAATGAGGCAGGGTTTCAGTTGAACGCCAAGGAGAATGATTTCATGGCTCTTATGGATGACATGGAAGACAGAGAGGATATCGATGCGAACTGCATATTCATGGCGAAGCTTCAGGAAGCTAAGTATGACACGGATTCTGACATACTTCCTGTTTATGACACCAATGCACCATCTGAGGTATCCAACTTCAACATATGTCACAATAATGATATATTTGATATGTCTCCTCATGAGGAACATCATTCTGAGAAGCTAGCATCTACTTATGACACATACCTGGATACGCCAAGTAGTAGTAATACTCCTTCAGCATCTCCAGATGTGAATTATAATGGAGGCTTCGTTTCACATCATGCAGAGAATGATGAGGAAACACGTGCTTTGTTTGAATCGTTATTGAATAATTGTCGTATTGAAATTGAAAATGTGAAAAAGGTCAATCGCGATGTTAAGGCCGCGAATGTTAAATTGACCGCTGAGCTTGATAGTTACAAGGAAAATGTTAAAGCTTTTGAGTTTCATAACAAAAGATTGTTTGAATTAGAAACTGGTTATCAAAATTCCGTTTCAAGGGAAAAATGTTTGCAAATCAAGTTTGATACACTTGATGTTAATTCTTTCAAGAAGATAAAATCTTTAAACGCGGAAATTTTTGATTTACAAAACCAACTTTCTAAACAAAAATCTGCTTATACCAATCTTGAAAAAGAAAGGGATGAGTTGAAAAAGGAATTTTCAAAGAAAGAAGGTAAACTTTTGGATGAAATCATAGATTCAGAACACAAGATTGCTAAATTAGAAGAATTAGTGGTAAAAAAGGGTCAGTCAAGCCAAACAATGAATATGATTGCTAATCAAACTAATCTGATTTACCACACAAAACATAAAATGGCTCTCGGGAACAAAACTCCTTGTAATCTCAAGAAAGCTCAGCAAGAACATAATTGTTTGTTTAATGGAAATGTTTTGTTTACTAAGCATGATCCTCCTATTGTTCGTGATTCTATTGAAACGATTGAATTGGTCGAAGAGAGCATTAATAAAATGAAACAAAAGAATCCTGATTTGAAACCAATAGATTACAACAAATTGAACAAACTTTCGGGCATTACTTTTGTTCCACAAAAACAAGCATATGAGCTTTCCAAACATTTTTGCAAAAGCCCAAAAGTTTCTACACCCGTAGTTGTTTTCAAATCTCTTTAAAAAATGGAACAAATGTCTTCTAACAACACTTTTAATACAAGTGAGGCTAGAGACATTCTTGATGACGTTAAAAAGAGAATTCAAACACTTCAAAATATTGTTAAATCTAAAACTACTATCAGTATTAACAACTGGCATTCGAGTTTTCATAACGAACAGAAAAAGGTGTTTGAAAACGAAATTACTATCCCACTGAATAACATCAGTGCGAGGGTAATCCATTTTGAACAAGCTTTCTTAAAAGAAACGGTCGACTTTGTCAAGGACCACAAATCCCTGGTAAAACAAGCTAATGAAACTCGTGAAAACATGAATGTTTTGGAAAGGTTAAATGATTCTCTCTTCGAAGCAGTTCTGTCTACTGATATAATGTCTATCATCATACAAACATATTCGGTTCAAGACAATGAAAGACTGAGAGCTGAGACCTCCGAAATTGTTTCCAAATATGAAAATGCTCTTATAAAGCTTGAAAAAGAAAATGTGTCATGTTTTAAACAACTTGATCGGAAAAATTGATGAGGCGAAAAATGAACCACTTTTAGGGGGTCATTTAAGCCCGGAATTGAATTTATATGATCAAATATTGCCCTAAATCGTTCCTTTTGTGATTTTAGGTACTTTGGGAGTGGATTCTGGAAAAAGAAGCAATTCGGACGTTTTTGGAGCATAAAAGTGAAGAAAACGGCAAAGACTTAATTTTCCATGCTGAGAACAGTACCTGATGGCGTCAAGAAGAAAATCATGACGGCGTCAAGAGTAAAATCCGTGATGACCCAGTGAAAACCTGAAGGCATCACAAGAAGGGCGTGAAGAGTTAATGTTGTGACGGCCTACAATTGGAATACACATGACGGCTTCAAACCCAGATCTAGGCAGTCCGAGAAATTATTTAGCGGCGAGATGACGACGTCAGAAATTTGTTCTTGACACCGTCACCTTTCAGAATCTATATATAGTTTTCTATTTTTCATTCATTAAGGAGGGGAACTTGTGTGGAGAATACTAGGGCCGAACTTTGTAAACCCTAGGTCGAATTTTACAGTATTTTCAAGGGTTTTCACCCCTTGAATCCTTTCATGTTCAATTGAGATAAGTCTTCTCTTAATTCATTCAATATGTCTATGTGTTGTTTGAATATATCTTATGCTTGTCTTGATTTCAACATGCTAGGCTAGATCTGTCATGTGTTTGCTTAGATGTAATGAAACCTAGATGTTAATTATGTGTTGATTACTTGTTTATAGTTGTATTGGAAGAATGATTTCAATGTTAGGCTTAAGAAAACTGGCAGATCTCCATTGTGTAACATGCTTGAACGTCTTAGGAAACATGAACCGATGTGTACTAGGTTTTATTGGTTGTATTTAATGCATGAGCAAATTCTAATGATCTCATGTTAGGAGCTTCTTAGCCGGCTCGACATAGGAGTGAAGTAGGCGCTTATAGGATTGGGGAAGTAAGTACGCCACCCCATGAATGGTATTAAGGAATACAATCCGTCATCCACGCAACTGTAACAAGTAATTAACATGTAAAAGATATCTAGGGAGTAGTGAAATCTAACTAAACACAATTCTCCCATATATTGCTCACACCACTAGTTTAATTTAGTTTATTTTCATTTCTAGTATTTTATTTTGATTGCATCTTAGTAATTGGGTTAGTTGACTATCAACTAATTCCGCCCAACTCCTTCAAAACTGAGATTTTTAATTGCTTTCGTAAAAACTAAAAAATACAAAAAGAATCATCCCTCATGTCTAGACCTAGTCTTTAGGTTTTCTAATCCTAGCGACACTATTCCTAGTTGAACGATCAATCCCCCGGTACTTGTCATTATACAATACTACATCGATCAGGTACACTGCCTGGTGGGGGTTGTAAGCTTCTCAAGATTCCTTGAGAGGTAAAGCCTGGTGCAATCCCTACGCATCAAGTTTTTGGCGCCTCAGCCCGGGGAATAGTTATTTTCTAGGTTAGAATTTCTTTTTATTAGGTCTACTTGCTAGATTCCTTTCTAGTAAGATTTTATTTTTATTTTTAGGATCTCTTTAGTCTATCTTATTTCTTCGTGTTTTTGTTCGTAACTCTTCACCATCCGACATCATGGACGATGGTAACATCTTTGTACCCATCATCCCACCACAACATGGCCACCCACAAAACCCACTACTAGCTAACCAACCTCTTAGGCCCCGAACCCTAGGAGAGTACTCCTGACCTAGCCACCAAGGCTATCGAAACACTATTGAGCTCACCAGAGCCAATGTGTCTCCCTTGCGATCCGACACCATCCGGTTGGTGCAAAGCGGATGTGCATTCCATGGACTTCGTTTCGAAGATCCAAATCAACATCTCAAGGACTTCCTTATAATCATAGATTCTATAGACCTTGATGTTACAACTAGAGAGTCAACCCGATTACGCCTATTCCAATTCTCTCTACGTGATCAAGCTAGTCAATGGCTTGAACGTTTACCCGCGGGATCCATCACCACATGGGATGATCTCACCACTCATTTCCTTGCTCATTTTTTCCCACCGGGGAGAACTACCAAGCTTAGAAATGACATCTTGATGTTCCAACAACGTCAAAATGAAACTCTATACGAATCATGGACTCGTTTCAAGGACTTACTCCAAAAAGTCCCTCACGATGGCATAGATCTTTGGCTCCAAATCCAAATCTTCTATGACCATATCGATCTCTCCACAAGGCGAGCCATTGACCAATCGGCTGGTGGTAAGCTACGTGATCTAAGTGCGGAACAATCATGGGAACTCATAGAAGATCTTGCTCTCTATGACAACGAAAGTTGGAATGATCCCTGTGATTTGAACAAAACGGTCAAGGCAATATCTTTGCCTTCGAACAATTCTAGCACTCCCGACTGTAGGATCATGGAACTTGAGGACCAAGTCAAGTTTCTCATGAAATATTACGAAGCTCCTAAGCCTTCAAGCCAAGTGAACAAAATCACTTCTTCATACGAATTATGTAGTGGTCCCCATGACACTCGTGATTGTGTGGAACTCCCCGGAACAGCTTTTGCGGACTACGCATCCTCGCGTACCGACGAAGCGGGAGATAAGTGGTACACTTTCAAACCCGAGCCAAACCCTTATGGTGATTCCTACAACCCTTCTTGGAAAAATCACTCAAACCTTAGGTGGAAACAAAATCAAGCCAATTCTTCCAATCCGCCTAAGCGTTACCAACCAAACGGACCACCCTCCAACCGTACTTTCAACAACAATCCTTCTAACAACTATGGTAGTACCAACAATCTTGAAGGATTGATGTCTAAGTTTATGGCATCTCAAGAAGCTCGCATAGCTAGGTTTGAAACCGAATTCAACCAACAACAAACGGAGTTGACCAACAAGATTGACAACTTGTTGAAAGCCCTCAACAACCAAACGTTAACTACACCTAGGAAGGACACTAGAGACGCCAATAACGGAATCCAAACTAAGGACCCCTCGTCCTCCAAACATGTCCACTTTGTCAATGTTGTCACCATTAAGCCAATAGATAAGGATATAGAAGAAAGTGACAAAGATGAAGTTGAAGTAGAAACCAAGACTAGGGATGAAATTAGGGAAGTTGAGGTTAATAAGGGAAAAGAATTAGAGGAAGAAGAGACCGTAGAAGAGTACTTCGATAAGTTGCCCACCAAGGAAGAACGGGAATATCATAAGGATTTATTCGATGGCCCCGAGACACCATATATCCTTGGCACACCCCTTATCAAAATGGGAGACCCCTCTAACATCAACATACCATGCAACATCGGGCATATGCATATATGGAAAGCTTATATCGATCCTAGATCTCCAATAAACATCATGGCTAGGACTTATTATAATTGGGTAATGAAGGAACAACTTGGTTATAGGATGATGCCCAATAAGAATTTGATAAGTAATTTTTTAGGAAGAGTGAAGGGATTGCATGTGATTATAGGTAATTTCACTTATGAGATCGATTTTATGATAGTAGAGGATACTCGTTCGGTGATAGATGATTGCCTAAGTCAAGTAGTTTTCGGAAAACCATTCGTTGAGGCCACTAAGATGAGTTATGATCCGACTTTAGGAATAGTTAGGTTCAAGGAAGAGAATGATGAGATTGCTTACCAAATGCCCTATAAGATTGAGTAGTACCACCTCTTGTCAAATATAGAAAAGGAACACAAACAAGCAGCTTACTATAGGAATGATGAGGATAAACGTAGAGGAGTTGAGTATGTGATGCATAGGATGCTGGGTTTCTACAAAGAATGCTTGCAACTAGGTCCGGAATACAAAATTGGTATAGGAGATGACCTAGAAAGTGAAACCAACAATGAGGTCACGTAGTAACCCATGACCTTGAGTCTAGCTACAAGACTTGTAAATAAAGATAAGCGCTTCTTGGGAGGCAACCCATGTTTTGTGTGATTTTTATTTTGTTTGTTTGTTATTTGCCTCCGTATGCATGCTTTATTTTTATTATTGGTAGATCGTGTTTCAAAACTAGAATAGTGAAAATACTTTATTTTGTTGTTTGGCCTAGTCTTAACTTCATCCAAAGGTATTTTTGCAAAAGATAAGTGTAAGGGGAAACCCCAAGTATGTTTTTAAGAAACAAAACCGGTCATGATTCTCCACAATATTAAGTGAACTTGTATATTCGTATTTGTTAGAGTCAAATGCTTGTATTGAGTCATAATGATGTTTTGCAGGATTTTCCAGGAAGTAGGACCAAGTTTTTCCAGAAATTTTCTAGAAACTTAACATAAGAATTTCTGCAGGTCACTTCTGACGGCATCACGAGTTTCCTCTTGACGGCGTCACTTGTAAAATTCTGGAAATTTTACCAGTTTTGTTTTTTCTAACGGAATCTTAAAGTTTTTGTTGAATTATTAGTTTTATAATCTCCAGGAAATCTGCAAACATCATTCCACAAGCATTATATCTTATTTTGTTTTCTAGGTTTTATTAGCATATATAGATTGCCGCCGATTTTATGCGAGGCTGCCTTGTCTATTTTCTCAGGTTCTACAGGTTATGTATGACAAGAAGATGATTTATATTCTAGAAGGGAAGCTTTGATTGTTCATTTTCTTGGAGGAAGATCTAACCTGGCCACCCAATTATCCATACCGAGCGAATCAGGGGAGTATTTGATTTCATTCGTTTTACTTATGTCACTTTTACATTCTTTACTTGAACATTGGGGACAATGTTCATCCTAAGTGTAAGGGGAGGGTAAAATGATGATACCTTACAGATACACTTTCGCTTAAGTTTGTTTTTTTGATAGTAGATGTGTAATAAAACTATGAGAAATACTTGTTAGTGTAATTTTAGTGCCAGATTTAAATTTTTTTACAACATTTAGGAGTGAAACTTTATCCATAGCAAGCGTCTCATGGATAGGAGATTGTATGACTAGCACATAACCGTACCATTCAGAAAAATTTTCCACCCAAATATGTGAGGTTCGCCTTTAGATTTGATAGGAAAAGCATTTACTATTAGTGCTTATGAGTGTACCGGTAGCATTTAGATTCTAGAACTTGCGTTAGTGATGCATCCCGAGACCGCTAGTGAGACTACATTCGTGTAGTAGGATTTATTACATGATAAGAGGCATTAGGATCACCCTTGTGTTAAACCCGTATCATAATTACTTGACCATTTAAGTCATATTACTTGGCTAGTTAAGTCAACTAATTTTTCCCACACCATTAGCGTTGTACTCATTTTTTGTACACGAAACCCCTAGTACACCCCTCCGAGCCTATCTTTTCATTTCTAACTTTAAGCATTTTACTCAAAGGAAGAATTTGTTACACCCCACTTAAATGTACACCCAAATCGCCTTAGCCTTTCGTGTATGCATTCATCTTTAGTGCATTATTGTTATTTGTTAAACCCTAAGTTAATTATCTAATTGATTACATGGTTGCTAAGTCGAGTCATATCTTTGTACATATTGTTTTGGGACGATTGGGACTCATGGGTAAAGTACTTATTTTATGGAGTAATGGGGAAGAACATCATATTATTACCCACATATGTGCGTCAATCTTAAAAGTACTCCAAGTGTTTTAATTATCTTAATTCAAGTCATTAGATTAGTTTATTGTAAAGTATGTAAAAATTCAAGTGTAAGGGAAATGTTCATTCCCTATGATGTATTATTTTGGATGGTAGGGTAAAAGTGTATGCAAAAAAAAAAAAAAAAAAAAAAAAAATCGAAAAATCAAGAAATAGAAAAAAGAAAAGAGAAAAATATACGAACTACCATCCCGTTTCATTCTATGTTCATTTTATGTTTTTGTTATTTTTTGATCTATTAGCTTAAGTCGAGTCTAGTCTTGGCTTAGCAACGCCATATTGTACATGTAATTAACCAAGATTGTTAACTCGTCACCAGTAAAGACTGCCTATATCCAACAAAACCGTGTATTCCATATCCCTACACCTAACGTTACAACCATTTAAAAGACCTCTTTGATAGTTTATCCTAGGTGCTTACGCCATGTAGTGGAGGTTTGATCCTTTCCCAAGCCTATGGTAATCTATTTTGCTGTGACAGGTAGTGAGAGATATTTTCCGTTTCCATATTGTGATATTACTTTATTACACCCGAGAGATGTGAGTATCTAAACACTATTTGTGTTTGCTAGTGTATGACCTCCGTGCTTGTCTTTAGTCTTTAGTGGAACGATTATTTGTTGTAATTACTTTTACATTAGTGTTAAATGACCCCTAACTTGTATTTGGATTAGAATAAAAGCGCATTTGCTTGAGGACAAGCAAATCTCAAGTGTAAGGGTATATGATGAGGCGAAAAATGAACCACTTTTAGGGGGTCATTTAAGCCCGAAATTGAATTTATATGATCAAATATTGCCATAAATCGTTCCTTTTGTGATTTTAGGTACTTTGGGAGTGAATTCTGGAAAAGGAAGCAATTCGGACGTTTTTGGAGCATAAAAGTGAAGAAAACGGCAAAGACTTAATTTTCCATGCTGAGAACAATTCCTGACGGCGTCAAGAAGAAAATCATGACGGCGTCAAGAGTAAAATCCGTGACGACCCAGTGAAAACCTGAAGGCATCACAAGAAGGGCGTCAAGAGTTAATGTTGTGACGACCTACAATTGAAATACACATGACGGCGTTAAACCCAGATCTAGGCAGTCCGAGAAATTATTTGGCGGCGAGATGACGGTGTCAGAAATTTGTTCTTGACGCCGTCACCTTTCAGAATCTATATATAGTTTTCTATTTTTCATTCATTAAGGAGAGGAACTTGTGTGGAGAATACTAGGGCCGAACTTTGTAAACCCTAGGTCGAATTTTACAGTATTTTCAAGGGTTTTCACCCCTTGAATCCTTTCATATTCAATTGAGATAGGTCTTCTCTTAATTCATTCAATATGTCTATGTGTTGTTTGAATATATCTTATGCTTGTCTTGATTTCAACATGCTAGGCTAGATGTATCATGTGTTTGCTTAGATGTAATGAAACCTAGATGTTAATTATGTGTTGATTACTTGTTTATAGTTGTATTGGATGAATGATTTCAATGTTAGGCTTAAGAAAACTGGCAGATCTCCATTGTATAACATACTTGAACGTCTTAGGAAACATGAACCGATGTGTACTAGGTTTTATTGGTTGTATTTAATGCATGAGCAAATTCTAATGATCCCATGTTAGGAGCTTCTTAGCCGGCTCGACATAGGAGTGAAGTAGGCGCTTATAGGATTGGGGAAGTAAGTATGCCACCCCATGAATGGTATTAAGGAATACAATCCGTCATCCACGCAACTATAACAAGTAATTAACATGTAAAAGATATCTGGGGAGTAGTGAAATCTAAGTAAACACAATTCTCCCATATATTGCTCACACCACTAATTTAATTTAGTTTATTTTCATTGCTAGTATTTTATTTTGATTGCATCTTAGTAATTGGGTTAGTTGACTAGCAACTAATTCCGCCCAACTCCTTCAAAACCGAGATTTTTGATTGCTTTCATAAAAACTAAAAAAATACAAAAAGAATCATCCCTCATCTCTAGACCTAGTCGTTAGGTTTTCTAATCCTAGCGACACTATTCCTAGCTGAACGATCAATCCCCCGGTACTTGTCATTATACTATACTACATCGATCAGGTACACTGCCTGGTGGGGGTTGTAAGCTTCTCAAGATCCCTTGAGAGTTAAAGACTGGTGCAATCCCTACGCATCAAAAAAGAAGAATGCAAGTATGACAAATTGTCATATGAGCGTGCCTTCAAGAACATGAAAGAGCAAAATGATCTTTTCAGGGCTCAGCTTGAAAGTCAAAAAGGGAAGGGTGAGGAAACTAAGTTTGTAAAACCATCGACTTCGGCGAAACCAAATGTTTCAAACACGGTTCAAAAACCAAAAATGTCAATTTCACGGTTTGCGCCAAAAGTCGATGAGAAAAAGGATTTGACAAAACCAGTCACTCCAACACCCTTGCCCAAGGAAAACGAAACAACAAAAGTTCTAGCACCTGGCCTTTTTAGGATTAGTCCCACTAATGCGTCTGCCTCCATATCTAAGACTTATGAGGGCAAAAAGGATAATTCTAAAGAGTCTAGTGATGCTAAAAAGGACAACAATATAAATCCTAATGCGTGTGCCTCAACTTCTACAGGATTAGACAGCACCTCTAGGAGCAGCAGACTAAAGCCTAGGAGCAATACAAGGAACAATAGAGTCTCGTCTGCATCTACGAGTAGTAGCAAGAATAAAGTTGAAGAAGTAGAAGAACACCCTAGGAATTTATCGCTTTGTAATAAGAGACATGCTTCATCTGAATGTAATGTCGAGAGTACTGGTTCTAATGCATGTAATGACACTGTCTGTTTAATATGCAAGAAATGTTTAATTAATGATGTTCATGATGAATGTGTTTCTAAGAATGTAAATGTTATGCCTGAACAAAAGAGCGTTTCGAAAGGTCCTAGTGCAAAATCTAGATTTGTTGGAAACCTAATTAAAAGAATTATGAACACCACTAATAGTCGCACGCCTAGGAACTATCTTAAGTATTGTGTTTGGATTCCAACGGGTAGAGAATTTATATTCAAGGATGGCAAATTTGAAATAGTTCAAGCTAAACAAGTAGCAACTGTCTATGAGTGTGATTTAGAATGTACCCCTAACCCCATGGAACCTAATTCAAAACGGTTTCCAAATACACACTCTTATGTTATTGGCAGGTTATCAAAATATGTCTTTGGATCGTCGACTCGGGTTGCTCCAAGCACATGACCGGGAATTTAAAGCTGCTGATCAATTTCGTCTGGAAATTCATGGGAACTGTATGCTTTGGAAATGATCATGTAGCAGCTATTCTGGGTTTTGGAGATCTTCATTTTGGGAAATTTTTAATCACTCGAGTTTACTACGTCGAAGGATTGGGACACAATTTGTTTTCAGTTGGGCAGTTTTGTGATGCAGATTTAGAAGTTGCATTCAGGAGAAACACGGTTTTTATTAGAAATTTGGTTGGTGATGATCTCTTAACTGGTAATCATGGTACAAACTTGTATGCTATCGACATCAACCAAATGGCTTCTACATCACCAATTTGTCTCATGACAAGGGCAACCGAAACAAAGTCCTGGCTGTGGCATAGACGTTTATCCCATCTCAACTTCGACACGATCAACAAGTTAGCCAAAGACAACATCGTCAACGGTCTTCCTAAGTTTAAATACACCAAGGATCATCTATGTCCATCATGCGAACAAGGAAAAAGCAAAAGAGCATCATATAAACCTAAAACCGTACGTACTTTGGAAGCAAGGTTACATTTGTTGCACATGGACTTATGTGGCCCAATGAGAGTTGAAAGCATTAATGGGAAAAAGTATATTCTTGTTATTGTCGATGATTATTCAAGATATACATGGGTAAAGTTTTTGAGGTCAAAATACGAAGCACCAGGCATCGTCATCACGTTTCTGAAACATATTCAAGTTCTACTTCAAGCTCCAGTAAGGATTATAAGAACAGACAATGGCACAGAATTTACAAACCAGGAGTTAAGAACTTACCTTGAAGATGTGGGAATTACACATCAAACATCAGTTGTTAGAACTCCACTGCAGAATGGGGTAGTTGAAAAAAGAAATCGAACACTTGTGGAAGCTGCTCGCACTATGCTGATATATTCTAGTGCACCACTATTCTTATGGGCTGATGCTGTTGCCACTGCTTGTTTCACTCAGAACCGATCCCTAATCCATCCAGGATTCAATAAAACCCCATATGAGCTAGTGAATAACCGGAAACCGGATATCTCTTATCTTCACGTGTTTGGCGCTTTGTGCTATCCGACGAACGACAGAGAAGATCTAGGAAAGTTAAAATATAAGGGTGATATTGGAATCTTCATTGGATATTCAGAAAACTCGAAGGCATTCTGGGTGTATAATAGAATAACAAAAAGGATAATGGAGACGATGAATGTGAAGTTTGACGAGATATCACAAATGGCTTCTGAAAGACTCGCTCTAGAACCCGCGCTTAATCCGATGGCTTCTAATCAAACCAGATTAGGACCCGCACTAAACATGCAGACTTCTGGTTACATCAGTTCAGGACTCGTGCCTAATGGAGCTCATTCAACTAACACTGAAAAACCTTCAAAACAAGAACTGGAAAATTTCTTCGAGTTAATGTTTGATGAATACTATGGTGGAACTTCGACAAATGCATCTCAAAAACATTCCGCTGCACCCGCTCAAAACCATCAACCACCACCACCACAAGATGCATCTACAACAATCGAAGTTGAAGCACCAACTACCTCAACATCATCTACATCTACTCCAGTAACTCCAGTTATTGAAACTGTTCTACCAAGAGTTGATGAGCAACACCAAAACACAAATTTTCAAGAAGAACAAACAAATAATTCAAACGATGTTGCGTTAGAAGAAGAAGAAGTATTTGAAAACCCATTTGCAACAGACTCTGCTGAATCTTCTTCAAGGTTACAAGAACCGACTAACACACATTCGTTAAACCCAAGGTACCCTTCTACGTTTCAATGGACAAAAGACCATCCAATAGAACAAGTTATTGGTGAACCTTCAAAGCTAGTTCAGACGAGGAGATAACTTGCCACCGATCTCGAATTGTGCATTTACATTTTCTCAATCAGCCTCAAAGAACCTAAGAACATTCGGGAAACAATGGCAGAATACCCATGGATAGAAGCGATGCAAGAGGAAATTCTTCAATACCAGTTACATGATAGTTGGGAACTTGTTGAACGACCACTTGATAAACGTGTTCTTGATCTCAAGTGGTTATGGAAGAACAAACTGGATGAGGAAATGACTATAATTCGCAACAAAGCTCGTCTCGTGGCTAAAGGATATCCATAAGAAGAAGGGATAGATTTTGAAGAATCATTTGCGCCTGTAGCTAGACTTGAAGCAGTCCGGATTTTCTTAGCCTATGCAGCTCACAAAAACATCACAGTCTATCAGATGGACATTAAGACAGCTTTCTTGAATGAAACTCTGAAAGAAGAAGTGTATGTGAGTCAGCTAGAGGGTTTCATTGACAAAGATCATCCAGACTACGTCTACAAGCTTAAGAAAGCCATTCATGGTTTAAAACATGCTCCAAGAGCGTGGTATGACGAACTATCATCTTTCTTGCTCAAAAACAATTTCACCAAAGGAACGGTTGATGACACCTTGTTTATCAAAAAATTCAAAGATGACATTTTGATCGTTCAAATTTACGTGGACGACATTATTTTTGGATCAACCAATCCTAACCATTCAAAACATTTTGAAAATCTCATGAAAAGCAAATTTGAAATGTCCATGATGGGGGAACTAAAATTCTTTCTTGGTTTACAAATACATCAATCCCCTCGTGGTATTTTTATCAATCAATCTAAATATTTAATAGAGATTTTGAAAAAACATGGAATGGAAAACTGTGATTCTGTTGGTACACCAATGGTCACTTCACCAAAAATAGGTGCTGATTTATTTGGGAAACCCATCGATCTGAAGAAATATTGGAGCATGATCGGTTCTCTCATGTACCTAACTGCTAGTCAACCCGATATTGATGATGCAAAAAATGATCCGTTTTTAGGGGGTCATTTAAGCCCGAATCCGACTTTATTTGATCAAATATTGCCCTAAATCGTTCCTTTTGTGATTTTAGGTGTTTGGAGAGTGAATTCTGGAAAAGAAGCCATTTTGGACGTTTTTGGAGCATAAAAGTGAAGAAAACGGCAAAGTATCAATTTTCCATGCTGAAGACACTAGGTGACAGCGTCAAGAGTTACACCCTGACGGCGTCAGACATCAAGAATAAAACACCGTAGTTGATGACGGCGTCAAAATCCATCCTGACGGCATCAAAGTTCCAAGAATAAAATACCGTAGGTGGTGACGGCGTCACATAGGCCGTCATAAGTAGATCAAGGCCGTCCGAGGAAGTATTTGGCGGCGAGGTGACGGCGTCACATGCTTGTCTTGACGCCGTCAGCCCAGTTTTCCTATATCTAGTTTTCTAGTTTTTACATAAAAAAGAGAAGTTTTGGTGAAACCCTAAAGACGAATTTGGTGCCTCTTTTACAGGTTTTTCAAGGGTTCCAAACCCTTGATACCTTGCATTGTAATTGAGATAAGTGTTCTTCTAATTCAATCAATATGTCTATGTGTTGGTTGTTTATATCTTGTTCTTGTCTCAATTCAATTATGCTAGGCTAGATCTCTCTTGTGTTTGCTTAGATCTAATGAAACCTAGATGTTGATTATGTGTTGATTACTTGTTTATTCTTGTTCTTGGATGAATGATTTATATGTTAGGCTTAAGAAAACTGGCAGATCTCCAAATGGTAACATGCTTGAACGTCTTAAGAAACATGAACCGAGGCGTACTAGGTCTTTATTGGTTGTATTTAATGCATGAGCCACTGTTTACAATCCCTATAGTTGTGCTGGGTCATGGTGTAGGAGGAGATAAGAGCTCATAGAGTTGGGGAGTTATGTATTCCACCTCACGAATGGTATTAAGGAATACAATCCGTCATCCATACAAGTATAACAAGTAATTAACGTGTAAAAGATGTCTAGGGAGTAGTGAAGTCTAAGTAAACACAATTTCTCCAATTACTGCTCACAACCTTAGTATAATTAGTTTGTTTTCATTTTTATTATTTTATTTTGATTAAATCTTAGTTTTGGGTTAGTTGAATAGCAACTAATTCCGCCCATTCTTCCAAAACCCGAGATTTTACTTGCTTTCATAAAAATATAAAAATACAAAAATAATCATCCCTCACCTTTAGAACTATTAATTAGGTTTTCTAATCCTAGCGACACTATTCCTAAGCTGAACGATCAATCCCCCGGTACTTGTCACTATACTATACTACAATGATCAGGTACACTGCCTGGTGGGGGTTGTAAGCTTCTCGAGATCCCTTGAGAGGTAAAGCAAGGTGCGATTCCCACGCATCAAGTTTTTGGCGCCGCTTCCGGGGAATAGTTATTGTCTAGGTTAGAATTTTTTTTATTAGGTCTACTTGCTAGATTCCTTTCTAGTAAGATTTTATTTTTATTTTTAGGTCTTCTTTAGTCTATCTTATTTCTTCGTGCCTTTGTTCGTAACTCTTTACCATCCGACATCATGGAAGGTGGTAACATCTTTGAACCCATCATCCCACCACAACAAAACCCACCACTAGAACCCCTTAGGCCCCGAACCTTAGGAGAGTACTCCCGACCTAGCCATCAAGGCTACCGAAACATCATTGAGCTCACCGGAGCCAATGTGTCCCCCTTGCGATCCGACACCATCCGGTTGGTGCAAAGCGGATGTGCATTCCATGGACTTCGTTCCGAAGATCCAAACCAACATCTTAAGGACTTCCTCAAAATCGTAAATTCCATAGACCTAGGTGTTGAAACTAGAGAGACTACCCGTTTACGCCTATTCCAATTCTCTCTACGGGATCAAGCTAGTCAATGGCTTGAGCGTTTACCCGCGGGATCCATCACCACATGGGATGATCTCACCACTCGTTTCCTTGCTCAATTTTTCCCACCGGGGAGAACTACTAAGCTTAGGAATGACATCTTGATGTTTCAACAACGTCAAAATGAATCTCTTTATGAAGCATGGACTCGTTTCAAGGACTTACTCCAAAAAGTCCCTCATCATGGCATAGATCTTTGGCTCCAAGTCCAAATCTTCTATGACCATATCGACATCTCCACGAGGCGAACCATTGACCAATCGGCCGGTGGTAAGCTACGTGATCTTAGTGCGGAACAATCATGGGAACTCATAGAAGATCTTGCTCTCTATGACAACGAAAGTTGGAATGATCCCCGTGACTTGAACAAAACGGTCAAGGCAATATCTTTACCTTCGAACAATTCTAGCACTCCCGACCGTAGGATCATGGAACTTGAAGGTCGAGTCAAGTCTCTCATGAAATCCTACGAAGCCCATAAACCTTCAAGCCAAGTAAGCAGAATCGCTTCTACATGCAAACTATGCAATGGCCCTCATGAGACCCATAACTGCATGGAACTTCCAAAACGTGCTTATAACGAATTCACATCATCGCACATAGGTCAGGGTCCTCGAACTTCTGCCAAAGCCTATGAGGCATGGAAGGATAAACCTGATTTTAGAGGGTACCAAACGCTAAGCGTATCCTTCAATGACTCCTCACCACTCACTTGGTCCGAGCATTTTCCATCACAAGGCACTCCTAGGCAAAGCTGTGAAGATACTTTAAAGAAATTCATTCTCTCTCAAGAACTACAGCTCGCTACGCTCGAGGCCAAATTTAAACAACAGCAGGATGATGTAAACAACAAGATTTGTAATCTGTTGACGGCTATCAAAGAGCATATTGATAATAGGCCCATTCCCGTTAATGAGGTTAAATCTGCTACCATCATGAGTCCACCAGCTTCCCCTGTAAAAATAAAAAGTCCTAGCAAGCTATTCAAACATCTGTCTCCTAACGGAAAAGAACCTGTCAACCCCCCTGGACCAATCCACTTCGTAAACACCATCACCACGATATCTGCTTCAACACCCAACCCAACCCAACAACAACCTAACAAATTCCGTCAGACAGCGAAAGATGAGACCTCAAGGGTTGACCATGATTTGGCAAGAAAACCTACCGACTCACCCGAGCAATACACCGCGCAAGAATCCGACAAACCGGATGAAAGGAAAGAGAAATCGGAAGAGCACGAGAAAGATCCAACCATTTTGGGTAAATCTATTATAGAAGAACCCGAGAGAAAAATGGAGGATGTTATTAGTGTGGGTAACAATCATACTAAGGAAAGTAACCCTAAAGTTTTCAAGATCCCCTGTACCATTAAGGAAAAGCTCTTAACCGATAGTCATATAGATCCTAGCTTCCCAGTCAACATAATCCCCCTCTCCCTATACCACAAAACCTTCCCAGAGCACGTTGTGTGCAAGAGAGTAATAGAAAATTTATCAATTAGGATTGGAGAGCTTGTTTACAATACTGACCTCACCGTGGTTGATGACGTGGACCCTTTCACCAATCAAACGTTAACCCACCTTGTCCTTGGGATACCATTTATCAATGAATCAGGAGCAATCCTTGATGAGAAAGATGGTAGTGTAGTACTCACCAATGGTGTTAGGAAGGTAATCTTTCGTAGGGATAGTGAGGAGGTGTACGAGTATCGTCCATCTCTTGAGGGGAATCTATATGGGTCAAAGGATGGAGAGTTGGGGAAGATAAGACGACGTGATCCGGATAATCTTAAAATCCCCTGCATGATCGGTCATAAGTACTTCGATAACATATACATTAATGTATTCCTGCCAAAGAATTTTATGACATTGTTTCACTATAACAATATCTGCAGATGGGGGATGATTTACAAAGGAGAGAAAGTGGTTGGTAAGGATCATGAAATCCAGGTGTTTGTAGGAAATATGGCATTCCCTATGGAATTCACAATTGTGGTTAACATCGAGGACTATGTCGACCCTAGGTTATCACAAGCCGTCTTTGGAGCACCCTTTTGTGAAATCACTAATTTGATAGTGGATGACTTGAACGGAATCATGACCTTCACTGATGGGATTAGGAGGATTTCATACCAAACGCCATACAAGAGAAAAGACCTTAAGGGAATAGATTGTGACGGGGTTGATATGATGAGCTCCCAACTTATCTTGTGTGATGAAGATGTTAGGAGAGGGTGTAGGAATATTTCTGATTTATCATGTGGATTCTTTAAGAATGTTAGTAAGCTTGGTTCTAAGTATCGACAAGATGTTTTCGAATTCGAAGATCCAAAGTACTTGCACTATGAAAGCGAAACTGGTTTAGAAGACGACCTAGAGAGTGGAACCAATGATGAGATCACGTGATAGCCCATGACTTTGAGTCTAGCTACAAGACTTGTAAATAAAGAAAAGCGCTTCTTGGGAGGCAACCCATGTTTTGTGTGATTTTATTTGTTTGATTGTTATTTGCTTCCGTATGCATGCTTTGTTTTTATTGTTGGTTGATCATGTTTCTCAATTAAAATGTGGAAATACTTTATTATGTTGTTTGGCCTAGTCTTAACTCCAACCTAAAAGTATTTTTGCAAAAGATAAGTGTAAGGGGAAACCCTAAATATGTTTTCAAGAAACAAACCGATCATGATTCTCCACAATATTAAATGAACATGTATATTCGTATTTGTTAGAGTCAAATGCTTGTATTGAGTCATAATGAAGTTTTGCAGGATTTTCCAGGAAGTAGGACGAAGTTTTTCCAGAAATTTTCCGGAAACTTAACATAAGAATTTCTGCAGGTCCATACTGACGGCATCAGAGTTTACTCTTGACAGCGTCAGGAGTTAAAAACCTGGAAATTTTACCGGTTTTGTTTTTCTAACGGAGTCTTATGGTTTTTGTGAATTATTAAGTTTTATAATCTCCGGGGAATCTGCAAACTTCATTCCACAAGCATTATATCTTACTTTGTTTTCTAGGATTTAGTAACTTATATAGGATGCCGCCGATTTTACGCGAGGTTGTCTTGTCTATTTTGTCAGGATTTACAGGTTATGTTTGACAAGGAGATGATTTATATTCTGGAAGGGGAGCTTTGATTGTTCATTTTCTTGGAAGAAGATTTAACCTGGTCAACCTAAAATCCATACTGAGCGAATCAGGGGAGTATTTGATTTCATTCTCTTTACTTTTTCACTTTTACATTCTTTACTTGAACATTGGGGACAATGTTCATCTTAAGTGTAAGGGGAGGGTAAAAAGATGATACCTTACATATGCACTTTCGCTTGAGTTTGTTTTGTTTGATAGTAGATGTGTAATAAAACTATGAGAAATACTTGTTAGTGTAATTTTAGCGCCAAATTTAAAATTTTTTACAACATTTAGGAGTGAAACTTTAGCCATAGCAAGCGTCTCATGGATAGGAGATTGTATGACTAGCACATAACCGTATATTCAGAAAAATTTTCAACCAAAAAATGTTAGGTTCGCCTTTAGATTTGATAGGAAAAGCATTTACTATTAGTGCTTATGAGTGTACCGGTAGCATTTAGATTCTAGAACTTGCGTTAGTGATGCATCCCGAGACCGCTAGTGAGACTACATTCGTGTGGTAGGATTTACTACATGATAAGAGGCATTAGGATCACCCTTGTGTTAAACCCGTATTATAATTACTTGACCATTTAAGTCATATTACTTGGCTAGTTAAGTCAACTAATTTTTCCCACACCCTTAGCGTTGTACTCATTTTTAGTACACGATACCCCTAGTACACCCCTCCGAGCCTATCTTTTCGTTTCTAACTTTAAGCATTTTACTTAAAGGAAGAATTTGTTACACCCCACTTAAATGTACAACCAAATTGCCTTAGCCTTCCGTGTATGCACTCATTTTTAGTGCATTATTGTTATTTGTTAAACCCTAAGTTAACTTTCTAATTGATTACATGGTTGCTAAGTCGAGTCATATCCTTGTACATATTGTTTTGGGACGATTGGGACTCATGGGTAAGTACTTATTTTATGGAGTAATGGGGAAGAACATCATTTATTACCCCCATATATACGTTAATCTTAAAAGTGCTCCAAGTGTTTTAATTTTCTTAATTCGAGTCATTAGATTAGTTAAATGTAAAGTATGTAAAGATTCAAGTGTAAGGGGAATTCTCATCCCCTATGATGTATTATTTCGGATGGTAGGGTAAGAGTGTATGCAAAAAAATAAAAAATAAAAAAAAAATAATAATAATAAAAAAAAAAACAAAAAAAAATAAAAAAAATAAAAAAATTAAAAAATAAAATAAAAAAAAAAAAAAAAAAAAAACATACGGACTACCATCCCTTTTTATTCTATGTTCATTTTATATTTTTGTTATTTTTCATTTATTAGCTTAAGTCGAGTCTAGTCTTGGCTTAGCAACGCCATCTTGTACATGTAATAAACCAAGATTGTTAACTCGCCACCAGTAAAACTTCCTTTATCCAACAAAACCGTGTAATTCATATCCCTATACCTAACGTTACAACCCTTTAAAAGACCTCTTTGATAGTTTATCCTAGGTGCTTACGCCATGTGGTGGAGGTTTGATCCTTTCCCAAGCCTATGGTAATCTATTTTGCTATGACAGGTAGTGAGAGATATATTCCATTTCCATAATGTTATATTACTTTATTACACCCGAGAGATGTGAGTATCTAAACACTATTTGTGAGGTGCTTGTGTATGACCTCTGTGCTTGTCTATTGGTCTTTAGTGGAACGATTATTTGTTGTAATTACTTTTATATTAGTGTTAAATGACCCCTAACTTGTCTTTCGAGTAGAATAAAAGCTCATTTGCTTTAGGACAAGCAAATCTCAAGTGTAAGGGTATATGATGAGGCAAAAAATGATCCGTTTTTAGGGGGTCATTTAAGCCCGAATCCGACTTTATTTGATCAAATATTGCCCTAAATCGTTCCTTTTGTGATTTTAGGTGTTTGGAGAGTGAATTCTGGAAAAGAAGCCATTTTGGACGTTTTTGGAGCATAAAAGTGAAGAAAACGGCAAAGTATCAATTTTCCATGCTGAAGACGTACACTAGGTGACGGCGTCAAGAGTTACACCCTGACGGCGTCAGACATCAAGAATAAAACACCGTAGTTGATGACGGCGTCAAAATCCATCCTGACGGCGTCAAAGTTCCAAGAATAAAATACCGTAGGTGGTGACGGCGTCACATAGGCCGTTATAAGTAGATCAAGGCCGTCCGAGGAAGTATTTGGCGGCGAGGTGACGGCGTCACATGCTTGTCTTGACGCCGTCAGCCCAGTTTTCCTATATATAGTTTTCTAGTTTTTACATAAAAAAGAGAAGTTTTGGTGAAACCCTAAAGACGAATTTGGTGCCTCTTTTACAGGTTTTTCAAGGGTTCCAAACCCTTGATACCTTGCATTGTAATTGAGATAAGTGTTCTTCTAATTCAATCAATATGTCTATGTGTTGGTTGTTTATATCTTGTTCTTGTCTCAATTCAATTATGCTAGGCTAGATCTCTCTTGTGTTTGCTTAGATCTAATGAAACCTAGATGTTGATTATGTGTTGATTACTTGTTTATTCTTGTTCTTGGATGAATGATTTATATGTTAGGCTTAAGAAAACTGGCAGATCTCCAAATGGTAACATGCTTGAACGTCTTAAGAAACATGAACCGAGGCGTACTAGGTCTTTATTGGTTGTATTTAATGCATGAGCCACTGTTTACAATCCCTATAGTTGTGCTGGGTCATGGTGTAGGAGGAGATAAGAGCTCATAGAGTTGGGGAGTTATGTATCCCACCCCACGAATGGTATTAAGGAATACAATCCGTCATCCATACAAGTATAACAAGTAATTAACGTGTAAAAGATGTCTAGGGAGTAGTGAAGTCTAAGTAAACACAATTTCTCCAATTACTGCTCACAACCTTAGTATAATTAGTTTGTTTTCATTTTTATTATTTTATTTTGATTAAATCTTAGTTTTGGGTTAGTTGAATAGCAACTAATTCCGCCCATTCTTCCAAAACCCGAGATTTTACTTGCTTTCATAAAAATATAAAAATACAAAAATAATCATCCCTCACCTTTAGAACTATTAATTAGGTTTTCTAATCCTAGCGACACTATTCCTAAGCTGAACGATCAATCCCCCGGTACTTGTCACTATACTATACTACAACGATCAGGTACACTGCCTAGTGGGAGTTGTAAGCTTCTCGAGATCCCTCGAGAGGTAAAGCAAGGTGCGATTCCCACGCATCAGATATTCAATTTGCTGTTTATTTATTAGCACGGTTTCAGGCAAAGCCTACTGAACTTCACCTCAAAGAGGTTAAACGGATCTTTCGGTACCTACGAAGCACTATTAAGATGGGACTTTGGTATCCGAAGGATTCGGGGTTTAATCTAACAGCATTTTCAGATGCCGACCATGCAGGAGATCAAGTTACAGCAAAGAGTACATCAGGTGGAGCACAATTTTTGGGTGAAAAGCTAGTAAGCTGGTTGTCAAACAAACAGGATTTTACTGCACTATCAACCGCCGAAGCTGAGTATGTGTCTCTATCTGCGTGTTGTGCCCAAGTTCTTTGGATGCGGACACAACTCACAGATTATGGCTTTACTTTCAACAGAATACCTATGTATTGTGACTCAAAAAGTGCCATAGCCGTCTCGTGCAATCCAGTACAACACTCAAAGACGAAGCATATCAAAGTCTGCTACCATTTCATCAAAGAACACGTGGAAGAAGGTACTGTTGAATTATTATTTTTCGTTAAGACTGATTACCAACTCGCCGATCTATTTACTAAAGCCCTTCCAAAAGAACGGTTTGACTATTTAGTTCGACGAATTGGCATGCGAAGCCTAACTCCTGAGGAGCTAGAACGTCTTCTCGAATCTTCTTGAATAATGTTTTCAAAATCGCTTCGCTGTAAATATTATTGAAAAAAACAAAATACAAAACTTGAAAAACCAACAAAAACAAAATACAAAAATATAAAATTTCAAAAAATACAAAAACAATATAAAATCAAAAAATATTCTTCTCACGACATGTCTCTCGTATAAATCAATATTCTGTACGTTTCTAAAATTGTCATTCAACAATGATACGGACATGTACAGATGCTTGAACGGGAGTTCTTTAAAATGTTTTTCTAAAACATGTCGTTTCTCAAAAGTTTCTTCACTATGGCTTTCGTATACTTCAGTACGAAACCCGGACCCGAATGATGACTTATGATTATTTCTAATCAAGGACTCGTGATTGATGCTAAACCACCAACTTATATTGACCAAAGAATGGTCAACAAAGTCAAATAGCCTAGATCAATGCTCCGGGTAATATAAGGTATCACCGGGTCGTTAAGTCCCGTTGAGGTGTGAAATGTAACTTTAGCGTGCTTTGTGATCGGGTGATTATTCACAGAAAGGGTTTGTTGTGAGAATTATTTGGAGATTATTAACAGAAATAGCTTAGGAAAGCTATGTGAATGATTACGGGAACTGAGGTTGAGAAGAAATCACTTAAAACTTAAAACCTGTACGTTTGCCGAAAACATGAACAAACGTACGAAGAAGAAAAAGTGAACGAAGTGATCTGAGAAGGCTACTGGTATGAAAATTTACTTTTTTACAAACCTAATGATGATAGAAAATTTTTGGAAATTTAAAACTAATTTTTACACTAATTTTATAATTACTATTAATTAAATACTAATTTTCTAATTACTTTTAATTAACTAAATTAACCTAAATTATAAATAATTATGAAATTAACTTGGAAAAATAAAAATTAAACTTAGAAAAATCTAAAATACTATAAAACTAATTTTAGAAATGAAAATATATTTTTAAGACTATTTAATTAATTATTACTAATTATTAACTAATTATTAATTACTTTTTAATTATTTAAATTAACCTAATATTCTAATTAATTATTAAAATACACTAGAAAATTGAAAATAAAATTTGGAAAAATTAAAAATAACTAAAAACTAATTTTAAAATTTAATTTGTATTTTTCTGATTTACTAATTAATTATTATTAATTATTAACTATTTATTAATTACTAAAAACTATTTTAAATTAAGAAAAATACTAAATGATACAAGAAAAATCTGAAAAAATTTCAAAAATTATTTTTACACACCAGAAGCCTAGGAAAATTATAAAAATGGAAATTGCTTAATAATAAGCTGAAGAATAAGCCAATTGGCTTAAATAGAAGTTATCACTTCTATTAAGTTGGGCTTATTTGAGATTTTATTTTTCCAAACTGCTTATTACAAGTTTTTAGACAACTTTTGTGAAATGAGTTTGACTGTGGCCAAGGAAATAAGCACTTCAAGTGCTTAAACCTATGACAGTTGACTTTCTTTGACCAGAAGTGGAAATAAGCTAAAATGAGCTAATGTGGGGTCCACTTTGGTGAAAACAGATGTAAACAAGTACAATGAACCAGTTTAATCAAATATCACACAAATAAGCTAACAAATTAAGCCATAAACTCAGAATAAGCACTTGGCTTATTGAAATTCTGAGTCAGATAAGGGACAGACTTGAAAGGTCAAACAAAGTGGGGTCCACAGGTCTTAAGGTCAAATAACTGATCAACCCTTACTCCCTGGTAGGAGGGGGTTGTATGGAACCAAAATGAAAGTGTGGGACCCACTGGGTAAACCACAAATCACCACCAAAGTTGGGTGGTGAGCTAGGGTCTGCTGAGACAGGGCAAAGCCTTGCCCTGCAACTCAGTTTGAGCTTAAGCACAGGCCTAAGAAAAATTTACTAAATTAAGAAAACCATAAGGACTTGTAGTACTACTGATAGACTATTATCACAACAAGTTTCAGATTCCAATTCACAACACACAAATCATGAAAATTCACCCAAGTTTTACAAAAATCTGATATTGCAATTTTGACTTTTTGAGAAACTTTAGGATTTGACTTTTATGAACTTGTATTGCTGATTTAATGACTTAAAATGTTATGATAAGGTATATGAAAGCTAACCTAAGTAAAAAATCCAACTTATGAAAAGGTGTGATAGGTTTTGGACTTAAAAACTCACCACAGTTAACTGTGGTGACCACTTTCTAGGGATTTTGACTTTGGTTGTGTTTGTGAACAAAAGTATTGTTCCCCTGACCTTATTTCCACCCCACAAACTTAATGAAACACAGAGATGCTTAAATAAGCAAGCAGAACCATACAAACAGTCTACAACCAAACACTCCTAAAAAAACAATTGCTGATGAAATCTTGATTCAATTAAGCATATAAGACAACCTACTAATTACAACTACTAGATTAAACAATAATTAAGTAAATGAGACAGTAACAAACAACTAAACTACTAAGGAGAGTAAAAATTAAAAGCAAGGCTTACATAAGCCTTCCAAGCTCAGATTTCAAACCGAGGACCAATTGAAACCACCTAATGACCTCCCATGAGGTCCCTAACCCACAGCCATCCTTTATTAACTGTGCTCCAAGCTTCTTCAATTAATGATCACCACTTTTTTATTTATTTTTGATTTTTCTTAATTTTTAGTAATTATTGGAAATTAAGTTTAGGGTGGTCACAGAATCTTATAAAGCATATAAAACTTTATTTTCTGAGTTTACATAAACTTATGAATGACTTGTACACACATTAGAAGCTTTGATTAGAACTTGAGGATTTGAAATTGAACTAGAAAAGTGAAAATGAGACTTAAACTTTAAAACAGACTTTCATTGATAAAAAAAGGTTATAATACATTAAAATAAACTGAAATACATAAAAACTAAAGACATTACACCCTCTCTAAGGCTCACATGAGCTCAAATATACAATACGAGCTAACAACTAGGACCTAAGTCTTCCACATGGGCTCTTTTTGAATTCTGATAGACCCATGGTCTTTGTGTTGACCCCTTGACCAAATCCTCACCATTGAATTAGCTTTTGATCAATCTGAGCTGTTGATTAGCTTTTGGCGCCAAAATGGATACGGGGCAAAGTTGAGTGGTTCTGATGGGAGGTTGTTGTGGGAATTTATGGTGGTGGGAAAGTTTGGTGTGAGCATTAATTGCGGGGGGCTAGTGGGTGAAAAAGGTGAGAGGGGGCGGAGAGTATTCCCTGGTTTTGCGCTTCATTGTTGGGGGAAGAAGACGGGTCAAAGGTCTTTTGACCTTCGTTGACCGTTTGACCCCGCTTTTATAATTTTGGGATTGGGCTGGTTTTTGGGCTTGGGGTTGTTTGTGGATCAGGCCAACAAAAAGTGGGGATTGGGTATTGTTTTGGTTTTGGGTTATGATAATAACATAGGTCCGGTTTGGTTTGTAGTGTGATAAGGACCAATTTTGCAACTTTTCCAAACCCAAGGGACTAATGGTGTATTTTTCCAAAGTGCATCCAAGGACCACAATTGATATAAATCCAAAGTTCCAAAACCATTTTTCCATTTTTCAAATTTCAAAATTTCCCAGGGACCTATTTTGCCATTTTTGGATTTTCAGGGACTAAACATGTGATTTTGGAAAACTTATTACCCAAGTGTAATTTTTTATGATTTTTGACTTTCAAAACCTTGGGTTGACTTTTCCTTTCAAAATAAATGCATAGGGACTAAATTTGACAAGTTTTGAAACTTGGGGGACTGAAACTGCCAATATTGCAAACTTTGTACGTTTTTTCTTTGTTTTTGCTCATTTTGCTTTTAAAATACATAAAACACAATCCCTGGGATAATTTAAGTATTTTGATATCTTTTTGATTGTTTTTGTATGTTTTGGGAGTTTAAATATGTCAAAAACGATGAGTGTTTGAGCACTCATCAATCCCCCACACTAAACTATTGCTAGTCCCTAGCAATCTTTTTAGAAAACTTGATGGATTTTAAACTCTTTACCAAAAGCCATCACTTCTGGAGTAGCCAGGTGTAAGAACTGTGGCACACCTGATAACCGTGTGATTTTGAACAAACCACCAGCTTTCAACGGATTTGTTTAGTCTTTACCAAGAGCCGTTTGCTCCTGGACTAGCCAGCATCTTGATGGACCTAGTCAACATCTTGGTGAGCTGATTACCAATTATGGATTTTCCACGGCCTTTACCACAAGCCATAATCTTGCGGGCTAGCCAACTCATTAGCTTTTGAGGATAATGGGGAGTTGAGGAACCATACAATTTTTGGAAAATTGCAAGCCGTAAACGGATTTGATTTATCTTTACCAAGAGCCGTTTGCTCCTGGATTAGCCAATCCCTTTGTCGGTTAGACCTGGCGGACTGATTACCACAAAAATTTTGAAATAAAGTGAAAAATTTTTGAAAATTTTGGCCAAAAACGGGGGTACTTGAAGATATTTTGCGATAAATGTCACAACTCGTAATTTCTGGTCATTTTCCGAACCTCGACAATTTACTATTCACAAGTTACTATTCATCAATTACTATTCATCGATCACTATTCATCGTTTTTTAGGTCAATTTGACATTCTGAGAAGCGTTCAGAAATTTTATTATTCACTTGACACTATTCATTTCCGAAAGAAAAACCACTATTTACGTGCATTAATCATGTCATCGTAAAATTAGTTTACGAGTATTCAAATTCGCGTAACCGTATTGGTTCAGGAGCGAATTCATGCATTATCATTTGGGACATCTCATACAGACTAGAAATAGTCTACGTATCATTATTATGTCACTTGCATACTATTCCACTCGTAGGATATTTAAATTAGTACTTTTGGCATAATTAACTTTTACGTATAATTATTTCTAAATAAACGATAACAAACGACCAAGAATGTGACTAACACGCCCGACACTCCCGACTATGATCCAAATATATTTTCATATTCATTTTTATAATATAAAAATTATAATATTAATTTACCCGTTATTTTGGAAATTTAATTATTTCGTATCATACGCCTAATTTAATTACGACGGTTTTCATAAAAATTAAACGACGATTAACCAAACATTCAATATTTATACCCAACATATTTTTATAATTTTTACGACTTTATTATGTCCCGGTTAACTCCGTTAAAATTTATTTTTAGTTAACTCGGTACCCAGTGTCCTTTAAATCTATTAATAAACACACAATCTACACAAAGTCTTCCAATTTCTTACACCAAATCCCTCCCCCTTGACTTGCCGCCCCCCCCCCCCCCCCCCTCCATTCCAATCCCTTACACATTATTAATAATTCACTAACTCCATTTATGACAAGTCCTTTTTGTCTTTGAATTATTATACAAGCTTAAATCACCAAAAATTCACACATACAATACTAGGTGCAAGAAAATCTTTTCTCCTTTTCTCTCAAGGGTGTGCTCGGCCTAGGGTATACAAGAAGCAAAAACTCATCATTTTTCAAAGATCAAAGTGTAATCTTGTTCATATAGTTGTCCTTGTTGGAGTTTTGGAATAAAAACTCAAGGATTATTAGGCTTTCACCATCCAAACTTCATTAATCTTCCAAGTAAGTTAACAAAACTCATTTCATAATTTTTACAAGTTATTACTATGTTTATATATATTTTTCTTACAAGAACTCATGCATATATTGACTTATACCACTTTATTTTACAAACTTATAACTTATAAACCCTAGAAAGTGATTTTAGCTAGATCCTTGTTTGATCCACTTGATTTGTGATGTTTAGGAACCCATGACACCCTAATAAGGTGTATGGTAGGATTAGACTAGTTTTGTGGTGATTGAAAGTGGTTTGATTGAAGTTAGAACTAGAGTAGAAGCTTAGAAATGGTTTTTGAAACTACATATTGACCTACTGTCCCTATTTTTAATTCGTGGGAAAATCAGTAGATGGTGGTTAATTTTTGACCAAAGATTTAGAAAATACTTTCAAAAACGAAGCCGTGGGCGAAAGAACGGATTAAAACGAGTTAATGACGAAGGAGATATGATTTTCCGAATTTAATGACGAAAACTATTTTCTGAAAAACTGCATGCTGTTTGACAGTTTTCGACGGGCAAATAGAGGCGTTAAACGTAACCTAGAGGAGCCGAGCTATCAAAAATATATTAGTATATACTAAAACGAATCCGTGGATATAAAGAACGAGGAAAATGAACTTAAAACGACCAAGTTATACACGTTTTAAAATCGTCAAAACTATATATATATATATATATATATATATATATATATATATATATATATATATATATATATATATATTTAGTCACTACTAGAAAATAATATAACTACGTACTAAATGATTTATTTTCTAGAATTCTTATTCAAGGAGTTTATTTTAACTAACGAAGTACGTACGACTCAAGGTTTATTACGCGACTACTAGACACTATTATAAGGTTTTCAAGACGAGGAATATAACACTAACATTTTTATACGATATACTACGACAAGTTATATACTTCTATATTTGGACTTATTTTCCTAAGTATGGAAACTATTATACTTTGACAATAACTATTATTTCCAAGTTACGAGTGGTATATGCATCATGTGCATGTGCATTCATTTCATCATGTCATGATCTAAGGTAGATCGTTATTACTCATATTAGGTTGCGGTTAGAGATCGTGCCTCATTTCAGTGTATCCACTTTTGTCATCGTAGCTATCGCTCCAGGTGAGTCATAGCCCCTACTTTTTCAATTGTTTTGGTAAACTCTTTGGGGGAGAATACATGCTCGTTTTACTTAAACGCGTTACTTGCTTTACCTGGTTGATTACCTACATTTCATTGGTATGCTTGATTTCTTGTTTTTCATGTGACTTGTTTCTTAAACATTAGTACTTATTAGTTCTCTGGCGACATTGTCAGTATTAGTTCTCTGGCGACATTGTCAGTATTATTTATCTGGCGACATTGTCAGCATTGTTTATATGACCTCATTGACTGAATTATTTATATAGCCGTTTTGCTATATTTATCTGGGAATTTCGATACTAGTATTACTTGTGTTTACGTAGACTTTAACATATTGGGCAGTGGGTTGTAAACACACAGGTTACAAGTCTCTTATGGCGGGACTTGCAACTGAGTGGATTTACAATGCCTTTGCTGGGCGATCATTTCTCTATAGGCATTATCTGTTTAACAAACTCTATGAACTCACCAACCTCGTGTTGACACTTTAGCATGTATTTTCAGGTATTAAGCTATGGCACGCTACAGGAGGTTTTGGCAGGGCATGGCATGGTCATAGAAGACTCTGATTATTTATATGGGGACCGTTTTAAACTATTTAAGGGCCTACTTCCGCACAACTTTTAACGATTTAAATTCAACATTTTTGATTTAACGATTTTATTCTAAATGATTAAAGTGAAAACCATTTTTGTACTTGTGTTGTGATATCAATTGAGTTACACCCCAGCTGCATGTATGCTTCCGCTGGACCCGATTCTGGGGGTGTGACAGATTGGTATCAGAGCTCTGGCTATAGCGAACTAAGTGTTTTTAAAACCTAGACTATAGCTACTTTTACGAAAAACTTAACCCTATGACCGTCACGTGCCTGCCTGCCAAGCTGAAGCCTCATTTGTGGTTTGTTGCTGACTTAGGTGATGAGATTTGTGTCTCATTATCTGATATACTGTATTCATTTATCATGGTTGATTACTATAATTGTCTTTCATATGAGCATGTTCACGTATCGTATATGTCACCGCATTATATTTTCCATGCATAGTTTCAGCATTCGACCTCGAGTTTGGTCACTTGCTTTTGTCTTTCTGAACCTCTTGGTATTTGTGAAGGACATAGTCTTAGTATAACCGAGCTGAGTATTTCAAAATTCATGGAACCTCGGTGGGATATAGACTGGTCATCTATATTCAACCCGGGATAGTGAGATATAGGCTGACCACCTATGTCTGACTCAGAGATGAATTTTGCAACACTGAGAATGGTTATAATAAAATTTTGTCCGGAATAAATTCTCAACTCATTTTCCAAATGCTTCATTTACGTGTGTGTATACTCTCGTTGTCATAACATTCCTACTTTTCATCACTTCGTGAACCACCGATTGGAAGCTTGTCAACTAGTCATTTTATTTCATGAACTTTCATATTTATGCACAATACACTTGCATCACAGTATTTTCTGATATCACAATCTCATTATGCTGCAGTTGTCACAGTCTCTTCCCTTCTCACCATCACTATCATTTCCTTTCCCCATCCCCATATGTATATATAAGGAATTAGCTAACACTCTATAGATTCCGATGTCACTCATCCCTCACTACTCCCTATATTGATAAGTGGATATTATCTATGATCTCCCTAGGAAAGACTTTCCATACCTTCTATGAGGAGGATCCCTCGGTACAGTAAGACCATTCAAAACTCAACAGAAAATCCCAAGATATTACAAAACTATTCGAACCAATATCACTGGCCTAATCACCAAAAATTCCATCATCTGGAAAGTATTGGCTTAACTAAATTATAAGGATTAGATTCGATACGAGTGCTCACTAAGCAACACCATAGAGATAAATCCAACCTTTTAACCGAGACTATAAATTGAACATGTCCTCACCAATAGACTTTATTCGAACGTGTTAGACACCTATGCCTTTGTGCAGACATACATACCTGACGATTTTATCCTCTTAATATTTTCACTTTTAAATGGATTTTTTTCTCCAAACTATAGTTATGCAAAACATATACCTTGTAAGAAATACTTTTCTGATGCACTTAATTTGACAAGCAAATTCCTTTTGGCTAATCTTTTACAAATCTATTGAATGTTACGAAATTTTAAACATCAAACTTTGGTAAACAGTCCTATTCACAACCTATTTGAAAACCGCGTCACATTTCCTAACTATTGAATTTTGAATCGTCAAGAATGATATTATTTAGTAAACCATTTGCTCCATTTTCTAAATTCGTTTATTCAGAAAAAGATTTTGACCAAAAACTCAAAAATCGTGAGATAAATTTTGAAAACCAATCACCATGCTACATCGCTTATGCATTTAGGGCTTTGTGACTTGACAATAAGGAATATTGGAATATGTGATGAAGGAAATTAGGAGGAACACCATAGAACGATTACAAACGTCAGTAATGGAGACCAAGCACAGTAGGCAAAGAATGACACATGTCTTAGCAATCCATTAGACCAAAACACAAAGAATCAAACATTGTTACCCATATTCTATCTTCTTCGTATAACGCCGTGTTCGAAAGACGTAACGTGGTAGAATTAGTCACAAGATTTATTGTACCGTTTCAATTATTCCTGATAAAGGTGATCGAATCACCTCAGACTTCTAGCTATCATTTTAAGACTTCCTTCGGAACCCCATTTAGATGTAAACACCGCCTACTATCCTTAGACCGATGGTCAGAACGAGAGAACGATTCAAACATAGGAAAGTTATGCTCAGAGCATAAGTGATTGACTCTAGCAATGGTTGGACTAACCTTTTATCATAAATCAGATTCGTTTGCAACGATCGTTATCGCACGAGCGTAGAGACTACACCATTTGAGGCACTTTATGGTCGAAGTACCAATTACCCATTTACAGACCGAAATCGGAAAGTTAAATTCACCGGTCTAGGACTAAATTATGGAACAACAAAAGAAATTTCACAAGTCAAGAACCCGTTACAAGAAACGAGAAACTGATAGAGGTTAGGTTGGTACATGACGCACATCATACGGATTGGGTATCCTTGAACAGCAAACTAACCAGATTCACGTGAGAGAACGAACTAAGTTGAAAGCTTTGCCTTGGAGAGGCATGATACAATTTTGGTAACACAAGAGATTGAACCTCTAGTATATTGAACCATTTAAAATTCATTTTGAATCGACCAGCTGACATACAAATTTGAGTTCTGGCAGAGTTCAGCAGCATATATTACCAATATCACATTGTAAACCTCAAGAAGCACTGATCATCTATTGATGGACCGAACGCGGAAAAAGCCAAAACCACTATTCCTGTAAGTACTCATGAAATAACCAGGAATTTCCTGCAAATCAAGAATCAGTTACAAGTCGATAAGTTGTAAACCCTTAGAATTTCAAGTTAGTGGTAGGGTCACGTTAAAAGTTCTGCCTAGGAAAGGCACGATACCATTTAGAAAAATCCAGGAAGTTAAACTCGATGTACACTGGACCATTTAAAATTTCAGACAGAATAGGCCTAGTGGCCGTCAGACTTGAGCCTTGTTAGAGAACAACCGGATTACACAACCATGTTTAACCTATTCAAATCCCAGGAAATGACCTTCAGATTAGTCACTCGTAATCCCATTTGGAAGGGAATCCAACCCTGAGACAAACGTAAACTTGGTAAGAACCAATAGAAATCATGGACTGTTAGGTCAAACAATTGAAACAGAGTCGAACTCCTATCGTGAAAGTTCGCTGGAATTCTCAAATATTATCACCTTTTCACCAATACCACTCTAGAGACCAACACAAACTGAACTTCGGGACGAAGTTCCTGTTAGAAGGGAAGACTGTCACAACTCGTAATTTCCGGTCATTTTCCGAACCTCGACAATTTACTATTCACAAGTTACTATTCATCAATTACTATTCATCGATCACTATTCATCATTTTTTAGGTCAATTTGACATTCTGAGAAGCGTTCAGAAATTTTACTATTCACTTGACACTATTCATTTCCGAAAGAAAAACCACTATTCACGTGCATTACTCATGTCATCGTAAAATTAGTTTACGAGTATTCAAATTCGCGTAACCGTATTGGTTCAGGAGCGAATTCATGCATTATCATTTGGGACATCTCATACAGACTAGAAATTGTCTACGTATCATCATTATGTCACTTGCATACTATTCCACTCGTAGGATATTTAAATTAATACTTTTGGCATAATTAACTTTTACGTATAATTATTTCTAAATAAACGATAACAAACGACCAAGAATGTGACTAACACGCCCGACTATGATCCAAATATATTTTTATATTCATTTTTATAATATAAAAATTATATTATTAATTTACCCGTTATTTTGGAAATTTAATTATTTCGTATCGTACGCCTAATTTAATTACGACGGTTTTCATAAAAATTAAACGACGATTAACCAAACATTCAATATTTATACCCAACATATTTTTATAATTTTTACGACTTTATTATGTCCCGGTTAACTCCGTTAAAATTTATTTTTAGTTAACTCGGTACCCGGTGTCTTTAAATCTATTAATAAACACAAAATCTACACAAAGTCTTCCAATTTCTTACACCAAATCCCTCCCCCTTGACTTGCCGCCCCCCCCCCCCCCCCCCCCTCCATTCCAATCCCTTACACATTATTAATAATTCACTAACTCCATTTATGACAAGTCCTTTTTGTCTTTGAATTATTATACAAGCTTAAATCACCAAAAATTCACACATACAATACTAGGTGCAAGAAAATATTTTCTCCTTTTCTCTCAAGGGTGTGCTCGGCCTAGGGTATACAAGAAGCAAAAACTCATCATTTTTCAAAGATCAAAGTGTAATCTTGTTCATATAGTTGTCCTTGTTGGAGTTTTGGAATAAAAACTCAAGGATTATTAGGCTTTCACCATCCAAACTTCATTAATCTTCCAAGTAAGTTAACAAAACTCATTTCATAATTTTTACAAGTTATTACTATGTTTATATATATTTTTCTTACAAGAACTCATGCATATATTGACTTATACCACTTTATTTTACAAACTTATAACTTATAAACCCTAGAAAGTGATTTTAGCTAGATCCTTGTTTGATCCACTTGATTTGTGATGTTTAGGAACCCATGACACCCTAAGAAGGTGTATGGTAGGATTAGACTAGTTTTGTGGTGATTGAAAGTGGTTTGATTGAAGTTAGAACTAGAGTAGAACCTTAGAAATGGTTTTTGAAACTACATATTGACCTACTGTCCCTATTTTTAATTCGTGGGAAAATCAGTAGATGGTGGTTAATTTTTGACCAAAGATTTAGAAAATACTTTCAAAAACGAAGCCGTGGGCGAAAGAACGGATTAAAACGAGTTAATGACGAAGGAGATATGATTTTCCGAATTTAATGACGAAAACTATTTTCTGAAAAACTGCATGCTGTTTGACAGTTTTCGACGGGCAAATAGAGGCGTTAAACGTAACCTAGAGGAGCCGAGCTATCAAAAATATATTAGTATATACTAAAACGAATCCGTGGATATAAAGAACGAGGAAAATGAACTTAAAACGACCAAGTTATACACGTTTTAAAATCGTCAAAACTATATATATATATATATATATATATATATAGTAGTGACTAAATAAATATATATATATATATATATATATATATATATATATATATATATATATATATATATATATATATATATATTTAGTCACTACTAGAAAATAATATAACTACGTACTAAATGATTTGTTTTCTAGAATTCTTATTCAAGCAGTTTATTTTAACTAACGAAGTACGTACGACTCAAGGTTTATTACGCGACTACTAGACACTATTATAAGGTTTTCAAGACGAGGAATATAACACTAACATTTTTATACGATATACTACGACAAGTTATATACTTCTATATTTGGACTTATTTTCCTAAGTATGGAAACTATTATACTTTGACAATAACTATTATTTCCAAGTTACGAGTGGTATATGCATCATGTGCATGTGCATTCATTTCATCATGTCATGATCTAAGGTAGATCGTTATTACTCATATTAGGTTGCGGTTAGAGATCGTGCCTCATTTCAGTGTATCCACTTTTGTCATCGTAGCTATCGCTCCAGGTGAGTCATAGCCCCTACTTTTTCAATTGTTTTGGTAAACTCTTTGGGGGAGAATACATGCTCGTTTTACTTAAACGCGTTACTTGCTTTACCTGGTTGATTACCTACATTTCATTGGTATGCTTGATTTCTTGTTTTTCATGTGACTTGTTTCTTAAACATTAGTACTTATTACTTCTCTGGCGACATTGTCAGTATTAGTTCTCTGGCGACATTGTCAGTATTATTTATCTGGCGACATTGTCAGCATTGTTTATATGACCTCATTGACTGAATTATTTATATAGCCGTTTTGCTATATTTATCTGGGAATTTGGATACTAGTATTACTTTTGTTCACGTAGACTTTAACATATTGGGCAGTGGGTTGTAAACACACAGGTTACAAGTCTCTTATGGCGGGACTTGCAACTGAGTGGATTTACAATGCCTTTGTTGGGCGATCATTTCTCTATAGGCATTATCTGTTTAACAAACTCTATGAACTCACCAACCTCGTGTTGACACTTTAGCATGTATTTTCAGGTATTAAGCTATGGCATGCTACAGGAGGTTTTGGCAGGGCATGGCATGGTCATAGAAGACTCTGATTATTTATATGGGGACCGTTTTAAACTATTTAAGGGCCTACTTCCGCACAACTTTTAACGATTTAAATTCAACATTTTTGATTTAACGATTTTATTCTAAATGATTAAAGTGAAAACCATTTTTGTACTTGTGTTGTGATATCAATTGAGTTACACCCCAGCTGCATGTATGCTTCCGCTGGACCCGATTCTGGGGGTGTGACAATAAAATTCGCTAGAATTTCCCCCCCACACTTAGAAATGAATATTGTCCTCAATATTCAAAGTCCCGGCCGTTATGCCGACATTTTGAACGTAAAAAGCCAAGATTCGAATCTAACTGCGGAAATACCAAATTTCACTTTATTTCTATATATATACATCATCATTTTTTTTTGAACTTATATACATATATACATTTTTTTTTCAAACAGCGGGGGGTTGGCCATTCCCCCATACTAGGTGGTAGAAAATAGAAAGAATCAGAGATACGGGTGAAAACCCGTATTGTGCTATTGTTTTTGTTCATCGAGTCGCTAGCTTGACTCGATCCTCGAGTTCAATTTTCCTTGGGGAAAGTTTGGAGATCCGGGACAACCATGGATGGTATGTCCTCTCCAAAGTAATGTTTCAACCGATGTCCATTCACTTTGAAATTAGGACCGTCATTTTGAGATAATTCGACGGTGCCATAAGGATAAACCTTAGCGATAGTGAATGGACCAGCCCATCGGGTTTTGAGCTTTCCCGAGAAGATCTTGAGTCTAGAATTGAAAAGAAGGACTCGATCACCAACGTTGAAAACGCGGTTTTTGATTTTTGAGTCATGAATCTTCTTTGTCTTTTCTTTGTAGATCAAAGAGTTCTCGTAAGCTTGATCACGAAGTTCGTTTAATTCATTTAGTTGAACTTTTCTATGATCACCCGCCGTTTTGAGGTCAAAATTGGCATGCTTGAGGGCCCAATAGGCTTTGTGCTCAAGCTCGATCGGAAGATGGCACGCTTTCCCGTACACAAGTTTATAAGGCGTACACCCAATGAGTGTTTTGTAAGCCGTACGGAAAGCCCAAAGTGCATCATCTAATTTGTTCGACCACGATGCACGATTCTCACCTACAGTTCTTTCCAATATTCTTTTAATGCCCCGATTGGAAACTTCGACTTGTCCACTCGTTTGAGGGTGGTACGCAGTGGAAAGACGGTGAGTTACACCGTACTTTTGCATGACTTTGTCGAATTTATCATTACAGAAGTGCGTACCGAATCGGGCAAAAAGATATAGCACGTGGAGTTCCGAATCGGGCAAAAAGAGCTTTTAAAAATTTCACAACTACTCGGGCATCATTTGTGGGTAAAGCTTTCGCTTCAACCCATTTTGATAAGTAGTCAACTGCCACGAGTATGTATTTGTTGCCGTGAGAGGATGGAAATGGCCCCATAAAGTCGATGCCCCAGATATCAAAAATTTCACAAACTTGAATTGCATTCTGAGGCATTTCATTCTTTTGTGAAATATTCCCGTGACGTTGACAAGCGTCACAGGACTTGACCAATTCTTGGGCATCCGTGTAAATCGAGGGCCAATAAAAGCCGGAATCAAACATCTTTTTGAAGGTGTAGTTGGGATTGTGGTGGCCCCCCGTGGGACCAGCATGGCAAGCCTTTAAAATTTCAGCGGCTTCCTGACCATACACACACCGCCGGATGACTTGATCCGCGCATATTTTGAATAAGTAGGGGTCGTCCCAAAAGTAATGTTTGACATCTTTGAAAAATTTATTTTTTTGTTGGGACGACATCCCTTTCACAATGAAATTACCCGCAAGATAGTTTGCAAAGTCGGCAAACCATGGGGTAATCGAGTCTCCACGAAATGAAACCATATTGAGGGTTTCGAGAGGAAATGTTTCATTTATTTCCTTTTTCTCGAAAGCATTTTGGTGAGGGTTTTCAAGACGGGAGAGATGATCAGCAGCTAGGTTCTCAGCTCCTTTTTTATCATGAATAATGATATCAAATTCCTGAAGGAGGAGAACCCAACGAAGGAGTCTCGTCTTTGCATCTTGTTTTGCAAATAGATACTTCAAAGCCGAGTGATCCGTATACACTATGCTTTTGGTAAGAATCAAGTATGGCCGGAATTTTTCAAAAGCATACACCACAGCTAATAATTCTTTTTCAGTGGTGGTGTAACGACTTTGAGCCTCGGTCATAGTCTTGCTGGTATAGTGTATAGGCTGAAAATGTTTTGTTTTGCGTTGCCCCAAGACTGCCCCTATAGCATAATCACTAGCATCACACATGAGCTCGAAGGGCAAGTCCCAATTGGGGGCAACAAGAATCGGTGCCTCGGTAAGCCTTTTCTTTAATGTTTCAAAGGCTTCGATGCACTCAGGGGAGAAGATAAAAGGAGCATCCTTCTCGAGGAGATGGGTCATAGGCCGGGCGATTTTAGAAAAATCTTGAATAAACCTACGGTAAAAACCGGCGTGACCCAGAAAGCTCCTAACACCTTTCACAGTCGTGGGATGAGGCAATTTTGCAATGACGTCCACTTTGGCTCTGTCAACCTCAATCCCATTTTTTGAAATTTTATGGCCGAGGACAATGCCCTCTTTGACCATAAAGTGACTCTTCTCCCAATTTAGACATAACTTTGTGTCTTCACAACGTTTTAGCATGCTGTCTAAATGGGAGAGACATGATTTAAACGAATCCCCAATGACTGAGAAATCATCCATAAAGACCTCCATACTTTTCCCGATCATGTCCAAAAAAATGGCCATCATACATCTTTGAAACGTGCCCGGAGCATTACATAAGCCAAATGGCATACGTTTATATGCGAAAGTTCCATAGGGGCACGTAAAAGTGGTCTTTTCTTGGTCTTGCGAGTCAATGGGAATCTGAAAGTAACCCGAGAAACCATCGAGGAAGCAATAGTACTCATTCCCCGCTAATCTCTCGAGCATCTGATCCATAAAGGGCAGAGGAAAATGATCCTTACGAGTGGCGTCATTCAATTTACGATAATCAATGCAGACGCGCCAACCCGTAACCAAACGAGTTGGGATTAACTCATTCTCCTCGTTTGTGACAACAGTAATTCCACCCTTTTTTGGAACACAATGAACTGGGCTGACCCAAGGACTGTCCGAGATAGGGTAAATCAATCCGGCATCAAGAAGTTTTAAAACCTCTTGTTTGATAACCTCGTGAATTTTTGGATTCACCCTTCTTTGATGTTGGACCGCAGGTTTGAAGTCATCCTCCATTAATATCTTGTGAGTACAAAACTCAGGGTCGATGCCCTTGATGTCGGAGAGACGCCAAGCAATTGCTCGCTTATGAGACTTCAAAACCTTTATAAGAGCAGCCTTTTCCTCAACACTTAAGTCTTTAGCAATTATGACGGGTAATTTATCATCACCCTCCAGAAATGCATATTCAAGATGAGGCGGCAAGTCCCTAAGTTCAACAGCGGGAAAGTCATCAGTTTTCTCAACATTTTTTACTTCCTCCTTATAAAGTATTTGTGGTAGAACAGGAAGAGGAGAGGGATCTTCGTTTAATAACTTTTCAAGCATGAGAATATCTCCCTCGAGGTCGATCTCTTGGTTATCGATTCCATCGGGAGTCGAATCACTTTTGAGCAAGGCCTCAATTTCTTCTAAGATGAAGTCACTTCCCTCAAACGGAGTGAGGGAAGGAGAAGAATTGGCAATAATGGGGTGAGAAGATGGAGTGAAGTTTTAACTCGGAGAATCATCGACAAAACCTAAAACCTCTTGAGCGTACTCCTCAGACACAACATCAATGACATCAATCCGGTTAACCGTTTCGGCGTCATAATTAGAGGAGTACCTCGAAGTTTGATCGAGGTTAAAGGTTACAGCTTCATTACCAACACGAAGAGTTATTTCCTCTTCGTGCACATCAATTAACGCACGACCCGTCCTTAAGAATCCTCTCCCAAGAATGAGAGGAACTCGTGGGTCAGCATCGAAATCCACAACTACAAAATCTGCCAGAAAGTGGAAGTTCCCCACTTTCACAAATACATCCTCGGCAATGCCGAGGGGACGAGATGTTGAGCGGTCTGCCAGCTCGAGAGTCATGCAGGTGGTTGTGAGTTCTGGAAGAGAGAGCTTTTTCCATATTGAATAAGGGATCAAGTTGATGCTCGCACCTAGATCGGCTAGGGCGAAGCACTCAACCATTCCAGGAAAAACACATGGAATGAGAAATTTTCCCGGATCTCCTAGCTTCTTGGGAAGCTTTTTCAGAAGAACTGCAGAGCAATTTTCATTAAGTGGAGTTCGAGCCATTTCGAATAGCTTCTCTTTATTGTTCAACAGATTTTTGATTGTCGATGCGAATTTAGGCATCAACAGGAGAGCATCCGCGAAACTGATATCAAAATGAATATCTCGGAAGATTTGAAAAAACTTTTCCATTTGATGATTTGCTTTTTCGCGGAGCTTCTGGTCTTGTAACCTAGATGGATATGGTAGTGAAGGTTTGGATTTAGGGTTCTCTCCAGGAGTTGTTGATGGTTCAAACACAACTCCCGGTTTTGGTACAATTCCTGGTTTTGGTACTATTTCTGGTTTTGGTACAATTTCTGGTACAACCTGAGGGTGGAGGTGTGCGGTACTTCGTGGGCTAGTAGATTGCGCCTTGTCCGTGGTTGCCTCAGGCTCAATTTCCACTTCCTCGGAATAAAGAGGAGGAGGAATAGGAGGAAGTGGTGGCTCTTCATAAGCTTTACCACTGCGTGTAGTAATAGCTTTGAGCTCACCCTTGGGGTTGACAACTGTATTAGCCGGGAGACCTCCTGATGTAGAGGGTGGAGTGAGATGACTCATAAGACTGGCAAACATATTCTCAATCTTGTTTTGAGATTGATCAATTTTGTTGTTTGTTGCCATCAACTCACTCTTCAGCTCATGACCCTATTTGGCTATTAATGATTAGAAATCATTCTTCAAATTTGAGATTTGATTTTGCATTGCCCTCATTTTGGTCTCATTAACTTTGATGTAGTTATTGAGCTCGTTTGGGAGGGGATCTTGATAATTCGGAGCTGAATACCCTTGATTACCCCTTTGGGGTGGATACTGATTGACGGGGGCAGGATTTTGATTTTGCATATTAGGCCCCCTGGGGGTGGATTAGGATTAAACCTATTTGGATTTTGAGGTGGAGGAAACCCGGGTGGTCCACCCTGGTTGCTAGCCCGGTGATTTGGTTCCACTTGAGGATGGTATTGGTTACCTCCTTGGTTGGAATTGCTGGCTATTGCATTTACTTCGAATGGATTGCCTTCGGTAGCAGTGCAATTATAATATGAGTGTGGACCACCACATGTGACACAAACTTCTATCTTTTTTATTTCAGCTTGTGGGGAAGAATAAGGAGAATAATTTTTCTTGCTTTTGGTGAGAACCAATGCATGGATAGCTTCCGTGAGTTTGTCAAGTCTAGCATCGGTGCTAGATTGAGCCACGGGCGATGAGGTAGAAGGAACAACATTCCCTTGGGAAACAACCGGTTTGCTTCGTGGAATGCGGACCTTAGATTTATTCTCAATGATCGCTAAAGCATCTTTTGTGGTACGATTCAAGAAATTACCTCCAGCGTAGGCATTTAGAGAGTCTTGATCGGATTGGCTTACACCATTGTAGAAAGTATCAAGTTGTATGAGATCGGAGAACCTATGGTGAGGACATTTTCGGAGCAATTCTTTGTAACGATCCCATGCCTCACTAAAGGATTCATCAAATTTCTGCGTGAATTTCATGATCTCATTCTTAAGACTCGTGGTTTTGGAAGGAGGAAAGAATTCATTTACGAACTTCTTATTCAAATCTTCCCACGTTTCAATTGATCGAGGGGGTTGTTTATCAAGCCAAATCCGGGCAGCCCCATCGATAGAAAAAGGGAAGAGAAGAAGTTTGATTGCCTCTTCAGGGACATTTTTGCATTTGATGGTGGATGTGATTTTATTAAACCATCGAATGTGATCTTGAGGATCGTCCCTCTCAAAACCGTAGAATTGACGTGAGGTTGCCAGGTTTATCAACCCGGTTTTAAGCTCAAAATTATCGGCCACGATTGCCGGAACAACGATAGCATCTCCGTAACCCTCGACGGGTGCTTGGAGAAGCTCATTCATAGTGGGTTCAGCCGCCATGATGACAGCTGAAGGTGCAACAGCTCGGATCTCAGATCCGACTGTTGGTGCAGAACGTCTACGAGGTCTCCGAGGTTTCCGGACAAGCTCACGTAATGGGCTAGTGGGCCTTGAAGAACGAGTGCGCATGCACTAGGGATAAAAATTTTTTGGACAATATTTTTGTTATCGTCCCGTAATCTAGAATCGTTTTTCCTTAAGAATCAGAAAACGTTACGATGCATTGGTTCTCACTAAAAGAAAACTGAATCAGAAAATGTTACGATGTTTTGTTGTTTTTTAATTTTTTTTGGTGTTCTAACACTTTAAGAAAAGTGTCAATGACTTTTTTATGTGTTTTGATTTTGAAAATATACACAAGTGATGGTATTTGTACAGTGAGTGAGGTGAGATAACACTAATCTCAAAAGACGCTGCAGAAACGCGCACACCTCCCCGGCAGCTGCGCCAAAAGTTGATTGATGCTAAACCACCAACTTATATTGACCAAAGAATGGTCAACAAAGTCAAATAGCCTAGATCAATGCTCCGGGTAATATAAGGTATCACCGGGTCGTTAAATCCCGTTGAGGTGTGAAATGTAACTTTAGCGTGCTTTGTGATCGGGTGATTATTCACAGAAAGGGTTTGTTGTGAGAATTATTTGGAGATTATTAACAGAAATAGCTTAGGAAAGCTATGTGAATGATTACGGGAACTGAGGTTGAGAAGAAATCACTTAAAACTTAAAACCTGTACGTTTGCCGAAAACGTGAACAAACGTACGAAGAAGAAAAAGTGAACGAAGTGATCTGAGAAGGCTACTGGTATGAAAATTTACTTTTTTGCAAACCTAATGATGATAGAAAATTTTTGGAAATTTAAAACTAATTTTTACACTAATTTTATAATTACTATTAATTAAATACTAGTTTTCTAATTACTTTTAATTAACTAAATTAATCTAAATTATAAATAATTATGAAATTAACTTGGAAAAATAAAAATTAAACTTAGAAAAATCTAAAATATTATAAAACTAATTTTAGAAATGAAAATATATTTTTAAGACTATTTAATTAATTATTACTAATTATTAATTACTTTTTAATTATTTAAATTAACCTAATATTCTAATTAATTATTAAAATACACTAGAAAATTGAAAATAAAATTTGGAAAAATTAAAAATAACTAAAAACTAATTTTAAAATTTAATTTGTATTTTTCTAATTTACTAATTAATTATTATTAATTGTTAACTATTTATTAATTACTAAAAACTATTTTAAATTAAGAAAAATACTAAATGATACAAGAAAAATCTGAAAAAATTACAAAAATTATTTTTACACACCAGAAGCCTAGGAAAATTATAAAAATGGAAATTACTTAATAATAAGCTGAAGAATAAGCCAATTGGCTTAAATAGAAGCTATCACTTCTATTAAGTTGGGCTTATTTGAGATTTTATTTTTCCAAACTGCTTATTACAAGTTTTTAGACAACTTTTGTGAAATGAGTTTGACTGTGGTCAAGGAAATAAGCACTTCAAGTGCTTAAACCTATGACAGTTGACTTTCTTTGACCAGAAGTGGAAATAAGCTAAAATGAGCTAATGTGGGGTCCACTTTGGTGAAAACAGATGTAAACAAGTATAATGAACAAGTTTAATCAAATATCACACAAATAAGCTAACAAATTAAGCCATAAACTCAGAATAAGCACTTGGCTTATTGGGATTCTGAGTCAGATAAGGGACAGACTTGAGAGTTCAAACAAAGTGGGGTCCATAGGTCTTAAGGTCAAATAACTGGTCAACCCTTACTCGCTAGTAGGAGGGGGTTGTATGGAACCAAAATGAAAGTGTGGGACCCACTGGGTAAACCACAAATCACCACCAAAGTTGGGTGGTGAGCTAGGGTCTGCTGAGACAGGGCAAAGCCTTGCCCTGCAACTCAGTTTGAGCTTAAGCACAGGCCTGAGAAAAATTTACTAAATTAAGAAAACCATAAGGACTTGTAGTACTACTGTTAGACTATTATCACAACAAGTTTCAGATTCCAATTCACAACACACAAATCATGAAAATTCACCCAAGTTTTACAAAAATCTGATATTGCAATTTTGACTTTTTGAGAAACTTAAGGATTTGACTTTTATGAACTTGTATTGCTGATTTAATGACTTAAAATGTTATGATAAGCTATATGAAAGCTAACCTAAGTAAAAAATCCAACTTATGAAAAGGTGTGATAGGTTTTGGACTTAAAAACTCACCACAGTTAACTGTGGTGACCACTTTCTAGGGATTTTGACTTTGGTTGTGTTTGTGAACAAAAGTATTGTTCCCCTGACCTTATTTCCACCCCACAAACTTAATGAAACACAGAGATGCTTAAATAAGCAAGCAGAACCATACAAACAGTCTACAACCAAACACTCCTAAAAAAACAATTGCTGATGAAATCTTGATTCAAACAAGCATATAAGACAACCTACTAATTACAACTACTAGATTAAACAATAATTAAGTAAATGAGACAGTAACAAACAACTAAACTACTAAGGAGAGTAAAAATTAAAAGCAAGGCTTACATAAGCCTTCCAAGCTCAGATTTCAAACCGAGGACCAATTGAAACCACCTATTGACCTCCCATGAGGTCCCTAACCCACAGCCATCCTTTATTAACTGTGCTCCAAGCTTCTTCAATCAATGATCACCACTTTTTTATTTATTTTTGATTTTTCTTAATTTTTAGTAATTATTGGAAATTAAGTTTAGGGTGGTCACACAATCTTATAAAGCTTATAAAACTTTATTTTCTGAGTTTACATAAACTTATGAATGACTTGTACACACATTAGAAGCTTTGATTAGAACTTGAGGATTTGAAATTGAACTAGAAAAGTGAAAATGAGACTTAAACTTTAAAACAGACTTTCATTGATAAAAAAAGGTTATAATACATTAAAATAAACTGAAATACATAAAAACTAAAGACATTACACCCTCTCTAAGGCTCACATGAGCTCAAATATATAATACGAGCTAACAACTAGGACCTAAGTCTTCCACATGGGCTCTTTTTGAATTCTGATAGACCCATGGTCTTTGTGTTGACCCCTTGACCAAATCCTCACCATTGAATTAGCTTTTGATCAATCTGAGCTGTTGATTAGCTTTTGGCGCCAAAATGGATACGGGGCAAAGTTGAGTGGTTTTGGTGGGAGGTTGTTGTGGGAATTTATGGTGGTGGGAAAGTTTGGTGTGGGCATTAATTGTGGGGGGCTAGGGTTTTGAAAAAGGTGAGAGGGGTGGGGAGAGTATTCCCTGGTTTTGCGCTTCATTGTAGGGGGAAGAAAACGGGTCAAAGGTCTTTTGACCTTCGTTGACCGTTTGACCCCGCTTTTATAATTTTGGGATTGGGCTGGTTTTTGGACTTGGGGTTGTTTGTGGATCAGGCCAACAAAAAGGGGGGATTGGGTATTGTTTTGGTTTTGGGTTATGATAATAACATAGGTCCGGTTTGGTTTGTAGTGTGATAAGGACCAATTTTGCAACTTTTCCAAACCCAAGGGACTAATGGTGTATTTTTCCAAAGTGCATCCAAGGACCACAATTGATATAAATACAAAGTTCCAAAACCATTTTTCCATTTTTCAAATTTCAAAATTTCCCAGGGACCTATTTTGCCATTTTTGGATTTTCAGGGACTAAACATGTGATTTTGGAAAACTTATTACCCAAGTGTAATTTTTTATGATTTTTGACTTTCAAAACCTTGGGTTGACTTTTCCTTTCAAAATAAATGCATAGGGACTAAATTTGACAAGTTTTGAAACTTGGGGGACTGAAACTGCCAATATTGCAAACTTTGTACGTTTTTTCTTTGTTTTTGCTCATTTTGCTTTTAAAACACATAAAACACAATCCCTGGGATAATTTAAGTATTTTGATAGCTTTTTGATTGTTTTTGTATGTTTTGGCAGTTTAAATATGTCAAAAACGATGATTGTTTGAGCACTCATCAACTCTTATTTTCATGGACGAAATCTTTTTCAAAAAGATCGAGTCTAAACAAACGAAAAAGACTTCAAACAAAAACTCGTTTTCCCAAACAGAAATCTTGAGCACTTTTTCAAGATTCATCAAAAGATTTTTCAAAATCTTTCAAATGAGTGTTCAAGATAACTCCCTCAAAACCCTTAATTGATTTTAAAATGTGCTATCTTTAAGGGGGAGTACAAAAACAAAATTGTTCCGAATTCATGCTAAATGAAATTTGTCTTTCTCTCCAAAAAGCTTTTTCTTAATCTGTTGATATCAAAAATATCACGATATGCTATTTTTGATAGGGAGAAGACGTGATTAAAATATGATCAAAGATGTTTAAAGATTGTGACTGAACCTCAAAAGAGCTCGACTCAGAATGTACCAATGAATTGACGAAGCTTTAAATGTCAGTAATCGAAAAGACTTGTCCTGGACTGGTAATTTCAAGCTAGTCTAACTAGTGATGTAAGCGTGTCTCGAATAGGACTTGTTTGAGTAGAATGTACCGTATCGAGAGACTTTCTTTGGACTTGACCAGGACGGGTAATAATTTCAAGCTAGTCTAACTAGTGATGTAAGCGTGTCTCGAATCGGTCATGTTCACTGAAAGTGGATCAATTCAAAAAGTGCAAACTCCTCCCACATGTGCAAATTTCTTAAAAATCCATGAGCACATGCGAAGGGGGAGTCCTTCAAAAGAAACAAAAACTCTCAAAGTGTCAAAAAAAATGTGTTTATATTCATAAACACTTTGAGAGATTTTCATAAATGGTTTCATGGCAATTATAGGATAGTCATGGAGTTATAAGGTGACTAAGGTTAGGAAAAACCGTCCTATGATTCGCCAGAACCGGAGGGATCTACCCAAGGACAAATCCAATAGATTAGTATTAGAAGTCCTTATGTATGATTGAAAAAAGGAGAAAATGAGAAAGGAGAAAGAAGGGGTTGAAGAATTAAAAAGAAAAGTTATGAAAAAGGGTGAAAAGAAATAGCCCTCCATATGTTCAACCTTAAGACAGATACCGGGTTCAACTCATATTCTACTGGTTGTTACTAAGGTGACACCGGTATTGAAGATAAAGACGTCATGGACCCAGTGACGCACTGCACTTAACCTTCTAGCCACTCAAGTTCTCTTAAAAGAGCTTGTTTCATTCTCACGGGGAACCGGTGTAATCTATCAACCTGTCTCTTAGAGATGGTTGATATTGAAGCAGGAGACATCTCCCTAATCTCCGCATAGAAAACCAAATGTGCACTTATCGAGTCTAGAGCCCCAAGATTCATCAAAAGATCTCATAGGAACACATGATATTTATACACTGGTTGTTCATCATTAAGGACGCCAGATGTAAACTTAAGAGTCCTACGCAGATCTTAGCAATCTGCCAAGAACGTTTATGAGAGGATTTACTTATGCATTTTCTCAATGATTGAACGGAAATTCCTGTCATGGTCAACATCAAACAGCCCTGACAACAGGTCACTTCGGTAATTCTTTATGGGTTACGCTTAGTGTTCGCGGTGGTTTCAAACGGTCTACAGTCGTGGAGTGATACCCAACGACTCACCCATTCGTTGAGCTACTTAGTAGGTTTCGTAAACTCCCTCAGGAGTATCCGAAATGGGAACAGCCATGGTAAGGGTTAGAAGGAGTTTTCACACTATGTTGTTGACGATCTCTAATTCCTTATCTGTAAGTACCGGTTGATTTATTGCTAACTGTTTACCTGCAGCTATACATCATCTCCATGGTGACAATTCCACATGCTCATACATGCATCACAAAGTCAAAGGAAATTGCACTAAAAATGTTCTGGGTTGTCACATATATTTTGACCCTGACGGCCTTGGTGACGCCGTCAGGTCAATTGCACTAAAAATGTTCTGGGCCGTCATGTGTATTTTCCACTTCCACCTCTTTTGCCAAGCTTGACGTCGTCATGTGTGAAGTCTTGACGTCGTCAGGTACTGTTCCCAGCAAGGATTTTGAGACTTTCCCGTTTTCTTCACTTTTATGCTCCAAAAACGTCAAAAATAATTCCTTTTCCAGATTTCTTCTCAAAAGTACCTAAAATGACAAAAGAAATGATTTAGGGCAGTAATTAATCAAATAATCACGAATTCGGGCTTAAATGACCCCTTAAAAGCGGTACACTTTTCGCCTCATCAAATACCCTTACACTTGAGATTTGCTTGTCCTCAAGCAAATGCGCTTTTATTCTAATCAAAATACAAGTTAGGGGTCATTTAACACTAATATAAAAGTAATTACAACAAATAATCATTCCACAAAAAACCAAAAACAAGCACAGAGGTCATACACTAGCACCTCACAAATAGTGTTTAGATACTCACATCTCTCGGGTGTAATAAAGTATATATCACAATATGGAAATGGAAAACATCTCTCACTACCTATCATAGCAAATAGATTACTATAGGCTTGGGAAAGGATCAAACCTCCACCACTTGGCGTAAGCACCTAGGATAAACTATCAAAGAGGTCTTTTAAAGGGTTATAACGTTAGGTGTAGGGATATGAAAAACACAGTTTTGTTGGATAAAGGCAATATTTAATGGTGGTGAGTTAATCATCTTGGTTAATTACATGTACAATATGGCGTTGCTAAGCCAAGACTCGACTCGACTTAAGCTAATCAAAATCTAACAAACTATGAAACAAACATAAAATGAAACGGGATGGTAGTCCGTATGTTTTTCTCTTTCTTTTTCTATTTTTTTTCTTTTTCTTGATTATTTTTCATACACTCTTGCCCTACCATCCAAAATAATACATCATAGGGAATTTGCATTCCCCTTACACTTGAATTTTTACATTCTTTACAATAAACTACTCTAATGACTCGAATCAAGATAATCAAAACACTTGGAGTACTTTTTAAATATTAATGCACATATGGGGGTAATAAATTGATGTCTTCCCCATTACTCCATATTACTAGTACTTTACCCATGAGTCCCAATCATCCCAAAACAATATATACAAGATATGACTCGACTTAGCAACCATGTAATCAATTAGATAATTAACTAAGGGTTTAAACATGTAACAATAATGCACTAAAGATGAGTGCATACAAGGAAGTCTAAGGCGATTTGGTTGCACATTTGGGTGGATTGTAAACAAATTCTTCCTTTAAGTAAGATGCTTAAAGTTAGAAACGAAAAGATAGGCTCGGAGGGGTGTACTAGGGGTTTCATGTACTAAAAATGAGTACAACACTAAGATGTGGGAAAAATTAATTGACTTTGTTAGTCAAGGTAATTGACTTAAATGGTCGAGTAATTATGATACGGGTTTAACACAAGGGTGATCCTAATGCCTTTTATCATGTAGTAAATCCTAACTACACGAATGTAGTCTCACTAGCCGTCTCGGGATGCATCACTAACGCAAGTTCTAGAATCTAAATACTACCGGTACACTCATAAGCACTAATAATGAATGCTTTCCCTATCAAATCTAAAGGCGAACCTCACATATTTGGGTGGAAAATGTTTCTGAGTGGTACGGTTTTGTGCTAGTCATAGAACTCCTATCCATGAGACGCTTGTTAAGGCTAAAGTTTCACTCCTAAATGTTGTAAAAAAAATTTAATTTGGCGCTAAAATTGCCCTAGCAAGTATTTCTCTTAGTTTTATTACACACCTACTATCGAACAAACAAACTCAAGTGCAATTGTATCCTATAAGGTATCATCATTTACCCTCCCCTTACACTTAGGATGAACATTGTCCCCAATGTTCAATTAAAGGATGTAAAAGTAAAGCATGTAAAAGAATGAAAACAAATACTTTCCTGATTCATTTGGTGTGGATAGTGTGTCAACAAGGTTAGATCTTCCTCCAAGAAAATGAACTTTCAAAGCTTCCCTCCAGAAATATAAATCATCTTCTTGTCATATATAACATGTTAAACCTGAGAAAACAATCAAGGCAAACCTCGCGTAAAATCGGCGGCAATCTATATATACTAAAAAAAATCCTAGAAAACAAATTAAGATATAATGCTTGTGGAATGAATGTTTGCAGATTTCCTGGAGTTTATAAAACTAAAGAATCAACAAAAACTTTAAGACTCTGGTTTTAACAAAACTCGCAAAATTTTTCAGAATTTTAGTACCTGACGCCGTCAGGTTGTAACTCCTGACGTCGTCAGAATGTTCCTGGAAAAATCTTATGTTAAGTTTTCGGAAAATTTCTAGAAAAACTTATGCCTTATTTCCTGGAAAATCCTGCAAAAGATTATTATGACTCGATACAAGCATTTGACTCAAACAAATACGAATATGCATGTTGATTTAATATTGTTGTGAATCATGCTCATTTTCGTTCTTATAAACAAATTTGGATTTCCCTTACACTTAGCGTTTGCAAAATACCTTTATATGTAATTAAGAAGAAGTTAAAAACAAAATAAAGCATTTTAACAATTTACTTTGAAACATGAACCACAAACAATAAAAATAAAACATGCATACGGAAACAAATAAAATCAATCAATCAAACGAACAAACAAATAAATAAATAAAGCTTGGGTTGCCTCCCAATAAGCGCTTGTTTTTGTTCGAGTCACGAGCCTGACTCTACCCTTATTTAATGGAAATAGAGGAGGTTTTCCCTACACTTAGGATTAAGTGCGGGTGGAAGTAACGATACACACCCTTAGGGTGGAAATATGCCACGTGAGGTGAAGGGGGTGAGTGAATGGCTTCCTTCATCCTAAAACTACCCGGATAATAATGGTTGATGGGTGGTTCGGTTCCTCTTTTATCTCCTAGAAATATATCTAAGAATGGAAAGTTGTGTAAAGATTGAGGTTCCGGCTCATCAATACTAGGAAATTCCCTAGAACTAAGGATAAGGTTATCACTATAAGTATTCAAACCTATATCCTCTAGTGGTGCTTGGTCCAAGGGTTCTACCTCCATTGGGATTCCTAAAGTTTCATCTACTTCTTCTGGGTAAGTCACGGGCAGTGTGTGTGCCTCAAATGATGGTAGGACTTGTGGGGAATTTAGCGGGCTTATGTTACTTACCTCATCATTCCTTGTGTCAAGATCACCTATGTGTTCATCCTGTATTATGGTAGTGCCTAACCATGACATACAACTAGGTGGCTCAACTCTACCCTCATCCCCAAAGAAACTTGTTTCATGATCCTTGAAATTTGTGTTCAATTGACTTATACTAACGTTTGTTGGGTTGTCTACTCTATAATAATATTGGGCACAATCTTCTATGGCATCCCATGCTTTTTCAGCATTTAATCCCCTATGGTCCCAATTGACAAAATCGTTAATGCACCTTTGGTCAAATAGGTCGACACGATCGTAAAAAATTTTAGCTAGGGACCATAAATCGAAATTATGACGAGGGACTATTCGGAGTAAATTTTTAAAATGAGTCCATGCATCATATATGGGTTCATCTCGATATTGTCTGAACATCAAGATGTCATTAGGGTTGAATGGATTACGTGGTCGGTATTATGGTGGATTCGCGTACTCCATAATGGTGAACGGAAGAGTCAATGAAAAGTTTTTTTTTTCTTTTTTTTTTACGAACAAAGACACAAAGAAAAGATAGACTACGAGAAAGCTAATAAAAGGAAAACTAAAAATCTCACTAAAATAGGAATCTAATGAGTAGACCTAATAAAAAGAAATTCTAACCTAGACAATAACTATTCCCCGAGCTGCGGCGCCAAAAACTTGATACGCGGGATTGTGCCCTCGCAATAGGTTTTACCTCTCAAGGGATCTTGAGAAGCTTGCAATCCCCACCAGGCAGTGTACCTGATCGTTGTAGTATAGTATAGTGACAAGTACCGGGGGATTGATCGTTCAACTCAGGAATAGTGTTCGCTAGGATTAGAAAGCCTACTAAACTAGGTCTAGAGGTGAGGGATCACTAGTACAAAAAGTTTTATTGGTCACGCATGGTCGATTTTGAAATGTCACACTACAACATTTATACGTGACTAAATGTACCAGAATAAAATAAACAGCCACACTTGATCCGACTTGTGTGACCATTTTGGAATTCTATTGTCACACACTTGAATATTTATGTGACAAGAGGTAACTGGAAAAAAAATTGGATTATTTAGTCACTTTTAATTCGGAACGTGTGACAGATACAAATCAGCTCAAAACAATAGTCACACTATAGATATACATATGTGACAAATATATGTCACACAATTGAAAAGTGTGACCAAAATAGATATATGGTCACATGAGGTAATTGTGTATGTGGCTAAATTATATAGTCAAGTTTGTCACACATTATTTAAACGTGACTGCTATTCTTTGATGAATATTTAGCCACATAGCATTTGAAATGTGTGACAACGGAAAAGTAAGTTTGAAGTGTTAGTCACGAAATGCGTTTCAGAGTGACAAATATATGTCACACACTTGAAGAGTGTGACCAAATGTCATATATGGTCACACTAAACCATAGAAACATGATTAAGTGTAACTAAAATTCGATACATATGGTCACGTAAGTTAATATGTGTGTCTAAAGTTTAGTGTGTGTTTGTTTGCCAAATCCTAATGGGTATTATATGTGACCAACACATTCAAAATAGTCACTTTGTGAAATATTCATGTGACTATTATTTATAGCAAAATGTGAAGTCAGTTATCATTAACCTTGATATTAGTCACATTGAGTTTTGTGCATATGTTATGGCTTGTATTTTCTTTGTTTCTAGACTAACATTTTGCAGGAAAAGCAAAGAAAAAGTTGTTTGGATTGGAAATTGGGTGAATGCTAGTAACTCCGAATTTAATGCTGCTAATGATAGTAACTCGGAACTTAATGCTACTAGGCAGAACTTAATGCTGCTAGCCCATTAGTGCCCTCACGTGCGTTGCACGTCACGGTATTTTCGTCATTTCACTGTTCCCGCTATAACACATTAACACACTTCATCTACCTCCCTTTCACGAAAATCGACGAGGATATTTTTTGCAAATAACAAAACTAAGTCGTGCTTAACACAACTAAATCACACTCACATAAACGCTCTATCTTCTTTCAACCTAATATCTCAAACAATACAGTCGATGCTTAGCAGTCGTGATTCTTCAAAAAACACACGTACCAGGTAACCACATTTACTGATTTTTACTTCATTCAAATGGTATTTTGCATTGTTTTATAACCTTAATCGTTAATGCAGTAACCATGTTTGGTAATCAATTTATTTGGGCTGTGGACAATCCTGATGTTTTGGATTTGTTTGTAAGTTAACACCATTATTGACAAGCTGTTATTTCTCTAAGAAACTAATTTAATTACTCCTTCCCATAATTATAGTCCACTGTTGACTTTTGAAGTCTTTAGTTTTCAACTTTGACCTTAAATATTTTTATTTGCGTTATATATTACTTGATGCAAAATATATGAATGGATTAAGTTTTGAATGTATTTTCCATTGGTATAATTTTTATCAACTATTATATAACACAAATAAAAATATATAAGGTCAAATTTGCCAAATGAAGACTTAAAAAGTCACACATTAAGTGTCCACTATGACTTTTTCATGTCTTTTTTCTTTAGCTTTGACTTCAAATTTTTTTGTCCGTGTTATATAGTACTTGATGCAAGATATATGAATGGATTAAGTTTTTAGTTGTGTTTTCATTTGTATACTTTATTTTCATATACAAGAACTGCATAATGATTATGTTCTAGGAGGTTCCTATACTGGCAATGGTTTTATTCTCTTAGTTAACTGTGGGGGGTTAGATGGAAAGTTCGTGTAAGGAGAGTCTCACAATTTAAGTGTGTTGTTGAGGGAGCAAAGTGGAATGATTTTGTCATTCACAACATCTCCTGTTCTGCTGTTGAGTACATACATTTTGTTGAAGAGATTGAGGATGTGTTTTATGTAACTTGCTATGGTGAGAATGAGTTGGAGTTTCACAATTATGAACCCGAGAGTGCCCCATTTTGGAGATGTTTAGTGCCTGTGACAGACACATCTCTGCTTATGCAGTCGTTGGAGGAAGACTTTTTGAGATATCTGGATGGTCCAACCCCTACTGATTCGGTCGTGGTTTCCACTAACACGACTGACTACAATGTTAGGGTGGCCAGTGATCATCTCTATGGTCGATACGTCCACTCCTTCTTCTATAGCGGTGGTTGGGTGACACTCGCTCGAGACTTGAATTTGAAGGCTGGTCAGTGGATGGTTTTTACTCAGGTTTACCCGGGCCAGGAATTTAATGTGATGTTGTTTGAACCTGATGGAGGGGCCATCACAACTGTGGAGACATACAGCACCAATATTGCCATGAATGCCTTGTGTCACCAACCACATGACTATGGTATTTTTTTCCTTTATTAGCTTTAACTACATCAAGTATATGATATCTTTGTAACATTTTGGATTATCTATAACTTACTCATTTTGTATTATTAAATTCAGATTTTGTAGCCGGACGGATGAACTGGATGTGCAGATGGTCGTTTCACACTGTCCACGACCAAGAAGATAGGGCATTCTACCGACCACTGACTGCATGCTTCTGGAGGAATGGACAACTAGTAAGTGTCTTGAAAACTTTGATAATTTGTGAAATTGTAATTATGCTAGAATTTCAATGAGATTACAAACTAAACAACCATCAATCTATAGCAGTTGTAACTTTGTGCATTTTGTAACAGACTATACCATCAAAAATTGTGCACAAGTACAACTTGTATGGGTACTCTATCGCTGTTGTGAAGCACCAAATGATACAGAAAGTGTTCCAAGTACGTGAGAGAACAGTGGTGGTACCTGGTCGAGGGAAGGTGAGGAAGAAGGTGTTTATTGTTTCATGCTCTGGTTTCAGGGAGTTGAGACAGGAAGCCGGCTTTGGTGCAGCTGCAAGGGTCCGCTTCTTTTTAACAGATGACACAAACTGGTCCCAAAGAGTCTTAAGGTTTGATGTGTGTTGATGGTTTGATGGTTGTTGATGGTTTTATGTTTGTTGATGGGTGAAACAATGTTTGAAAGTTTTTGTAAGTTGGATAAACTTTTTTGTAAGTATCTGATGTATGCTAAACCAAATGGGTTTGTCACTAGACAATGGTATGTAATTAGCTAATGTAGGATGAACCATATGGGTTTATCCGTAGACAATGTTATGTAGTAAACTATGTAGGTTGACATTATTGTACAAAAGCGGCTTATACGACCTTATAACTAGTTAATTGGGGATTTAAACCCTTAAGTGTAAATGTTACCTATCTACCCCTGCACTCTCATATCTAGCAGTACAAACCCACCTGTAGTAACTTTTTCTTAGCAGCAGAAACTTTTGATTTTGATAACTTTTGATTAACATGATACAAAATATATCCCAAGTTCTTGTTAATGAACACAACAATCAAAATATTGTAACAATTAAGTGTAAATATTACCAATCCACCCCTGCACTCTCATATCTAGCAGTACAAACCCACCTGCAGTAATGTTTTCTTAGCAGCATAAACTTTTGATTTTGATAAATTTTGATTAACATGATACAAAATATATCCCAAGTTCTTGTTAATGAACACAACAATCAAAATATTGTAACAATTAATGAGAAAATTTAGCAATGACAAAGTACGGGAATTAAAATTAAACATATTCCATTAAAACTTGAAATGAAAAATTACAAAATACTGGTAACAAAAGGTACACATTCTAAAATTTTACTAATCTAAACGGATTACAACATGTTTATTCATAAAGTCAAATAAAGTAGTACAAAAGGATTACAAGGTTTATTCAAATTACTTCCTAACTCAACTTATACATTTTCTTTTTACCCTTCCCTTTTGAACAAACTTTGGGCATTTTTGGTTCCCATGGTTTTATAGTCTTGTCTTCACAAGTCTTAGCATTGGGCAGGCCTAGCACCTGAACCCTCTCATCAAAAAGCTCTTTGGCAGTCTTTTTTGGAGTTTTAACCTTCCTAGCATCTTCCTTTTTGTGCCTGATCCAGAATATCCCTTTGGAAAGTAGTCTGTCCATCTATTTGGAGGACCTTCAGAACTGCTTGATATGTGAAATGAACTTGAGTCACTGCTGTCAATTTTAATGATTTCTGCAAAAAAATTAAAAAATATATTAAAATTTTAAAAAATATAGTGTAAATGAAATAAAAGATAATGTTGCAATTCATGGTGTGTTTGAAACAACCTTTTTTCTTGGAACTCCAATGGCCACATTACCTGGTGGATGGTTGGTTTTAGATCATAAAAAAGAATGGAATGCAATAAACCAACATACGTAACCCTTCTAACATCCCACTACTGTTCCTTTTGTCGTTTCAACTCCCTTTGAGCAAAGGACTGCACCAGCCGAATTGTTAGATTGTTGAAAAACAAAAGAAACAGTATGGGAAGTTAGAATGGAAAGGTATGTTGAAATTCCAAACTCAAAGTAATACAAACAATCTACAAATGTTGAGTAAAGAATAGAGTCTAAGTAACATCACTCATCTTGAATGCGATAATGGAGTGTGGCATGTCATGAACAGTACACACTATATCATTATTGCATTAAAGACGTCTCAATGATCAGGCCAAATCTATCTAACGTTGCAGTACCGTCTAATAACCGCACAAACGGTAGTAGACGTTTTCCAAATTAAGCAATGGAACCATCTACAACGCTATATAGAGCGCCGTAATCATTGAGCTTTAAGTTATTAGAAAACATATTCTTACTATCATTTATATTGCTCTTTTAGATGTGACAAACATACATATTAATTATGTAGATTCTACGACATTAGAGAGCTAATTGTGCATGAATGAAATAATATAAAATTTACATGAACAATGCAATGAACTACCATCCTTTCTACCCTTGCCAACAACAACATATTATTCAGCCTTGAATCTCTAACCTAGCAACATGCTGGAAGACGAAGACGCTAAATTCAAGCATCGAACCTACAAATTATACTTGATAATTGTTTCTGTATTTTGGCAAAGAGCAAAGATGAATCATCGATGGATGAAACACCAGAACAAGTTTATGTTCATACTTGAAAGTGGTGTCTTTGCATCCATCGATGATACTTCTTCCATCTTTGATACTTGGATATTTTAGCCTAACTATTCGCACACACATCCGTCACTTTTCTTCCTTATTCTCTCAATAAAAATGCAACATAATTCTTTTACCAGATAGTCAACCTAAGCATAAGATAAAATAAGCTAATCCAAGAAAACCTTAATATCTCTTTTGCTCTAATTATTCGCAAAAACAACACAGCATGTTCTTCCTTATTCTATCAATACAAATGCAACGCAATTCTTATAATAGATAATCAACCTAAGCCTAAGAATAAATAGCTCTAAGGGGGTATTTGGATTATATTAATTAATTTGTGATCTTATCAGCTTTTTGAGATTTGGGATCAAAACCCTAGATCCGAGTGAGTTGCAACTGTGAGTGTAAGAGAGAAAGAGAGGATTATGTTGAAGTGTTCGAAGTGTGTTTGATAAGAAAGAGAGGATCAAAACCCTAGATCCGAGTGACGTGTGTTTGATACTCTTGGTAGGGGTAATTTATTTATATTATACTAGACGAGTACCCGTGCATAGCAACGGGATTTTATAGTGGCAGATAGTTTTAGTGATAAAAAAGTTTATTGGTTATAAATGAAAAATAATAAACGTTTGAGGATTTGGGGATTAAACATAATGTTTTGAAACCCGGTTCGACCCAGGTGGTTGAACCGGTAGAACCGTTCTGGTCAAAAAATGGGTCAATTTAAACCGGGTAACCCCGACGGATTGGGTCAAAAACGGGTTTAATTAATCCGGATCAACCCGATGGATTTGAAGTGTCCAGGGTCAACCCGTGCATAGCAATGGGATTTTATAGCGACATATAGTTTTAGTGATAAAAAAAGTTTATGGGTTATAAACGAAAAATAATAAAAGTTTGAAGATTTGAGAATTAAACATAATGTTTTTAAACCCGGTTTGACACGGGTGGTTCAACCGGTTGAACCGTTCTGGTCGAAAAATTGATCAATTTAAACCGGGTCAACTTGCTTGGTTGGGTCAAAAACGGGTCAAATTACACCGGTTCAACCTGTCGGGTTTGAAGCGACCCAACCTAGCAAGTTGACCCAGTTTAATATAACCTATAATTTTTTTTATCAATAAACTATCCACCGCTATAAAAAATCTCGTTGCTATGAAAAAATCATACAAAAATGTACGAAAACGTAATAAACGTTTCATTATGTTTTAATACAGAGGAAAACATTCAAAAAAGCTTAGAACATATGAAAACGAGCGAAAATTGCCGAAAACATTCAAAATGGATGAAATCGGTCGAAAAGGGTCGCAATCGGTCGTAGTCGGACTAAAACGGTCTAAATCCGTCGAAATCTGTCGAAAATTGTCAACGTCGGTCGAAAACTAGCGACATCAATCAAAATCGATCGATAACGGTGAAAAAGGGACGAAAAACATTACAAACGGATGAAAACGTTAAAAAAATACAAAACGTATAAAATGTTGTATAGTATTTGTCTTAGTTTACAAAATCCAATGCACATGACCCATGACCCATGACCCATGACCCATGTTAATTACCCATTGTCGATCACCAATCATGTATTGGTCGATAATATATATGACATGTCACTACAACCCAATATTAATGCACATGACCCGTTACCCATGTTAATTACCCCATGATCAACAGTCATGGATGTGACCAGTGATAACCTAATGCATATGACCATATGATGTCAAATACCCATTATTGAATGTGACTAGTGATAACCTAACGCATATGACCCATGACCCATGTGAATTATAGCCATTATCACCGGTTATGCATGGGTTGCACCGGCTTGGTAGGTGTATAGTATACTTATATATAGTGTGAATTGAATGTTATATGAATTGTATTTGAAGTTATTAAAGGCAATCATGCATGGGTTACACCGGCTTGGTAGGTGTATACCATTTGTCACAGACACTAATAAGAAGCAAGTATGCAAGGATCTCCCCATCATGTTATCCAGGATCGAGAAAGTATGAACTCGGTTTGAGCTTGATCACTCAAAAAGCTCGGTTTATTTGTAAATTAAGGTGTGTTGTCTTACACAAATTAAAATTGAAATATAATCTAATAATCGAATTCGGTTCACCTTTGGCTCGAAAATCTCGATACCAAGGTCTTCAAGATCGGGATCATATCCTACTTAGGATCGATTTTGTCTTTGCAAGATCGAGATCGTAAGATCGGATCGGGATCTTAAGATCCTACCATAATGCATTTTTTAAGTATCCTTTGTAATATTATACAAATTTATAAATTATTATATACATAAACACAAAATTATATAAATGTTTCATAGAAATGTTGTCCTAAATTATGGTTATGAAATGTATAAGAAGATTATAACATGTTGTTTTTTCAATTTTACAAAACACAATTCATAAATTTGTAGTTTTTTAGTTTGCTAGTTCGAGAAAAGTAAGATCAGATCGGATTAGATCCTAAGATCCTATGGTCAGGATCGGGTTCCTATACGATCTTAAGCTTTCAAAGATCCTACATAAGATTCGGATCATTTTTGCTTTGCAGTATCGTAAAATCGTAAGATCCTAAGATCAGGATCGGGATCCTGATAACCATGCTCGATACATTTATAATTAACTATTTACACTTAGTACGCTTACATACAATATATATATATATATATATATATATATATATATATATATATATATATATATATATATATATATATATATAAAACATATGCTATATCACTTACAAGCTCGAAAACTCAACAATAACTCGAGTCGAACTTTTATAAGGTTGAGCTCAACTCATTAAACATTTAACTTCATTTGATAGGCTTGAGCTTGAGCTCAAAGCTCGATAAGAATCAGCTCGAACGAACTCTAGTTACTCGACAAAAGCTCAAATCATTTTACTGATATGATCTTGAGCTTTTCACGATCGGCTCGGCTCATTTCCGCCTCTTATAAAAGCAAAAAATTAAGATACTTCATGTGTTAAATTTATATGTAATATTTTACATGTCCCCTCACTTAATTGCGCGCATAAAATGAAATTTCTCTTTTAACTTTTCCAAAGAGCCCGCCTAAATTTTTTCCCCAAATTTAAATTGCCCCTCCACTTAATTTCATTGAACCCGCCAATGTTTTTCAATACTCCATCCCAAATATATATCCATCAAAACTTGATCTGGTCTTCTTCTATCTCCTCAACACTCTCCTCACCAACGCCACCGCTCGCACCACCATAACACTCGCACCAAGACCACCGCTAAGGCCCGATCCAATGACATGTTTGGCGGTACTCCAGTCCGGCTTGATCGGTAAATTTTACTTTTTTTTCTTGGTGATAAGTACCGACATAGCATCTTCCAGAACATCAGTCTCTCTCAAAACACACACACAGTGTGCGCAAGTCTGGTGATGATAGGACAGGCCTATGAACAATACGAGAGATTTACAGGGTCACCTGGTAAGGTTTTAAATGTAAACTTATGATATTTCATGTCTAAAATCTTACCATGTCTTTTTAATTCTCTCATGTAGCATAAATGTTTCGATTCCTGGATTTGGGGTCTCAATTACAATGGCGGTGATGGTTGCGACTTATAATATATGGCGGTGGCGGTATTCAGCTCACTATTACAAATAAAAGGTGCAGAATCGATTGTAAGAAAGCCAAAAATCAGAAAAAGACCAAGATCTGACTATCAAAAAATATAGTTGTTTCTAATCATGTAATCACGTTGGTCTATTTGATTTTTTCAGCTTATCTTTTCCATTTTTAGTTGGGTGGTTGGGACAAAGTTACTTGTACCTTTGTAAACCATTCCTAGAATTTAATCTATACCTTATTTTACATAATCAGGGCTATCAGTTTTTGGACTCAAAACGACAATAAAGGTTTCTTTGAGATCAAGAAGGTCCGCCCGGGTCAGTATAATTTATATGCTTGGGTTCCTGGGTTCCTGGGTACATCGGTGATTATATGCTTGGGTTCCTGTTTCTAATCAAGTATTCACGTTGGTCTATTTCATTTTTTCAGCTTATCTTTTCCATTCTTAATTCATTTGCATTCTTTACACCACCTTACGATTTTGTTTCATATGCTCATATTTAGAGGTGGCAAAATAGCTAGGCAGGTTAGGTAATAGTTCAAAACGTCAAATTTTGGTAGGGTGGGAGTTAGGTTGGATTGGCCCAATGGTGATACACTTATACGTCCAAAGACTCCGAACTTTGTGATTTTGTTTTTAAATATTTAATGTCAAATATATACAACTCTTTAAATATACATTAGATATAGTAAGTTTTATACCATATAAAATCTACTTCAGATAAAAATACATTGGATCTGAAAAAAGTAAGAGCACAGGTAATTGATCTTTTTTTTATGGGTTTTGCCCTCTTTTACTTTCACTTTATTCAAGGAAAATACCATAGACCTTGTTTGTGCAGATAGTTGAACCAGTGGCGCATCAAGTGACTCAAAACCACCAAAGCATATAGTTGAATAAGTGGCGAATCAAGCGACTCAAAACCACCAAAACAACATATAGTTGAACTAGTGGCGCCTGACAAAGTAGATGCACATGACAAAAGACAAGGCAATAGTGTCTCTATGTCAAATGTCAAGAAATAGATGCACCCATCAACAATATATATAACCACATACTTTTTAGAGAGGAAGGTTTTCTAGCATCTAATCAAGAACTTTATTCCGGTATGCTCATCTAGTTCTGTCATGTTGTGTGCTTTGACATGTTCTAGTTCTGCTCTCATCCTGATATGGTTATTGTTGATATACAGCAGCCTACATTTTCAAGGCTTATGATGAGATTGGATCAATGGGAGAAAAACTTGTAAGTTTAACTGCAAATTTTATTATTATGTTCATTGTTTTGGATTAAAAGTTTTCATGATGTTGTTTGAATTACTACTAATCATGTTTGTGTTAATATTGCTTAGATGGATTTAGTGCTGCTCATGAACTTCAAAAAAAATGTGCCAAGTATTTACTATTGCTAGTACAAAAGTTACTACTGCTAGTGACAGTTGGTAATTCTCAGAGATCAAGACTGCTTGAAGTTGCTAGCTAGTTGCTTCTGGAAAAGATTATAGATACTTAATTAGGAAAATATTGTAAGCCGACTAGGACTCCTTGGTGTATAAAAGGATGGCCAATTTTGTATTTGGTTCATTTATATACATTCCAATTTTATTGTATTTGAATTTGTTTTCATATATATTGATCTTTTAAATGTGACTAAAAGATGCATATAGTCACACTTTTGGTCACTGTTTTCTTAATTCGTTGTGTGACTAAATATTATAAAAGGCCACACAAACATAAAATTCATGTGACCATTGGATGATCAATAGTCACACAAAATACACATTTGTTCACTTTAAACAGCATATGGTCACACTTATTAACACTTTTGGCCACTGTTTGCTTAATGGTATGTGACTAAATACCCAAAACAAACATGCTTTGAGTGACTAAATATTACAAAAGGCCACGCAAACGTAAACTTCATGTGGCCATTGGATGATCTATAGTCACACAAAATACACATTTCTTCACTTTAAACAGCATACGACCACATTTATTAACACTTTTGGCCACTGTTTCCTAAATTGTATGTGACTATATACCCAAAACAAACATGCTTTGTGTGACTAAATATTACAAAAGGTCACACAAACATAAAATTCGCGTGGCCATTGGATGATCAATAGTCATACAAAATACACATTTCTTCACTTTAAACAGTATATGGTCACACTTATTAACACTTTTGGCCACTACTTGCTTAATGGTATGTGACTAAATACCCAAAACAAACATGCTTTGTGTGACTAAATATTACAAAAGGCCACACAAACATAAAATTCATGTGGCCATTGGATGATCAATAGGCACACAAAATACACATTTCTTCACTTTAAACAGCATATGGTCACACTTATTAACACTTTTGGCCACTGTTTGCTTAATGGTATGTGACTAAATACCCAAAACAACCATGCTTTGTGTGACTAAATATTACAGAAGGCCACACAAACATAAAATTTATGTGGCCATTGGATGATCTATAGTCACACAAAATACACATTTCTTCACTTTAAACAGCATATGGTCACACTTATTAACACTTTTGGCCACTTTGTGTTAAATTGTATGTGACTAACTCCAAAAAAACAACACCCATTGTGTGACTAAATCATCAAAAACGTCATATTTATTGTATATTCATGTGGCCACATGACGGGAAATTGTCGCACAAAATACACATTTACTTGAATATATCATCTCAAATGTCACATATATTATATATTTATGTGGCCAAAGGCTGAAAAATAGTTACTCTCAAAAAACATTCGCGTGACTATAAAGTGTTTACGATCACTGTTAATGACTAATCCAACAAAACTTGTGTCTAATTTGTCACACATATTCGGGGTTTTGGCCACTCTTTTTCGAAGGAAAAGGCCACGAACTCAACAATGTGACCATATGCCACCTACGGTGGCGGGACCTATGGTGACACACAACGAAAAAACGTGTGTGACTATATACATATCGTCACACATTTTTGGCGTGACCAATACAACTTTTTGTACCAGTGGATGATTCTTTTTGTATTTTTATATTTTATAAAAGCAAGTAAAATCTTGGGTTTTGAAGGAGTGGGCGGAATTAGTTGCTAGTCAACTAACCCAATTAACTAAAGATGCAATCAAAATAAAATAAAAAGAAATGAAAATAAACTAGTGTAATAATGTAGTGGAAACAATAATGAGAAAAGATGTGTTTACTCAGATTTCATTACTCCCTAGATATCTTTTACCGGTTGATTAGCTTGTTACAATTGCAGGGATGACGGGTTATATTCCTTAATACTAGTCATAGGGTCGTGTACAATATTCCCTAACTCTATAAGCTCCTACTTCACTCCTATGTCGAGCCGACTAAAAGCTCCTAACATGGGATCACTAGAATTCACTTATGCATTAAATACAACCAAAAATCGTAGTACACCTCTGATCATGTTTCTTAAGACGTTCAAGCAAGTTACCAATGGAAGTCTGTCAGTTTTCTTAAGCCTAACATCGAATACAATCATCCACAACAATTATAAACAAACCATCAACCAATAATCAACATCTAGGTTTCACCACATCTAAGCAAACACAATAAAAACCTAGCCTAGCATGTTAAAAGAAAGATAAGCATAAGATAGAATCACACAACACATAGACATACTTTATTATTATTGGAAAACTTATCTTCAATTAAGCATGGATGGAACAAGGGTTGAAACCCTTATTTTTACATAAAATTCGTCTAGGGTTTAAGCTCTCCAAAAGTTCTCCTAATGTTCCACACTTTACAATGAAAAATTGGAAAAAAAATATATATAGCTAATACATCCTGACGGCGTCACGTTGTAGTTTCTGACGGCGTCAACTCGCCGCCAAATTAAGGATCGCATTGCCCAGATCCAATCTTGATGCTGTCAAGAAGGAATAAAGCTCTGGGCCATCACAGATATATTGACCCTGACGGCCTTGGTGACGCCGTCAGGTCAATTGCACTAAAAATGTTTTGGGTCGTCATGTGTATTTTCCACTTCCACCTCTTTTGCCAAGCTTGACGTCGTCATGTGTGAAGTCTTGACATCGTCAGGTACTGTTCCCAGCAAGGATTTTGAGACTTTGCCGTTTTCTTCACTTTTATGCTCTAAAAACGTCCAAAATGCTTCCTTTTATAGATTTCTTCTCAAAAGTACCTAAAATGACAAAAGAAACGATTTAGGGCAGTAATTGATCAAATAATCATGAATTCGGACTTAAATGACCCCTTAAAAGCGGTACACTTTTCGCCTCATTAGTACCACTGAAACCAACCCCAGGGACTTAGCTCATGCTATCACTACTAGGAGTGGGTTGAATTATAAAGAAACAGAGTACCCGTCAACAACGAATGACCACGAGAAGGAGGCCCCACCAGTGAAGAATAATAGAAATCTGGATACACCAGTAGCGGTACACGAAAATAAATTTAAACCTTATGTTCCTCCCATTTCATTTCCAATAAGAGTTAAGGAGGAAAAGGAGCAAAAAAATTTTCAAAAATTTCTGGAAAGACTCAAAGATCTTAACATCAACATACCTTTTGTTGTGGCTTTAGAGAAAATGCCTAAATGTGCTAAGTTTATAAAGGATCTTCTCACCAGAAGGAGGCATGGAGATCCAAAACGGGTCACCTTAAACGAAAGATGCTCTTCTGTACTCCTAAACGAGATATCATCTAAGGAGAAGGACCCTGGGAGTTTCACCATTCCATGCACGATCAGAGGAACAACTTTTGAAAAGGCGTTAGCTGATTTAGGAGCAAACATTAGTCTAATGCCCTAGTAATTATATTTAAACATGGAGTTAGATGAATTGAAACCAACCCATATGTTCATTGAATTAGCAAACAAATCAACTCAATTCCCTGGGAGAGTCGCTGACAATGTTCTTGTCAAAATTGATAAATTCACATTTTTGGTTGACTTTGTGGTAATTGACATGGAAGAAGATGCTGATGTCTCGATTTTGTTAGGAAGACCATTCCTGGCTACTACACACGCCATGATTGATGTATTTAATAAGAAAATTTCTTTGGAAATTGGCAATGAGAAGATAACCTACAATTTGGAGTGATCTATGAAATATGTCACCTTCACTGATGACAACATTCAAGATTTTGATTTGATTGACTCAACGGTTCATGATTTTGTGTAGGAATCTCTCCCTCGAGAATAGTTAAACTCAATTCTTTCAACTGATGAAGATCAAAATTCAGGAAGTGATGGGACAATTCAGGAGGATAACGGAAAAAATGATGAAGCACCATTACGGTATAACGAAGGTGAACAGGTTACGCAAAATTCACTAGAAGAAGATTCGATCGATGTCAAGGCATTTGAAACTATGAAAGAAAATACACCTATCCCTAAACTCAAGGAGCTCCCACCTCATTTGGAATATGCTTTCCTAAATGAGAATCCTGAGTTCCCTATCATTATTTCATCATCCCTTTCTAAACAAGAGAAGATGCTATTGTTACAAGTACTAAGCAATCATAAAAGTGCAATTGCTTGGAAAGTTTCTGAAATTAAGGGGATTAGCCCTTCATTTTGCTCTCATAAAATTCTTATGGAGGACGATTTCAAACCGGTGGTACAACCACAATGAAGATTAAACCTGAAAGTTAAAGATGTGGTGAAAGATGAAATAATCAAGCTTTCGGATGCAACCTTGATCTATGCCATTTCTGACAGTGCTTGGGTTATTCCAATTCATGTTGTACCTAAGAAAGGAGGAATGGCAGTTATAGTCAACAAAAACAAAAAGATGGTCCCCATCAGAACTGTAACAGGTTGGAGAGTTTGCATCGATTACAGAAAGCTCAATGACGCTACTCAAAAAGATCATTTCCCACTCCCTTTCATCTATCCAATGTTAGAAATACTTTCTGGTCACAAATACTATTGTTTCCTTGATGGTTTTTCTGGTTACTTTCAGATACATATTGCTCCAGAAGATCAGGAAAAGACTACTTTTACTTGTTCTTACGGGAACATTCGCCTATCGACATATGCCTTTTGGTCTTTGCAACGCACCAGCCACTTTCCAGAGATGCATGATCGCTATATTTTTCGATATGTGTCAGGACTTCATTGAGGTATTCATGGACGATTTTTCTGTCTTTGGTAATTCTTTCAATTTTTGTTTGAATAATTTATCCAAAATGTTAGCTAGGTGTGAAGAAACCAACTTAGTACTAAACTGGTAAAACTGCCATTTCGTGGTTAAGGAAAGAATTGTTTTAGGGCACAAAATTTCCCAATTAGGTATTGAAGTTGATAAAGCAAAAATTGATGTCATATCTTGGTTGCCTTATCTCACTAATCTTAAAGGAATCAGAAGTTTTTTAGGACACGCGGGGTTTTATAGGAGATTTATTACAGATCCTCTAAAATAGCTAAACCCATGACCCAACTTCTCTTCAAGGATGCAAATTTTGATTTTAATAACGATTGTAAACAAGCTTTTGATATTTTTAAAAATAAACTAACCACTGCCCCGGTTATTATAGCACCTGATTGGAATAATGATTTTAAACTCATGTATGACGCGAGCGACAACGCTGTAGGGGCTGTTCTTGGGCAATGAATAGATAAAAAAAATTTAAACTGATTTACTATGCTAGTAAAACATTGAACGATGCTCAAGAACATTACACCACCACTGAGAAAAAACTTTTAGCAGTAGTTTACCCTTTTGACAAATTCAGGTCTTATTTAGTAATGTCAAAAACTGTTGTCTACACTGATCACTCTGCTTTGAAGTATTTATTTGGTAAACAGGATGTGAAACCTTGATTGATACGATGGGTACTACTGTTACAAGAATTCAAGACTGAGATTAGGGATAAGAAGGGGGTAGAGAACTTGGCAGCAGACCATCTATCCAGACTAGAAAATCTGGAACTTGAAAAATTAAACAAGGATGCTATACGTGAATCATTTCCTGATGAGCATTTGATGTTAGTAAGAATCAGAGAACCAGACCTAGATCCTTTGTATGCAGATTACGCTAACTATCTTGCTTCGAGGATCTTACCCAGCAACCAAACATACGATCAGAAAAGGAAATTCTTTTCAGACTTGAAATATTATTTTTGGGACGATCCGTATTTGTTTAGATCATGAGCCGATGGAATTATTAGACGGTGCGTATTCAGTGATGAACTGCTACGAATCCTGGAGCATTGTCACAAGGACCCACCGGAGGACATCATGGAGCAAACACAACCGCAAGAAAAGTATTTGAGGCAGGGTTTTATTGGCGGAGCATTTTTAAGGATGGCGCGAAATTTGTAAAGAATTGCGACGCATGCCAAAGGTCAGGTAACATATCTTCACGTAATCAAATGCCTTTAAACAATATAATGGGTTGTGAAGTTTTCGATGTTTGGGGAATCGACTTTATGGGTCCATTTACCCCGTCCGGGAAAAAATTTTACATTCTAGTAGCTGTTGATTATGTGTCAAAATGGGTAAAAGCTGAAGCTCTACCTACTAACGATGCTAGAGTTTTCGTTATATTTCTTAAAAAACTTTTTTCAAGATTTAGGGTTCCTAAATCACTAATAAATGATCGAGGGACACACTTTTGTAACTCATTAATGGAAAAAACTCTTATGCGATACGGGGTAGTGCATAGGTTGGCTACGCCTTACCACCCCAAAACTAGCGGGCAAACGGAAAACACTAATCGTGTGATTAAGCGCATTTTGGAAAAATCTGTTAGCAAAAATCAAAAAGATTGGGCAAACAAGTTAGACGATGCCTTATGGGCATTCAGGACAGCTCACAAAACGCCTTTAGGAAGTACACCATTTTGTATTGTTTATGGGAAAGCTTGTCATCTGCCAGTTGCATTAGAACATAAGGCCTATTGGGCACTTAAAAATGCTAATTTTGATCCAGATGAAATCAAGAAACTCAAATACTCGCAGATCAATAAGCTAGCTGAATTAAGGGATGAGGCTTACGATCATTCAAAAGCTTACAAGGATCGAACCATAAGATAGCACAATGTGAGGATAAAAGAAAAAGAATTTGAGGTTGGACAAAAGGTGCTTGTCTACAACTCTAGGCTTAAGCTATTTCCTGGAAAGTTGAAATCATGATGGTGCGGGCCATATACTGTAATGGAGGTATTCCCATACGGAACAATTGAGGTCATCAACAATGAAGAACATCGCTTTAAAGTTAACTGGCACAGGGCTAAAATCTATTACCGTGAATGACAATCGGAAATTATCTGAAAGCTTCTATTTTGCACCTACTTAATAACACCACGACCCTGAGTCTAACTTAAAGACTCATAAATAAACAAAAGTGATTTTTCGGGAGACAGCCTGAATTATCCCTTTCTTTTCTCTTTTTATTAGTTTAGTTTGTTTGGTATGTTTTGTTATGATTTTTTACAAGTAATAGAGAAAGAAGGATGGTGGAATAGCTGGCCACAGAGTTTTCACTACTAGAATTCGTCTCAGGAACATTTTATGGCGTAACTTCTTCTATGGTAACTGATGAGACGAAAAGTGTTACGCTTTTTAAGGGGTCATTAAAGCCTTAAGTCGTGATAATATGATCAAATATTATATTAAATCGTTCCTTTGTCATTTTAGGTACTTTTGGGAGGAATTCTGGAAAACATAGCATTTTGGACGTTTTTAGAGCATAAAAGTGAAGAAAATGACAAAGTCAAAAATTCAAGATGGAACAGTACCTGACGGCGTCAAAAGCTACAAGGTGACGCCGTCACTTGTCGATAAAGAGGTGGATATTTACTTTGCACTTGACGGGCCAGAAAGATTTTGAGGCATTTACACGTGACGGCGTCACATGTTATTTCACCAAGGTGGTCACGTTTTAAGTTAAAGAGAGACGGCCCAGAACACTTTCCACCCAGACGTCGTCAAGAGTAGATCTAGGCAATCAAGAAACCCTAACATGGCAAGATGACGGCGTCACATCCTAAAAGGTGACGTCAAGTTGTAAAATCTATATATATTTTTCTATTTTTCATTCATTAGGAGAGGACTTTTGGTAGGAACTTAGGGTACGAACCCTAGTCGACTTTTGCAGCTATTTTGAGGTTTCAAAGCATCTTTTCTTCAATGATTAATTGAAGATAAGTAATCTATCAATCATTCAATATGTCTATGTATTGTTTGATTTTATCTTATGCTTGTCTTTCTTTTAACATGCTAGGCTAGGTTTGTTTGTGTTTGCTTAGGTCTAATAAAACCCAGTTATTGATTATTTATTGAATGGTTTGTTACTAATTATTGAGGGTGGATGTTTATCGATGTTAGGCTTAAGAAAACTGGCAATACTCCAATGGTAACATGCTTGAACGTCTTAAGAAACATGAATCGGATGTGTACTACGGTTATTTGGTTGTATTTAATGCATGAGCCACTGTTTAACGTGTCGTCTTAGGAGGAGATAAGAGCTTATAGAGTTGGGGAAGATCGTACACAGCCCCACGAATGGTATTAAGGAATACAACCCGGCATCCACGCAATTGTAACAAACCTATCAATTAGTAAAAGACAACTAGGGAGTAGTGAAATCTAAGTAAACACGTTTGTCTCCATATTAGAAGTCTCTCACATTTATTTTCAGTTATTTTATTTTTATTTGCATTTGTAGTATTTGGGTTAGTTGACTAGCAACTAATTTCGCCCGCTCTTCCAAAACCCGAGAATTTTACTTGCTTTCCATAAAATATAAAAATACAAAAAAGAATCGTCCCTCACCCCTAGACCTAGTTTAGATCATTTTCAATCCTAACGAACACTATTCCCTGTGGAGAACGATCAATCTCCCTGGATTTACCACTACACTATACTACATCGGTCAGGTACACTTGCCTGGTGGGGATTGTAAGCTTCTCAAGATCCCTTGAGAAGTAAAACTTTTAAGTTTCAATCCACACGCATCAAAGTTTTTGGTGCCGCTGCCGGGGAATAGTTATTGTTTAGGTTGAATTTTATTTTTATTAGGTCTACTCATTAGATTCCTATCTAGTGGGATTTTTATTTTATTTTTATAGATTTTCTTTAGTCTATATTTTTCTTTGTTCCTTTGTTCGTAACCATTACCATCCGCCATCATGGAAGGTGGTAATATCTTTGACCCCATCAATCCACCACAACAAAACCCACCATAACCAAACCAACCTCCTAGAGCCCGCATTTTAGGAGAGTACTCCCGTCCTAGCCACCAAGGCTATTGAAACACCATTGAGCTCACTCAAGGAGCCAATGTATCTCCCTTGTGATCCGACACCATCCGGTTGGTGCAAAGCGGATGTGCATTCCACGGACTTTGTTCCGAAGATCCAAATCAACACCTCAAGGATTTTCTTAAAATCATAGATTTCATAGACCTTGATGTTGAAACTCGAGAGACGACCCGATTACGTCTCTTTCAATTCTCTCTACGTGACCATGCTAGTCAATGGTTTGAGCGTTTACCCGCGGGATCCATCACATCTTGGGATGATCTCACCTCTCATTTGCTTGCTTAATTTTTCCCACCAGGAAGAACCACCAAGTTAAGGAATGACATCTTGATGTTCCAACAACATCAAGGCAAAACTCTTTACGAAGTATGGACTCGTTTCAAGGACTTACTTCAAAAAGTCCCTCATCATGGCATAGATCTTTGGCTTCAAATCCAAATCTTCTATGACAATGTCGACTACCATACTAAGCGCACCATTGATCGATCCGCCGGGGGCAGATTGCGTGACAAAGACGCCAAAAAATCATGGGAAATCATCGATGAACTTGCATTCTACGATGATGAACTGTGGGAAACTGCTCATGTTGTAAACTCGGTTGTCAAAGCGATTTCATCCGGAAAAGACTACTCAGCTCTCCGAAGAAAGCCTTTGTGAACTTGAGAGAAGGGTTGACTATCTAATTTAAAAACAAAATAGACCCTTAAGTCCAAAACGAGCAGCGGTTAACTCTATCTCAGACATAAAACCAGCACCGTTGTCCGAATCACCTCTTAGGGAAAACGTTGAATCCTTCCATAAGCATGCTCGACCCAATCCACCTCCTCAGGAACCAAGTCCAAAATTCGAAGCTTGAATGAGAGAGTATATGTCAACACACTCTGAAAGGTTGGAAAAATTCAAGGAGGCCGTCTATAGACAGAAGGAGGAGAAGAAGGAGATAGAAGAAAAGATGGCGGATATGATGAACCTGTTGAAGGAGTACACAAAAATAAAAGCTCCGGAAAAGGTTTTAGTAAGGAAGGAAAGTGACACCCCCACCACCAAGTTTGTTAACTCTATATCCATTATCCGCAAAAGCAATAAGGAGGAGGAAACCCCTGATGCATGGACCATTGAGGAACCACCAAAGTCTCAACCATTAGGGTATTATCTAAAACATGGTATTAATGAGGAAACCATAACTAACTGGGTAAGGGGCGACAGACGTAACTACTCATCAAAAAAGGTCTCTAGAGAGGAAAAAGGAGGAAGAGGTGAGTACGATACGTTACCTGGGGGGTCGGTATACGAGAAGCTATTGAAGCAAAAAGTAGCCACGAAGCAAATGGCTTATGGTAATTTCGAGATACCAGCTAGCATTGGGAAACTGCAATATTTAAATGCTTTCGCCGATCAATGGTCGGAGGTAAACCTGATGCCCTTAACCACTTATGCCAAGTTAACTAAAGAAATACCAGCTACTACCTGAGTTAGGCTTTCCTTTACTAGTCACTCTTACGTGTACCCTTTAGGAGTTGCAGAAGATGTGTTGGTTAACATAGCAGGTTTCATATATGCCGTAGATTTCATGATCATTGACGATAGAGAAAACAATAATATGCTGCTAATCCATGGAGCACCATTCCTTACCACAATAAGGGCTGTTATTAAGTATGAAAAAGTGAAATTGAGCTTAAGTCTGGGCAACGAAGGATTCACTTTCCTATGACCCCACGGTATGTTAGAGAGAGCATGATGGAAAGAAAGCTTAAGAGCAATGTGGACACACCTCGAAATCACGTTCAAGATGGAATCCTCGCATGGGAGGCAAAGATTAAGAACTACCGAGAAGCTAAGTTTGAGAAATGCGGAGATGAGAATAGCGATCATGTTGAATTTGAGTGCAATCAGCATATGGAGGATCATACCGAGTTTATGGAAGGAGATTTGGTACTCTTAAGCCATTCGGGGATTAAATTACTTCCCGATAAACTAAGATCCTGGTGCTATAGACCATTTAGAGTCAAAAACTTATTTCCAAATGGAACAGTAGTTCTAATTAATGAAACAGGTGGAAAGACGATTGTAAATATAGAGCGATTGAAACATTACCCCAACGATAGAAAAGGCTCTATCAATAATGGATACATCATTCTGAGAGATGAGGTCACATAATAGACCGTGACTTTGAGTCTAGCTACAAGACTCATTCATAAAGAAAAGCGCTTCTTGAGAGGCAAACCAAGCTTTTATTTGTTTGCTTGTTTGTTTATTTGTTTTATTTGCTTCCGTATGTGTGTTCTTATTTCTATTGTTTATGATTCATGTTTCAAGTAAAATTTTGAAAATGATTTATTTTGGTTTTAACTTCGTCTTAATTACATATAAAGGTATTTTGCAAAAGATAAGTGTAAGAGAAATCCAAATATGTTTTCAAAGAATGAATTGAACATGAGCGATAACAATGAGATATAAACATACATATTAGTAATTGTTTGAGTCAAATGCTTGTATCGAGTCACAATGATATTTTGCAGGAATTCCTGGAATTAAGGCATAGGTTTTTCTAGAAATTTTCCGGAAACTAAACATAAAATTTCTCTCAGATCAATTCTGACGGCGTCAGAAATTAAAACCTGACGACGTCAGGTACAAATTTTCTGAATATTTTGTAAGTTTTGTTTTTCTACCGGAATTATAAAGTGTTGTTAAATCTTTCACTTATAAACTCCAGGAATCTACAACCATTCATTCCACAAGCATTATATATTTATTTTCTTTTTAGGATTTTATTTTATGTAGATTTTACCGCCGATTTTACACTTGGTTTTCTTGTTTGTTTTCTCAGGTTTAACAGGTTATATTGGACAAGAAGATGTAAATGGATGGTCAAGTTTTTGGGTATCAAGTTTCAAGTTTTTGGCGTTGCTTTAATCTTGAATTTGTTACATTCTCTTGTGTAACACCCCCATTTCTCACTGATCGCAGCGGATAAAGTGTTTGGGGTATTACTTCATAGAATCATAGATACAGTAATAGAAAACGACTCGAAAAGAGACGACTTGAAAATTTAGTTATCATTCATAATTATCAGAGTTTTAATTATAAAAGATATACTTTTATTTTGTTGAGGACCCAAAAATCTAAGAGTTAGGTTGGTGGTGTTTGAATGATAACCATGAAAAGTCCTCCGAGTTCAATACCTCCTTCTGCCATAAGTCCATAGAAGTAATAAACCTAGAATACATGCTTAAAAAGTCAACACTAGGTGTGTGACACCCCCAAAATTTACAACGCAGCGGAATACCAATTTGAGTGTCACTTCATAGTTCATACACACAAGTTACATAAAACTATCTCAAAAGAGACGTTTAATAAAATATCACATTCGATTTGATAAATCAGAGTACAAAGTTCCAACAATTTATATTTAAAACTTAAGTTACAAGAGTTCAAAAATGACTCATTTGCATATTTAAAGAAAATAATTATCGAATGTGAAGAAAACAAGTCCTTCAATGTTAGATATCCACGCGACTCCGATTGCTCCCAATGCTCAACTAGCAAATAATACCTGAGAAAATACATGCTAAAAAGTCAACATAAAGTTGAGTGACTTCATAGAGTTTAATAAATAAGTAGTCGAATACAAGCATAAATCAGTTTAAAATACGATGGGCTACGTTGTTATACACCCATAATTAAGTTGACATGTAACAAATACAAGTCGGGTAATAAAGATTATAGTATTGAGAATTATGAAACCGAAACCTTGACCATGATTTTGTGCCCCGAGGTAAAAATTGTCAGTTTACCCCAAACTCTCAAGATTATGTTACCGTACCCAGTCAAAGCCGGCTAAGCCTAATATGCATATCCATAATAATAGCGTTTCCAACGGAATTAACGGTTTCATGGTGGGGACTTAATTGGCAAGAAGCATTCATTCACTATAATCATATAATCGGGTCCAGCATACCAAAAATTACTTGTATTCAGTTTGTAAAACTAGCATGTATCCCCCTCGCGAGGTTTATAAAACATTTAAGTAAGTAAAAGCGAGGCTATGAACTCACCTCGAAGTGAATGAGCAACCAACATAAGCAGATAAACAAAAAGAAAGGCACAACGGCAACCGAACTTCTCGATTTTATGCAACGATGAGAAGATAAATATCAACGAAGAAAAGAATGAAGGCATAAAGTCTTAGTCGCGACCTAAAATAACGGCGCTATTAGAAGAATGAAATATATATATAAACTGACACATAAGTCGTGTATATATAAATAAAGTGTAGTAGAATCCATATGTGTGCACAACTTAAGTTATTTATTGTACAAGCCTTAATAAAAAATATATATATATATATATATATTCATTTCTAAGTTACGACACTTTTTCCGAAAAATTTCTATTTTTAGAAAGTTTTTATTTTTAGAAGGTTTCTATTTTTAAAAGTTTCCATTTCTGGAAAATTTAGAAATTTAGGATGTTAATATCGACCCATAGTAATGATCATTTTCTCCGACAACACTAGCTTACCAAAGTTAATCCAAACACTCCTCTTTTATAAGTAATCTATGTGTATATATGACCTAAACACGAACTTACCATTTTTAGACATCGCCAAATGCACCCTAACATTTTATTAGTCATCTAATAATATTCATTAAAGTTTCGAGAGCTCAAACGTACTCAAAGAAGCTCTAAAACCCAATTTTGACCAAAAATCAGCAAGTATTTTATGACTTTTCAGAAATAATTTTCATCAAGTTTGACCTCACTTTTACCCTATCATTTAACATTTTAAGACCAAGATTTCCTGAATTTTTACGTAAAACATCAAACTAAGCAACTTTCATGTTTTAACGGAAGGCTGGTTCGGACCAGAAAAGGCTCAAAACCTTGCTTAAAAACTGTATCAGCTCACTTTGATAAACAAGTGCTGTCATTTTTTAAAAGAAAAATGTAGAACTGATTTTAATCAAAATCACCCTCACTTTCGCACTTTCACACCCCAATTCCTTGCGGTAGACTAAAAATGTCGTTTCGGACAACTTTCATGTTTTGGCCGAAGGCCGAAACGGGTCAGAAGGTGTCCGAAACAACCCATTTCAGTTCTGCCAGAAATTACCCATTTTCAAAAGTCCAGAATTTTAACACAACCATTTTCCAAACTTCGGACGGCCATAAAAACTTCGTTTTTAAGAGTTACGGGTCCAATTTTTTTTTTTTTTAAATGATCGTCTCGATGAATACTAACATATTTCAAAGCCTAAATTTTATAAAAATATTTTCACGACACCCGAACGAGGCGCCAAAAATTTCTGCAAAAATTTAACTCTTTCAAAACTTGTAATTCTCATTCAAACTTCATCAAATCAATATCACAACTTCGCAAAAGTATCACCAATCCTACTCCCCATCATCTAACGCATTAAACCAACAATTTCTATAGCTCAAAACTATTATACACACGATCATATGGATTCCAAAATAGTGAAAATAAACAATACATATAAATATAACAAAGTGGTATTGAAAAAGGTTTCAACAAGCTTACAAAAACAAGAAGAACACATGCAACAACCTCTCTAATAAACCCACGAAATTCGTTACAATCACACCCTTGATACCAAACGGATTTTTATTATCAAAACTACATTTCCCATCATTATTTTACAAAACCCATTCAAGAAAACTAGTGTACCCACGATTTTGGGTACCAAATCGAGACAAACGAGTTGAAACTCGTGTCACCCACCTTCAAAAAGGCTTCAAAACTATGTTTCTTCAAAAACCCAACAAGAAAAAGATGAAAAGGATGGCGTTTAGGGGCGGTGGTGATGATTTCGAGATGTTAGAGTGGTCCAAAACGTGCGTGGTTTGTACCAAAAGATAGATCGTGAAGAGATGGTTAAGATGGTGGTGTCATTTTTGGTGTGAGGGTGGCGGTGGTGGTGCTATTGGGGGTTTAAGGTGGCGGTGGTGTTGATATATAAAAGAGAGAGAGAGAGAGAGAGAGAGAGAGAGAGAGAGAGAGAGAGAGTGATAATGTTGGTGAGGGTGTTGATGTTGTTTGTGAATCCAGGAACCAACAAGGACGATTTTGTGGTTACTCTTTTAAAAAAAAAATATATAATGGTAATAATAATAATAATGTTATTAGTGGTAAGGTGGGTTAAGTAGCCCGGTGTAAATACACGGATCAAACCCGAAACCTTAAATAACAAATCAACTTTCTCGAACCGAAGACGTTCCAAAAATATAAATATCCGAACCGATATTAAAATAATTAAAATTGTTAGATTATCCTATTTTGCTTTCTTTTTAAGTGTATACACGGTATCACGGGTATGCTTGGTCCGTAAAAATATAAAAGAAACCCGAAAATTTGCATTTATAGAAAACATTTTTATAAAATAATAAATAACTTATTTTAATATGTTTATTAAAATAATTTATGATAATTAAATATAAAATTAATTATTATCATGTCAGTACGCGTTGTGGGTAGTTTTTCACTTATTGCGAGATAATTTATCGTTTTCAAATCGAATGAGTTCGGAACAGTTCAAAAAGGAAATATAAGTAATAATATGTATAATTTATTATTAAAATGCTTCCGAAAAATTACGGGTACGCGTTACGACATACGTGGTTAGATTCTCTCGGTAAAAATAAATTTACTTAAAATAGGATAATAAGTAAACTGTAAAATGTATGAGGTTTACGTAAAAATGTCAAAATAATAATAATAATAATAATAATAATAATAATAATAATAATAATAATAATAATAATAATAATAATAATAATAATAATAATAATAATAATAATAATAATAATACATATAAAATACGACTATTTAGGAGAAATAAAGTATATAGAACACCTAGACTGATCGTAGTCTAGTGTTGGTTACTAATTATGCATTACGCAATTGAGCTTTCTTGATTATACATAAAAATATTTAGTTAAATAAATAATGAAAAAAAAATAGACGTAGAAAAGGGATAAGTATTCTTTCATTAGAATATTATATTAATTTAATACAAGGCGAAATTTACCAATGGTTACAGTACATACCCCTTAAATGGAATCTCGTCCCGAGATTCAGTCTGTGTTATCCGTCGAAGTGGTGTCGGTGAAGAGGTGTGGTTAGTCGTAAAGAAATGAAGTCTTAAATAACAAGCGATGTCGTTCGATTCTCATTGACTCAGAATACAGTGTACGGTAAGGTTGAATATACGGAGTAAAGATAGAGTAAGAATCTGCTTAGTTGTTGTGCTCGATCGTATGAATATCGTTGAGTTGTTTATGCTCACACAAGAATTTTGGGATTCTTGAAAACCAAGTCAGAACATAGTCCTAATATAACTATTTCCAGTATCTTAAAATTCATTTTTAAGTCGAACATAGGTGGTCAGTCTATGTTCCACTGTCCCTAGGTTAAATATAAGTGATCAGCCTATATTTAACCGAGGTTTGATGAATTTTGAAATACTCAACTTAGTTATACCTGTAATATGTCCGTTGTCCACACCGGGCCAGAATCACGGAACTTTAACAATGAAGGTTTCTGAAGAGGACTTGATGAATGTAGAGAAAGTTGCTGAACTTCAGCTTTTGTAGATAACGAATTAGTTTATAAGAATTATAGGAAAATGACGAATAATAAAACAATAACAAAATAGTTCATGAGGTAATAATAAATCAATGTTTTAAGTTAATGAGAGGGGGTAGAGTAAATTTTAAGAAGCAACAAAATGGTTCATAGATTGGTGACAATTTCGAAAAATGACAAGATGATTTGTAAGATGATAACAATTAGTTTATTCGAAACTAGTCCAAAACAGTTTATGTAATAGTAGTATATCAGTAATTTAGTTTATAGATGATGGTAAAGTAGTTCGTAAGAGAGTGTAAAGAGTCGGATAAAACGTTTATAATAAATATCCTTTATACAAATAAGAAATAACGCTCAGGTAAATAGGTATAAATACTCAAGAGAAAATCAAGTGTATATAGATAGTCTTTTATATAATTAGTATCAATTCGGAAAAGGGTGCAGAAATGCTCAGAAAACATAAGTTTACGGGGAGTAAAGAAATCAAGAGTAATTGATAAATTGTAACGAGTTTCGCCATCAGATGTAGTGATAGAATATAAGGTTATTAAAGAGTTTAGAGGCCATTGTAATCACCTACAATGTTCGACAAATAAAAGAAACCATTGTGCAACACACAATGTTAATAAAGTAAATGAGACCATTGTATAACCCACAATGTCTTAATAGTAAATGAGACCATTGTAATCAACTACAATGTCTTGAAAAAGTTTCATAGATCACAAGAATGTAGAGTAGGCATGAGAGAGCAAAATCATTACTAGGGGATATATTCATTAGTCATATAATAGAAGTATGGATGAAAAATAGAGCATATAAGTTACCTGGGAGCAAGCGTACGTGGATATCGAACAATGATGAAAGACTTAAAAAGAATTTCAAAAATCAGTTATAGTTTAGGTTTTGAAAACGACCTAATTCGCTATAACTAAAGCTCTGATACCATTCCGTGACACCCCCAAAATTTACAACGCAGCGGAATACCAATTTGAGTGTCACTTCATAGTTCATACACACAAGTTACATAAAACTTTCTCAAAAGAGACGTTTAATAAAATATCACATTCGATTTGATAAATCAGAGTACAAAGGTCCCAACAATTTATATTTAAAACTTAAGTTACAAGAGTTCAAAAATGACTCATTTGCATATTTAAAGAAAATAATTATCGAATGTGAAGAAAACAAGTCCTTCAATGTTAGATATCCACGCGACTCCGATTGCTCCCAATGCTCAACTAGCAAATAATACCTGAGAAAATACATGCTAAAAAGTCAACATAAAGTTGAGTGACTTCATAGAGTTTAATAAATAAGTAGTCGAATACAAGCATAAATCAGTTTAAAATACGATGGGCTACGTTGTTATACGCCCATAATTAAGTTGACATGTAACAAATACAAGTCGGGTAATAAAGATTATAGTATTGAGAATTATGAAACCGAAACCTTGACCATGATTTTGTGCCCCGAGGTAAAAATTGTCAGTTTACCCCAAACTCTCAAGATTGTGTTACCGTACCCAGTCAAAGCCGGCTAAGCCTAATATGCATATCCATAATAATAGCGTTTCCAACGGAATTAACGGTTTCATGGTGGGGACTTAATTGGCAAGAAGCATTCATTCACTATAATCATATAATCGGGTCCAGCATACCAAAAATTACTTGTATTCAGTTTGTAAAACTAGCATGTATCCCCCTCGCGAGGTTTATAAAACATTTAAGTAAGTAAAAGCGAGGCTATGAACTCACCTCGAAGTGAATGAGCAACCAACATAAGTAGATAAACAAAAAGAAAGGCACAACGGCAACCGAACTTCTCGATTTTATGCAACGATGAGAAGATAAATATCAACGAAGAAAAGAATGAAGGCATAAAGTCTTAGTCGCGACCTAAAATAACGGCGCTATTAGAAGAATGAAATATATATATAAACTGACACATAAGTCGTATATATATAAATAAAGTGTAGTAGAATCCATATGTGTGCACAACTTAAGTTATTTATTGTACAAGCCTTAATAAAAATATATATATATATATATATATATATTCATTCCTAAGTTACGACACTTTTTCCGAAAAATTTCTATTTTTAGAAAGTTTTTATTTTTAGAAGGTTTCTATTTTTAAAAGTTTCCATTTCTGGAAAATTTAGAAATTTAGGATGTTAATATCGACCCATAGTAATGATCATTTTCTCCGACAACACTAGCTTACCAAAGTTAATCCAAACACTCCTCTTTTATAAGTAATCTATGTGTATATATGACCTAAACACGAACTTACCATTTTTAGACATCGCCAAATGCACCCTAACATTTTATTAGTCATCTAATAATATTCATTAAAGTTTCGAGAGCTCAAACGTACTCAAAGAAGCTCTAAAACCCAATTTTGACCAAAAATCAGCAAGTATTTTATGACTTTTCAGAAATAATTTTCATCAAGTTTGACCTTACTTTTACCCTATCATTTAACATTTTAAGACCAAGATTTCCTGAATTTTTACGTAAAACATCAAACTAAGCAACTTTCATGTTTTAACGGAAGGCTGGTTCGGACCAGAAAAGGCTCAAAACCTTGCTTAAAAACTGTATCAGCTTACTTTGATAAACAAGTGCTGTCATTTTTTAAAAGAAAAATGTAGAACTGATTTTAATCAAAATCACCCTCACTTTCGCACTTTCACACCCCAATTCCTTGCGGTAGACTAAAAATGTCGTTTCGGACAACTTTCATGTTTTGGCCGAAGGCCGAAACGGGTCAGAAGGTGTCCGAAACAACCCATTTCAGTTCTGCCAGAAATTACCCATTTTCAAAAGTCCAGAATTTTAACACAACCATTTTCCAAACTTCGGACGGCCATAAAAACTTCGTTTTTAAGAGTTACGGGTCCAATTTTTTTTTTAAATGATCGTCTCGATGAATACTAACATATTTCAAAGCCTAAATTTTATAAAAATATTTTCACGACACCCGAACGAGGCGCCAAAAATTTCTGCAAAAATTTAACTCTTTCAAAACTTGTAATTCTCATTCAAACTTCATCAAATCAATATCACAACTTCGCAAAAGTATCACCAATCCTACTCCCCATCATCTAACGCATTAAACCAACAATTTCTATAGCTCAAAACTATTATACACACGATCATATGGATTCCAAAATAGTGAAAATAAACAATACATATAAATATAACAAAGTGGTATTGAAAAAGGTTTCAACAAGCTTACAAAAACAAGAAGAACACATGCAACAACCTCTCTAATAAACCCACGAAATTCGTTACAATCACACCCTTGATACCAAACGGATTTTTATTATCAAAACTACATTTCCCATCATTATTTTACAAAACCCATTCAAGAAAACTAGTGTACCCACGATTTTGGGTACCAAATCGAGACAAACGAGTTGAAACTCGTGTCACCCACCTTCAAAAAGGCTTCAAAACTATGTTTCTTCAAAAACCCAACAAGAAAAAGATGAAAAGGATGGTGTTTAGGGGCGGTGGTGATGATTTCGAGATGTTAGAGTGGTCCAAAACGTGCGTGGTTTGTACCAAAAGATAGATCGTGAAGAGATGGTTAAGATGGTGGTGTCATTTTTGGTGTGAGGGTGGCGGTGGTGGTGCTATTGGGGGTTTAAGGTGGCGGTGGTGTTGATATATAAAAGAGAGAGAGAGAGAGAGAGAGTGATAATGTTGGTGAGGGTGTTGAGGTTGTTTGTGAATCCAGGAACCAACAAGGACGATTTTGTGGTTACTCTTTGAAAAAAAAATATATAATGGTAATAATAATAATAATGTTATTAGTGGTAAGGTGGGTTAAGTAGCCCGGTGTAAATACACGGATCAAACCCGAAACCTTAAATAACAAATCAACTTTCTCGAACCGAAGACGTTCCAAAAATATAAATATCCGAACCGATATTAAAATAATTAAAATTGTTAGGTTATCCTATTTTGTTTTCTTTTTAAGTGTATACACGGTATCACGGGTATGCTTGGTCCGTAAAAATATAAAAGAAACCCGAAAATTTGCATTTATAGAAAACATTTTTATAAAATAATAAATAACTTATTTTAATATGTTTATTAAAATAATTTATGATAATTAAATATAAAATTAATTATTATCATGTCAGTACGCGCTGTGGGTAGTTTTTCACTTATTGCGAGATAATTTATCGTTTTCAAATCGAATGAGTTCGGAACAGTTCAAAAATGAAATATAAGTAATAATAAGTATAATTTATTATTAAAATGCTTCCGAAAAATTATGGGTACGCGTTACGACATACGCGGTTAGATTCTCTCGGTAAAAATAAATTTACTTAAAATAGGATAATAAGTCAACTGTAAAATGTATGAGGTTTACGTAAAAATGTCAAAATAATAATAATAATAATAATAATAATAATAATAATAATAATAATAATAATAATAATAATAATAATAATAATAATAATAATAATAATAATAATACAGATTATTATTATTATTATTATTATTATTATTATTATTATTATTATTATTATTATTATTATTATTATTATTATTATTATTATTATTATTATTATTATTATTATTATTATTATTATTATTGATGATGATAGTTCGGATTTGGGTGACCGCAATGTCAAGCAATGTAAGAGGAAGATTTGTGATGGTCATTATACTGCTGCGGTCAGAGTTCTTTCGTCTTCTGGTATTGCACCTTATGATGTTTCTACTCTTGATGACTTAAAAGCTAAGCACCCTTTCCAGTCTGCTCCTCTTTTGCCTGATATACCTATTGATCATCATCACCTTACTGCATCTACTGCTACGGTTCTTGACATGATTAAGAGTTTCCCGCGTGGTACTTCTTGTGGGCGAGATGGTTTGCGCGCTCAACACCTTTTGGATTGTTTAAATGGTGCGGCTGTGGCTATTTCTGATGAATTGATCGCATCTATCACCCAAGTGGTGAACCTTTTCCTTGCTGGTAAATGCCCGAGGGAGTTGGGTGAGTACATTGCTAGTGCTCCTCTCACACCCTTAGTCAAACCAGGTGGGGGTATTCGTCCTATTGTTGTTGGGACTGTTTGGAGGCGGTTAGTTTCCAAGGTTTGTGCATCCATGATTGGTCATTCTTCAGATGGTTATTTAGATGATTTACAATTTGGTGTTGGAGTATCGGGAGGAGGGGAGGCTATTCTTCATGCAGTGAATCGTTTGGTTGAGGATCGAGGGGGTGATGTTGGTCTTTCTATGTTGTTGGTTGATTTTAAAAACGCCTTCAACATGGTGGATCGGGCTGTTATGTTGCGTGAGGTTCGGCTTCATTTTCCGGCTATTTCACAATGGGTGGAATTCTGTTACTCTAGCCCCGCTAGATTATATTATGGTGAGCATTCTCTTTGGTCTCATCAAGGTGTGCAACAAGGTGATCCGCTTGGGCCTCTTCTTTTTGCTTTAGTGTTACATCCCCTGGCATGTAAGATTAGAGACTCTTTTAACCTTTCTTTTCAAGCATGGTATCTGGATGATGGTACTATTATTGGAGATACTTTGGTTGTGGGTAAGGTTTTAGAGTTGATTATGATGGATGGACCTAGTCGTGGCTTACACCTTAACGTTGATAAAACTGAGGTCTTTTGGCCAAAGGAAGACCCTAGAAGCAGATATGCGGGTGTTTTCCCTCCCAATATTTCTCGTCCCGTACATGGTGTTAAATTATTGGGTGGGCCTGTTTGTGTTGATTTTGAGTTTGGTAGTAGGATGGTTTTGAAAAGGGTGGCTAAAACTATTGAACTTATGGATGCTGTTGCTAAACTTAATGACCCTCAATGTGAGTTGTTGTTACTTCGTGCATGTGCAGGTATTTCTAAGTTGTATTTTTCTATGCGCACATGTTCTCCCAGGGTCTTTGAGTGTGCTCAGGTTTCTTTTGATACGGCACTTCGTTCTTCATTGGAACGTATTGTCACTGGTTTTGGGCCTGGTTTTGGTGATTGGCAGTGGAGACTCGCCACCCTTCCCTTTGCCTTTGGGGGGCTTGGTGTTTATTCTGCAGGAGATGTCTTGAAATATGTTTTTCTTGCGTCCAGACTTCAATCTGCTAGTTTACAGACTAAGCTTCTCCATAGTTCTGGTATTGTAACTGCTGGTCCCTCCTTTAATGATGCTTTATGTACTTTTAATATGGATATGGATTTTGATCTTTTGAGTAACCTAAGCGAGGTCGCTGCCCCCAAACTCATGAAGAAATTGGCAGATATATATTTCGATCGGGTTACCCAAACTTTTGAATCTACATTCCATCTTTCTCCTCAACATATGGCATTATGGAGCTCTCTAAAAGAGGATCATACTTCAGATTGGCTCAGGGTGGCTCCTATATCTGGATTGGGTCAAACTATGAATGCTCGGACATACCGGTGTGTGTTGAGTTATCGGCTGGGTGTTCCTCTTTTCACTGTTCAGGTACCGTGTTCAGCTTGTTCTCGTGTTTTCACTGGAGATATTTATGGGGATCATGCGGTTTCTTGTGCGGGTATTGTTGGCATTAAACATCGGCATAATATTGTGCGTGATGTTCTTGTTGATATATGCTCTCGGTCCGGAATTTCAGCTCGTAAGGAGGTGGATATTGGGCTTTATGGTGATAGAGATAGATCTTTGCGGCCAGCTGATATATTACTTTACTCTTGGGATGGTGGGCTTGATGTTTGTGTTGATCTTACGGGGTCGTCACCTTTGACACAATCTGGTATGATTGATTTTATGCCAGGTCGTACGGTTATTGAAGCTGCACAACGTAAACGTGTCAAGTATGAGGCCAAATGTGTGGATATCGGATATGGTTCCTCCCCTTCTCTTTCTCCTCTTTTAGAGAACTTGAGAAAGATGCAGTAACTCTTCTAAAGCGTATTCGACGTTTTTCTACGACTCAAGATATTGGGGCGCGGGCTGCCGTTCATATTTTTAATAGGATTGGATTCGCTATTGCTAGAGGTGTGGGGGCCCAGTTGGTTTCTCGGCTCCCCACCAATTTCTTGTAAAATCCTATTTATTGTTAATAAAAGTGTTGGTTTAATAAATAAAAAATAAGAAAATAATAATAATAATAATAATAATAATAATAATAATAATAATAATAATAATAATAATAATAATAATAATAATAATAATAATAATAATAATAATAATAATAATAATAATAATAATAATAATAATACATATAAAATACGACTATTTATGGGAAATAAAGTATATAGAACACCTAGACTGATCGTAGTCTAGTGTTGGTTACTAATTATGCATTACGCAATTGAGCTTTCTTGATTATACATAAAAATATTTAGTTAAATAAATAATGAAAAAAAATAGACGTAGAAAATGGATAAGTATTCTTTCATTAGAATATTATATTAATTTAATACAAGGCGAAATTTACCAATGGTTACAAGGTGTTGAGTGAGAATCATAGGTTTAGAGGTTAGTGAATACAAGTTCCCTGGTTTAGTTGTTACACCCATCTAGGAAAATACAAGTTTTTGTGATAATTGTGATGCATGCACAATTATCAGGAATTTAGTAGGTTGCACTAAGCTCATGAATCACACCTTAACGATCCGGGTTATGTGGGCTGCAGACCAAACATGAGGGATAGAAGGATAACTTTCCAAAGTTATACCTTGAGTGGATTCAAATATAGTACTTATTGGTACCACCTAGTGGGGTGTAAATACCAACGGGAGTTGTCAAACTCCAATAGATCTATCAACTATATTCGCTTTCGATTGGATAAAACCTTCGAAACAATTAGATTCATGAATTTTGTTTATGTAGTGGTGGTTGTTAGTTTACTTGTGCAAATAACCAAAGAAAAAGACTTGTATTCGGTTTTAAGTAAAACATTTTGCATGCATCCCTCTTACAGGGTTTATAAAAGCATTTAGAGAGAAAGTTTAAAAAGATGTAAGGCTATGAAGACTCACCTGGGTGTAGAGTAATCTAAGTAATGCAAATAGTGACTCGGGAACTAGACCGCCTTACTCACGTATCCTAGTGTGTTGTTGTTGGTTTTGTATGTATGTCAAGCTTTTAGTTATCATGTTTATGTTTCTTAAGTTATTGTCTTTAGGTTTGTTAATGTTTTAGATATAACATAAGACCGTTCAGGCCATTGTAATACAGAAGTATATGACTCCTCACATGAAGCTCCTTACTATTTTATTATGTTATCAACATAATACCGTTCGGGCCATCATAATTCAGAAGTTAATACTCCCCACACAAAGCTCCCTATTATTGAGTTATGTTGTTATTAGGGTTTAGTTATAATCATATAACCGTTCGGGCCATCATATCTTAGAAGTATATGCAATAGTCGTTTGAGGAGTCAGGGCACTTTAATTCGTAAACCCAACAAACTCGTCAAAAACGAAATATCCACATAGTACTCCTCGCATGAAGCTCCCTAGTATTGTGTTATGCTTCTAACTTTATTTAGGTTTTATACTTATATGATATTTTCACTTCTTACCCTTATACTTTATATATTTATGTTTTCTACCCTAAGTTTTATATTACTTATATTACTTATACTAATAACTATCTATACTTGACACAACTAGTCCCTATACTTCTATATTAACCTAAGACTAATAAGTTTTCTATATTTACCTTTTTAAACCTTTAACTTTATACTATTTACATTTTTAGTCCTTTTTAGTTTATACTTACGTTATTATCTATCCTAGGGTTTTAATATTATGCAAAACTAATCCTTACTACTTATAACTTCTAGGAAAGGTCAAACACAGTCCTTAGACTTTATAATTTCAGGAATTTATGATATATACCCCTATGCATGTAAACTATTGCAAAACTAGTCCTAATATGCATGTAACTTATATTTTATCTAGTATTTAAGTTTTCTAGCCTATGTTTTACTTATTTTAAGTTATTTAAGTTGTATTTAACTAGTGTATAACTTAGTTTAACTACTTATATCATGCATGCAAGTATATGACTCGATCTAGGGTTTTAAAACGTAAACTAGCAAGTAGAATGGTTCTAGGCTCATGCAAGGTTATCTAAGCTATGTAAGGCATCCTAAATCTATCCTAAGACTATATTAAAGCTATAATAACTAAAAGTAAGACTTACTTGGCTAGGGGGTTTTGCGTGGGTTAGAATTAGGGTTAGGGTTTTCTAGGGCTCGTACTACTTCAAACCACAACACAACTCGACCAACACCTAGCTACTCGTTCCTAACAGCTCCTAAGGACTTAGTACTACAAAAATGTAAGATAGAGAGGAGGGGGAGAGGTGTGGAGAAGAAGTGAGGGCTGGGGGGTATTTATACGTCGCGACATAGGCGGTTTGGGTGAAATGGCTTCATAGGTGTCACGGATGGGGAGGGCTGAGCAAGCAGAGCTAGGAGGGGTTGTGGTAAGTCTAGGTGATGATGAGGAGCAACTAGGAGTAGCTAGGGGGCCGGCGTAGGACGGTTGTGGTGGAGAAGGAGCCGTAGAGGCGGTTTAGGGAAGGAGGGTGACAAGGAGCTTACAAGTAGGTGATGCACCACCTTGCTTGGTAGCTTGGTGGTGCTTGTAAGCTGCTTGGTGGGTTTAAGGGTTGTTTAGGGTGATTAGGGGTGGTTTAGTAGTGGATTAGGGAAGGTTCAGGGTGGATTAGTGGTGATTAGTGGTGGATTAGCCAAGTAGGTGATGCACCTACTTGTGTGTGTGCTTAGAGGTGTTAGGGTGTGTGCTTAGGTATGACTAAGGTGTTAGGGTGCTAGGTTGAGGTGTTTAAGGTGTTTATGTTTAGGTTTTACTATGTTTTAGTTAAGTTTAGACCTAGTTTCTACTTACTATGTGTTTAAGGTTTTACCTAAGGTTTAGTGCCTAAATTAAGTTCCTAAGTGTATCTAATGACTAATCCTAAGACCTAAAGGGTTTATACTAAGTGTGGGTAATCTATGGGGAAGTTTTAGGAAGGTTTGACCTAGTTTTGTAACCTAAATGACCTAAGTGGGTTTAGTGAGAGACTAGGGTTTATCCTATGGTTTTGTGCCTAAGTTAGTTTCCTAAGGGTATCTAATAACTATTCCTAAGTTCCTAAAGGCTTATACTAAGTGGTAGTGACCTATGGGGAAGTTTTGGATGGGTTTAGACCTAATTCTAGTTATCTATGACCTAGTTATGGTTTAGGGCTTAGGGGGTTTATATCTAAGTTCTAAGGGTTCTATTCTATAACCTGATAGTCCTAATATATCCTAATATACCTAAAGATATTCTTACTTAAGCCTTGAACACATTCTTACTAGTTTAACTAAGCATATAAGTTCAGATAAGCACATAATCCTACTTAAGTTTTAGTTTAGGGTTTATTAGGGTTTTGTGTTATGTTTAGTGTTTTAGATTGGTGTATTACTTATTATGGTGTTGTTATGAGTTTATGCTTGACATACCTGGGGTTTATAGGATGTGAGTGTTGAGTTATTTGGCTTGTGTAGATACGTGAGCAAGTCTAGTGAGTCATGCAAGTAATAATGTATATAAAAAGCAAAAATTTACCTGTGAAATACCTATTATAGGTATTTGTAATGGGAATGATAGTAATGGGTGTTTGTGGGTTGTTATAGTCTTACCCCCTTAGAGAAAATCTCGTCCTGAGATTTTGACGATTATAGGAGTAGGGGAGAGAATAAGTCGAGAAAGTAGAGAAAGAAGAGGACTATCGAGGAAGATGATGTGAAAAGGAAGAAGATTTTGCACAAGCGGAGTAAGAATTGCTTGTACAGATACCAGATACTTAGGTTTTTATATCTCATTATTTCCAAATAAAGGCGTCCCAATATTTGAAAACAAGAGCGTATATACTCTTAACCTATTTGACTTATAACTTTCTCATTAAAATGTAGGAACATCCTAGTTCATTTTAAGAGGATAGTCATTATAAATCATCCTTAAGCAGTATCGGTGGAAAATGAAGAGAGTTTTACCATATTTAAGGATATATGGTATGGAAATTTTTAGAGACAAGTTTTAAATGATAGTTGTCATATCAGAGAAGACAAGTTCTAGAAGCGGTAGAGGAATATTCTAGTCAAGTAGAGACAAGTTCTAGTCATGATAGAGACTAGTTCTAGTCATGATAGAGACAAGTTCTAGTCATGATAGAGACTAGTTCTAGTCATGGTAGGAAAAAGTTCTAATGTTCTCTGGTTTAGCAACTTGTTACATGGTAGATTCCCATGTTAAGACTAGAATGACGGACGTAGAAGATCTCATTTTTACAATTTCTTGCAAAGCGAGATTTAATATCGTAGTCGAACATAATGAGGATTACAGTTCGATGTAGATATTCTTACAAGTTCTAACTAATAGAAACTTGCGTTATGACGAGAAATGCAAGTTCTAACTAATAGATCATTGCAGGATGAAGTAGGGAGAGAATATAAAGAGAAGAAAATAGAGTGTAAAATGACGGAAAAATAAAACTGAAGGGAAATGGAGTGAAGGATTTATGGGAGTGGAGTGGAGTGAAAAAGGAAAAAGAATGAATGGGTAAATTAGGGGAAATGGAAAAGGAAAAAGAAGTTTGAAGTGGGTTGTGTGGGAAAAAGTATAGGAGTGGGAAAAATGGAAAAGTATGGTTATAATTTGTGGAGTGGGAAAAAGGCAGGAAAATGGGATTTTAAATGGAAGAGTAGGAAGAAGTGAGAGGTAAAGATTTAAACGATAGAAGGAGAGGAATGAAAAGATGAGATTAAACGGAAGAGTAAGAGTATAGGATACCTGAAGGAGAATATCCTATCAGAGTTTTAGATTTACTAGATATCTTTCCCAGAGTTTTGTTTTCCCCTTAAGGTTCTTCTAACTAATCCTAATTTCTAAGGGTGAGGTGTTTTGTTCAATTGAGGTAGAGGGTTCTAAAGAGGGATTAGGTTTAAGTGTTTTCTTTCCTAAGGGTTGACTAGGTATATCCTTATTTTTAGGTGTTGTTTCAGGTTTTCTATTTTGTTTTAGGTTGTCTATTATTACCATTATTACTATTATTATGAGTATTACTATTCCTAGGGATTTGAAACCAGCTAAGGCACTATCCATAGTGTCTCCTAAGTGAAATTTCCTAATAGGTATTCTAAAAATTGTCAAATCCTAAGGTATAATCTAAAATCCTCAAGTGTATAAGTATGGTTATCCTAAGGGCTAGGTATGGGTAGTCTATGACCTAAATCTACTTATTCCTATGGGGTAAGTGTGTCTATCCTAAACTAAGGTTCTAAAGGCTTAGGGTGAGGGTTATCTAATCCTAGGTTTTTCCTAATCTATATTCTAATCCTAAAGTCTTATCCTAGGTCTATTGGGGTAGGGGTTTTTGGTTTCTAATCCTAATGGCCTAAGGTTTTCTAATCCTAATGGTCTAAAGTTTTCTAATCCTACGGTTTTCTAATCCTAATGGTCTAAGGTTTTCTAATCCTAAAGGTCTAAGTCCTAATGGTCTATTTAACCTCAAGTAGGGAAATCCTAACTAAGGTTTTTGGGGTTTACTAAAGGGGATTGGGGAAAACTAGCTCGGGTATCATAGTAATCTAAGAGTAGGAATATGCTTATATATGAGGATCCTATATTAGCATATGGAATAGTTAGGGGTAGATCTCTAACTAGAACGAAGATAGCTTAAGAAAGCCATGGAAAGAAGTGAAGGTTTAGAGATCAGAGGAGAAAGAATTCAGATTTCTATGGTGAAGAATGAGGATTCTCGCCATCGGTAAAGGGAAAAAGAGTTGAAAAAGGGGTTAGAGTAAGAGAAATTTAAAACAGTTTAGAGATTCTATTTACCTAAGACATCGGGGTAAGGGTTAAGGGTTAAGGGTTTTCCTAAGGGTTTTCTAAGGTGAAGGGTAATCCTAAGTCTAGTTATCTAATCTATCCTAATTGAGGGGGTACTAGGTAGCTTCTAAATCCTAACTTATTTTACTTATTTCCTATTCTACTTATCCTAAAGGCTCTAACTATTCTAAGGCATGTCTCCTAGGGTTATTTATTTACCTAAGTTTCCTAAAGTTTCCTAATTACCTAATTCCATGTGTTAGTGTTTTCTAAATTTTCCTCGTCATTATCTATTATCTTTTCTAAAGTGCATATCCTAAAGCGGGCAAAAGCTATTTTATGGTGATGTTTCATTTGGTTTTTCTGTATTTTAGCTATTTTAAAACGGTTTTCTTGTAAATTCTCTCTTAAACTACTATAGTCAGGTTGATTATCTAAGTTATTATTATTATGACCTTTTTCTATCTTCTCAAGGAGATCAAGAAAAATTTGATCTAAGTTATTTAAAATCTCCTCTAATTGGTTTTCCTCATCTTCTAGAGTCAACCTAGAGGGTTTTTCTCCAATTTCATCTTTCCAAGATGGAATGGGAGGGTTTATTATGTAAGGTGTAGGGTTTAAGGTATAGGGTTGCCTATCGTCAAATCTAGCGGTATAGGTGGGGAAAGGGTGTTTAGGTATATATGGTTCTCTCGGGAGAAAGAAACCATGGGGTTCTGTTTTATGGGTAGGAAAAAGTGGATGTATAATAGGGTTTAGGGGAGTTAAGGGTGATGTCTTAGCATAGAAATCTCTTATGTGTTTTAAATTAGGGTTATCTAGGCTATTCCTAGAGTCTTCTAAGTTATAGGGTTTAGGGGAGTAATCTAGTACATTCGGAGAGGAAAGATCATTCTCCGGATGTGGACTAGATGAGATAGGGGTAGAGTAGAGGGGAGTAGACATAACTATATAATAAAGAAAATACTGTAAATCATTTAGCAGTTAAGCAGACAATTATTATACTTACCTTAGCACATATGGTTATGGAGGATGGCAGAGGTACTGAGGACTTCCTCGGGTTTAGGAAAAATTGTTGTAGTTTAGGTTTTGACCTTCTTCTCTACAACTGAAACTCTGATGCTAATCTGTAACACCCTCATTTTTCACTGATCGCAGCGGATAAAGTGTTTGGGGTATTACTTCATAAAATCATAGATACAGTAATAGAAAACGACTCGAAAAGAGACGTTTTGAAAATTTAGTTATCATTCATAATTATCAAGGTTTTAATTATAAAAGATATACTTTTATTTTGTTGAGGTCCCAAAAATCTAAGAGTTAGGTTGGTGGTGTTTGAATGATAACCATGAAAAGTCCTCCGAGTTCAATACATCCGTCCGCCATAAGTCCATAGAAGTAATAAACCTAGAATACATGCTTAAAAATTCAACACTAGGTGTTGAGTGAGAATCATAGGTTTAGGGGTTAGTGAATACAAGTTCCCTGGGTTCAGTTGTTACACCCATCTGGGAAAATGCAAGTTTTTGTGATAATTGTGATGCATGCACAATTATAAGGAGTTTAGTAGGTTGCACTAAGCTCATGAATCACACCTTAACGATCCGGGTTATGTGGGCTGCAGACCCAACATGAGGGGATAGAAGGATAACTTGCCAAAGTTATACCTTGAGTGGATTCAAATATAGTACTTATTGGTACCACCTAGTGGGGTGTTAATACCAACGGGAGTTGTCGAACTCCAATAGATCTATCAACTATATTCGCGTTCGATTGGATAAAACCTTCCAAACGATTAGATTAATGAATTTTGTTTATGTAGTGGTGGCTGTTAGTTTCCTCGTGCAAATAACCAAAGAAAAAGACTTGTATTCGGTTTTAAGTAAAACATTTTGCATGTATCCCCCTTACAGGGTTTATAAAAGCATTTAGAGAGAAAGTTTAAAGAGGTGTAAGGCTATGAAGACTCACCTAGGTGTAGAGTAATCTAAGTAATGCAAATAGTAACTCAGGAACTAGACCGCCTTACTCATGTATCCTAGTGTGTTGTTGTTGGTTTTGTATATATGTCAAGCTTTTACTTATCATGTTTACGTTTCTTAAGTTATTGTTTTTAGGTTTGTTAATGTTTTAGATATAACATAACACCGTTCAGGCCATTGTAATTCAGAAGTATATGACTCCTCACATGAAGCTCCCTACTATTGTATTATGTTATCAACATAATACCGTTCGGGCCATCATAATTCAGAAGTTAATACTACTCACACAAAGTTCCCTATTATTGAGTTATGTTGTTATTAGGGTTTAGTTATAATCATATCACCGTTCGGGCCATCATATCTCAGAAGTATATGCAATAATCGTTTGAGGAGTCAGGGCACTTTAATTCGTAAACCCAACAAACTTGTCAAAAACGAAATATCCACATAGTACTCCTCGCATGAAGCTCCCTAGTATTGTGTTATGCTTCTAACTTTATTTATGTTTTATACTTATATGATATTTTCACTTTTTACCCTTATAGTTTATATATTTACGTTTTCTACCCTAAGTTTTATATTACTTATACTAATAACTATCTATACTTGACACAACTAGTCCCTAGACTTCTATATTAACCTAAGACTCCTAAGTTTTCTATATTTACCTTTTTAGACCTTTAACTTTATACTATTTACATTTTTAGTCCTTTTTACTTTATACTCATGTTATTATCTATCCTAGGGTTTTAATATTATGCAAAACTAATCCTTACTACGTATAACTTCTAGGAAAGGTAAAAAACAGTCCCTAGACTTTATAATTTCAGGAATTTATGATATATACCCCTATGCATGTAAACTATTGCAAAACTAGTCCTAATATGCATGTAACTTATATTTTATCTAGTATTTAAGTTTTCTAGCCTATGTTTTACTTATTTTAAGTTATTTAAGTTATATTTAACTAGTGTATGACTTAATTTAACTACTTATAGCATGCAGTCAAGTATATAACAAGATCTAGGGTTTTAAAACGTAAACTAGCAAGTAGAATGGTTCTAGGCTCATGCAAGGTTATCTAAGCTATCTAAGGCATCCTAAATCTATCCTAAGAGTATTTTAAAGCTATACTAACTAAAAAGTAAGACTTACTTGGCTAGGGGGTTTACGTGGGTTAGAATTAGGGTTAGGGTTTTCTAGGGCTCGTACGACTTCAAACCTCAACACAACTCGACCAAGGCCTAGCTACTCGTTCCTAACAGCTCCTAAGGACTTAGTACTACAAAAATGTGAGATAGAGAGGAAGGGGTTAGGTGTGGAGAAGAAGTGAGGGCTGGGGGGTATTTATAGGTCGCGACATAGGCGGTTTGGGTAATATGGCTTCATAGGTGTCACGGAGGGGGAGGGCTGAGCAAGCAGAGCTAGGAGGGGTTGTGGCAAGTCTAGCTGGTGATGAGGAGCAGCTAGGAGTAGGTAGGGGGCTGGCGTAGGACTGTTGTGGTGGAGAATGAGCCGTAGAGGCGGTTTAGGGAAGGAGGGTGACAAGGAGCTTACAAGTAGGTGATGCACCACCTTGCTTGGTAGCTTGGAGGTGCTTGTAAGCTGCTTGGTGGGTTTAAGGGTGGTTTAGGGTGATTAGGGGCGATTAGGGGTAGTTTAGTGGTGGATTAGGGAAGGTTTATGGTGGATTAGTGGTGATTATTAGTGGATTAGCCAAGTAGGTGATGCAACTACTTGTGTGTATTCTTAGAGGTGTTAGGGTATGTGCTTGGGTATGACTAAGGTGTTAGGGTGCTAGGTTGAGGTGTTTAAGGTGCTTATGTTTTGGTTTTACTATGTTTTAGTTAAGTTTAGACCTAGTTTCTACTTACTATGTGTTTAAGGTTTTTCTAAGTTTTAGTGCCTAAATTAAGTTCCTACGTGTATCTAATGACTAATCCTAAGACCTAAAGGGTTTATACTAAGTGTGAGTAATCTATGGGGAAGTTTTGGGAAGGTTTGACCTAGTTTTGTAACCTAAATGGCCTAAGTGGGTTTAGTGAGAGACAAGGGTTTATCCTATGGTTTTGTGCCTAAGTTAGTTTCCTAAGGGTATCTAATAACTATTCCTAAGTTCCTAAAGGCTTATACTAAGTGGTAGTGACCAATGGGGAAGTTTTGGGTGGGTTTAGACCTAATTCTAGTTATCTATGACCTAGTTATGGTTTAGGGCTTAGGGGTTTATATCTAAGTTCTAAGGGTTCTATTCTATAACCTAATAGTCCTAATATATCCTAATATACCTAAAGATATTCTTACTTAAGCTTGAACACATTCTTACTAGTTCAACTAAGCATATAAGTTCAGATAAGCACATAATCCTACTTAAGTTTTAGTTTAGGGTTTATTAGGGTTTTGTGTTATGTTTAGTGTTTTAGATTGGTGTATTACTTATTATGGTGTTGTTATGAGTTTATGCTTGACATACCTGGGGTTTATAGGATGTGAGTGTTGAGTTATTTGGCTTGTGTAGATACGTGAGCAGGTCTAGTGAGTCATGCAAGTAATAATGTATATAAAAAGCAAAAATTTACCTATGAAATACCTACTATAGGTATTTGTAATGGGAATGATAGTAATGGGTGTTTGTGGGTTGTTATATCTTGGAGGAGGATTTAACCATGTTACCGCATCCACACCGAACGAATCAGGGGAGTATTTGTTTCATTCTTTCATTTTCTTTACTTTTACATCTTTTTTTTGAACATTGGGGACAATGTTCGGCTTAAGTGTAAAAGGGGGGGTGGGGTAAATGAAGATACCTTAGAGAATACAATGACACTTGATTTTTGTTTATTTAATAGTAGATGTGTAATAAAACTGAGAGAAATATTTGTTAGGGTAATTTTAGCACCAAATTTAAAATTTTTTGCAACATATAGGAGTGAAACTTTAGTCTTAATAAGCGTCTCATGGATAGGAGTTATATGGCTAGCACAAAAAAAACCGTACCACTCAAAATTTATGAATAAGGTAGTGACCGTCCGAGTATTAGATTAATTGACTAACGAGCTAGCGGACTGGTGTATGACTTGGTGACCATCTGATGAGATGAAAAGTGTTATGCTTTTAAGGGGTCATTTAAGCCTTAAATCATGATTATATGATCAAATATTGCCTTAAATCGTTCCTTTTGTCATTTTAGGTACTTTTGAGAGGAATTCTGGAAAAAGAAGCATATTGGACGTTTTTTGAGAAAAAAAGTGAAGAATACGACAAAGTCTCAAATTATGTTGGAAACAGTACCTGACGGCGTCACGCCTTACTAGGTGACAACGTCATGTGTTGACAAAGAGGTAGATATGAAGTTTACACGAGATGCGCCAGAAAGAATTTGGAGGTTAATGAGTGACGGCGCCACCCTTTGTGACGCCCAGGCCATCACGTGTTGGAGTAAAAGGAGATGGCCCAGAAGACTTTACAAGGTGACAGTGTCAAAGATGGATCTAGGCAATCCGAGAGTTAGTTTGGCGACGAGATGATGGCGTCAAGGGCTATAACGTAACGCCGTCAAGTTGTGAAATCTATATATACTTTTCTAATTTTCATTCATTATGTGTGGAACTTTAGGGAGAAGTTAGGGATAAACCCTAGGTCGAATTTTACACTCTTTGTAAGGTTTTTTCACCCTTATTTCATCCATGCTTAATTAAAGATAAGTCTTCCATTAATCATTCAATATGTCTATGTGTTGTTTGATTCTATCTTATGCTTGTCTTTACATTAACATACTAGGCTAGGTTTGTTTGTGTTTGCTTAGATGTAATGAAACCTAGCTATTGATTATTGATTGATGGTTTGTTATTAATTGTTGTTGGATGAATGATATCAATGTTAGGCTTAAGAAAACTGGCTAATTTCCTATTGGTAACTTGCTTGACGTCTTAAGAAACATGAATCGGATGTGTACTACGATTAATTCGTTGTGTTTAATGCATAAGAGAATATTAATGAGGCCATGATAGGATACTTAACGTGTCGTCATAGGAAGAGATAGGATCTTATAGCTTTGGGGAAGGACGTACACGCCCCCACGAATGGTATTAAGGAATACAATCCGTCATCCACGCAATTGTAACAAACTAATCAATCAATGAAAGATAGCTAAGGAGTAGTGAAACCTAAGTGATGAGGCGAAAAATGAACCGTTTTTAGGGGGTCATTTAAGCCCGGATTTGAATTTATTTGATCAATTATTGCCCTAAATCGTTCCTTTTGTCATTTTAGGTACTTTTGGAGTGAATTCTGGAAAAGGAATCATTTTAGACGTTTTTGGAACATAAAAGTGAAGAAAACGGCAAAGTCTTAATTTTCCTTGCTGGGAACAATACCTGACGGCGTCAAGAGTCCTTATGTGACGGCGTCAAGAGTAAACAAGAGGTGGAAGTGGTGACAATCCCGAGAAATCGTGATGGCATCAAGCTTGGCCGTCATGGTTCATGATATGGTGACGGCCTACAACTAAATTAGACATGACGGCGTCAAATCTGGATCTAGGCAATCCGATCTCATTATGGGCGGCGAGTTGACGGCGTCAGATATTCCTTCTTGACGCCGTCACCCTGTAAAATCTATATATAGTTTTGCAATTTTCATTCATAACATGTAACTTTAGAGGGGGTAACTATGGAAAAACCCTAGCACGAATTTTACTATTCTTTCAAGGGTTTCTACCCTTTGAAACCTTTCATGTTCAATTGAGATAAGTATCCTTTCAATTTATTCAATATGTCTATGTGTTGTTTGAATATATCTTACGCTTGTCTTGAATTTAACATGCTAGGCTAGATCTCTTGTGTGTTTGCTTAGATATAGTGAAACCTAGATGTTGATTATGGGTTGATTGTTTTTTTATAGTTGTTACGGATGAATGATTTCGATGTTAGGCTTAAGAAAACTGGCAGACTTCCATAGGTAACATGCTTGAACATCTTAAGAAACATGAACCAATGCGTACTAGGTTATTATGGTTATATTTAATGCATGAGCGAATTCTAATGATCCCATGTTAGGAGCTTCTTGCAGGCTCGATATAGGAGTGAAGTAGGAGTTTATAGAGTTGGGGAAGTACGTACGCCACCCTACGAATGGTATTAAGGAATATAACCCGTCATCCACGCAATTGTAACAAACTATCAACCTGTAAAAGATATATAGGGAGTAATGAAACCTAAGTAAACACAATTCTCCCCATTATTGTTCACACCACTAATTTAATTAGCTTTATTTTCATTTATTTTATTTTATTTTGATTGCATCTTAGTTATTGGGTTAGTTGACTAGCAACTAATTCCGCCCACTCTTCCAAAAACCCGAGATTTTAATTGCTTTTATAAAAATATAAAAATACAAAAAGAATCATCCCTCACCTCTAGATCTAGTTTTTAGGCTTTCTAATCCTACCGACACTATTCCTGAGTTGAACGATCAATCCCCCGGTACTTGTCACTATACTATACTACAACGATCAGGTACACTGCCTGGTGAGGGTTGTAAGCTTCTCGAGATCCCTCGAGAGGTAAAGCCTGGTGTGATTCCCACATATCAAGTTTTTGGCGCCGCAACCCGGGGAATAGTTATTGTCTAGGTTAGGATTTCTTTTTATTAGGTCTACTTGCTAGATTCCTTTCTAGTAAGATTTTATTTTTATTTTTAGGTTTTCTTTAGTCTATCTTATTTCTTCGTGTCTTTGTTCGTAACTTTTACCATCCGACATCATGGAAGGTGGTAACATCTTTGAACCCATCAACCCACCACAACAAAACCACCCACAAAACCCACCACTAGCAAACCAACCTCTAAGGCCCCGAACCCTAGGAGAGTATTCCCGTCCTAGCCACCAAGGCTATCGAAACACTATTGAGCTCACCCAAGGAGCCAATGTGTCCCCCTTGCGATCCGACACCATCCGGTTGGTGCAAAGCGGATGTGCATTCCATGGACTTCGTTCCGAAGATCCTAATCAACATCTCAAGGATTTCCTTACAATCATAGATTCTATAGACCTTGATGTTACAACTACAGAGTCGACCCGATTACGCCTATTCCAATTCTCTATACGTGATCAAGCTAGTCAATGGCTTGAACGTCTACCCGCGGGATCCATCACCTCATGGGATGATCTCACCACTCGTTTCCTTGCTCAATTTTTCCCTTCGGGGAGAACTACCAAGCTTAGAAATGATATCTTGATGTTCCAACAACGTCAAGGTGAAACTCTATATGAAGCATGGAATTGTTTCAAGGACTTACTCCAAAAAGTCCCTCATCATGGCATAGATCTTTGGCTCCAAGTCCAAATCTTCTATGACCATATCGATTTCTCCACAAGGCGAACCATTGACCAATCGGCCGGTGGCAAGCTACGTGATCTAAGTGCGGAAGAATCATGGGAACTCATAGAAGATCTTGCTCTCTATAACAACGAAAGTTGGAATGATCCTCGTGATTTTAACAAAATGGTCAAGGAAATATCTTTGCCTTTGAACAATTCTAGCACTCTCGACCGTAGGATCATGGAACTTGAGGACCAAGTCAAGTTTCTCATGAAATCTTACGAAGCTCCTAAGCCTTCAAGCTAAGTGAACAAAATCACTTCTTCATGCGAATTATGTAGTGGTCCCCATGACACTCGTGATTACGTGGAACTCCCCGGAACAGCTTTTGCGGACTACGCATCCTCGCGTACCGACGAAGCGGGAGACAAGTGGTACACTTTCAAACCCGAGCCAAACCCTTACGGTGATTCCTACAACCCTTCTTGGAAAAATCACCCGAACCTTAGGTGAAACAAAACCCAAACAATTCTTCCAATCCGCCTAATCGTTACCAACCAAAATGTCCACCCTCCAACCGTACTTTCAACAACAATCCTTCTAATAACTATGGTAGTACCAATAATCTCGAAGGATTGATGTCCAAGTTTATGACATCTCAAGAAGCTCGCATATCTAAGTTTGAAGCCGATTTCAAACAAAAGCAAAGCGAGATGACAAACAAAATTGACACATTGTTGAAAGTTCTCAATGACCGAGAAATGGGAGCACTCCCAAGCGATACGGTCAAGAACCCGAAACTAAACGTTAATTCCAAATCATCGGTTTCGTCACCCACTTCTTGTCCGCAATACTACTCGGTTAAATCAATGAGCACGTGTTTCAAGCAAAACCAAATTCTTCAAAAGGACCAATCAAATGAAACACCCAATATCAAACCGGTCAAAAGCATAGTTGAAACACCTCCTACACAAGACCTTGACGATGAATTCAAGGAACTCCACCTTGAATGCCCCGTCATTGATGTCTTAGCCCGTGCTCCCTACTATAGTGCCCTCCTAGAAAAATATGAGAAGTTAAAATTGGGTAAAAATGGGACCGCCTTTGTTCAAAACAAGTTGCCTAAAAAGCTTGATGATCCAGGTATATTTGTTTTGCCTTGTAAGATAGGAAAATCTGAAGCTTTTGACACACTAGCCGATTTAGGATCAAGCCTCAACTTGATTCCCTTATCCCTTTTCACCACTCTTAAGCTAGGAAAGTTAGAGGAGACGGAGGTACTAATTGGTCTAGTGGATGGGAGTATTGCCCACTCGGTTGGTATGATCAAGGATGTAGTTATTCACGTAGGGAAGTTAACTATTTTAGCGGATTTTCACGTCCTAGATATGGTTAGTGATACTACATGCCCATTGTTAGTAGGAAGAGGATTTTTAGCAACCGTTAGTGCCATGATAGATTGTAAGTAGTCTAAGATAGCAGTAGGTGAGGGCGATACTTGGTCGGTATATGATGTTAAGAAGCATAGCTATGATTGTGAGGACGAACCGACAACACATTGGGTAGAGATGAATAGGAGACCGTCTAGATATGGACCTTTGATAGAAAGAAACTTTATAGGACCTCAACGCCCATTCTATCTAGAAAAAGATTTCATCGATAAAACACATTCGGTGGAACAACTCATAGCTAGAGATGAGGAGCTAGACCCTTTTGAGGACCCCCTAGTCTTTAGGAAAATGATTGAGTTCTTAGGCGTAATGCCTATTAACATAGAGATGAACAAGTGGAAAAGAGAGGGGGATAAGTGTAAATGGAGGTGGAACAAGCCACCGAAGGAAGGTGACGGATCATGGCATATGAAGATGATTTTATATGATCCGGATGGAGAAAATTTTGAAAGGTCATACCGTACCAAGAAAACCGATAGGAAGTTGAAACCCAAGTTTGATCCCAAAGATGTCCTCAATGAGGAACTCACCCATATAATGTAATCACCCATGACCTTGAGTCTAGCTACAAGACTCGTAAAATAAAGAAAAGCGCTTCTTGGGAGGCAACCCATGTTTTGTGTGATTTTTATTTGTTTGATTGTTATTTGTTTCCGTATGTGTGCTTTATTTTTATTGTTGGTAGATCATGTTTCAAAACTAAAATTGTGAAAATGCTTTATTTTATTGTTTAACTTCGTCTTAACTTCATACAAAGGTATTTCACAAGAGATAAGTGTAAGGGGAAACCCCAAATTTGTTTTTAAGAACGAAATTGATCATGATTCTCTACAATATTAAATGAACATGTATATTAGTATTTGTTAGAGTCAAATGCTTGTATCGAGTCATAATGATGTTTTGCAGGATTTTCCAGGAAGTAGGACATAAGTTTTTCCAGAAATTTTCCGGAAACTTAACGTAAAGATTTCTGCAAGTCACTTCTGACGGCGTCATGTGTAAAATTCTGGAAATTTTGCTAGTTTTGTTTTTCTAACAGAGTCTTAAAGTTTTTGTTAACTCTTTAGTTTTATAAACTCCAGGAAATCTGCAAACATTCATTCCACAAGATTATATATTAATTTGCTTTCTAGGATTTGTTAGTATATATAGATTGCCGCCGATTTTACACGAGGTTGCCTTGTTTGTTTTCTCAGGTTTAACAGGTTATGTATGACAAGAAGATGATTTATTTTTCTGGAAGGGAAGCTTTGATTGTTCATTTTCTTAGAGGAAGATCTAACCTTGTTACCGCACTATCCACACCGAACGAATCAGGGGAGTATTTGATTTCATTCTTTTACCTATTTCACTTTTACATATTTTAATTGAACACTGGGGACAATGTTCATCCTAAGTGTAAGGGGAGGGTAAATGATGATACCTTATAAGATACTACTGCACTTGAGTTTGTTTGTTTGATGGTAGGTGTGTAATAAAACTATGAGAAATACTTGTTAGTGTAATTTTAGCGCCAAATTTAAAATTTTTTACAACATTTAGGAGTGAAACTTTAGCCTTAGCAAGCGTCTCATGGATAGGAGTCGTATGACTAGCACAAAACCGTACTATTCAGAAAAATTTTCCACCCAAATATGTGAGGCTCGCCTTTAGATTTGATAGGAAAAGCATTTACTATTAGTGCTTATGAGTGTACCGGTAGCATTTAGATTCTAGAACTTGCGTTAGTGATGCATCCCGAGACCGCTAGTGAGACCACATTCGTGTAGTAGGATTTACTACATGATAAGAGGCATTAGGATCACCCTTGTGTTAAACCCGTATCATAATTACTTGACCATTTAAGTCATATTACTTGGCTAGTAAAGTCAATTAATTTTTCCCACACCTTAGCGTTGTACTCATTTTTAGTACACGAAACCCCTAGTACACCCCTCCGAGCCTATCTTTTCATTTCTAACTTTAAGCATCTTATTTAAAGGAAGAATTTGTTACAACCCGCTTAAATGTACACCCAAATCGCCTTAGCCTTCCGTGTATGCACTCATCTTTAGTGCATTATTGTTATTTGTTTAAACTCTTAGTTAATTATCTAATTGATTACATGGTTGCTAAGTCGAGTCATATCCTTGTACATATTGTTTTGGGACGATTGGGACTCATGGGTAAAGTACTTATGTTATGGAGTAATGGGGAAGAACATCATTTATTACCCCCCATATGTGCGTTAATCTTAAAAGTACTCCAAGTGTTTTGATTATCTTAATTCGAGTCATTAGATTAGTTTATTGTAAAGTATGTAAAAATTCAAGTGTAAGGGGAATGTACATTCCCTATGATGTATTATTTTGGATGGTAAGGTAAGAGTGTATGCAAAAAAAAATCGAAAAAATTAGAAAGAATATATATAGAAAAAAGAAAAGAGAAAAAACATACGGACTACCATCCCGTTTCATTCTATGTTTATTTTATGTTTTTGTTATTTTTCATTTATTAGCTTACGTCGAGTCTAGTATTGGCTTAGCAACGCCATATTGTACATGTAATTAACCAAGATGATTAACTCGCCACCAGTAAAGATTGCCTATATCCAACAAAACCGTGTATTCCATATCCCTACACCTAACGTTATAACCCTTTAAAAGACCTCTTTGATAGTTTATCCTAGGTGCTTAAGCCATGTGGTGGAGGTTTGATCTTTTTCCAAGCCTATGGTAATCTATTTTGTTATGACAGGTAGTGAGAGATGTTTTCCATTTCCATATTGTGATATATACTTTATTACACCCGAGAGATGTGAGTATCTAAACACTATTTGTGAGATGCTAGTATACGACCTTCGTGCTTGTCTTTGGTCTTTAATGGAACGATTATTTGTTGTAATTACTTTTATATTAGTGTTAAATGACCCCTAACTTGTATTTTGATTAGAATAAAAGCGCATTTGCTTGAGGACAAGCAAATCTCAAGTGTAAGGATATTTGATGAGGCGAAAAATGAACCGTTTTTAGGGGGTCATTTCAGCCCGAATTTGAATTTATTTTATCAATTATTGCCCTAAATCGTTCCTTTTGTCATTTTAGGTACTTTTGGAGTGAATTCTGGAAAAGGAAGCATTTTGGACGTTTTTGGAGCATAAAAGTCGGCAAAGTCTTAATTTTCCTTGCTGTGAACAGTACCTGACGGCATCAAGAGTCCTTATGTGACGGCGTCAAGAGTAAATAAGAGGTGGAAGTGGTGATGATCCAGAGAAATCGTGACGGCGTCAAGCTTGGCCGTCATGGTTCATGATATGGTGACGGCCTACAACTAAATTACACATGACGGTGTCAAATCTGGATCTAGGTAATCCGATCTCATTATGGGCGGCGAGTTGACGGCGTCAGATATTCCTTCTTGACGCCGTCACCCTGTAAAATCTATATATAGTTTTGCAATTTTCATTCATAATATGTAACTTTAGAGAGGGTAACTTTGGAGAAACCCTAGCACGAATTTTACTGTTCTTTCAAGGGTTTCTACCCTTTGAAACCTTTCATGTTCAATTGAGATAAGTATCCTTTCAATTCATTCAATATGTCTATGTGTTGTTTGAATATATCTTACGCTTGTCTTGAATTTAACATGCTAGGCTAGATCTCTTGTGTGTTTGCTTAGATGTAGTGAAACCTAGATGTTGATTATGGGTTGATTGTTTGTTTATAGTTGTTACGGATGAATGATTTCGATGTTAGGCTTAAGAAAACTGGCAGACTTCCATAGGTAACATGCTTGAACGTCTTAAGAAACATGAACCAATGCGTACTAGGTTATTATGGTTGTATTTAATGCATGAGCGAATTCTAATGATCCCATGTTAGGAGCTTCTTGCAGGCTCGACATAGGAGTGAAGTAGGAGTTTATAGAGTTGGGGAAGTACATACGCCACCCCACGAATGGTATTAAGGAATATAACCCGTCATCCACGCAATTGTAACAAACTATCAACCTATAAAAGATATCTAGGGAGTAATGAAACCTAAGTAAACACAATTCTCCCCATTATTGTTCACACCACTAATTTAATTAGCTTTATTTTCATTTCTATTATTTTATTTTGATTGCATCTTAGTTATTGGGTTAGTTGACTAGCAACTAATTCCGCCCACTCTTCCAAAAACCCGAGATTTTAATTGCTTTTATAAAAATATAAAAATACAAAAAAAATCATCCCTCGCCTCTAGATCTAGTTTTTAGGCTTTCTAATCCTAGCGACACTATTCCTGAGTTGAACGATCAATCCCCCGGTACTTGTCACTATACTATATTACAACGATCAGGTACACTGCCTGGTGGGGGTTGTAAGCTTCTCGAGATCCCTCAAGAGGTAAAGCCTGGTGCGATTCCCACGTATCACTAAGTAAACATGTTTTTTCTCCATATTAGTTTTTCTCACATTTATTTTATTGTTATTTTATTTTTATTGCATTTGTAGTTATTTGGGTTAGTTGACTAGCAACTAATTCCGCCCACTCTTCCAAAGCCTGAGAATTTTACTTGCTTTCCATTAAAAATAAAAATACAAAAAGAATCATCCCTTACCTCTAGACCTAGTTTAGATCATTTTCAATCCTAACAAATAGTATTCCCTGTGGAGAACGATCAATCCCCTGGTACTTACCACTACACTATACTACATCAGTCAGGTACAATTGCCTGGCGGGGATTGTAAGCTTCTCAAGATCCCTTGAGAAGTAAAACTTTTGTGTAACAATCCAAATCGCATCAAAGTTTTTGGCGCCTCTGCAGGGGAATAGTTATCGTTTAGGTTGAATTTTATTTTTATTAGGTCTACTCATTAGATTCCTTTCTAGTGAGAATTTTATTTTTATTTTTATAGGTTTACTTTAGTCTATCTTTTTTTGCCCAACCCATTGCTCAAATCTTCCTTGGCCATCATGGTAAACGAAGATCTCTATAATCTTAGAGTCACTAGGAGTCGTAGTTCCATAAGAAACCTTGTTCCACCCTACGCATAACCTGAAAGGGAAATGCGTAGGCTAAGGCAATCCCTTCCAACATCCGAACCGTTTGGCACCACCATCAACTTTGATGAAGCTCTTTTTGAGGAAGACTTTGATCATCACCCTACACCCCCTATCCCCCAATCCAATCACGATACAGAAATTCCTAAGAACCCTACCCCTAAGTGCCTTAAGGATTACTCTTGTCCCACCCCTCGTGGCTTTTCCAATGCCATTGTTTTTCCAAATGAATACACAGATGGGGTCTTGCGTGCAAACGATGTTTCGCTTGTCCAAAATGTATGCAAGTTTCACGGATTGAAAACTGAAGATCCAATCCAACATATCAAGGATTTCTTGAAAATAGTGGACACCATCCATACGGACGGGGCCACTAGAGATACCTCCCGCTTATGATTCTTTCCTTTCACCCTTCAAGAAAGAGCCAAGGAATGGTATAACAAACTTCCTTCTGAGTCCATTTTTACATGGGAGCAACTTATCTCAAAATTCTATAAAAAGTTCTTTACCGCAGGAAGAACTTCAGCAATCAGAGACAAAATCCTTCGTTTCTGCATTGGGCAAGCAGAACCCATTCATAAATCTTGGATTAGATTCAAGGATCTAATAAGACAAGTCCCCCACCATGGCATTGAACTCTGGCTTCTTGTCTAAATCTTCTACGAAAATGTCTCTTAAACCGACCAGAATGGGATCAATAATTCGGTAAAAGGAAAGATATCCATGTTAAGTGATGAGGAAGGATGGAGTAGGATCGAGGAATATGCTCAAGAGCATGATGATACCAGGGATGAACACGATTCGGTCATGAGCATATCCAAGAGCATGCAAAAACCCTCCCTTGAAGGCCGGCTAAGAAAGTTACAAGAAAAAGTGTCATACCTAACAGGGTTGCGAGCAACTAAACGGTTGTCAAACCCATACCTGATTTGCGACTATTGTGGAGGCCCGCATGAAGTGGAAGAATGTGGGATTAAAACCACCACCGAACAAGAATGTCTGTCAAGCCATGACATCTTTGATGACCCTCCTTTGTTAACTTTTTATCAAAACAATGATTTCACCTCATGGGGAAATCTTGTGAGAAAAAATGAGGGGGGGGACGGTCCTGACTTCAAAATCAGGAGTACTTTTGAGGATGACCTTGGGCATTTCACTCATGAAAAAAGTCTACTGCTAAAAGGTCTCAACGACCTCATCACTGATCAGCAAAATGACTTGAAAACCAAGTTCATGGAACTAAATGATGCCCTTGATAGCCATGGCAAACCCCAAGTGAACCAAAATGACCCGTTACTTGCCATTACCACTCAGGCTGGAACAACAACAAAGGATCCACCGTACCCAACCCAACACCCCACTACCATTGAACCCAATACCTCTCACGAGGAAGAAGGTAATGTGAACAATGAGATTCCTGAGCAGCCCCCTCAAGTAACTTCCTCTATACCAACTCCACCCAGGCAACCTGTAAAAGTACCATATCCATCCCGCCTCAAGAATCAAAAAGTTGAAAATGATAATAAAAGATTATTGTCATACTTGAAGGATTCGGTTGTCACCATACCTCTTCTCAATGCTTGTTACCATATGCCCAAGTATAGTACATACTTCAAGAGGCTCCTCGCCAACAGAAAAAAGCTTGAGAGTCTTGTAATCCTAGGAGAAGAATGTTCTGTGGTGACCCAACGAGGACTACCAAAAAAGGTGGACGACCCTGGTAGTTTTACCTTGCCCTGTTCCATAGGATCTCTATCAGTAAAGAATGCTCTAGCTGACTTAGGGGCAAGCATCAATCTCATGTCATATTCCATGTTCCTTAAATTAGGATATTCAGGATTGAAACCAACCCGTATGAACATCCAATTGGCCGATAGATCAGTCAAATACCCCTTAGGAATATGTGAGAATGTGCTAGTTAAGGTAGGGAAGTTCAAAGTTCCTGTTGACTTCGTAATCTTGGAGATGGAAGAAGATGACCTAGTACCCATCATCCTAGGAAGACCATTTCTTGCCACCGCTCGTGCCATCGTTGATGTACATGACGGCAAGTTAACCTTACGAGTAGGGGCCGATAGTTTAACCTTTGATATCAAGGATACAATGGACCTTTCTCTTGAAGCAGCTAACCGGCTGTATTTTATCAGAGAGGTCGATGAATTAACCGATGTCATTGACAACTGTGTAGATGAACAAGTCGAAGAAAGTTGGTTGCAAGACAAAGCTTTCTTGCCCATCTTTGATAAGGAAAGGACAAAGGGTGTCAGCGCAGTCTCCTTCTATCCCGGACGAGAATTCGTTGAACCACTCGAGCTTCGTAAGCCTGAAAACAAACTTAATAAAACAACACACAAACACCCATTACTATCATTCCCATTACAAATACCTATAGTAGGTATTTCACAGGTAAATTTTTGCTTTTTATATGCATTATTACTTGCATGACTCACTAGACCTGCTCACGTATCTACACAAGCCAAATAACTCAACACTCACATCCTATAAACCCCAGGTATGTCAAGCATAAAATCATAACAACACCATAATAAGTAATTCACCAATCTAAAACACTAAACATAACACAAAACCCTAATAAACACTAACTAAAACTTAAGTAGGATTATGTGCTTATTTGAACCTATATGCTTAGTTTAACTAGTATGAATGTGTCCAACGCTTAAGTATGAGTTTCCTTAGCAATATTAGGATATATCAGGACCATTAGGCTATAGAATAAACCCTTTAGAACTTAGATACAAACCCCATAAGCCCAAAACCATAACTAGGTCATAATTAGGTCTAAACCATCCCAAAACATCCCCATAGGTCACTACCACTTAGTATAAGTCTCTTAGAACTTAGGAATAGTTATTAGACACTCATAGGATACTAGTCTAGGCACTAAACCATAGGATAAACCCTAGTCTCTCACTAAACACACTTAGGTCATTTAGGTTACAAAACTAGGTCAAACCCTCCCAAACCTTTCCCATAAGTTACCCTCACATAGAATAAACCCTTTAGGACTTAGGATTAGTCACTAGACACTCTTAGGAACCTAAATTAGGCACTAAACCCTAGGAAAAACCTTAAACACTTAATAAGTAGAACTAGGTCTAAACATAACTAAAACAAGTAAAACCTAAACATAAGCACCTCAAACACCTCAACCTAGCACCCTAACACCTTAATCATACCAAGCACACACCCTAACACCTCTAATGACCCACACAAGTAGGTACCTCACCTAATTGCCTAATCCACCACTAATCCACCCTAAACTACCACTAAACCTCCACTAAACCACCACTAATCCAGCCCTAATCACCCTAAACCATCACTAACCCACCAAGCAGCTTACAAGCACCTCCAATCACCCAAGCAAGGTGGTGCATCACCTCCTTGTAAGCTACTTACACCAAACCGCCTCCACGGCTAAACCAACACTACTACCGTCCTACTCCGCCCCTAGCTACCACTATAGCTCAACCCTGTCATCTCTAGACCCTCCACAACCACAACTAGCTTTGCTTACTCCACCCCTCCCCAGCTCGACACCTAACACCCCGTTTTCACCCTTAACCGCCTTAACGAGGGTATAAATACCCCTCCTACGCCCTCACTTCCAAACCACACCCTTTCTTCTCTTCACCTTACATTAGTTCAGTAGTAATAAGTCCTTAGAAGACCTTGAAGTCGAGTAGCAAAGCCTTGGTCGAGTTGTGTTGTGGTTTGAGTTGATACGAGCCCTAGAAAACCCTAACCCTAGTTTTAACCCACGTAAACCCTCCCCTAACCAAGTAAGTCTTACATTTAGCTTTAGTTTAGTCTTAGAATAGATTTATGATGCCTTAGATAACTTAGGAACCCTTGCATGAGCCTTGAACCATTTTATTTACTAGTTTACGTTTTAAAACCCTAGATCGAGTCATATACTTGCATGCATGCTATAAGTCACTTCTTTAAGTCATACACTAGTTATAAATAACCTAGATAAGTTAACATAAGTAAAACATAAAATAGAAAACTTAGTGTCTAGATAAAATATAAGTTACATGCATATTAGGACTAGTTTTGCAAAACTTTACGTGCATAAGGGTATATATCGTAAATTCCTAAAATTATAAAGTCTAGGGACTGTTTTTGACATTTCCTAGAAGTTATAAGTGTAAGGACTAGTTTTACATAATATTAAAACTCTAGGATAGATATTAAAATAAGTATAAACTAAAAAGGACTAAAACTGTAAATATTATAAAGTTAAAGGTCTAAATGGTAAATATAGAAAACTTAAGAGTCTTAGGTTAGTTACTTAAAATATAGAAGTCTAGGGACTAGTTGTGTCAAGTATAGATAGTTATTAGTATAAGTAATATAAGTAATATAAATTTAGGGTAGAAAACGTAAATATAAATACTATAAGGGTAAAAAGTGAAAATATCATATAAGTATATGATGAGGCAAAAAATGATCCGTTTTTAGGGGGTCATTTAAGCCCGAATCCGAATTTATTTGATCAAATATTGCCCTAAATCGTTCCTTTTGTGATTTTAGGTACTTGGAGAGTGAATTCTGGAAAAGAAGCCATTTTGGACGTTTTTGGAGCATAAAAGTGAAGAAAACGGCAAAGTCTCAATTATCCATGCTGGGAACAGTACATGAAGGCGTCAAGAGTAAAGTCATGACGGCGTCAAACCTCAAGAATAAAAATCCGTAGTTGATGACGGCGTCACACACAGGGCGTCAAGAGTAATTTGTGTGACGGCCTAGGCCTTGACGGCGTCAGAAGTAGATCAAGGCCTTCCGAGGAAGTATTTGGCGGCGAGATGACGGCGTCACACCTTTGTTCTTGACGCCATCACCCCTATTTTCCTATATATAGTTTTCTAGTTTTTCACATTAAAAGAGAGAAGTTTTGGAGAAACCCTAAAGACGATTTTGGTGCAACTTTTACAGGCTTTTCAAGGGTTCCAAACCCTTGATACCTTGCATTGTAATTGAGATAAGTGTTCTTCTAATTCAATCAATATGTCTATGTGTTGGTTGTCTATATCTTGTTCTTGTCTCAATTCCATTATGCTAGGCTAGATCTCTTTTGTGTTTGCTTAGATCTAATGAAACCTAGATATTGATTATGTGTTGATTACTTGTTTATTCTTGTTTTGGATGAATGATTTATATGTTAGGCTTAAGAAAACTGGCAGATCTCCAAATGGTAACATGCTTGAACGTCTTAAGAAACATGAACCGAGGCGTACTAGGTCTTTATTGGTTGTATTTAATGCATGAGCCACTGTTTACAATCCCTATAGTTGTGCTGGGCATGGTGTAGGAGGAGATAAAAGCTCATAGAATTGGGGAGTTATGTATGCCACCCCATGAATGGTATTAAGGAATACGATCCGTCATCCATGCAATTATAACAAGTAATTAACGTGTAAAAGATATCTAGGGAGTAGTGAAGTCTAAGTAAACACATTTTCTCCAATTACTGCTCACAACTTTAGTTTAATTAGTTTATTTTCATTTTTATTATTTTATTTTGATTACATCTTAGTTTTCGGTTAGTTGAATAGCAACTAATTCCGCCCACTTTTCCAAAACCCGAGATTTTATTTGCTTTCTAAAAAATATAAAAAACACAAAAATAATCATCCCTCACCTTTAGAACTAGTAATTAGGCTTTCTAATCCTAGCGACACTATTCCTAAGCTGAACGATCAATCCCCCAGTACTTGTCACTATACTATACTACAACGATCAGGTACACTGCCTGGTGGGGGTTGTAAGCTTCTCGAGATCCCTCGAGAGGTAAAGCCTGTTGCGATTCCCACGCATCAAGTTTTTGGCGCCGCAGCCCGGGGAATAGTTATTGTCTAGGTTAGAATTTCTTTTTATTAGGTCTACTTGCTAGATTCCTTTCTAGTAAGATTTTATTTTTATTTTTTAGGTCTTCTTTAGTCTATCTTATTTCTTCGTGCTTTTGTTCGTAACTCTTTACCATCCGACATCATGGAAGGTGGTAACATCTTTGAACCCGTCATCCCACCACAACAAAACCCACCACTAGAACCTCTTAGGCCCCGAACCTTAGGAGAGTACTCCCGACCTAGCCATCAAGGCTACCGAAACACCATTGAGCTCACCGGAGCCAATGTGACCCCCTTGCGATCCGACACCATCTGGTTGGTGCAAAGCGGATGTGCATTCCATGGACTTCGTTCCGAAGATCCAAACCAACATCTTAAGGACTTTCTCAAAATCGTAGATTCCATAGACCTAGGTGTTGAAACTAGAGAGACTACCCGTTTACGCCTATTCCAATTCTCTCTACGGGATCAAGCTAGTCAATGGCTTGAGCGTTTACCCGCGGGATCCATCACTACATGGGACAATCTCGCCAATCGCTTCCTTACCCAATTCTTTCCGCCGAAAAAGACTGCAATGCTTAGAAGGGACATTTTGATGTTTGAGCAACAGCGGGGTGAAACTTTCTACGAGGCTTTGGCCCGTTTTAAGGATCTCCTCCACAAGATCCCTCATCATGGCATAAACATTTGGTTATTAGTCCAGATTTTCTACGACCATGTTGACTATCACACCAAGTGCACCATCGACAGGGCCGCGGGAGGTAAATTGCGTGATAAGAACGCCGAGGAGTCTTGGGCAATTATCGAAGAACTCGCTGTTGATAATCATGAGATATGGGAATTTAAACATACGATAGAAGCGGCCATCAATGCAGTCTCGACATCTGGAGGAACCACCGAAATCCCCGATGAACTCCTATGCAAACTTGAGGCAAAAGTTGACTATTTTGAAGAAAGGCAAAGAAGACCTTTAAGTCCTAGACAAGCCACTGTCAATTCTGTCTCAAAACCAACTTCGGCACCATTATCTGAGTCACCTTCTAGAGAACATGTCGAGACTTTTCAAAGGTGCACCCCACCTTGTTCCCCTCCCAAGGAACTTAGCTCGGAGTTTGAGGCTAGGATGAGAGAATATATGGCAACTCACTCAGATTGGCTTGCTAGGTTCGAAGAAGCAGTTTATAAGCAAAAAGAGGAGATGCAGGAGAAAATGAATGAGATGTTGAGTCTATTGGAGGAGTATGCCAACCAGAGAACCCCCGAACGAATACTACTAAGGAAAGAAAGCGTCACTCCCACCACCCAGTTTGTTAACTCCATCACCATTGTCCATAAAGATAACGAGAAGGTAGAAACTCCTGCTAAATAGACCTTAGAAAAACCACCAGAATCCCAACCTTTGAGTTACTACCTGAAACATGATATAAACAAAAACACCATAACAAATTGGATTAAGGGTGATGGGCGTAACCAATCCTCCGGACAGATTCCTGAGAAAGAGGAAGAAGAGGAAGATGAGTATGATACGCTTCCTGTAGGATCAGTATTCGAGAGGTTATTGGTACAGAAAGTGGCTACTAAGCAAGTAGCATGTGGGAACTTTGAAATACCAACAAGCATCAGGGACTTGAAACATCTTAGTGCTTTCGTCGACCAAGGATCGGAAGTAAATCTTATGCCCCTAACTATTTACATCCAACTAACGTCAAAAATGCCAGCACCTACTCGTGTTAGGTTATCCCTTGTTGGACACTTGTACGTATACCCCCTAGGAATCGCAGAAGATGTATTAGTTAATGTTGCAGGATTCATGTACCCCGTTGATTTTATGATCATCGATGATAAAGGGGATGGATGCATGCCAATAATCCTTGGGGCACCATTCCTCACCACCGCTAGGGCTGTCATTAAGTATGAAGGAAGGAAGATTGAGCTTAAATCTGGAAAAAGAAAGATTAGCTTCCCCATGACCCCGCGAAGTGTGCATGAGAATTTGAGTTGGAGAATGATCAAAAACAACATTGGTGCGACACCCATTCGTGTTCAGAATAAGATTCTTGCATGGGAGGCAAGAATCAAAAGCTATAAGAAAGCTAAGGATGAAAGGAGAAAAAGCAGTAAGGTTCAGGTTGAACTCGAACATACTCGACACGAAAAAAATCGTACACCATTTGAGGAAGGGAACTTGGTGCTCTTGAGACACTTGGAAACAACAATACCACCCGATAAACCAAGTCCTTGGTGGTATGGGCCATTCACAATCGAAGGATTGAGCCAAGATGGGGTAGCTAAATTGAGAAGCAAATTAGGTGGAATGGTGATTGCGAGTATCGATAGGTTGAGGCACTACCACCATAATAGTAATGATCGCAACTACATGGGGTATATCATTTCAAATGATGAGATCACGTAGTAACCCATGACTTTGAGTCTAGCAACAAGACTCGTAAATAAAGAAAAGCGCTTCTTGGGAGGCAACCCATGTTTTGTGTGATTTTATTTGTTTGATTGTTATTTGCTTCCGTATGCATGTTTAGTTTTTATTGTTGGTAGATCATGTTTCTCAATTAAAAGTGGAAATACTTTACTATGTTGTTTGGCCTAGTCTTAACTCCAACCTAAAAGTATTTTTGCAAAAGATAAGTGTAAGGGGAAACCCCAAATATGTTTTTAAGAAACACACGATCATGATTCTCCACAATTTTAAGTGAGCATGTATATTCGTATTTGTTAGAGTCAAATGCTTGTATTGAGTCATAATGAAGTTTTGCAGGATTTTCCAGGAAGTAGGACCAAGTTTTTCCAGAAATTTTCCGGAAACTTAACATAAGAATTTCTGCAGGTCCATTCTGATGGCGTCAGAGGTTTACTCTTCACGGCGTCAGGAGTAAAAATCTGGAAATTTTACCGGTTTTGTTTTTCTAACAGAGTCTTATGGTTTTTGTGAATTATTAAGTTTTATAATCTCCAGGAAATCTGCAAACTTCATTCCACAAGCATTATATCTTACTTTGTTTTCTAGGATTTAGAAACTTATATAGGATGCCGCCGATTTTACGCGAGGTTGTCTTGTCTATTTTTTCAGGATTTACAGGTTATGTTCGACAAGGAGATGATTTATATTCTGGAAGGGAAGCTTTGATTGTTCATTTTCTTGGAGGAAGATCTAATCTGGCCAACCTATAATCCATACCGAGCGAATCAGGGGAGTATTTGATTTCATTCTCTTTACTTCTTCACTTTTACATTCTTTACTTGAACATTGGGGACAATGTTCATCTTAAGTGTAAGGGGAGGGTAAAAAGATGATACCTTACATATGCACTTTCACTTGAGTTTGTTTTGTTTGATAGTAGATGTGTAATAAAACTATGAGAAATACTTGTTAGTGTAATTTTAGCGCCAAATTTAAAATTTTTTACAACATTTAGGAGTGAAACTTTAGCCATAGCAAGCGTCTCATGGATAGGAGATTGTATGACAATCACATAACCGTATATTCAGAAAAAATTTCCACCCAAATATGTGAGGTTCGCCTTTAGATTTGATAGGAAAAGCATTCACTATTAGTGCTTATGAGTGTGCCGGTAGCATTTAGATTCTAGAACTTGCGTTAGTGATGCATCCCGAGACCGCTAGTGAGACTACATTCGTGTGGTAGGATTTACTACATGATAAGAGGCATTAGGATCACCCTTGTGTTAAACCCGTATTATAATTACTTAACCATTTATGTCATATTACTTAGCTAGTTAAGTCAACTAATTTTTCCCACACCCTTAGCGTTATACTAATTTTTAGTACACGAAACCCCTAGTACACCCCTCCGAGCCTATCTTTTCGTTTCTAACTTTAAGCATTTTACTTAAAGGAAGAATTTGTTACACCCCACTTAAATGTACAACCAAATCGCCTTAGCCTTCCGTGTATGCGCTCATCTTTAGTGCATTATTGTTATTTGTTGAACCCTAAGTTAACTTTCTAATTGATTACATGGTTGCTAAGTCGAGTCATATCCTTGTACATATTGTTTTGGGACGATTGGGACTCATGGGTAAGTACTTATTTTATGGAGTAATGGGGAAGAACATCATTTATTACCCCCATATGTGCGCTAATCTTAAAAGTGCTCCAAGTATTTTGATTTTTTTAATTCGAGTCATTAGTTTAGTTAATTGTAAAGTATGTAAAGATTCAAGTGTAAGGGGAATTCTCATCCTCTATGATGTATTATTTTGGATGGTAGGGTAAGAGTGTATGCAAAAAAAATAAATAAAAAAAAATAGAAAAAAAAAAGAAAGAAAAAAAAATAGAAAAAGAAAAAAAAAACATACGGACTACCATCCCTTTTTATTCTATGTTCATTTTATGTTTTTGTTATTTTTCATTTATTAGCTTAAGTCGAGTCTAGTCTTGGCTTAGCAACGCCATCTTGTACATGTAATTAACCAAGATTGTTAACTCGCCACCAGTAATAACTTCCTTTATCCAACAAAACCATCTAATTCATATCCCTATACCTAACGTTACAACCCTTTAAAAGACCTCTTTGATAGTTTATCCTAGGTGCTTACGCCATGTGGTGGAGGTTTGATCCTTTCCCAAGCCTATGGTAATCTATTTTGCTATGACAGGTAGTGAGAGATATCTTCCATTTCCATAATGTTATATTACTTTATTACACCCGAGAGATGTGAGTATCTAAACACTATTTGTGAGGTGTTAGTGTATGACCTCCGAGCTTGTCTATTGGTCTTTAGTGGAACGATTATTTGTTGTAATTACTTTTATATTAGTGTTAAATGACCCCTAACTTGTCTTTTGAGTAGAATAAAAGCGCATTTGCTTGAAGACAAGCAAATCTCAAGTGTAAGGGTATATGATGAGGCGAAAAATGATCCGTTTTTAGGGGGTCATTTAAGCCCGAATCCGAATTTATTTGATCAAATATTGCCCTAAATCGTTCCTTTTGTGATTTTAGGTACTTGGAGAGTGAATTCTGGAAAAGAAGCCATTTTGGACGTTTTTGGAGCATAAAAGTGAAAAAAAATGGCAAAGTCTCAATTTTCCATGCTGGGAACAGTACATGAAGGCGTCAAGAGTAAAGTCATGACGGCGTCAAACCTCAAGAATAAAAATCCGTAGTTGATGACGGCGTCACACACAGGGCGTCAAGAGTAATTTGTGTGACGGCCTAGGCCTTGACGGCGTCAGAAGTAGATCAAGGCCGTCCGAGGAAGTATTTGGCGGCGAGATGACGGCGTCACACCTTTGTTCTTGACGCCGTCACCCCTATTTTCCTATATATAGTTTTCTAGTTTTTCACATTAAAAGAGAGAAGTTTTGGAGAAACCCTAAAGACGATTTTGGTGCAACTTTTACAGGTTTTTCAAGGGTTCCAAACCCTTGATACCTTGCATTGTAATTGAGATAAGTGTTCTTCTAATTCAATCAATATGTCTATGTGTTGGTGTTCTATATCTTGTTCTTGTCTCAATTCCATTATGCTAGGCTAGATCTCTTTTGTGTTTGCTTAGATCTAATGAAACCTAGATATTGATTATGTGTTGATTACTTGTTTATTCTTGTTTTAGATGAATGATTTATATGTTAGGCTTAAGAAAACTGGCAGATCTCCAAATGGTAACATGCTTGAACGTCTTAAGAAACATGAACCGAGGCGTACTAGGTCTTTATTGGTTGTATTTAATGCATGAGCCACTGTTTACAATCCCTATAGTTGTGCTGAGCATGGTGTAGGAGGAGATAAGAGCTCATAGAATTGGGGAATTATGTATGCCACCCCATGAATGGTATTAAGGAATACGATCCGTCATCCATGCAATTATAACAAGTAATTAACGTGTAAAAGATATCTAGGGAGTAGTGAAGTCTAAGTAAACACATTTTCTCCAATTACTGCTCACAACTTTAGTTTAATTAGTTTATTTTCATTTTTATTATTTTATTTTGATTGCATCTTAGTTTTGGGTTAGTTGAATAGCAACTAATTCCGCCCACTCTTCCAAAACCTGAGATTTTATTTGCTTTCTAAAAAATATAAAAAACACAAAAATAATCATCCCTCACCTTTAGAACTAGTAATTAGGCTTTCTAATCCTAGCGACACTATTCCTAAGCTGAACGATCAATCCCCCGGTACTTGTCACTATACTATACTACAACGATCAGGTACACTGCCTGGTGGGGGTTGTAAGCTTCTCGAGATCCCTCGAGAGGTAAAGCCTGTTGCGATTCCCACGCATCAGTATAAAATCTAAATAAAGTTAGAAGCATAACACAATACTAGGGAGCTTCATGCGAGGAGTACTATGTGGATATTTCGTTTTGACGATTTTCTTGGGTTTACGAATTAAAGCCCTGACTCTTCGAATGATTATTGCATATACTTCTGAGATATGATGGACCGAATGGTGATATGATTATAACTAAACCCTAATAATAACATAACTCAATAATAGGGAGCTTTGTGTGAGGAGTATTAACTTCTGAATTATGATGGCCCGAACGGTATTATGGTGATAACATAATACAATAGTAGGGAGCTTCATGTGAGGAGTCATATACTTCTGAATTACAATGGCCTGAACGGTGTTATGTTATATATAAAACATTAACAAACCTAAAAACAATAACTTAATAAACATAAACATGATAACTAAAGCTTGACATACATACAAAACAAACAACACACTAGGATACGTGAGTAAGGCGGTCTAGTTTCCGAGTCACTATTTGCATCACTTAGATTACTCTAATCCCAGGTGAGTTCATAGCCTCATATTTTTTAAAAATGCTTTCACTCTAAATGCTTTATAAACCCTGTGAGGGGGATACATGCTAAATGCTTTACTTAAAACCGAATACAAGTCTTTTTCTTTGGTTGTTGCATGAGTAAACTAACCGCCACCACTACATAACCAAAATTCATGAATCTAATCGTTTGGGATATTTTACCCATGCGAACGCGAATATAGTTGATAGATCTATTGGAGTTTGACAACTCCCGTTGGTATTAACACCCCACTAGGTGGTACCAATAAGTACTATATTTGAACCCACTGAAGGTTTAACTTTGGCAAGTTATCCTTCCCATCCGCTCATGGTTTGGTCTGCAGACCCCATGACCCGGATCGTTAACGTGTGGTTCATGAGCTTAGTGCAACATACTACACTCCTGATAATTGTGCATGCATCACAATTATCACAAAACCTACATTTTCCCAGATGGGTGTAACAACTGAACCCAGGGAACTTGTATTCACTAACCCCTAAACCTATGATTCTCACTCAACACCTAGTGTTGACTTTTTAAGCATGTATTCTAGGTATATTACTTCTATGGATCCATGGAAGAAGGAGGTACTGAACTCGGAGGACTTTTCATGGTTATCATTCAAACACAACCTAACTCTTAGATTTTTGGGACCTCATCAAAAATAAAAGTATATCTTTTATAATTAAAACTCTGATAATTATGAATGATAACTAAATTTCCAAAACGTCTCTTTTCGAGTCATTTTCTATTACTTTATCTATGATTCTATGAAGTGATACCCCAAACACTTTATCCGCTGCGATCAGTGAAAAATGAGGGTGTTATAGATTGGCATCAGAGCTTCAGTTGTAGAGAACAAGGTCAAAACCTAAACTACAACTATTTTTCCTAAACCCGAGAAATTCCTCAGTGCCTCTACCATCCTCCATAACCATACGTGCTAAGGTAAGTATAATAATTGTCTGCTTAACTACTAGATGATTTACAGTATTTTCTTTATTATATAGTTATGTCTACTCCCCACTACTCTACCCTTGTCTCATCTAGTCTACATCTGGAGAATGATCTTTCCTCTCCGAATGTACTAGATTATTCCCCTAAACCCTAAAACTTAGAAGACTCTAGGAATAGTTTAGATAAACCTTCACCCTTAGGATATACCCCTTCTTTAGATAACCCTCATTTAAAACACATAAGAGATTTCTATGCTAAGACATCACCCCTACCTCCCCTAAACCCTATTATACATCCACTTTTTCCTACCTCTAGAACAGAACCCCGTGGTTTCTTTCTTCCGAGAGAACCATATATACCTAAACACCCTATCCCTACCTATACCTCTAGATATGACCTTAGGCAACCTTATACCTTTACCCTACCCCTTACTTAATAAACCCTCCCATTCCATCTTGGAAAGATGAAATTGGAGAAAAACCCTCTAGGTTAACTCTAGAAGATGAGGAAAACCAATTAGAGGAGATTTTAAATAACTTAGATGAAATTTTTCTTGATCTCCTTGAGAAGATAGAAAAAGGTCATAATAATAATAACTTAGATAATCAATCTGACTATAGTAGTTTAAGAAAGACTTTACAAGAAAATCGTTTTAAAATAGCTAAAATACAGAAAAACCAAATGAAACATCACCATAAAATAGCCTTTGCCCGCTTTAGGATTTGCACTTTAGAAAAGATAATAGATAATGATGAGGAAAACTTAGAAAACACTAACTCATGGAATTAGGAAATGAGGAAACTTTAGAAAACCCTACGTAAATAAATAACCCTAGGAGATATGCCTTAGAATAGTTAGTGCCTATAGGATAAGTAGAATAGAAAATAAATAAAACAAGTTAGGATTTAGAAACTACCTGGTACCCCTCAATTAGAATAGATTAGATAACTAGAATTAGGAATGCCTTTCACCTTAGGACACCCTTAACCCAATAGCAATCCCTTAGGAAAATTAGGTATAACCCATAAAACATAACAAGTTGGGTACTTGTTATAACCTACCCTTAACCCTTACCCTTAGGATCTTAGGAAACCTACCCCGATGTCTTAGGTATATAGAATCTTTAAACTGTTTTAAATTTCCCTTACCCTAACCTTTTCAAAACACTTTTTCCCCTTACCGATGGTGAGAATCCTCATTCTTCACCATAGAGATCTGAATTCTTTCTCCTCCGATCTCTAAGCCTTCACTTCTTTCCTTAGCTTTCTTAAGCTATCTTCGTTCTAGTTAGAGATTCTACCCCTAACTATCCCATATGGAAATATATGATCCTCATATATAAGCATATTCCTACCCTTTATTCCCCTAGATTACTATGATTCCTGAGCTAGTTTTCCCCAATCCCCTTTAGTAAACCCCAAAACTTTAATTAGGATTCCCATACTTGAGGTTAGAAATAACATTAGGATAACCCTAGAAAACATAAACTTAGGAATAGAAAACCTTAGATTATTAGGATAAGAAACCCTTGAGGAAAAATTAGGAAATTTTAGGAATTATTAGGCTAGAAACCAAAACCCCTACCCCGATAGATAGAAAGATACCCCTATAGGATAAGATTTGGTAGGAAAACATTAGGATTAGAATATAGATTTGGAAAAACCTAGGATTAGATAACCCTAAGCCTTTATACCCCTAGTTTAGGATAGACACATTAGCAAACTTCTACCCTATAGGAATAAGTAGATTTAGGTCATAGATTACCCATACCTAGCCCTTAGGATATTCATACCTATACACTTGAGGATTTTAGATTATACCTTACGATTTGACAATTTTTAGAATACGCATTAGGAAATTTCACTTAGGAGATACTATGGATAGTGCCCTAGCTGGTTTCAAATTCCTAGGAATAGTAATACTCATAATAATAGTAATAATGGTAATAATAGACAACCTAAAACAAAAGAGAAAACCTGAAACTACACCTAAGAATAAGGATATACCTAGTCAACCCTTAGGAAAGAAAACACTTAAACCTAATCCCTCTTTAGAACCCTCTACCTCAATGGAACCAAACACCTCACCCTTAGAAATTAGGATTAGTTAGGAAAAACTAGAAGAACCTTATGGGGGAAAACAAAACTCTGGGAAGAAATCTAGTAAGTCTAAAACTCCGTTAGGATATTCTCCTTCAGGTATCCTATACTCTTAATCTTCCTTTTAATCTCATCTTTTCATTTCTCTCTTTCTACCATTTAAATCTTCTCCTCCCACTTTTTCCTACTCTTCCGTTTAAAATCCCATTTTCCCGCCTTTTTCCCCACTCCACAAAATAAAACCATACTTTTCCATTTTTTCCACTCCTATACTTTTTCCACTCCACCCACTCCAAACTCCTTTTCCTTTTTCCATTTTCCCCTACTTTGCCATTTCATCCTTTTTCCTTTCTCACTCCACTCCACTCCAATAAATCCTTCACTCCATTTCCCTTCATTTTTTTTATTTCTCCGTCATTTTGCACTCTAGTTTCTTCTCTCTATATTCTCTCCCTACCTCATCCTGCAATGTTCTATTAACTAGAACTTGTATTTCTCGTCATATCGCAAGTTTCTATTAGTTAGAACTTGTAAGAATATCTACATCGAACTTTAATCCTCATTATGTTCGACTATGATATTAAATCTCACTTTGCAAGAAATTGCAAAAAAAAATGAGATCTTCTACGTCCGTCATTCTTGTCTTAACATGGGAACTTACCATGTGACAAGTTGCTAAACCGGAGAACTTTAGAACTTGTCTCTATCATGACTAGAACTTGTATCTATCATGACTAAGAACTTGTCTCTATCATGACTAGAACTTGTCTCTACCTTGACTAGAATATTCCTCTACCGTATCTAGAACTTGTCTCCACCATGATGAGAACTAGTTGTCATCTCGGTTGAAACTTGTCTCTAAAATATTCCCTTACCATATATCCTTAAATATGGTAAAACTCTCTTCATTTCCACCGATACTACTTAAGGATGATTTATGATGACTATCCTCTTAAAATGAATTAGGATGTTCCTACATTTTAATGAGAAAGTTATAAATCAAATAGGTTAAGAATTTATACGCTCTTGTTTTTGAATATTGGGACGCATTTATTTGCAAATAATGAGATATAAAAACCTAAGTATTTGGTATATGTACAAGCAATTCCTACTCCGCTTGTGCAAAATCTTCTTTCTTTTCACATCATTTTCCTTGGTATCAGAAGATAATCCTCTTCTTCCTCTATTTTCTCGAGTTATTCTCTCCCCTACTCCTATAATCGTCTAAATCTCGGGACGAGATTTTCTCTAAGGGGGTAAGACTATAACAACCCACAAACACCCATTACTATCATTCCTATTACAAATACCTATAGTAGGTATTTCACAGGTAAATTTTTGCTTTTTATATGCATTATTACTTGCATGACTCACTAGACCTCCTCACGTATCTACACAAGCCAAATAACTCAACACTCACATCCTATAAACCCCAGGTATGTCAAGCATAAAATCATAACAACACCATAATAAGTAATTCACCAATCTAAAACACTAAACATAACACAAAACCCTAATAAACACGAACTAAAACTTAAGTAGGAGTATGTGCTTATTTGAACCTATATGCTTGGTTTAACTAGTATGAATGTGTCCAAGGCTTAAGTTTGAGTTTCCTTAGGAATATTACGACTATTATAAACCCTTTAGAACTTAGATACAAACCCCATAAGCCCAAAACCATAACAAGGTCATAATTAGGTCTAAACCATCCCAAAACTTCCCCATAGGTCACTACCACTTAGTATAAGCCTCTTAGAACTTAGGAATAATTATTAGACACTCATAAGACACTAGTCTAGACACTAAACCATAGGATAAACCCTAGTCTCTCACTAAACACACTTAGGTTATTTAGAACTAGGTAAACCCTCCCAAACCTTTCCCATTAGTTACCCTCACTTAGAATAAACCCTTTAGGACTTAGGATTAGTCACTAGACACTCTTAGGAACTTAACTTAGGCACTAAACCCTAGGAAAAACCTTAAACACTTAATAAGTAGAACTAGGTCTAAACATAACTAAAACAAGTAAAACCTAGACATAAGCACCACAAACACCTCAACCTAGCACCATAATACCTTAATCATACCCAAGCACACACCCTAACACCTCTAAGCACCCACACAAGTAGGTGCATCACCTACTTGCCTAATCCACCACTAATCCACCCTAAACCACCACTAAACCTCCACTAAACCGCCACTAATCCACCCCTAATCACCATAAACCATCACTAACCCACCAAGCAGCTTACAAGCACCTCCAAGCACCCAAGCAAGGTGGTGCATCACCTCCTTGTAAGCTACTTACACCAAACCGCCTCCACGGCTAAACTACCACCACTACCGTCCTACTCCACCCCCTAGCTACCACTATAGCTCGTCCCTGTCATCTCTAGACCCTCCACAACCACCACTAGCTTTGCTTACTCCACCCCTCCCCCACTTGACACCTAACACCCCGTTTTCACCTTTAACCGCCTTAACGAGGCTATAAATACCCCTCGTACGCCCTCACTTCCAAACCACACCCTTTCTTCTATTCACCTTACATTAGTTCAGTAGTAATAAGTCCTTAGAAGACCTTGGAGTCGAGTAGCAAAGCCTTGGTCGAGTTGTGTTGTGGTTTGAGTTGATACGAGCCCTAGAAAACCCTAACCCTAGTTTTAACCCACGTAAACCCTCCCCTAACCAAGTAAGTCTTACATTTAGCTTTAGTTTAGTCTTAGAATAGATTTAGGATGACTTAGATAACTTAGGAACCCTTGCATGAGCCTTGAACCATTTCATTTACTAGTTTAAGTTTTAAAACCCTAGATCGAGTCATATACTTGCATGCATGCTATAAGTCACTTCTTTAAGTCATACACTAGTTATAAATAACCTAGATAAGTTAAAATAAGTAAAACATAAACTAGAAAACTTAGTTGCTAGATAAAATATAAGTTACATGCATATTAGGACTAGTTTTGCAAAACTTTACATGCATAAGGGTATATATCATAAATTCCTGAAATTATAAAGTCTAAGGACTATTTTTGACATTTCCTAGAAGTTATAAGTGTAAGGACTTGTTTTACATAATATTAAAACCCTAGGATAGATATTAAAATATGTATAAACTAAAAAGGACTAAAAATGTAAATATTATAAAGTTAAAGGTCTAAATGGTAAATATAGAAAACTTAAGAGTCTTAGGCTAGTTACTTAAAATATAGAAGTCTAGGGACTAGTTGTGTCAAGTATAGATAGTTATTAGTATAAGTAATATAAGTAATATAAGTAATATAAATTTAGGGTAGAAAACGTAAATATAAATACTATAGGGGTAAAAAGTGAAAATATCATATAAGTATAAAACCTAAATAAAGTTAGAAGCATAACACAATACTAGGGAGCTTCATGCGAGGAGTAATATGTGGATATTTCGTTTCGACGAGTTTGTTGGGTTTACGAATTAAAGTGTCCTGACTCCTCGAACGATTATTGCATATACTTCTGAGATATGATGGCCCGAACGGTGATATGATTATAACTAAACCCTAATAACAACATAACTCAATAATAGGGAGCTTTGTGTGAGGAATATTAACTTTTGAATTATGATGGCCCGAACGGTATTATGTTGATAACATAAAACAATAGTAGGGAGCTTCATGTGAGGAGTCATATAATTCTGAATTACAATGGCTTGAACGGTGTTATGTTATATATAAAACATTAACAAACCTAAAAACAATAACTTAAGAAACATAAACATGATAACTAAAGCTTGACATACATACAAAACCAACAACACACTAGGATACGTGAGTAAGGCGGTCTAGTTTCTGAGTCACTATTTGCATCACTTAGATTACTCTAAACCCAGGGGAGTTCATAGCCTCATACTTTTTAAAAATGCTTTCACTCTAAATGCTTTATAAACCCTGTGAGGGGGATACATGCTAAATGCTTTACTTAAAACCGAATACAAGTCTTTTTCTTTGGTTGTTGCACGAGTAAACTAACCGCCACCACTACATAACCAAAATTCATGAATCTAATCGTTTGGGATATTTTACCCACGCGAACGCGAATATAGTTGATAGATCTATTGGAGTTTGACAACTCCCTTTGGTATTAACACCCCACTAGGTGGTACCAATAAGTACTATATTTGAACCCACTGAAGGTTTAACTTTGGCAAGTTATCCTTCCCATCCCCTCATGGTTTGGTCTACAGACCCCATGACCCGGATCGTTAATGTGAGGTTCATGAGCTTAGTGCAACATACTACACTCCTGATAATTGTGCATGCATCACAATTATCACAAAACCTACATTTTCCCAGATGGGTGTAACAACTGAACCCAATGAACTTGTATTCACTAACCCCTAAACCTATGATTCTCACTCAACACCTAGTGTTGACTTTTTAAGCATGTATTCTAGGTATATTACTTCTATGGATCCATGGCAGAAGGAGGTACTGAACTCGGAGGACTTTTCATGGTTATCATTCAAACACAACCTAACTCTTAGATTTTTGGGACCTCATCAAAAATAAAAGTATATCTTTTATAATTAAAACTCTGATAATTATGAATGATAATTGATTTTACAATAATTCGCACTACCAGGCCTTCGATGGTGATCAAAGGAAATGAGGGGTGTTGTAATTACGCCAAGCTTGGATATAACCTAAAATAAGAAATACTAAAACACTACGTTAAGTAATTGTGCAGGGGTTGGACCCTGCGAATCACCTCCGGCGTGTGAATAAGTGATCGGTATGAGAGTTTAAGTGTAAATGTAGTAAAGTAAGGTGAGAGAGATTGCATACCAGATTTGTCATCGTCCAGGACTATTTATAGGTGAAGAAAACGGTCCTGGAGAGTGGTCACACGTTTGAGAGAGATCATGGGGGCGTCCCATGATTTGTGGTAACCGCTAGGGTTTAGTGTCCCACTCCTCCTAGTTTAGCGGGGGAGCTAAAGAGAAAGAGGAGACGTGGGTAAGACTTGGTCTCACCAATATGTGGACTTTACATCATTCCGTCCTTAAAACTTATCGAGAGATACCCCGAAGGGCTTAATCCTTCGATTGACGAATTCCCACTTGGTAACTAGATCATTGATGATAAGTTTTACGCCAAAGAAAGTTTAAGAAGGCTAGCCAGAGCCTTCGATTATGTAGGTTGCGATCAGACTTGAAGGGATATCCTTCGAGCTAATCGGAGGGTACATCATCAAGCCCCCCAGTTGGAAGTTAGATATGCGCACAAGAATATGTGGCTTTCAACTCTATCATATTTCACTGCTTTCACCATATCCTCAAAAATCGGATAAGATGAATTTTTGAAATACAAAGATGCATTAAATGCGCATACTTATAACTTATCCATTGAACAGAAGAATTTAACGGCATAATTATCGGTAAGCTCAACCATCTTTCAAAATTTAAAGTATTGAGTAGATATAATTATGAGTAATATAAATACTGGTGCACTCTAAAATCCTAAATCACAACTTTCTCTTCTGCAACCTTCAAAAAAGCTGTGACGTGTTAATCTGCAACAATCAAAAGGTAAAATTTTCCCTCCCCTCGTAGTTAGGCCCTTTAGGTATTACCAGTTAGCCATGAGCATGGATGCTAAACGTATTATAAGACAACAAAAATGTACTCTTTCAAGAGAAGCCTAGCCCTCTTTCTAGATGATTACCCAATACACAAGCAACATAAATTTGTTCTCCCAAAAAATAGTCAGAGCATCTATGATGCCCCAAAATGGTACGTGGGTCTGTATACTCATGCCTTTACCCGGTCGAATCTAAGAATACCCCTGCACCCATTGTTTCTAGAGTTGCTACAATATTATGAGGTGCATATTTCAAGGTTTAATCCATTTGGGCTAGCCAAACTTACCACCTACATAGTAATGTGTAAGGCATATGGGTATGAGCCCACACTAAATGTGCTTCGAGGCTTCCTTAACCTGTGTCCCGGGGGAGATTGGTTGACACTGTCAAAGAGGAATGATGAAAATGTGCCCATGCTAATCACCAAACCTTTCACAAATATAACAAACTGGAAAGGGAAATTCTTTTATGTACAAGATACAATCATACCTCCGGGGTATCCAGCACTCTTGAATGAAGCATTCCGTTTTGACCGTAAGAAATTCAATGATCAAATTCCCTTCAATGTTCGAGACTAACCACTTTATCAACGTCTTGCCAGACATCCCATTGATGTGCAAACCTTTCCAAAACCTATACTCTATATGGTTGGTCTTGTGGACCATTGGGAAGGATCTCCTTTGTTGCCAGAAATCCATTGTGATGGCGAGAGTATGTATATGCAACTTATCATAAATGAATAACATATCTAATTATATTTATGTATCTGTTTATATTGCAGTAATGGCATTCAGGAACTTCGTCGTATCTGATGGTGCAAAGGAAGCTAGCTTCATTCCCAGGGATCCTAGAGAATTCAGCTACGGGGTGGGTTCCCCTTCAACCTCAGTTAACAATAATGACGTGGATGCCATGGTGCTGGAGCCAGCGGCATTAGTTGAAGAAGTGATTCCCCTTAATGCTGAGGAGGTGCCTTTGGCAATCAAAGCCTTTCCTGACGTGGAGATCCTTTCTTCCGACGATGTCCCCAAGACGTATGTCGGTACCTCTGGTATAGCTGACAGGGTTCGTGAAAGGAAAGGGACTGAAATGAAGGCTTCGAAGCCTCCAATCAAGAGGAAATTTGACATACCCACTCTCTTATCCAGAGCTTCAAAGAAGAAGAACTCCCAAGATATGGCTGCTACTGCCCTACCCTCCGAAGGTTCGGATGATGAAGACATTCATGGTAAGAGCTCACTACGTCTTATATACTTCCACAAAATTTAATTGAAAGTTCCAAAACACTCTTAATTCGACAATGTGTAGGTTTATCGAACACTAAGGAACTCCCCAACTCTCAAGCCTGCCACCGATTGGTTGAAGGTCTTATTCCAAGCCGTTGGAAGGGAGCCCTTGACAATATGTCAATAGAGCAGCTGTGTGATCTTCACGACAAGAGCTACACAAGGCAAGTTGTTTTAGATAACCATCTTAACGGCCGAACAAGAGAATTGATACAGACTGTTAAAAATGCTAAAGAAGAGTTAAATGTAGTTCTGGCTCGAGAAGAACATAGGGAGCAGTTGATCACTGACTTGAAGTCACAGTCTGACAGGTCTACGGAGGATATTGAGAAGAATCCCATTGTGCAAGATCTTCTATCCAACGTCATGAAGCTTGCTACTCGACTAAAGGAAGCCCAAGCTGAGTGTGGTAGGCTCAAAATGGAGGAGGCCAAAGCAATTGGGCTAAAAGAGAGAGTGTCTGTGCTTGAGTCGAAGTGTGCAAGTCTTAAATCTGAAAAGAACAGACTCATGAAGCAAAAAACCAAGTTGCAACAGGAGACGGATGCTCTAAACCTTCGATGTGAAAATCTTCAGAAAGATAGGGCAGATGTGGTGGCCAAGGTTATTCCTTACATCGCTATGGAGCTGTATCATAGTGATGAGGTCGGACAAGTGGTGGCCAACTTGGTGAATGCTGCCATATTCCATGGGAAATGTACTACCCTGGAAGAGATTGCTGAAACTGGGAAGCCTGTGATCCTGTCGAAGGTTCCTCACTATCGTCCTTCACATGGAAAGGAATATGATGTTGCAAGCAATGCGTTTGCTTCGGCAGACTTTCCCTTTCTTTCGAAGGTTACCAAAGATCCGAAAGATTCCGTTGAAAAATTGTTGTCGAAGAAGCCTAGTAGGATTCGGCCATCTTCACCAAATAGGAGGGCTTCTGGTGTGAAGTTTCCCTCTTTTCAAGAAGATCCCTCTTCATCAAAGAATGCATAAATACTGCCTTGTTGGCAATGATTTATCCCAAGGGTGGTTTGTACCCTCCGAATATGTTTTCTCTTTGCTACTTTGATTTTTAGGATGCTTGCTTATTTGTTATCTACTTGCCATAGGATGTTCTTTTTATTTATCCTTTGATTATATGATTCTATTCTCTCAAGGTTATGTATTAACGTTAATATACAACCTAAGGTTACTGTAGATGAGTATCCTTATTGTGTGTATTTTTAACCAATATTTTTAAGCAATCGTATAATTTAACTGCTGACAGAGGGTTGCGACCCACTCCATCTTTATCCTTATAGTCATAGGGCTTCAAATGCCCATAGACATTTTAGGAAAGTCAATGTGAACTATAATGGATGTCATGTACAAAACATAAATATCATCCTTCAAACATTGAGACTTGTAGTACTTGGCTGAATAAATCTTTGTTGTAAAAATGAAACAAGAGATTTAAGGGAAATACGTTGTATCATTAATTGGGTAGGGAGGATTACATCATTTTATGAAATGAATACTAATACGCCTACCATTAATGTTTCTTTCCCCGAATGAGAAGAGTCCAATACATAGAAAACAAATTCTCTGGAAGGTTGCAAGTTTTATATGTAAAACTTACAAAGGTTGGTGCCATTCCATGTCCTGTCAACTTCTTCTCCAAAGATTGTTGCTAACTTATAGGCTCCGTTACCGTAGGCTTCAGCTACTACGTAAGGCCCCTCCCATGTTGGTCCCAACTTCCCTTGGTATTCGGCTTTGCTTGTGCTGTTAAGTCGAAGGACATATTCGCCTGGTTTCAAGCTCGAGGGCCGAACCCTGCTGTTGTAATATTTTTCTAACTTTTGCTTGTACGTAGCTTCTCTGATGGAGGCTATTTCTTTTCGTTCTTTGAGTAAATCTAGATTCTCTCGAAGCTTTTCCTCGTTTTCCGAGGCTTCGAAGTCCATAATGCGCTCAGTTTCCATGCTTATCTCTGATGGGATGACAGCTTATGTGCCATAAGTGAGGCTGAAAGGTGTTTCCCCGTGACTCGACTTGGGATGTGTCCTATGAGCCCATAGAACTTGGGGTAATTCGTCCACCCACCCTTGGTGACTTCGTCCTAGCCTTCTTTCAATTCCATTGATAATGTCTCTGTTGGTAACTTCTACTTGACCATTACCTTGAGGGTGGTACACGGATGTGAACGATTGCTTGATTTTTAAACCATTGCAAAAAGTAGGAAATACCCCTTCGGAAAATTGCTTCCCATTGTCAGAGATGATGATGTGAGGGACTCCGAAGCGACAAACAATGTGTTCCCATACGAATTTCTTCATGTGTCTGCCTATCACAGATGCTAAAGGCTTGGCTTCAACCCATTTGGTGAAGTAGTCGATAGCTACGACCAAAAACTTCACTCCTCCTGGTGCTACTGGCAGAGGTCCTACTATGTCAATTCCCCATTAGGAAAAAGGCCATGCAGATGTGAAAGAGGTCATATCTTGTTTAGGTAGTCTTGGGACCTTCGAGTGGATCTGACACGCCTCGCATTTATGTATTATTTCCATTGCATCCCTGTGCATTGATGGCCAGTAGTACCCCAACTTCATAATTTTAGAGACAACGGAGCGGGGTCCTGCGTGTAGACTGCACGATCCTTCATGAACTTCATTGATTATGTTTGTAGCCTGCTTAGGTCCGACACAACGAAGCCATGGCGATAGGAAAGATCGTCTGTAGAGGTAGTCTCCTATTATCCTGTATTGAGGAGCTTTGATTCTAACTTTTCTTGCTAGCTTTGGATCTTCCGGTAGAATGCCGCTTATTAAGTACTCCCTTATTGGAGTCATCCAATTATTTTCTTCCTCGGATATTATATCAGATACTTCCTTCCTTTGGATAGATCTTTCAGCTAACACCTCAACCAGGACTTCTTTCGTTAAGTGTGCAAAGGCCATTGAGGCTAACTTGCTTAACGCATCTGCCTTCTTGTTTTGGTTCCTTCGGATGTGCTCAATGGTGTAGGATTCAAATCCCTATAGGATTTCCTTTGCTTTATCTAGGTATTATTTGATAGTGGACTGCCTTGCCTTATAGGAGCCTTTGATTTGATTGGCTACCAGCTGTGAGTCAACGAAAATCGAAAGGTTGCGTACCTCCATGTCTTTAGCTAGGCGTAGGCCTGCTAACAAAGCTTCGTATTCGGCTTCGTTGTTGGTCACCTCAAATTCGAATCGCAGTGCATAAGTGTATTCTTTTCCTTCTGGGTTGACTAACATCAATCCTGCCCCTGAACCATCGGAGCTTGATGCTCCATCTGTGAATAACTTCCAGTTATCCCCTTCTTTCGAAGGCCCCTTCTTGGGAGTTACCTTATCATTTCCTAGCTCGGAAGGAGTTTCAGCGAGGAAGTCTGCGAGTATTTGACCTTTTATGGAGTTTCGCCCCTTATATTCTATTTCATGCTCCCCCAATTCGATGGCCCATTTAGATACCCCACCCGATTTCTTGGGCTTCGATAATATTTGTTTGATGGGCTTATCGGTTAATACAGTGATTGGGTGAGCTTGAAAGTACCTTTTGAGGCGTCTTGCGGTGTGGACTAGAGCAAGAATTAGCCTTTCCAATTCTGGGTAATTTAATTCAGCTCCCTGCAAAACCCGACTGACAAAGTAGATCAGAACTTGCCTCTTTTCTCTTTCTGCCAGGAGTACTGCGCTAATACTTTCATGTGACGATGTGATGTACATATACAGTACTTCTCCATTAATTGGGGCTGTGAGTGTTGGCAGGATTTCCATGAACTCCTTCAACTTTTGAAAGGCAGCTTCGGCTTCGATACTCCATTGGAAAGTTTTCTTATCCATACATCCTTTAAGGGTCTTAAAGAACGGTAGTGATCAATCTGCACCCTTTGACAAAAACCTTCTCAATGCTGCCAGCTTTCCATTAAGGCTTTGTACCTCCTTCAATGTCTTTGGGGCTTGCAGATCAGTGATAGCTTTCACTTTTGAAGGGTTTGCTTTGATTCCTTGCTTTGCGATCAAGTGCCCCAGGAATTGCCCCTCTTCGACACCGAACGAGCATTTCTTTGGATTGAGCTTCATATTTATGGCTCTTAGTTGGTTGAAGATTTCTTGAATGTCGGAGAGTAGGTCTTCCTCTGTCTTACTCTTTATGACCATGTCATCAACGTATGCCTCCAAATTCCTTCCTATCTGTTTATTGAAGGCCTTGTCCACCAAACGCTGGTAGGTTTCCCATGCATTTTTCAAACCGAAGGGCATCTTCTTATAGCAATAGACGCCCTTTCCCGTGTAGAAGGCCGTTTTCTCCTCATCTTCTACTGCCATTTGTATCTGATGGTATCCCTTGTAAGCGTCTAAAAAGCATTTTAGACGAAATCCTAATAAGGACTCTACTTTCCAATCTATTTATGGGAGAGGGTAACAGTCCTTTGGACACGCTTTATTGATGTCAGTAAAATCAACGCACATACACCATCATTTGTCACTTTTCTTTACCATAACTGGATTGGCTACCCACGTTTGGTATTTGACTTCTCTGAGTATACCTGCCTATACTAATTCGTCTACTTCTTTGCAGGCTGCAGCTCTTCTCTCCGGCGCAAGGCTCCGGCGCTTTTGTTTGATAGGTTCAATGTGCTTGAACTCATTGAGTTTGTGTTCCATTCCGAAAGGCTTACCATCGATCATGAGACTTCTCGGAACCCCCGTCATATCGGAGTATGTCCATGCGAAGATATCTTTGTTGTCCTTTAAGAGTTGTTTTAGGCTTGCCTTGAAGGTAGTAGGGAGTTGTCTTCCAATTACTACCGTTTGCTCCGGATGGAGCTCGTTTATCACAATACGCTCTTCGGCGTCCCCGCAGCTCAAGATAGCCTTCGAAGGCTCCTGGGGATTTACTTTAATCTTCTTTCCCGCTTTTGGCGTCCCTTTCTTGTTGTAATTGGATAGTACGGTCCCTATCCCATTGGCTGTTTGGAACTTAATTGCTGCGTGTATGATAGATACCACAATGCCCATTTTCTCCATTGCGGTTCTCCCTATCAATAGATTATAAAGAGAATCTGACCTTACAATTGCGAAAGTAAGAGTTTCCGTCCTTGCCAGTTGGCCTTCACCAATGGTTACGTCTAAAGGGATTTCACCTAGAGGCCATGAGTGTTCTCCCGAGAAGCCTACTAAAGGTATCTTCGAATCTACCCTTTATTACCTTATGGAAGGTTTGAGCTTCAGGAAACAGTGCTCGTATATGATCTCACAAGAACTTCCGCAGTCCATGTAGGCCCTATTAACTTCTCGATTAAAAATGAGGACCTTTATCACGACAGGATCATCTGAGGGAACTTGACCCATTAAGGGCGGAAATGTTACCTCCCCTACATTGGGTGCTCCTTCCTCAATTTCTTTTCTTTTCTGACTCGGACCTCCCCTGCGAACCATAAGGATTGGAGCCTCATGGACATAGTCTTTAGTGTCGGTGACCTTTTCTTTTCCCTTTCTTATACCTTTTATTAGATGTGTCAATTGCCCTAATTTGACAGCTTCCTCTATTTGCTTCTTCAATTCTCTGCAGCTGTTTGTTACATGACCAAAATCCTCATGAAAATGGTAGTACTTGATCATATCTCGGTTTCTCCCATTGCTTGTCATGCGAGGAGGGAGTTCGAAGGTCTTTGCTGCCTTCTCGGTAGCCAAAATTTCCTTTGGGGACTTCGTAAGGCTTTCCCATAACCCAGAGTTAGGACTCTTGTTGTATGGGGTAAACATGTTATGGCCTTTGTGTTTGTTCTTCGATCCTTCCCACGAAGATGGTTTTATTCCTTTATTGTTCTCCATCGGAGCCCCATTGGTGGATACTTCTTTGGCTTCTATCCACATGTATGTTTTTTCCATTAGGCCTTTGTATGTTGCCGGAAGATCTGTGGATAAGAATTCCACAAGATTCCGGTTGCGTAGGCCATGAACGAAGCCAGAGATGTGTTGCTCTTCGTGTAAGCCTAGAATTTGCAGAGTTTCGTCAGTGTACCTAGTAACGAAGTTTCTTGTGCTTTTGTTCTCCTCCTGCTTAATGTTGTGCACCGTGAGGTGCGTTCTTGTAAACCTCTTCTGTTGGCTGAAGTGAGATCGAAACTTAGCCTTCAAATCATCAAGGTTGATGATGCTTCCCGGTTTCTGCCCATTCCACCAAATACGTGCGGAATCTCGAAGGGTATATGTGAACATGTGACAGGCTACGGGCATGACCCATTTCTACATTCTTATGGCTCCCTCGAACAAATGCAGGAAATTATCTGGATCCCCCTTCCCATCATAGGTGCCTATATGTGAAGGCATCTTTAGACCATCCGGCAAGGGATAATCTTCAATCCATCTTACAAAGGGTGTCGTAGGACCTGCGGGCTCTGCATATGAATGGGTGTAAGGTGTTATGTTCATGGGAACATTATGGTATGGATTATAAGGAGGGGCACCCCAAAAGGGGGTTGATTAGTGCAGAAAGGATGAGGTGTACTCGTGTTCGGAGGGTAACCATTATACATGGTATACGGAGGGTATAACGTGGGGTGGTTATAGGGTGCGGCAGTTTGTGAGGAATACTAATTGCCAGGTTGCCCATTCACGGGGGGATAAAGGTTGGGAGGATGACTTTGAACTGGAAACTGGGAGTACAGACCAACGGGAGGGAGACTTCCTCCTGTGTTGACCGAACCTGGGTTTCCCTCCACCCCATATGCGCGGAAGGACTGTAACGGAACTCCTCCTTCGGTCCTCCCCAAATGTCCGCTAGTAATGGAGGTAGGCTTACCTCCATGTTTTCCCTTTCTTGGCTCCTCTCATTAGAACCTTCGAGAACAGCTCTTTCTCTCCTTGTGGAAATTCTTTCAGGAACTCCCTCAAAGCCTACATTCTTTCCTCCAGCCCTTCTACCCACAGGAGACCTAATACGCAGGATGGGGTGTTGAGCCCTGGGGACCGAAGGTCTCGGCTCCATCTCAATCTCCTCATCATACTCGTCGCTAGAATACTCTAACTCCCTTCGCATCTCTGTGTTTCTAATTTGCCTCCTTCGAGCCCTTAACAAGGACTCTAGCTCTTCGTAATTATCATCGACAAAGGCGGGGCTAATGATGAGCTTTGGATTAGCTGACGTGGATGCGTGGTGGTTGGGCGTTATTTCAGGGTGAGATCGTGTGGTAAAGGTGGAGGCCGTGATTGGCGGAAGGTTGTTGGTATTAGTTACGGGTAAAGGGGTAAAAGACGAGAAACCCGATGGGGGTGTAATCTCTCTTTCTGGATTCATGCCGGAATAATAGCGAGTATATTTGACTTGGTTATTCTACTTGGAAATAACGGGACTAATTGTAGCAGGTCCCACGGATGGCGCCACTGATTGTACAATAATTCGCACTACCAGGCCTTCGATGGTGATCAAAGGAAATGAGGGGTGTTATGATTACGCCAACCTTGGATATAACCTGAAATAAGAAATACTAAAACACTAAGTTAAGTGATTGCGCAGGGGTTGGACCCTGCGAATCACCTCCGGTATGTGAATAAGTGATCGGTATGAGAGTTTAAGTGTAAATATAGTAAAGTAAGGTGAGAGAGATTGCATACCAGATTTGTCATCGTCCAGGACTATTTATAGGTGAAGAAAGGTCCTGGAGAGTGTTCACACGTTTGAGAGAGATCATGGGGGCGTCTCATGATATGTGATAACCATTAGGGTTTAGTGTCCCACTCCTCCTGGTTTAGCGGGGGAGCTAAAGAGAAAGAGGAGACGTGGGTAAGACTTGGTCTCACCAATATGTGAACTTGGCATCGTTCCGTCCTTAAAACTTATCTAGAGATACCCCGAAGGGCTTAATCCTTCGATTGGCGAATTCCCACTTGGTAACTAGATCATTGATGATTAGTTTTACGCCAAAGAAAGTTTAAGGAGGCTAGCCAGAGCCTTCGATTATGTAGGTTGCGATCAGACTCGAAGGGATATCCTTCGAGCTAATCGGAGGGTACATCATCAATAACTAAATTTCCAAAACGTCTCTTTTCGAGTCGTTTTCTATTACTGTATCTGTAATTCTATGAAGTAATACCCCAAACACTTTATCCGCTGCGATCAGTGAAAAATGGGGGTGTTACACTTAAACACTCCATCGTCGAGCCACCCAAGTTAGAACTTAAGGAACTTCCAAACCACCTATAATATGCTTTCCTCCAAGGAGAAGATCAACTTCCGGTAAGCATAAACTCTTCCTTAAAAGGTGGACAAAAAGATAAACTCCTAGGAGTTTTAAAAAATATAAAGGAGTTATTGCATGGAGTGTAGCCGACATTAAGGGAATCGACTCGACCTTTTGCACGCATAAAATCCTCATGGAGGAGGATTATAAACCGACCGTGCAACCCAGAGGCGAGTAAATCCCAATATCAAGGAAGTTGTGAAGAAAGAAGTCATCAAACTCTTGGATGCAGGGCTAATTTACCCAATTTCAGATAGTCCATGGGTTAGTCCTCTACAGGTTGTACCTAAGAGAGGAGGGATGACAGTAGTAAAAAATGACAACGATGAGTTAGTGCCCCAAAGGACAATCACCGGTTAGCGTGTGTGCATCGATTATAGGAAGTTGAATGATGCAACTCGAAAGGATCACTTTCCTCTCCCATTCATCGATCAAATATTGGAAAGATTAGCAGGGCATGAATACTACAGTTTCTTAGATTGGTTCTCGGGATATTTCCAAATCCCTATCGCTCCTAAGGACCAAGAAAAGACCACATTTACATGCCCTTATGGGACATTCTCTTATAAGAGAATGCCTTTTGGATTATGTAACGCCCCCGCCACTTTTCAGCGATGTATGACCGCAATCTTTCACGAGTTAATGGAAGATAGCATGGAAGTCTTCATGGATGATTTTTCGGTCTTTGGAGACTTTTTCGATCACTATCTTGCTAACCTTGAGAGAATGCTCAAACGTTGTGAGGAGACCAACTTGGTCCTAAACTAGGAAAAATGCCATTTTATGGTAAAAGAAGGGATCGTACTTGGGCACAAAGTTTTAGGAAATGGGATTGAGGTGGACCGAGCGAAAATTGAAGCTATATCTAAGCTACCTTATCCAACTACAGTCAAGGCAATACGTAGCTTCTTGGGTCATGATGGTTTCTATATGAGGTTCATTAAAGACTTCTCAAAGATAGCTCGACCAATGACTCAGTTGCTCGTAAAGGATGCTCCATTCGATTTCTCTCAAGAATGCAAGGATACATTCAATCGGTTGAAGCAGGAACTCATGCAAGCTCCAATTATGGTTACGCCTAATTAGGAATTGCCCTTTGAGATCATGTGCGATGCTATCGACTATGTTGTTGAAGCATTGTTAGGCCAAAGGCTCAACAAACACTTCCATCCGATATACTATGCTAGCAAAACCATGAATACTGCTCAGGAAAACTACACCACCACTGAAAAAGAGCTATTAGCCGTGGTATTTGCTTTTGATAAATTTCGCCAATATCTTGTCCTTTCAAAAATAGTCATTTTTACAGATCATTCGGCTCTTCGATACCTCTTCGCTAAACCACGATTGATTCATTGGATCTTATTGTTGCAAGAGTTTGATGTTGAAATTCATGATAAAAAGGGCGCAGAAAACCTAGCGGCTGATCACCTCTCTCGACTTGAAAATCCCAGCTTGGAAGAATCAGACAAAAGTAAAATTCGGGATTCATTTCCTAAAGAACAACTCATGTCAATAAATGATTCGGATCCATGGTACGCGGACTACGCTAACTACCTGGCAAGCAGGGTTATTCCAGAATACATGTGCATACAAGAGAGAAAAAGGTTCTTCACTCAATTGAAATACTACTTTTGGGACGAACCTTTCTTGTTTTGTAGATGCCCCGACCAAATAATTAGGCGGTGTGTCTCCGGAAAAGAGGCAATCAGAATCATGAGAGAATGCCATGCTGGTCCATCTGGGGGGACATCATGGGGTAAGCACCACTGCGCGAAATTTTTTTGATGCAGGATTCTATTGGCCTACAATATTTCGCGATGTGAAAGGAATGATACAAGCTTGTGATGCATGTCAAAGAGCTGGAAATATTTCCAGGAGGGATGAAGAACCTCAAAATTACATACAAGTTTGTGAGATTTTCGATGTTTGGGGAATAGATTTCATGGGACCCTTTCCATCATCAGGAGGAAATGAATACATTTTAGTTGCTATTGATTATATCTCAAAATGGGTAGAAGCACAAGCCCTTAGGACTAACGACGCCAGAGTGGTTATTCATTTCCTAAAAAAATTGTTTGCTAGGTTTGGAATTTCAAAAGCCCTTATTAGTGATAGGGGGACCCATTTCTGTAACGCAAAAATGGAAAAGGTCATGAAAAGATATGGAGTCTCCCACCGATTCTCTACTTCTTACCATCCTCAGACCAACGGTCAAGTTGAAAACACCAATAGAGCAATAAAATGAATATTAGAGAAGACGGTGAACCAAAATAGGAAGGATTGGTCCTTCAAACTTGACGATGCATTGTGGGCATTCCGGACTGCCTACAAAACACCCATCGGAACAACCCCATTCCGTATAGTCTACGGCAAGGCATGTCACCTTCCAATTGAATTGGGACACAAAGCGTATTGGGCGCTCAAAGCCTGTAATTTGGACTATAAGGTCGCAGGGGCAAATAGATTCTTGCAACTTCAGGAGCTTGATGAATTGAGATTGGAGGCTTACGAGTCCTCCATAACATACAAAGAAAGGCCAAAAAGATGGCATGACCAGTGGATTAAAAGCCCTAAAGAGTTCTAAGAAGGAGATAAGGTTCTACTATATAATTCTCGTTTAAGGTTATTCCCCGAAAAACTAAAATCTATATGGTATGGACCATTCACTGTGAAAAGCTCCCCAAAAGCTGGAGCTGCCGTGTTAATAGATGATGAGGATAGGGAATTCACAGTAAATATACAACACGTTAAGCATTACCAAGAGAATGGTAATGAAATGATTGATGAAGAAGATAGAGCCTTTGACAATGATGGAGTCACGTAATAGGCGTGACTTTGAGTCTAGCTACAAGACTCGTTAATAAAGAAAAGCACTTCTTGGGAGGCAACTCAAGCTTTTTATTTGTTTGCTCGTTTGTTTGTTTGTTTTATTTGCTTCCGTATGTGTGTTCTTATTTCTATTGTTTATAATTCATGTTTCAAATAAAATTGTGAAAATGCTTTATTTTGTTTTTAACTTCGTCTTAATTACATATAAAGGTATTTTGCAAAAGATAAGTGTAAGGGAAATCCAAATTTGTTTTCAAGGAACGAATTGAACATGAACGATAACAATGAGATATAGACATACATATTAGTACTTGTTTGAGTCAAATGCTTGTATCGAGTCATAATGATATTTTTGCAGGAATTCCAGGAATTAAGGTATAGGTTTTTCTAGAAATTTTCCGAAAAATAAAAATAAAATTTTTGTCAGATCAATTCTGACAGCGTCAGCAATTAAAACCTGACGACGTCAGGTACAAATTTTCTGAAAAATTTTGCAAGTTTTGTTTTTCTGCCGTAATTGTAAAGTTTTGTTAAATCTTTAACTTATAAACTCCAGGAATCTGCAAACATTCATTCCACAAGCATTATATCTTTATTTGCTTTTTAGGATTTTATTTTATATAGATTTTACCGCCGATGTTACGCTAGGTTTTCTTGTTTGTTTTCTCAGTTTTAACAGGTTATATTGGACAAGAAGATGTACATGGATGGTCAAGTCTTTGAAGATTGTTACATTCTCTTGGAGGAGGATTTAACCATGTTACCGCATTGTCCACACCGAACGAATCAGGGGAGTATTTGTTTCATTCTTTCATTTTCTCTACTTTTACATCTTTTAATTGAACATTGGGAACAATGTTCAGCTTAAGTGTAAGGGGGGAATGAAGATACCTTAGAGAATACCATGACACTTGATTTTTGTTTGTTTAATAGTAGATGCGTAATAAAACTGAGAGAAATATTTGTTAGGGCAATTTTAGCAACAATTTTAAATTTTTTTGCAACATATAGGAATGAAACTTTAGTCTTAATAAGAATCTCATGGATAGGAGTTATATGAATAGCAAAAAAACCATACCACTCAAAAAAAATTTGAATAAGGTAGTGACCATCCGAGTATTAGATTAATTGACTAACGTGCCAGCGATCTAGTGTATGACTTGGTGACCATTCGTTATGCAAATAACGCGCCAGCAATCCAAGAAGTGCACTAGTGACCATCCGTTAGTTGAAGCGTCAAAGACTCGTGCTAGCGATCTACTAAATTTATACAGGTGACGTTCGCCCCTAGACTTGTTAGGAAATGCCTTGGTGCTTATGAGTGTACCGGTAGCACTTAGATTCTAGAACTTGCATTAGTGATTCATTCCGAGACCACAAGTGAGACTACATTCGTGTAGTTAGATTTACTACATGATAAGAGGCATTAGGATAACCCATGTTTTTACGCCTGTGTTTTATATAATTAAATTGACTTCATTGGTCAAGTAATTTTCCCACACCTTTGCGATGTACTTATTTTTAGTACACGATCCCCCTAGTACAACCCTCAGAGCCTATCTTTTTCGTTTCTAACTTTAAGCATTTTACTTAAAGATAGAATATGTTTGCAATCCACCCCCAAATGTACACCCAAATCGCCTTAGCCTTCCTTGTATGCACTCATCTTTAGTGCATTACTGTTATTTGTGTAAAACCCTAGTTAATTATCTAATTGATTACATGGTTGCTAAGTCGAGTCATATCTTGTACATATTGTTTTGGGATGGTTGGGACTCATGGGTAAAGTACTAATGATATGGAGTAATGGGGAAGAACATCAATTATTACCACCATATGTGCAAAACATTTTTAAGTACTCCAAGTGTTTTGATTATCTTAATTCGAGTCATTAGATCAGTTACATGTAAAGTATGTAAAAGTTCATGTGTAAGGGGGAGAACCAAGGCCCCTATGATGTATTATTTTGGATGGTAGGATAAGAGTGTATGCAAAAAAAAAAAAAATTAAAAAAAAAAAAAAAAAAAAAAAAAAAAAAAAGATAAAAACATACGGACTACCATCCCATTTCTTTCATTTATGTTTATGTTTGTGGTTTGATTAGCTTAAGTCGAGTCAAGTCTTGGCTTAGCAACGCCGCATTGTACATGTAATTGACCTAGATGATTAACTTGCCACCAGTAAAATATCCTTTATCCAACAAACCGTTTTTCCATATCCCTACACCCCACATTATAACCCTTGAAAAGCCCCTTTTGATAGTTTATCTTAGGTGCTTATGCCTAGTGGATGAGGTTTTTGATCATTTCCCAAGCCTATGGTAATCTATTTGCTATGACAGGTAGTGAGTGATATTTTTCCATTTCCATTAGTTATATATAGGTTTATAACACCCGAGAGATGAGACTATTCAAACACTATTTGTGAGGTGCTAGTGTATGATTTCCGTGCTTATTTTGATTAAGGTGGAACGATAATTTGTTGCAATTACTTTTATATTAATGTTAAATGACCCCTATCCTGTATTTTGATTAGAATAAAAGCGTATTTGCTTAAGGACAAGCAAATCTCAAGTGTAAGGGTATTTGATGAGAAGAAAAGTGTTACGCTTTTAAGGGGTCATTTAAGCCTTAAATCGTGATAATATGATCAAATATTACCTTAAATCATTCCTTTTTTTCATTTTAGGTACATTTGGTAGGAATTCTGGAAAACATAGCATTTTGAACGTTTTTGGAGCATAAAAGTGAAGAAAACGACAAAGTCAAGAATTCAAGCTCGAACAGTACCTGACAGCGTCAAAAGCTACAAGGTGACGCCGTCACTTGTTGATAAAGAGGTGGATATTTACTTTACACTTGACGGGCCAGAAAGAATTTGAGGCATTTACACGTGACGGCATCACGTGTTATTTCACCAAGGTGGTCACGTTTTAAGTTAAAGAGAGACGGCCCAGAACACTTTCCAACCAGACGGCGTCAAGAGTAGATCTAGGCAATCAAGAAACCCTAACACGGCGAGATGACGGCATCACATCCTAAAAGGTGATGCCGTCAAGTTGTAAAATCTATATATACTTTTCTATTTTTCATTCATTAGGAGAAGACTTTTGGTGGGAACTTAGCGTACGAACCCTAGTCGACTTTTGCAGCTATTTTGAGGTTTCAAAGCCTCTTTTCTTCCATGATTAATTGAAGATAAGTAATCTATCAATCATTCAATATGTCTATGTGTTTTTTGATTTTATCTTATGTTTGTCTTTCTTTTAACATGCTAGGCTAAGTTTGTTTGTGTTTACTTAGGTCTAATGAAACCTAGTTATTGATTATTTATTAAATGGTTTGTTATTAATTGTTGTGAGTGGATGTTTATCGATGTTAGGCTTAAGAAAACTAGCAATACTCCAATGGTAACATGCTTGAACGTCTTAAGAAATATGAATCGGATGTATACTACGGTTATTTGGTTGTATTTAATGCATGAGCCACTATTTATAATCCCTAGGATTGGGCGCTTAACTTGTCGTCTGAGGAGGAGATAAGAGCTTATAGAGTTGGGGAAGATCGTACACAGCCCCACGAATGGTATTAAGGAATACAACCCGGCATCCACGCAATTGTAACAAACCTATCAATCAGTAAAAGATAACTATGGAGTAGTGAAATCTAAGTAAACACGTTTGTCTCCATATTAGAAGTCTCTCACATTTATTTTCAGTTATTTTATTTTTATTTGCATTTGTAGTATTTGGGTTAGTTGACTAGCAACTAATTCCGCCCACTCTTCCAAAACCCGAGAATTTTACTTGCTTTCCATAAAATATAAAAATATAAAAAAGAATCATCCCTCACCCCTCTACCTAGTTTAGATCATTTTCAATCCTAACGAACACTATTCCCTGTGGAGAACGATCAATCCCCCGGTACTTACCACTACACTATACTACATCGGTCAGGTACACTTGCCTGGTGGGGATTGTAAGCTTCTCAAGATCCCTTGAGAAGTAAAACTTTTGCGTTGCAATCCACACGCATTAGTTACTCTGTAACCATTATCAGATATTTGACTTCGTCAGGTGTCATTATCTACGTTGTAACACTACTCCTAAGTCTACGCCGTCACTTTTTCCTGTACCATTAAAATTTTAAATCTTTGAATAACAAACATGCTTTAATCTTGTATTAGTTTTTAAATGAACTTTGTATTTGTGTTCACTGTAAACCATCACGAGACTTCATTCATCCACTGGGGATACCGAGTGGTTTAAAAGGCTTGTTGCATATGTTAAATGCAACCGTGATTCATACGAAAGTGAGTTAGGATTTCATTTTATTTTTCTTTTCTTTTTAGATTTTATGCTTGTGGGTAGTTGCTTTTTAGGCGAAGCGAAGGCACCTTTTCTCCAACATGATCCTTCTATGATTTTCAAGAGCGAATTTCAGGGAAGTTCTCGTTCTAACTCTACTTTTTCTCCTTTATTTCTATTGCTTATTTACGTACAAAAGGGACTTTGTACATTTTAAGTAGGGGGCGGGAGTAGAATTATAACTTGAATTTTATTTGCCTCATTTTTTCTAGTTTATTTTGAAAAATTATGCCATTTTTAAAATTTTAACATTTTTTCCGAACCTAACTAGTATAGACCTTAGCCGAGCACATTTTAACCTTTGATTTTCATGGTGAGATTTAGCCTTTCGTTTTCCACATATTACTCAAATCCACCAAATATTGAGTGTATCGGTAGTTTGTAAACTTTATAACTTGGCATTTACATCATTTCGAGACCATAGACGAGTAGTGTGTCGAGTTTACTTGATACATTTGGAAAAAACCATTCGAGAAGGCAATATTGTAGGATTAACACCAAAATAGCCATATGTGTATAGTTGTGTGCATTTATCGATTAGTCACATTGACTCTTCGACCCCCGTGTTAAAACCCTTTTGTTGCACTTACTTTTAGTGCAAGATACCCTTAGATACACCCTTCCTAGCCATTATTTCATTTCATACCCATATTATTATTGTTTTGATACACCTATTCACCATAGCTTACCCTGTAGTCTTAGCTAATGATTGGGAAGTCGCCGTTTGCTCTAGTTTGAGGTTCGAGTAGAGAGATTCGGGAATCACGCCCACGTCAAAGACATATTTTTAAAGATCATTAAAGACCCCCCCGAATTTTCCATTATATGATTCATCTCAAGTGGGGGGCGGCTGTTATTATTCTTGTATATTGTTTGTGAAAAAATGTGAATTTCTGTATGTAAATAGTTGAAATAATGGTGCAAAGTTATATAGCACCAAGTTTGAGCTTATTGAATTAGTATCGAGGAGGCCACTTCGATCACATGTGAAGAATTGGTTTGGTAGCATTTATACACCAACATGAAGACCAAGTAGTGTTCCCATCATGGCGTCCGCTAATGGCACACTCACTTGTTGGATAATGATCCGGTTTGTGCATCTTGAAGCTTGGAGTTTGGATGAACAGCAGGCGGTGACAACTTGGTTTTTGGCTAAGACTATTTGCTTTTAATTTTCATTTTTAACCATTTATGTGCATCCCATGTTTTATCCTACCCTTTAGTTGTGAATCATGCTTAGGTGAGGGAATTAAGCAGTCATTGGTGTCTTGGCCAGCGTTCTGGACATGTATCGATGGTCTTTGTCGCCTTCGCCGTAGTATGTTAGTAACAACACTATACCTTAGCCTTAAAAATTATTCACCCCATATTGCCTTCAAAGATGGTTTTGACGTTAGCTCTAGTGGTGGAGATTTGTGTAACCGCCAAGCCTATGATAGAATACATACTATGACAGTGCATTGAGTGATCACCCCTGTTAGTGAAAATATTACTATATTTAATCTATATAGTCTCATTTGTTTTGATTGATGACAAACATGTAACTTGATACTTAAAGTAAAATGTACAAGTTACTCGTATCATATTTTGTCTCAACATACATTAAACACCTCTCAACGTCTCGAGTCCTCGTATGCTACAACACAGGTTCGTATATGTTTGTTATGTGGCATTATGATCAAACCCCTTGACCAACCATTTATAATGTTTAAAATACTTTTAGAGTTTTCAAGTATTTTAAGTGTCAAAGTTCACTTTAGGTGTCAAATAGAATAAGTGTCACATTAGGTGTCAAAGTGCACTTTAGGTGTCAAAATAGGAAAAGTGCCACATTAGGTGTTAAAGTAATATTAGTAAGTTTTTCAAGTAATAAAAATGTGATGACATTAGTAATAAAACATTTTTAGTAACTCATTAACTTACTAAACAATATCATTTAACTAGCTACAACATTCATTTTAACAGTTTATTTAGTTAAACTTTTAAATCAAAATAAGAATGCATTTTTACATCATTCCATGCATCATCCATGTCTTGTCAAAGTTGACTTTGGTAAGATCTTGTATATATTTTGGTTAGATTATCACTCAAAGAATAAAGGTGAGATTTGGTAAATCTCTTGGATTGATTTGAAAAGAAATTTTGAAGATTTTCTGTCAGACCTGGAGGAACCCTTGGGGACAATGGACGAAACCCTCAAAAGGGTTTCGCCATATCTGTGGGTCTGCTGGCTTGTTTTCCAATAAATGTCAGCCCATGGTTTTCTCATTCCTTGATGAAAAACAACACACATTCCCTCTACCTTTTGCATACATTTAGATCAGCAGTAAATCATGTAGAAACACACATTAATCACCATTTCCATAATGATCATAATGTTACTAACTCTCATTATGTTGTAAGCATACACTCGTAATGATCCTGTGAAGCAAGCTCAAAGATCATGCGTCACAAGCATAGCATACTTCCTGATCCACCAAGAAGGTTAGAAGATCTTGAAGTCATCATTCATTAAAGCATACCAACACATGAAGATTCAAGGGCACTTGACATCCTCAATGATTGAAGACTTCTTATTCAAGAAGTTTATGTAGATTCCTCATGCATATATGAAGATCCATCACAACAAGTTTAGGGAGCTTGTGATCTTCATCCATTGAAGACTTTCAATCAATGGAAGTTCATATAGATTAGGCATTTATATCCATTAGACATTGTCTTGGATCATTGTAAACATCCTTGCATAACTATCTATTCATCAAAATAGAATAGATGGTTTATGTGTTTGTTCCATAAAACACAAGGTTTCTATGTTGGGCCACAAAACATAGTGGAAGTGGTTGTACCTTTGTAAAAGAACTAGCGGGAGTGGTTATTTAGCTTTGTACTGGAAAAAGTGTAAGCAACGATTGTAAGTTTTTCTCCGCTGAGAAGGGAGCTTGTTGATCTAGTGAATTAACTCTCGAGTTGGGTACTCGGGGAGTGGAGTAGGGCGGAAAGGAGCTCGGTGACCGAACCACTATAAATCATCGTGTTCGGTTTGCGCTTTCTTTTACTTATTGCTTTACTTTAAAGTTTGCACTATGTGATTGCTTGTGTTGTGACTTGTTGATTGTACTTGTGTGATAACATGTTTTAAGTTATGTTAGTCACAAACTACACGTAACATCTTTCATATTAGAACAAGCTAAAAATGGATATTTGATACAACAAGTTTAAAGTTTTTAAACGGTAACGTATTCACCCCCCTCTACATTTTCACAATCCCAAAATTAACACTTAGATTAGAGAGAGCGTATGAGTGTTTGTTCCCATTTCGTGAGATGTTCGGCTTTGATAAATTCTAGCATTAGAAGTTTTTAAATTCATATTTTCCAATCTCTTGGGAGATATCTTTTTCAAAATAATTCTAATAAGGTCTACTTGAGGGCAAGTAGAATTCAAGTGGGGGATATTTTATGACATCAAATAGTTTCGATATTTTAATGTTAATTTCCCCCTAATATGCTCATCTTTTATCTCATTTTATTAGAATATATAAGCTTAATTTTTTATATTTCATTTTCAGGATAAAGATGAGAATTGGAGCGTAGAGACGCGGATTTGGAAGGTTAATAATGCAAATATTCCAAAGTATGCTGCCCGGACAAGAGTTACAGCGTAAATCAACTCTCAACATTATGCCGTAACAATGATTTACGCTTGAGACTGAAGTCAACTTTGACCAAGGAGTTATGGTGTAACCATTTAACCGGTTATGGCGTAGACTCGGGTACGAGATTTTTATGATAGTAACTCACTTTAAGGTTACGTCGTATATCTTCCTTCAATACTTAGAAGAATTTCGTGATCTAAGAATGAGTTACGGCGTAACCAGCATGAAGCTTACATCATAGAATGGTGTACGAAAGATTTATGATCGTAATTTATCTTTAAGTTACAGTGTAGTCTCATTACTAAAGATAAGATCATCCAAGAATCAAAGGTTACGGCATAACTAACCCTAGTGGTTATGTCGTAACAATGTCGAGGGTATAAATACCAGCCCTAATTCTGCATTTTAACATATATTTCACACACACAACAATCAGAGGAGGAATTAGGGATCCAAGGAGGACAAATCTCTGCAGCATACAAGTCATTTCCAAGGAAGAATTCACGCATCGAAATCGAAAGTTTTAGCATTTTTGTATTACATTCGTGTATTAAATTCATGTCTTTAATTACAATGTTAAACTTCGAAATTGTTGCATGCTTTAATATGAGTGGCTAAACACCTTTGGTGTTAGCCTTGTTACGAAATTGTTATTGTTATGATGTAGTTTTCTCGTTTCTTTATTATTTTATTTGAATACTTTCTTAGTTTATTTTTGGACACCTTTGTTTCGGTAGCATGGAAGTTGGGTAGTACCTATGAAGCTAGGAGAATTGACCATAGGACCCATAGTGAATAAGGTTGCGTTTAGTGGTAAGAATTGACTATAGGACTATCACTATTTGTGTGGAAATTTCACCAAATGACCACCTTCCCAACAGAATTGCTTAAGAAATTAGGGGGGTCTACGTTCCGAAAGGCCGGATCCCAATAAATAAGTCTAAGTTAGTAGAGGTACTTATCGACTCTTCCATCTTGTAGACCTACGAACTCTTGTCATCTTTAGGTTACGGAATAGCAAGGTGGAAGATAGGAATAGACGAATTGACCAACCGAGCGAATTTAAACCCTAGATGAAATGATAGGATGCATTTAATAGAAAAGGTAGTCATGACATAACAAGAGTAGTAATTAGGTTAACACTTCTCTCCCTACTGATATCTTTTCACATTTATTTGCTTATGTTTATTGCATTTCATTTCTTTAGTTCAAATAATCAAATTACAAAACCCCCTTTAAAACCAATGACATTAGGACTTAGATTTAATCCTCACGCATAGCTCTTGGGACGACCTTAGCTTTACCGACAACTACACTATACACGACCAGGTACACTGTCCGTAAGTGCATTAGGTAGACCTTAGGTAGACGAGACTTATATAAATTATAAAACCTAGTCAGAAATCCTGCATCAAGAAGCTATGACAAAAGAGAAAGCATGGAAAGCAGTCATGATTCTAGTATCTTTATGAGTAATTGCTTTCTTACTTCATACGTATCATGTGTGCTGGATACCAGTTACGGTAGTCACATATGCAATAACTTGCAAGGATTTGATGTAATTAAGAGCATGGAAGAGCGAGTTGGACCAACGAATGGGCAACAGTTCTATTGTTGTGGCTAAAGCTGTAGGAAAATATAAGTGCCTTTACCATCGGGTTTGGTTTCGGAACTATAAAAATGCTACTATGTTACAATACTAATTAAAAATTTAATGTCTTATGACTTGCTGGGTAATAGCGGATTTTATTTCAAATCAAGTCCTAAAACTATTTCTGCTTTTTAAAATAATATTTTCTACTTTAAAGCAATCTCTTAACACGGCCTGTACATGTTGGATTTATGAGCTCCTAGTGATGCAATCTTTCATATTAACACCAAGCAAGTCCGATGTAGGTTGAATATAGCTCATCTTTAGCATTATCGATTTGGACATATCAGTGAGAAACACTAAACCATTGGACAAAGAGTCTTTTGGTACATGCAAATCTTGCTTCTCAGGTAAAATGACTAAACCGCCTTTCAAGAGAGTAAATGAAAGGGCAAAGTATTTGTTAGAAATAGTTACACTAATGTGTGTGGTCCATTTAGTCATGAGGCTAGAGGAGAATACATGTACTTCATTACCTTTATTAATGATTATAGTAGGTATGGATACGTCTATCTACTCAGACGTAGGTTTAAAATTTTCGAAAGATTCACGGACTTTTAGAACGATGTACATAATCAAAAAGTCAAGACGATTAAATCGCTCTGATCTTAGAAGGTTGGCGAATATCTGAACCTTAGAAACTGTGGAATTATCTCACATTTGACTCCACCTTACACACCGCAGTGGAATGGAGTATCTAAAAGGAGAAATCGAACGTTCTATGATGAGTCGAACTACACTTCCATTGTTATCCCGGGGATAAGCGCTCGAAACAGCGGCAAACATACTAAACACAATCCTATTAAATCTGCACAAAAGACTCCATATGAATTATGAGAGGGCTAAGCTCTACCTTTATCACATTTGAAGATTTTGGGATATGATATGCATGTCAAAAAGCATGCATATGACAAACTTGAATCTAAGACGGACAAGTCCATGTTTGTTGGCTATCCCAAGGAAACGAAATGATGTTATTTCCATTTACCAGTCAACAGTAAAGTTTTTGCTAGTCGAAGTGGTACTCTTCTTGAGGAGTATTTCCTCCAAAATGGAGGAAATATAGATATGGATCTGCTAAAGCATGTAGAAGAAGAAAAAACATAAGACGCTATGGATGAAGTAAATCAACAGCAAATTGTGGAGGCCCAGCAAAGAGCTATTAGATTTGTTTACAAAACACAAAGTTTGTGCAGATCACAAAGGGATCTTTATGAACCTCATAGATATGATGGTTTTGTGATAAATAATTTGGATCTTTCATAATCTTTTAACCATCATGAAGCAGTATCTAGGAAGGAATTTATGCAATGGTAGGACGCCATAGATATTGAGATGTAATCCATGTATGATAACCAAGTTTGGGAGCTGGTTCATCTACTTCCTACGAAAAGAAGATTGACATGCATGGAAATATACAAACTTATCAAGCAAAGCTGGTTACGAAAGGTTTCACCCAAACTCATGGCATTGACTATGATGAAACTTTCTCACCAGCGGCCATGCTGAAGTCCATAAGAATTATGTTGGCCATATATGCATATTATAATTATGATATATGGAAAATGGATGTCAAAATCGTGTTCCTTAACGAGAGCTTGTAGAGGACATGTATATGGCACAATCGGATGGTTTTTAAGGTTCAAAGAATCCTAATAAGGTTTTCAAGTTTCTTAATCCTTTTAGGTTTAAAGCACTTATCTAGAAGTTGGAATCACTGCTTTGATGAGAAGATGAAACAATTTTGCTTCCTCAAGAGTTATTTCGAGCCATGTGTTTATTGAAAGTTCAATAGAAAATATGTGACTTTCCTGGTTCTTATGTCGATGACATACTGATCATAGGAAACAATATGAAGACGTTGATTAGAGTTAAGAGTTGCTTGAGTAAGTGTGTAACACCCTAGGCAAATCCTACATCGGCTGTGGCTTGAGTGATGCTGGGATATTAGTATAATATACGCCTTATAAAACAACAACGCATTTTTTTGTCTAACGGTATGGGTTACATACAGTTAAGCGTGGTCATGTAAGGGCACAACTGGCATGGGTGACATGCTAGGAAGTCTCACATGAGGGCCACAAAAGTAAAGTCGTAAGCCTACGGGCAAAGCGGACAATATTGTGGTCTAATAAGGAGGGATGTTAGAATGTGTTTCCAAATGAAGGACCTAGGAGAAGTCGACTATATCCTAGGGAATAACTAGACTAAGCAAAAGTACATATGTGGGCGAAGTTGTGAATCGGTTCGGAATGAACTGATGATAAGTGGTTGGAGTTACTGTAGCCAGGGTTTGTAGATAGATCGGGTATCTGAGAGAGAATAAGATCTATCCAAAAAAAATAGTGTGGTGAATGAGATAGGATAACGTTTTGAGAAAGCTTCTTAAACGACGACGTCTTAGGAAGCTTTATATTTTGGAGCAAGATAACGATCGTTAGTAACAAAGTTAAGGCAAACCGCCAATGTTAATCAAACGACGTCGTTTTTGCTAGCACAGGTACGACATTGTTTCCCACGCCATTTAAGGCTATACGACGTCGTTTCTCACTCCATTTAAGGGTTAATATAATTATTGATGCAAATCATGTTGTCATTGTTGAATGACAAGGTCTCAGCTAAGACGAGGTTAATTTTATTTTTGTTTTTTTAACCTTTTTTTAGCCATTGATTTATATTTGTTTAACATTATAAGCAACGTTGTGCACGGATATCGGCTAGTGATTATAAATAGAGTGAGAAGTTGGTTAATAAACCAAAGCGAGAGACGGAATCATGACAAATATGACAGGGTGCACAAATTTTTGGAACCATAATATAGAAACATATTTCGATAGACCGGGTGCATTTAAGTAGGGGTGGCAATCAAGTCGTGTTCGTGTTGATCTATTCGGGTTCGCGTGTTGGCGGGTTAGTATAACATCTACCCAAACACGACCCATTTATTAATCGTGTCAAGAAACTCAACCCTAACCCGCACCTGCATAACACGAGTAACCCATTTTTGACCCGTTTAACCTATTTAAATAAATAGGTCAAGTAGTGAATAAGGTTGGTGGTTTATTGATTTAACTAGGCAACTAGCTTAAATGCCAAAATGATATAAGGATTTAAAATATGATAAAAATAACAAATAAATAATTATACGACAATTTTCTCAGTTATAAGCATCAATTTCTATGATATATGAGGTATAATCGTAATTCAATCGTATTAAGTACATAACACAATACATTTAATCCACATCCAACATAAAAATGTATGTTATATATTTTATTTTTAAGGTTTTATATACTTAAACGGGTTCACGGGTTGACCTGTTTAATATTTACTCAACTCAAACACGACCCATTTATTAAACGGGTTAGACAGGTTGACCTGTTTTTTACCCAAAACTGTTTATCCTGAACCCAAACCTGTTTAACTTCGTGTCGGGTTCGTGTCGTTTATCGTGTCATGTCGACAATTGTCACCCCTACATTTAAGATGCATTTTGAAAAAATTGTATTTTTTTAAAAAAAAAATTAACACTACATCAAAAAAATTCATAAGGGTCTCGGACACCTGTGAGAACCCCTGGTTCAGTCCCTGACCAAAGCGGCATGATTGGAATATATTTCTCATAATTTAATGTTATGCTTACCAAAATGATAATAAACGGAGTATCAAAGAGAACTAAAATAAGCATCATGCTTTAGGCCGGTTTTGACCGTTTCATGATTCTAACTTATGACCGGTCTATGGTCTTTGTTCTTGATCCTTACATAATTTAGGCTAATCTAGGACTAGACGATTTAGAATAAGCCGGTTTAACCATTTCTAAGTTAATTGAACCAATCCATTGGATACTAAAGACCATCTAGTTGCTTTTTTAAAGGTATTATATCATTTTAAAACATACCCTTCTTTTGGGTTGTCATCTCCCAAACATTCCCTATATAAACACCACAACACCAATAACGTCCATTCAAAGCATATCTTTCACCTAAAGGCCACACTAACAAAAATGGCCTATCACACAGTTACTCCGACCAACTTTACCACTGTCGAATGCCATAAACAAGTACGTTCATGGCGGCTTCTCCGCTCTATCTTGGAACTACTAATTCAAGCTTGCACATGCACCCTTGTCGAAAAAACAGAATTCGAAGATGATGACCATCCAATACAACCTTACCACCGTCGCAGGTCTTCTTCCTTAGTCTTTCCAACCACCACCACGAATATCACTGGCACCATATTCGGCTCACGCAATGGAAAAGTTAACTTTTGTATCCAAACAAACCCTAAATCACAAACCCCTATCCTCCTACTTGAATTCACAATTTCCACCACCTTTCTTGCACGTGAAATGAAAAATGGTCATCTAAGAATCGCCTTAGAGTGTTCAAATGAACATGAGGCATCAAGAGATAAATCTATTTTAGGTATGCCATTGTGGACTATGTATTGTAATGGGAAAAAAGTAGGGTTTGCATTCAAGCGGAAGCCATCATTTACAGATATCAATGTTCTAAAACACATGGAAATGGTGCATGTTGGTGCAGGGATTGTTAAGGGGAAAGATGTCCAACGAGAAGACGATATAATGTACCTAAGGGGGAACTTCAAAAGGGTTAGCGGTAAATCTATGAATCAATCAGAAACCTTCCATATGATAGATCCTGAGGGAAATATCGGTCAAGAACTTAGTATATTCTTTTTCCGACCTAAATAAGTTGGTGTTTTTTGATCTTGTTGATTATATTTCCCCTTCGAATCCGGGGTTAGGGTTCGTTTCTTTTTGAGTTGTGCTGAATTTTGTTGGCATAACTTTCTTTGTAAATCCAGTTTTAGATTTACCAATCAAATTTCTAATTCTATTGATATCTTAAGTTTACTAAATTTTGCCATTTCTTGATGCACAAGTCTGATGCATAAATTCATGATTATTTAGCATAAGACAAATTCTGAAAAATATAAAGGAAATCAAAATTTGTGATTTAAAATTGAAGTGGGTGCATGAGTTGTTGCTGATTCTCCATGTCTTGTCTCTATAAGGACCAAATAACTTTGTGTTTGTGTTGCTTAGTGAAACACATAAAAATGTACACACCCCACGTATCTTTATTTGGTTTAATATTATAATTAATCTTCCCTTTTGCTTTGCACTTTGTTTTGGTCTCTTTCTTTTTGGATTCTTAACATAATCTTTTAGTTAATGATATGGTTATGTGCTAAGTTGGAAAGTTAAGGTTATGTCGAGTGACAACCTTATTTTAATATAATTCATAGAGTTAAAGTTTTGTAGAATAGTGAATATTTCCACTCTTTGTAATCAAGCTTCTTGTTAATTGTTTTATAGAACGACAACACTTTTTATACATCATCGTATACAACATATCTTATGCATAATACTTCGCAATGTCTCTGACGAACTTGAACCCACAACCTTTAGTTGCGCGCTCACATACCAATAGATCAAAAACCTTGAGCTTCTTGTTAATTGTTATATTAATGAGGATAAATTGTGGCACGTCTGAAGATATTTACTTGTGTAATTTTGTTTTGCATGCCAAAATTTTATGTTTATACAAATCATTTTCTTGTGTTAGTTAAATTAGGGTCAAGCCAAAAACATTTGATACTCCCTCTTAGTTACGTCAATTTTTAACTTGCACAAGAAAGATGAAATCATCGTCCCGTGTATCAATAAAATTTCATATCGATCTTCACCACTCTAAAAACCATTTTGATTGACTCAAATTAGAAAATAAACATATTTTGGGACAAATATGGTTATATAATTGCGATGATCATTTGTAAATATATTCAACTTGTCACGTTTTTCATTTTTATATAGCAAATAATTTTTTTTGCATCTTTATGTAATAAAGTGCTTTTTTTTCGTTAACTTATATATTATAGTACATCAAAGTGACAAAAAAATCGTACACCAAAGTGACGTAAAAAAGGCAATTTAATACATTAAAGTGACAAAAAAAGGCACATTAATGCAAGAAGTTGCAAAAAAAAAAAAAAATTATTCGCTATATACAAATAGAAAACGTGACAAATTGAATACTACAAATGATTATCCTTATATAATGGCATTAAATTTAAATTTAAATTTAAAAAAAAAAAAAAAAAAAAAAAAAAAAAAAAAAAACGGCTATAAAAACGTTGCCCAACGGTCACTTTTTTTCCAACGTTCAGATTAAAAATAATAAATAAATAAAAATTCTTTAGTGCTGGCTTTTTGCTACGACGCGAGATCGTTTGGCGCGAAAAATAGTACGCTACGCCGTTGAGGTTTTTGTGTTGCTAGAATGGCGTACCCAGCAGCCAAGTGTACTCCTTCCTCTAAGGAGAGGGAGATGCGTAACTATCTTTTCCGGAAAAGCCATTTAATGCTTAGTTTTTCCCACTAGTGAGGGGTGCTTGGTAAGGGGGTTAAAGGGGGTGGGGAATGGGTAAGATATTTAAAAGGGCTCACATCACTCAAATATATGGTGTTTAGTTAGGGAGTGCAAAGATATTGATTACCTCGTAGTGGGTAATCAACCATTAATTATAGAATAAATTAGGGGGTAAGGTATTGATTACCCATCTCACTTATTCTTTTGCATTCTCTTTCTCTTTTTCTTTCTCCACTTTGAACCAAGCGGACCTGACTTTAGTATCCTCAAGTATTCAAGTCACTGACGTTCGATTTACTCACTCACGTCAAATTTTAGTGCAATATGAAATTAGCAATAATAAAAAAATTAAAATATAGTTTGCATTTTTTTTTAATTTGTTATTTTGAAAAGCACACGTTGTTAAAAAAAAATGCATTGGAGAAGCTTACGCTTATGTTTTAGGCTTGATTTATATTTATAGACAATTTATAACTTACGAACAATAAGCTAATTATAAGCATCTGTTTAGTATTTCGGTTAGCTCTAATATATAGTTACCAAAAATTTCATGAGTGTTTAATATTATACTCACTTTAGCTTCAAAATAAAGGTTCGTTTCTTTTCCTTGAAATGTCATTCTCAAACGAAAACAAATCAAAACACCTAAGGTGCGTTTAGTTGGACATTTGATTGGCTATAAGTGAAATACTCTTACCCTTTTTAAACTTTGTGTTATTTTCAAACTAAACACTTATTTTGAACTAAGGAATTGCTTTATTATACGAGGATGTAAAAGTCTTTTGCATAAACAACTTTAACATAACTCCATCTTCTCAAGTAAGCCACAAAATTTGAGTTTTTTTTGTCAAAACAAGCCTTTCTTAAAAGATACTGTCAGTAAGCTCTCATTTATCTTCTTAATTTACAAAAGTAGATAAGTACCCATCTCAAATAGCAAACCGAAGATATTGATCCACAAAATGATGTTGACGATGCAGCTTAAAAACGTGCTGATGGCACTGTCAAGTATAAAAGTACAACCCGAATCGACAATAATGTTTGTATGTGGTGTATCTATATGAATTGTTGTTTAGTCATAGTCATTTTTATGCAAGTGGTGGGAAATTCAGTAGCAAAAAGGCTAGTATTGCTCGAATGTGGGCTTTTCTCGGCCACAATATTTCGTAAGGCATAGTTGGATGGGCCCTGAAAAATACGTAGCAGGTCTATCTAATGCCGGTATGAACAATAGTAGCTTGTCCTTTGTGATGAATATTGATTGTGAATGACAAAACAAGATCTTAAAATTCAGTCAGATATACATACGCAATGAAAAGATGTTTGTTTATATATATAGTGAATAAATTATGCTTCTAAATTTGTAACACCAATGTTGAAATTTGATATTCATAGCATCAAGATAACAATCAATCATAGCTATAAAGAATATTCCTTAACTTGGAATCGAAATCGAAGCAATACAAGTTCATGTTTGTACTAATTAGCGTGCTTCGATTTCAATCAGAAACCTTGTCAAAGTTTCCAACTTATGTAGGTTTACACTAGGTATCATCTTGTACAAGTATGCTTTAAGAAAAAGGATCAATATATAGCTTAATCTCCCTATAAGTCAATAAGATCGATTGTAGTAGCTCTTATTAGTAAAACTACTTGCCTTCCGTAATGAATGACCAAATGATGAACTCTTCATTACTTTACTGCGTACATGAATACTAGAGCTCGATCCTCTAAGCTTATGCGCACTTTTTGGGATGTTATTCTTTGACACTACCAATTGACTACTCGGACGCCTTTCTTGATTATTCAGAGGAATCTTGACGGAACCTGAGGACTCGTCCATTGAAACTGATCTCCTCATTGCAATAAACTCTTGCTTTTGTACACGCTGACGGTCAACCAAGTCACTTTGTACCCTCACCCCAATGCTAGGTTTCTCTATTTGTCCATTATTTTCGACTTCAACCACTTGATGATCTATAGTTTCTGAATCTCCAGTTGGGATTTCTTCACTTGTACTTGATTCAATCAGATTTGACTCATTTGTCCCATGACCATTTTGATCAGCTGTGTTCTTGATAACTGGAGCTCGACATAACGGGCAATTCTTATGAGACCTAAGCCAAGTATCGATACAAGGGACATGAAAGGCATGGCTACACTTGGGCAAAAGCCGAAGGCTTTCATCTTCCTCAAACTCACTCAAACAAACCGAGCAATCTGTCCCTTCAATCAACCCTTCATCTTTTTTATACTTTAAAACTTGTATAGAATCTATCTGTGATTGGTCAAGACCTATTGTATTGATCAACCAAATTGGATGTACAACCGGACCAATATCCTCGTTAACATAATCTTCATGAGTTTCATCTCTATTCACTTGTTGTCTTTGGCGTCTTCTATAGGCGAGTGTAAGGTAGCAAATGAATAAGAAAGAAACAGCTAAGCCACAAAACATAATGATTAAAAATGGGGAGAGTGATTGATGAGACAATAGTAATGGTTGCGGTGGAAGCTTAGGCAACGGTGGCGATAGTTGAGGCTCAGCACAATGACCGTCATCACAATCGCGGGGTTTTTGCAGGATTTTTCTATGGAAAAATGCCATGCTAAAAGTATGCACAAGAAAAATGAAACCCAAAATATGAAAGATATGTACAAGTCTTCAAATACAAGTGGTATTGGTTGTTTTTGGGGGTCCGACTTGGTCACTTGGACAATTACCTATGAATTACGTTACTTAGATTTTTTTTGCAAGTCAATGCAACTGAGCTAAGAGTCTTTACGCGTTTACGTGGTCACGGCCCACGAGCATCGTTTTTCTATTCTCAATAATGATAAATTGATAACAATATGACCCATTTGCACAGGCAACGTTGTGGTAATAATGTGTCTATTTATCTATACCAGATATAAAGCATTTACACCGTTTTTTATCTTAAAAACTTAAAAAATTATTTTAATTATTAAAATACTACCTATTTCCTTAAATAAATGTCCAATTTGATTTTTCAGAGTCAAACTGGTTCAACTTTGACCTTAACTATTTTTATGGGTGTTATATAATATTTGATGCAAAATATATGAATGGATTGTGTTTTAAGTATATTTTTCAATGGTATAATTTTTTTATCATGTTATTATATAACACACAAAAAATATTTAACGTTAAAGTTTAACCAGTTTGACTCTAAATTAGCAACGAAGGGAGTACTTTTTAATAAAAATGGTAACAATATCTACTAATAGATTAATATTTTAAATATTATTTAATCCTCAAACTTTTATCATTTTCGTTTATAATGCAGTAACTTTTTTTTTCTCGCAAATTATTTGCCGCTATACATGTCGCTTTACACGGGTATTCGTGTAATCATACTTTTATAGGTAAAATAGGTCGAAGAAAAATTGTGATGTATATGTATCAAAAAGCCTTTAGATTTCTATTATATGAAATTTAAGTTGCATGAGTTGAAATATGATTTGTGTAGTCGCAATCCCTATACATGTTGTATAAAGGTAGTCATGTGGGAGTGTAAATAATGTTTCTCGTATCTTTTGGTGAAGTTCACCTTATTATCACGTCAGTTTTCTACTTTTCTCTCTTCTTTCAGCGGCAAAACTTTGCCGGTAAAGTTGATGTGGCAAGGGTTTCCGTCGGGAAAACATGTTGACGCTCTCCAGTCTCACAGCAACCAGCATTATTTTAAACGATTTTCATCGTATAAACTTTAGCGTTTACGAATTTTTCTTGTACAAATAGTGGAAATATTATCCCATTAGTATTTATTTATTTTGTTCCGTGTTTGATTTTTACACTGTGGGAAAAGGTATATCAATACAGTTAAATAAAGAAAAAGAAAAAAAAGAGGCCAAGTGACGAATAGAGTTTAGTATATATAGATGATTGAGATGGAAATGAGACTATGATGAAAAAGTCAAACAAAAGTTGGATAGAGTACGTTGTTTTAATTTTAAATTATCCTTGTATCGACTAGGTGATGTTTGTTTTGGGCTTATTAGCTTATATGAGTTCTGCTTAATATAACATAAGCCATAATTTTGTGGCTTATTTTGACAGTTATAGGCTTATATAACATTGACAATGTTATATAAGCTCAAAAGTGTCAAATAAGCTACAAAATTGAAGCTTATGTTATATAAGCCGAACACGGCTGATGTTATATAAGCTTAAACAAACACCCCTAGGGTTAAATTAAATATGTATAAATATCTGCAATTTTATACCGTCATTTACTAAGTACTATATAACTAGAAATTCAGATGATAATAATGAAGCAAATAAGATATAGAATAGTCTTAGGGTGTGTTTGTTTCATTAAGATGTTTTGGGTCTGAATCTGACTACCACATCTTACTGGTAATAGGTGGTTATAAAGTCTGAATCTGAATGAAATAATGTTGTTTGTTTTTTATAATTGTCTGAATGATTATACTTATTCGTTTTTTAAGTGTATATTGAACTATAGCAATACAACGAATAAGCTTCTTGAATATATCTTTGAAGATAATATTTAGAAAAAGTTTCCAATCTTGAATTCACAATCACACACGATTTCGGTTCACCTTTTATCAACAAACAAGTTACGGTTAACAATCTTTCTCGAATTATGGTTGACACTTTGGGTAAATGTTTAACTCTAATACTACAAAAAAAATTATACCCAGGCATGAAGTTAACCATCAATATACTCCAAATATATGGGCCTGATTTTTATGAGTTCAAAACAAATAAAGCCCAAAATTATTTAACCCTAACCTAAATGTATGTATACCCTAAACCTATGCTACAATTATCAGCCACCACTTTTCTTTTCTCAATCCCAAAACACAGTTTCTCTTTATCTCTCTTTGAAAACAAAGAACTACATTCTTGTTCTTCAAATCCAAACAAGAACGTATAGTATAACACACTTGGTTTTCCTTGACCCACGAAAATAATGAAGAACACAACTCACGAAATCAAGTCTTTGATACTGTTCTCCAACTACACGAATATCAGAACCAAAACGGTAAAACCCTTCGTGATTTATTCTACTGAAGATCGTTGTGGGTTTGTTTTGCTTTCGAACCAGGTTTGATCTTTTTTATCAAAGATGATCTTGTGGAGTTGAATATATATGTGGGTAAGAGGCGGTAAGACATGATCACCAAGTCTGATCGAGTAAGATATGCACCATCTGACCGCGTCTGACTCTCGGGAAAAAAACAAACAACCAAAAGGTCTGACCGCGTCTGATTAGTTAGATGTCAGATGTGGTTCAGATGTTTTTGGCAAAAACAAACACACCCTTACTTTTGTGCAATGAGTTCAAATATAACTTTTATATAGTTTCCAAAGAGACCCGAGTTTAAAAATCAAATCGAAATCGACATCAGTTTAAATGATGAATCTAGTTTTGGATGCATTAGAGATTTTCCAAAATAGTCTTTAATTTCAAATATAACTTTTATATAGTTTCCAAAGAGACCCGAGTTTAAAAATCAAATCGAAATCGACATCAGTTTAAATGATGAATCTAGTTTTGGATGCATTAGAGATTTTCCAAAATAGTCTTTAATTATTAATAATTGAGAGTTTATAAAATGGTTTTTGAATTATTCTAGTCCAACGTTGAAATTTTTTACAGAAGGTGACACCGATGTTATTGTACATTGGTGCAGCCAATTCAGTGGCGGAACTAGGAGCTTCTGTCAGGGGTAGCGAAATACGAAAATTTGTTTAGGGGTAGCGAAAATTTGTTTCGGGGGTAGCGAAATCGCCAAAAAATGACCAAAAATGGCCAAAAAACGTAAAAAATGGCCAAAAATTACACTACCGGGTAAAAGTTCAGGGGTAGCGACCGCTACCCCTGGACTATACATGGATCCGCCCCTGAGCCAATTACTTATCTAAATTAAGGGTTGGCAATCGGCTCAATTCGACAATAATATGTTCGAGTCGCTCGACTCGATAGCTCGAAAAGCCTTTATGAGGGAAGTTAGTACTCAGTTCGAGAAAGTTGGAATTTGGCTCAAACTCGGCTTGAAAAGCTTGATTTATTTGTGCTTTTTTTAACCAACTTTAATTAAGAGATATTAGATAAAATTTAAATTAAGCTCGAGCTCGACTCAAAAGACTCGATATATTTATAAATAATTATTTACCTTTAATGCATTTACATATAAACCCTTAAACTATACATATTATATTTAAAAAATGTATCACTTAAAAGCTCGAAAAGCTCGATAATTACTCGAGTCGAACTTATATAAGCTCGACCTTGACTCAACAAATATTTTGAGCTTATATTTTGGGCTCGAGCTTGGGCTTGAGACTCGATAAAACTCGGCTCAAACAAGCTCGATTCAAGTTAGAGCTTGAGTTACTCGACTAAAGCTTGAATTGTTCGGACCAAAATACCAATTAATAGATAGATATGTCAATTCTCAAAGCCCACAATGAAATCTGGGCCATATTTTCAAAAGCCCATGCCTTGGTTACAAGTTTTTTAAGGTACATATGAAGGTTATTAGGGAAAGAGATGTCACAATTTATCAACACTTTTCAAAACTAAAGCCGGGTTGCGGGCAGCCTAATATTCGATCAGCACTGCAATTGATTTGGAAACACACTCCTTGAGTCTACAGTATCCATATCTACATAAGTATGGGTACGCATTTCCTACTTAATGCTTGCTTGTGGCTAGAAGTTGGAACTTATCTCTGAATTTGAGTCTCATGTAATTTGAACCCTTACCAATAATTCAAAACGTATCAGCTCATAGCATAGCAAAACTTTTAAATAGTACTATGCTAACTTGGGACGGGCAACCAAACAGCTTTTATCGTTGAGAGAATTGTTCGCTAGGTAGGAAAACCTTCAACACTTGCCGATATAAATGCCATTTTAAGCTATTGACTTGTTTACAATCTAAGAAATTATTACTCATTACAATTCCATTCATGATTTCCAGTCAATCAATAATGATCAATTTAAGCAAAACAAAGAAGTTTCATCATCTTCATTTCGCATAACACCACTCCATTTTCAAGCTAATACTTATTTTTAAAATATTATGGCGGAAACAATAACCAAGTTCCATTCATCTTTAATTGCATAACCCGGTCCCACGCCTACATTATGTGCACTAGTTATTGACTACTTATTGGTCAAGAAGATATACTATTAAGTATGAACACACAAAAAGTATCAAAAGCATAATTAACTGAGGGCATAAAAAGGAATGACTCATTTAGCACAACCTAAACCCACCCAACTGTAAAGTAGAAAAAGGGAACAAAAAGTGCAAACCAATAAGTTCATATCTTCCTGAAAAGCAGTCAAAGAATACTTCACCCCTGTTGAGGTAATTAATCTTATCAAAAATAAAGAGATGAACTTAGGTAGTGCTAGCCAATTAGGAAAAAGAAAGTAAAGATAAGAACATGATCTTTCACAAAAACATTACCATAGCAAACTAGACCAAAATTCTGACAATCTAAGGGAAGAAAGTCGGGGCTCAACCTATGGGGTTGCTATAGCGACCACTAATACCAAAAGATGATCCAAGGGGGTGTTTGGGATTTGCTTATTAACACTGATTATCTTGTTTTGATACAAAGTGTATAGAAATTTGGGGGTGTTTGGATAAGTTTCTCTTGTTGTTTGAAGTAAAATAAGTTGGTCTAAGTAATTAGTTTGAAGTTGCTTATCCTAAACTACTTTGTTTAAATAAAATAAAATAAAATAATAAAATAATAATAATAATAATAAATAAATAAATAAATAAAATAAAATAAAATAATGCAGTTTAGTAAACCCAAAGACCCCATGATAGTAACACCAAGAATATAACAACTATAGTGGATAAATCAATTATATGAAATTTAGATAGAGTTAACTAGGCATACCTGTATGTAAAAACACAGATATTGAAAACATAGAAGATAGAAAAACATGAAATTCCAACAGCTAAAGAGTAGATACTCGCAACAAGCAGCATTTTTAATTGAAAAGCAAACTATTACAAAGCATAAACAGTTCTTGAGCAAGAGAAGTTTGTTACTCGTCGGCCTTGGGTGCTTCTTTAATCTCCTCTGTGCTGTCATCCTGCATAACACCAACATTACATCCAAAATGTCAAAACAACAAGTAACTACAATCAAAGGTTGATATATACAACAAGAGCCTGCAGAACTAAATTTCAACCACCACCTGCATATCCGAGGTCCACAAGGTGAGGTTATCACGAAGAAGCTGCATTATCAGGGTGCTGTCCTTGTAGGAATCCTCTCCTAAGGTATCCAATTCTGCAATAGCTTCATCAAAAGCCTAGCAAATCACAAAACAAACATCAGTTAACTTCACATCCGTAATAACAATGACTAGATAGATCCCAAGCGAATCTAAAAATATCAACATTAAAACAAATTTTTCACCTGCTTTGCAAGATTGCACGCACGGTCAGGTGAATTCAGAATCTCGTAGTAGAACACAGAGAAATTGAGTGCCAATCCAAGTCGGATGGGATGAGTAGGAGCCAGTTCTGCATTAGCGATATCCTGCAATCATAAATAAAACATTAATTCTTACAAACTTGCTTTATTTTGAAATACACCGTACACATAACAATCCCTTTCTAACTACTTCATGAAATCAAAACAGACATAAGAAAAATCGAGCACCAATACCAAACTAACTAGCACTAGATTAAGCAAACACACCTAGTGCACAAACATGTGAAGGCAACGAAACTAAAATACCAAGGTACAGTATAACAACTTACTGGTTACTGAACGAATAAACGTACACCAAACTTATACCTCATTTCAAACCGGAAAATAGTACCATATAAATTATTCAATTACCAAATTATCAAAATACAAACATATCAATAGACTAACTTCACAAAATCATAAAAAACAGCAAAAAATACAAGAATCCATCATTGATCATAATCACAATCTAAACCTTATAATTTAAACAGTGGAAAATCAAAACCATCACAAACAATAATTCTTGATTTAACACTTACAAACACTAATTATCATCACAAAAGCATTTAATAAGTGAACAATTCAAATTTAAGCTCTAATTTACAACCAAAAAGTTAACCAAACAAATCTCAAACAGCTAGAACCCTATTGTCATAAAAAAATATATCATCATCAAAAAATCATAAAACCTGATGTAATCACTTTTATAAGCAGACAAAATATTTTCACTTTAATAAGACAAAGGGATAATGGTCAGAAAACGTATACAACTTGACACTTGTTTGATTAGTCTATGTCAAACTATTTATTTCCTATTGAATGTACCACTTTTAATCTATCCTATTCTGCATCCTTAATTCCTTACAGGTAAAGTTCGCTACATCTAAATAGATAATCATTCGAAAACGCATCCAACTTATACACAAGGAAAAAATGGAAGTTGGTATATTAAATAGGAAACAAGTTACTTTAGTAGTTAGTACATAGCAATTGAATTAGTGTCAAGTTTAATACTCCCGCGGTCCCAATTTATTAGTCCATGTTTCTAATTTAGGTTGACCCAAAATATCTGTCCACTTTGATATTTTAGTCAATGAAGTAGTTAGTAGAAGTGTAGTTAGTGAGAATTTCTTAAACTGCGTGTAATTTGAAAGTGGACTAATAAATTGAGAGTAGTAATTTTTTTTATACAACTACTATAATAAAGTTACTTTACCAAACGCTTTTATTAAACAAACAGCTACGGCTTACGGCTAAAATTAAATTAATAAAATCTAATTTACCTGAGCAGCTTTATAAGCAGAGAGAGTATTTTCAGCAGCTTGTTTCCTCTCAGATCCAGTTTTAAACTCAGCCAAATACCTATAATAATCACCTTTCATTTTCAAATAAAACACTTTCGAATCACCGTTACTCGCAGATCCAATCAGTTTCTCATCAAGCAGTTTCAATATCCCATCACATATCTCTGACAGCTCTTTCTCAATCTTAGATCTGTATTCACGGATGGTCGCCACGTGTCCTTCGTTACCTCTGCTCTCCTCTTTTTGTTCGATTGAGGAGATGATGCGCCACGACGCGCGACGCGCCCCGATTACGTTTTTGTACGCGACGGATAGGAGGTTCCGTTCTTCGATTGTGAGTTCGGTTGTGGTGGTTATGAGGTTGGACATGAAGGTTACCATTTCTTCGTAACGTTCGGCTTGTTCGGCGAGTTTCGCCATGTAGACGTTTTCTTCACGCGCTGCCATTTGAGAGTGGTGGTGGGTTTTTGTGTTCTGTGTGTGTGTTTTTGGTGTGGGGGTGGTGGAGAGGAAAGTGGGGTTTGAATGGGGTGTTTGGGTTTTTGTTAAGGGGTTTTGGGTTTTCCAGGGTGGTTATTGCTTCTTCCAGGGGTTTTTTTTTTTATATTTAGGGAAAGTTTTTACAAAATATTTCTAAATTGCGTTTTAAAGTGAGAAAGGATAAGGGATAAATAGTTAAATAGCTCGGTTGTTCTGTGGCTATGCATATTTAGCCCGATTTTTAAATATTCTCAATTTAGCTCGGGTTGCCTTGGGCAACTAGCGCATAGCCAACTACAGGATGCCACGTGTCAATTTTTGGAGCAACTTTTGTGTTTTTTGGGCAACTGGAAGACACTTGGCATCATGCGGTTGACTATAGACTTGTTGCCCAGGGCAACCTGGGCTAAATCAAAAATATTAAAAAAAAAACGGGCTAAAAATACCTAGACCGCAGGGCAACGTGCCATTTTGGTAATTATCCCAAAAGGATAATGGGTCGGATTTGAGGCGAGGCGGTTTAACCCTAATTCCGAAATCGATTAGTAGACTCGTTCTAAACTCGTTCCAATCTCCATCGGAGATTTCATCAAAGCGTCTCATTAGGGCAAGATGCTCCCCGAACAAGCCTGGTTAGTTGTTACGTACGGAGGATCTTCTTAATATGTTCTTTTAAGTGTACCGCTCAATCCAACACGCACCATTCCTTGTTTATTCTCATTTTTTCACCTTTAGAAATATAATTTTATGTAATAACTTAAGTAATTTAGAACCAAGGTTATAAATAGCGCGAAGCGTGGGGTGGTGGCATTGCTTGTGCCTCATGTCTTAGCGGTTAAAGCGAAGCTTTTGCGTTTTTAAGGTGTGGCATAAGACGACACAAAATATGAAAATATTTATATATTTTGTATCATATTTCATATATATCGAGTTTGCAAAAAGTGTTATACATATTAAATAAGGTTAAGAAACTATCCTTATATATAATATTCTTCATTAAAAAAGTCAGAGTTGAAAAAAAAAAAAAAAAAAAAAAAAAAACTTGTCACGCCTTAGCACGCATTTTCCTGCCTCATCTCACGTCACGCCTATTGTCGACGTTTTGGTTTATTTCATAACGTGGAGGTCACGTCTTACACATTAGCGGCGCCTTGGCGCCGCCATGGCGTGCCTTTTATAACTATGTCTAGAACCCATTTTAATAACCAGCAGGGTACTCATGCATTGCGGCGACAGGTACCTTGTAACGAAAATTTTCGACGAGCAAAACTATTTCGATTGTACGTTTTTGTGACAATAAATTTACGAACGTTGACAATTTCAGGTTTGAATAATGTTAATACAAATATTGCCTAAAAACGTTATTTATATTTTACGATCTTTGCTAAGTTTTAACGACAAAGTGTAAACTTTAATTTTTAGCAAAACATGAATATAGCTTAAGTCTTTCATAACTAGACTTTATTCTTTACATTTCATATTAAACATCACATTTTCCTATTTCTATAAATAGAAAATGTTGTATGACATCATGGCATGCATCATGTGTAATCTTAGAAAGATTTCCAAAATCTCTAAGTTTGCTTTTGGAAAGATCTCTTATACTTTTGGAAAGATTCTTACTCAAACTATCTTGTAGTTGACTTAAAGGATCTTGATTAGACTTCCATATATATGGAAAGATTTCTTGAGTGTTTGACTGTCAGGCCTGGCGGAACCCTTGTTTTGGTTCCGCCGGATCCGCCAACCTGCTGTCTTGGTTGGCTATAAATAGCAAGTCACACTCAAGATTTCTTCATCACTTCTCATTATATTTTACATATACATTCTCATTACATTCATCTAACTCATTAACATTTTATTTGTGAGATCTTTTGTAGCAAAGAAGATCACAAGTTCATATCGAAAGTTACAAGTCTCGACTTAACGTTGCAAGTCTTGTTAGCTTAGCATTGTATAAACTTGTATAGTTTACACTTCATTTGATTACTTAATTTCAGTAGTGATCGGTTAGTATTTTAGTCCTTAAAATACATAGTGTGACGGGAGTAGTTGTACCCTTGTAAAAGAACTCGACATCTAGCTTTGTGTCGATAATCTTGTGTAAGTGACGTGTAAGGTTTTCTCCGCCGGTGAAAGGAGCTTGTTGACTAATGAAAGAAACTCTCAAGTTGGATACTCGGGGCATGGTGTAGGGCAAGGAAAAAGTGTTCTTGTAGCCGAACCACGATAAACATTCGTGTTGTGGTTTGATTGTTTCTTACTTTACTCTTGCATATTACTTATCGTTTAGTAGTTACTATTATTGATTACACGTAAAGGTTTCAAAGTTAATCAAGTTAAAAACCAGTAAACTATTCAACTTCCCTTCTAGTTTTCCACAATTGGCATCAAGAGCTACGTTACTCAAGCTTTTAAAATATATTGTGTTTTAAAACTTGAAACGATCCATGGATTTTGAAAATTACAAAGAATGGCAATTTATGCAAAGAACACCACTTTTTGAAGCAAACGGTTTTATTTATTGGAAAACCCGCTTTGAAACTTACGTGAAATCAAAATATATAGATCTATGGTATATAATCATTGATGTTGATAACAAAGCCACTTTTAAGGATGTTACAAATGGTAAAGATGATGATAGCTCACTTACTAAACATAATGAAGATCAAAAGAAGTTGATTGCAAAAAACAATGAATCTAAAATGATGCTTTACGATGCTTTACCAAAGAAAGAATATGAAAGAGTTTTTATGTGTAAAACCGCTAAAGAAATTTGGCAATCTTTAATAGTCACTCATCAAGGAAACTCACAAGTTAAGGATAACAAAATTGATCTTCTTATTCAACAATACGAACAATTTTCTATTCCCGAAGATGAGATTATTGTTTGTGCATTTGCTAGATTTAACACTATTATTACTTCACTTAAAGCACTTGATGAATCCTTTTGTAGCAAGAATTTTGTCTGGAAATTCCTTAGAGCACTCCATCCGTAGTGGAGAGCCAAAGTGACCGCAATTGAAGAATCTAAAGATCTTTCAAGCATGTCACTTGACGAGCTAATTGGAAACCTCAAAGTTCATGAAATGGTAATGGAAAAGGATTCGGAAATAGTTAAAGGCAAGAAAGAAAAAGTCAAGCCCATTGCCTTGAAAGCTAGAGTTCAATCAAGTGATGATAAGAATCTAGCTAGGATAGTGACGATGAAGAATATGCCATGGCCGTTAGAGACTTCAAGAAGTTCTTTAGAAGACGAGAGAAGTTTGTAAGGCAACTTAAAGATGACAAGAAAGCCTTGCGAAAAGATCGTGATGATAAGAAGGGAAAGAGTGAAAGGAAGTACTTTAGGTGCGGAGACACAAGTCATCTCATAGGAGAATGTCCAAAACCATCTAAAAGTAAAACTCAGAGAGCTTTTGTAAGTGGTGCTTGGAGCGATAGTGAAGATGATGACGAGGAGCCAAAGAATGATGAGATTGCGCTCATAGCTCAAGACTCAAATGAGGTACAATCCGATTCATCTTGTTCTTCTATTAATGATGACATATTGCAAAACGAATATAACAAACTTTGTGAACTTAGCTTAAAAATCATAAACAAAAACAGATTTTTGAAAACCAAAAAGGAATTTTTGGAAAATGAAGTTTATGAATTAAAAGAAAAGGCTAAGAGGTTAGAAAAGAGTAAAAGTATTGACACAATGTGCAAATCATGTCAAGAGTTTATACTTGAAATTGAGAGGCTTAAAATTACTCAAGATGATCTAATAAAACAAACCACAAAGTTTAAAAGATTCGATAAAAGCATTTCTTTTGCGGATGAAATAATAAAACTTCAAAAATCACCATTTGATAAAACCGGACTAGGATTCATGAAGTTAGGAACATTAAGTAATCTAACGAAACTAGACGAAAAAGCACAAGAAACTGCCAAAACTATAGCAGGCTCCCACGGACCAGACGGAACCAAAAATTTGGTTCCGCCCAATGAACCTAGGGGAGGCCCGGAGGGGGTGCAAACCCGATTCCCGCACAGGGCACGTTTTCGAATGGGGAACAAATTTTTGGAAATTTTTTAATATATATTATATATATAATGTAATAGTGTTATATATATATATATATATATATATATATATATATATATATATATATATATATATATATATATATATATATGACTTAGGATCAAATGAGAAGGATAATTAAGATGAGAAGAATGAGAAGAAACTACAACCACAAAAATTAGATGCACGCACAAAAAATAGATGCATCTCCTATTATTTATCTTTCCATATTTGAAATATGTGGCTATAATTTTTTCTCACTCTTCTCATTTCATTAATTCTTCTCACTAGATCCATACTCTATATATATATATATATATATATATATATATATATATATATATATATATATATATATATATATATATATATATATATATATATATATTGTTGATGCAAATAATGTCTAAAAACGTTATTCTCATCTTTCGATATCTCTATGTTTTGATGATAACAAAATGTGAAAACATCTTACATCAAAATTAACGTAAACAAGTTTTTAGTCGAATATCCGATTTCTACGTCAATCACTCTAGGTATGAACAAACAAATTTACAACTTGACAAATGATTAAAGAAGTGAATTTGTGTTTTGAACTTCACATTTTTAGCTTGACAAAACTTTCTTTTCAAAAATAAATTTTACAAATTATTTTTGAAATATAAAGAAATGTTTTATTAGGGAAATTCATTTTAAAATTCCCCAACAGCTAATTTTTACCCAAACCAGCTCCAAACTCCCCCAAATAAAATTTCACCACTAAAGACAAAAATTGTAGCGTGTTTGTCTGGCACGGTACCACTAAATTTAGTGGTACCGTGTGACAATTAGTGGTGTCATCCCCTTTAAAACGGTCAAATTTCCAGATTCTATAAATACCACTTCATTTCCCAGATATTGGCCATCCTTTCACACACATAACTTTCTGGTTTCCATCCTCTTTTTTGTTCTACACTTCTTAGATCATTAGTTAGTTTTCTTTTGTTTAAAAAGTGATTCTTCCATCCAACCAAGAATCATCTACATACCTCTACTAGTCAAGAGAATAACACAAAGTATCAAGAAGATACAAGGTGTTAGTGTCATAGACTAGTGCACTTGCATTACAAGTTATCTACTTGATTGTATCTTGATATACATCAAGTGTATTAGTGTTTCTTGGTCATTGTGATTGATCATTGTGATCTTGTTGAGATCTTGGGGATCTCTTGAGTGTTGAGTGATATAGTATTGATCATGTGGATCAAGAGTAAATTGTGAGGATTGTGTGGATCTTGTGAAGATCGTGTAGATTGTGTGAGGATCGTGCTGATCGTGTAGATTGTGTGAGGATCGTGTTGATCGTGTGATAAGTTAGGATCGTGTGGATCGTGGTAGATTGGTACTAGCTAAGATTAGTACTCGACATCTAGCTTAGTGTCGAAAAATAACGTAAGCGACGTTGTACGGTTTTCTCCGCTTGAAGGGAGTCTTGTTGATATAGTGCTAGAACTCTCGAGTCGGATACTCGAGGAGTGGAGTAGGGCGAAGAAGAGCTTCGTGACCGAACCACTATAAATCTCGTTGTCTTGGTTTGATCTTTCCATTTCTTCTCTTTACTTACTTATTACATATTTGTGTTAGTATAGTGTTGTGTTCATATTGGTGTCAATTGATTTCATCTACAATTGAATCTAAGTTTTTCAAAGAGAAATTCTTATAACTAAAGAAAACAAGTCGGTAAACTATTCAACCCCCCTTCTAGTTTCCCACAATTGGTACCAGAGCCACGTCAGGCAAGATTTTAAAGTAAACTGCATTTTAAAACTTGAATCGATCAATGGATTTTGACAAATATCAAGAAGGGCAATCTATGCAAAGACCACCACTTTTTGAAACCGATTGTTTTATTTATTGGAAAACAAGATTTGAAACGTATGTGAAATCAAAAGACATTGATCTTTGGCATGTTATTACCGATGGTGACTTTAAACCTATTGAAAAAGATCCAATTACCAAAAAGGAACAAATTGTTCCTTATGACAAAACAAAGTGATGAACTTAAAAGAAAACTAGCCAAAAATGATGAGGCTAAAATGGTAATTTATAATGCTTTGATGAAAAAGGAATTTGAAGAATTTTTATGTGTAATACGGCAAAAGATATTTGGAAAATTTTGTTGGTCACACATCAAGGTAATAATCAAGTCAAAGAGAACAAGATTGATCTTCTTGTTCAACAATATGAACAATTTTCCATTCCGGAAGATGAAACCATAGATAGTGCATTTGCTAGATTTAATACTATTATTACTAGTCTTAAAGCTCTTGATGAAGGTTATTCTAGCAAGAACTATGTTAGGAAGTTTCTTAGAGCCTTACATCCCAAATGGAGAGCAAAGGTCACCTCCATTGAAGAATCAAAGAACTTGGCGACACTATCACTTAAAAGTTAGGTCTCTAGCATTGAAAGCCAAGAAAGAGTCTAGCGATGATGAAAATTCGAATTCCAATAGTAAAGACGAAGAGTATGCACTAGCGGTTAGAAACTTTAAGAAGTTCTTTAGAAGAAGAGGTAGATCTACTAGGCAATCTCATGACGAAAGGAAGTCATTCTCTAAGAACCAAGATGATAAGAAAGAAAAGGGGGATAGGGTGTTTTAGATGCGGAAACCCAAATCACCTCATTGGAGAATGTCCTAAGCCACCAAGATCAAATAACCAAAAAGCCTTTGTAGGAGGTTCTTGGAGTGATAGTGGTGAAGAAGAAGAGGAGAAGCCTAATGACGAAACATGTCTCATGACTCAAGCTTCTAACGAGGTACATTCTGACTCTTCTTATTATAGTGATGAAAATTCTTCAATAGATGATAATATGCTATATGATGAATATAATAAATTATGTGAGGTAAGTACTAAAATCATAACTAGGAACAAAAAAATAAAAGCAACATTGCATGAACTAGAATTGCAAGTTTTAGAAATAAGAGATCAACTTAAAAGAATTGAGAAAAATAAGCAAATAGATGTTAGATGTAAGTCATGTACAGATCTTAAAACAGAAAATGAAAAACTTAAAGAAAACGCCGTTAAAATTGTTAAGTTTGAAAAAGGAGCACAAGTACTTAATGACATGCTGGAAAACATTAGGTATAGTGAACATGCTGGAGCGGGTCTTAGATTTGACCCAAATAAGGCACCTACTAGTGAAACTAAATAAGTAAAATTTGTGAAATCTGAGGAAACTAGTTTAGGAAACGACGACACCATTAAAGATGCAGACGACACCGTCATTTGCCAAAGTCAAAACAGGGTCAATCTTAAATAATTCTCTGAGTCCCAAACCAAGTCACATAGTAGTTAATAGTGTTGAAAGACCTGAGGCTAGTACAAAGGAAGTAAAAAGGTTCTACAAACCTATGTCGTCTCCTAAACTTGGTCCTAGAAAAGTTGATCGTAGATCAAACACTCCTCCTCCTCCTAAAAGAACTAATATTCCCAAACCTCGAGATAGAACTCCTCTACCAAGAGGTAACTTTAGAAAAAAAAGTTATCCAAGTCACTACCCCGTCACTTGGAACAACTTTCGACAACAAAGTTATCTACCATGGGAAATTTGTCCTCCATATCAACATCCAAGCCAAATGCATGATATGCATGAGATGTTCAACACTAACAACCTTGGACCCATGAGATATTGGGGATCAAATGTTTGAGTATTATCTTACTAGATGGTTATGCTTGAGAATCAACTTGAAATCCGACAAAGGATTTATTCAATGGAAGAACAAATGGTGACGGATAATTCAAGCTTTATCTCATCTCTCTAAGCATAACAACAAGGATAACATCATAGGCTAAGGTAAGTAATATAAACCCCCTCTCTACGTGATTAGTTGTGCATGTAGTTTTCTTGAGATCTTTCTTTGCTAATATTAGTATAAAGGACATGAAAAGTGCTTGTCTAAATGGTTTAAATCAACAAGGAGACATATGTTGTACAATCTCCAAGACTTGTTGATTTCTAAAACCATATCATGTTTTAAACATGAGTATACCATGAGAATGGTGGATAACACACTTTTCATGAAGAAATAAAATTCACATTACCTCATTGTTCAAAATATACGTGGATAACACTATATTAAACTCATCTCGTCCTGAAATGTACGATGATCACCTCAAGATCATGCGTGACGAGATTGAGAAGAACATGAAAAGTGAATTACTATTATTTCTTTAATCCTCATATAAGAGTAATTGCTAATTGTATTCCCTTGTTTGCTAGTATACTAATATATAAATATATAGTATTTATATAAAAGTAAAGCTTACCTAAAACTATCTTTACTAACAAATATTACCCGTGGAGTTGAAAGCTCACTGAAGACATTGATAGTGAGAATACGGATAATACCTAGTTACCAGGACATGACAGGTTACTCTATCACTTGGAAAGTAGGCCCAAAATCATGATTAATGTCCGCCTTTAGGTTCGTTTGTAAGAAGGTCTCAAAACTTCTTATATTGAATACGTCATCCGATGTATTCAAGGCATTATACATTTGGGAAGTGCGCGATCCCAAAGAGTTTAGTGTAAAGATTATTGTCTGACACTAACTCTGATAGTGTGTGAGATTATGTGGATTGATAATGTACAAGTTATGTTTGTACCCTCATAGGTTGTTTATAAACTTCTTGATTCATCAAAAAACAAACAACTTTTACTATCTCCACAACCGAAGCCGATTACGCACGCGCTGGAAAGGCATGAAATTAAGCACTATAGATGAGACAAGCTCTAATCTCTCGATGATACTTCTATGACAACATTCCCATGGCGCGCTACAACAAGAAGATATTGACTTGACAATATACTCCATGATTAGCTCATGCGTTAAACACTTCATGATATGTCATCATCTCTGTCACTATGATGTTCAATGAGGAAACATCTCTGTCGAAATGGAATACTCAGTGAACAACCCCGTTGACATTCCATTCCTAATCCACTCATGACTATTTATATATTTCATTGGAAATATTTAGGTTATCTCATCACAATTCGTGTTCTTCATTCAAACCCTTTCGAATCATTCCCGAAAACCTTTCATGACTATTCAACTATTTCACTGGAAATATTAAGTCATCCGTCATATCCCTCTAATGACTATTTATATATTTCACTGGAAATATTAAAAGTCAACTCATCTCGTACATTCTCGTTGTGCATTCCCGAGAATCACTCAGGACTGTCTAATTATTTCACCGGAAATATTGAAGCCATTCCGTATATCTTTCCAATGGCTATTTACTCGTTTCCTCGGAAATCTCTTGAATCATCATTCTTAGTTTAGTCTAGTTCCTCTCATCACAAGAATTTATTAGGTATAAATTCTCTCCTCGTGTCAAAAGGTCTTGCTAAATAAGCAAGATAAATTCTTCAAAAATCAAAATGAGATGAAAAACTGTCTCAGCAGTGCACGGCACCACTAAATTTAGTGGTACCGTACATCTGCCGAAGCACGTTCTCTTTTCTCCTTTCCTCTATTCACTCATTCAAAGCACAAACCAAAACCCCTCTTGCTGCCATATCTGAAAACCAACCCAAAAACTCAATTACACCATTGTTAATCAAGATTGAGGCATTATAATTAAAGATTTTCAACCACTACATCTTACTTAACATCATTTGTAAGTCAATTTCCTTTAATTTCTTTCTATTTTGATTCTAGGATTTGTTCATAATCACAAATTTTAATTGGGGCTTTTCAAAATTGATTGAATTATTAAACAATTAGGACTAGGATTAGACAATGTAGAACAAATATGATTCCCTAAACATAGGATTTGTAATAAACAACTTATATCATTCACTTTAGGTCCGAATTTTGTTATTAAAATTCGAATTAGATTATGTGTCTTTAGTGGAATCATGTCTAGGATACTTGAAATTGGATTAGAAGTGATTAGCACTTAAGCTTTTCAACTTTAAGATTGTTTTGGCGCCAAATTGACGCATTTGCCAAACACCCCAATTCCATTATTTTTCAAAAAAGTTCACATGACTAGGCTCATGAAATAATTTTTCTTGCATTGTTGATACAAACTAAAAACGTTTTTACATGCATACATGACCTCACAAATATGGGTCGAAATACATAACTAATATGTATTACTCGACATATTTGATTGAGCAAGAGCAAAGTTAGGAGTGTTTGGGTAATTTCATTAGTATTAGAGTAAAGTCGAAATTACTTCACCTCCACATAGTCTGCATATAGGCACACACTAGTCATGCATCATGGATCATGAAATTCGTTCATATACTTATATATAGGCATACTTTGCTTTATAGGTAACAATGCCTCGTGTTGATTATCAAGATACTAATGCTTACATTCCAAACCTAATCGATGATCCAAATTTTCCAAATGAACAAAAACCTTATCTCCTTAAAGTCCAACATCGCTACATACACGAAGGTCGTGTAGTCGATGCTCACTTCGTTTCATTGGATGGCATCCACATATGCTTTCCAACTATCGGTCTTGATTGTTTATACTTAATAAATGATCAAATTTGTCCTCGGTTCATTCTGGAGTTCTATAGTCGTGTCCGTACCTTCAATGATAACGAGGGTAATGTGTTTATAGATTTCTGGATTCATAACGAAAACATTATGTTGTTCATCACCGAATTAGGAGATATTCTCGGTGTCCTTCCTAAGTTCAATGTGCCTACACAGAAGACCATTCTCTAGATTCTCTTTACCTTCATCTTGAAAATGAAGGTCCATACCGTACCGAGCTTCCTGATCCATAAACCATAAAACATTATGTCCAAACCCCTCGAGTCACAAACACGTACCATAAGCGTGATGGTTCCATAGTCACCCTTGACCCACACAAAATCTATATAAAGGAAATTCTTCCCGACCTCAAGAATTGGGAACTAATCCTTCGAGAGAATGTCTTGTCTCTAGTGGGCAACCAGGATCATGTTCCCACTAGCTTAGCTTACATGCTTTATTGTCTTAGTGTCGAGGAGCCTTACAACCTCGCATACTACATGGCTAAAAGAATAGGCAATATCCATAGTCGGTCCGATAAGCTCATGCCTTATGGTATGTTGCTTACTAGTCTTCTTCGTTGGGTCTTAGCCACCTATCCACACCTTGAAAATATCCAATATCCTCTTGTAGACCATGTCATGAAACCTCTTGGTGGACCACAACGTCGCACAAAGCAACGTAAGGACAAAGGGTCCAAACGCGGTCGTAATTCCACTTCCGATGCTACTCTCTCTTCCTCCTCTTTTCCCCTTGAATCATCATCTCAACCTATGGATGATGATGATGATGTTGAGGTAAATAATGAGGGGACTTCTCGTGCTCGTACCCCCTCACCCGATACCTATATTCGCAACCTTGTCACAAAAGACTTTACTCTCACTACCGACCTTCCATTTAATAACGCCAACCTTAGTTTCGCAATGAGAAGGCAAACGGTGATGATGAATCGACAAGTATTAATGCATGAGCAAACCATCAGAGGATTCAAGTCAATAGGGAAGGCAATCAAGGGAATCAGCAACAATATCAAGAAGTTGGGAAAGTCGAAAGATTGAACAATAGGTTATTTATTAAAAAGTACTAAACTTAAGTATTATTACTAACCCAGGGTATTGGCTAAGGCCACTTAACACTAACTATTTTACTTGTATTTTTCTTTGGTACATAGCATTTTGGGTGTGTGATGCGTGGTTTTGCAACCTTGCCAAAGGTATTACCTCTCGAGGGATCTCGAGAAGCTTGCAATCCCCACCAGGCAGTGTACCTGATCGTTGTAGTATAGTATAGTGACAAGTACCGGGGGATTGATCGTTCAACTCAGGAATAGTGTCGCTAGGATTAGAAAGTCTACTAAATTAATCCTAGAGGTGAGGGATGATTCTTTTTGTATTTTTATATTTTTATGAAAACAAGTAAAATCTCGGGTTTGGAAGGTGTGGGCGGAATTAGTTGCTAGCCAACTAACCCAATTAATCTAAAGATGCAATCAAAATAGAATAAAATAAATGAAAATAAAACTAATTATACTAATGTGGTGTAAACAATGATAGGAAAAGTTGTGTTTACTTAGGTTTCATTACTCCCTAGATATCTTTTACAGGTTGATAGCTTGTTACAATTGCATGGATGACGGGTCATATTCCTTAATACTAGTCGTAGGGTCGTGTACAATATTCCCTAACTCTATAGGATCCTACTTCACTCCTATGTCGAGCCGTTAGAAGCTCCTAACATGGGATCATTAGAATTCTCCTACGCATTAAATACAACCAAAAATAGTAGTACACCTCCGATCATGTTTCTTAAGACGTTCAAGCAAGTTACCAATGGAAGTCTGCCAGTTTTCTTAAGCCTAACATCGAATACAATTGTTGGGAATAAAATGATCAAGACAAAGAGTCTGCCAGATAAAAAGTTAAGCCTGCCTCTATATTTTGTTGAAGTTGAAGATACTCTAACAGTACCTTCTGGGTGAGAAGGTACTGCTAGTTGATGAAGGTCCTGCCAGTATAACTGTCAAGTTATTAGATATTTTGTTTCTAGATATTAGTTGTATTATTAGTCTTTGTACAAAGATACACGTTAAGTAAAAGTAGTACAGAGGTCTATACCTCTCAGTAGATAATATGGAGTGCTTTACATTGGTATGTGTAATATTAGGATAGAATTAGTTTTATAATCTTTTTATATTTAAGCAACTTGACAACTTGTAAAAGGGTTCCTTATCCTATAAAAGGAAACCCTTAGTCACCTTCTTAAAGACATCTCAATACCTCACTCAACACTTCACTCCTAGAGCTTAGATAGAAAATATCTTTTGCATGCATAACTAGAACCAACAACATCAAATCCCTTTCACGTACCAAAGATTCAAGGTTACATTTGTAATCCTGGTGATAGCTTAGATCACCCGTATTATCTCATAAATAATATTGAATCGTTTTGTGTTATTCATGTTGTGTTCATCACTCTAAATCATTCACGTTTACTTGTTTACCACCTTTGTTCCTTTAGTGTGTTTTAGTAAATTCCGCGTGCTAAATCACATTCATTCATAAATATCCCAAACACATTATTAAGACCAACGTCCCAAGTGTTTGCACACAATCCTCACACAAGTGGTATCAGAGCTAGGCTGATATTTACGACATAAAAGAACAAAGCAAAAATGGATGTTGAGCACATTCAAACCAATGTGGCTGCAAAACTTCCATTACTCAAACAGAATGAGTTTGAGATGTGGAGACTCAGGGTTGAGCAATACTTCCAAGTGCAAGACTATGCACTTTGGGAGATTATTGAAGAAGGAAACTCATTCAAACCAATAACCACCACCTCCACAGTAAACGATACACTAATCACAACTGTACAAGTAAACCCAACAACCGCAGAAGAGAGAATCCAGAAGAGAAATGATCTTAAAGCCAGGAGTATGCTTCTCATGGCTATTCCAAATGACCAACTCTTAATTTTTAACAAGTACAAATGTGCTAAAACCCTCTTTCAAGCTATTGTAGCTAGATTTGGTGGTAATGATGCTACCAAGAAAACACAGAAAACACTTTTAAAACAACAGTTTGAAAACTTTTCAGCCACAACAAATGAGTCTTTGGACAGCATGTTCAATAGACTACAAAAGCTTTCAAGTCAGTTAGCCATTCATGAGGTGATTATATCTCAAGAAGACTTAAACTCCAAATTCCTTAGGAGTCTACCCTCTGAATGGGCCATGCATGTCATTGTCTGGAAAAACAAACCAGATATTGATTCCATGAGTCTTAATGATCTTTACAGCAACTTCAAAGTAGTAGAGCATGAACTGAAGAAGACTACTAGTTCAAGCTCAGGAAATATGGCCTTTGTGTCATCTCATGGTACTTCAAAGAAAGTTGATGAAGAAAAAGATGGTAGAGAAGAAGGTACTGCTAACACAAATTTTGGTACTGCCAATACTTCTAGCAGTACCAAAACCATTCTAGATGAAACAATTGGTTGTGCTTTCCTGACATCTCAACACAATGGTTCCATATTAACCTTTGAAGATCTTCAAGAGATCAGTGATGATGATCTTGATGAAATGGACATAAAGTGGCAGCTTTCACTTCTTAGCATGAGGGCTAAGAAATATTTGATGAGGACTGGAAAGAAAATTGTCATCAATGGTAATGAACCTGCTGGGTATGACAAATCTAAAGTGGAATGCTACAACTGCCACATGAAGGGTCACTACTCAAGAGACTGTAGAAGACCAAAGAAGCAGGGTGATAAAGGAACAAGTTTTGAAAATAAGAACAGGGGAAACTATGAGAACAAGAGCAAGGAAGTGAACATCACTGAAACAAAAGCTATGGTAGCTATTGATGGGATGGGTTTTGATTGGAGCTTTATGGGTGAAGAAGAGTCAACTTCAAATGAAATGACTTTAATGGCTTTCTCCAATCCTGAGGTACAAATTACTAAATGTTCTACTACTTGTGAAGTTTTTAAAGAATTAGAAATCTTAAGAAAACTTTATGATGAACTGAAAGTAGAAGAAAGAAAAACTCATCAAGACCTAGTTAATCATAAGTGTGGTATGTCCAAACTTGAAAAGCAGATAATTCACTTTAGAGAAAATGAACTCACCTTTTCTGACATAAAAGCTATTCTTAATAGAGACATATTTTTAAAAGATGTTGAAATAAACATGTTAAGAACTGAGTTTGCCAAAGTGAAACAAGCAAAAGATAATATTCAACTAACTGTTACAACATTAGAAAATGCTTCTGCATGTACTAAAAGTATAGTTGAAAACCAAATGAACAAGAGAATCAAATCTGGGATTGGATACAATACTTGTCCACCTCCTTACATAGGAATTCCCTGTCCCCAGGTATAGATCTTGCTGAATCAGGTTTACATGAACTCAATCATAAACCACTAGAAAATGTAAAACCTGTAGAAAATAGTGAACCTTTTGAAAGTGCAAGTGATACTTCACTCTCTAAAGAAAAGGTGCTCACTGATAAGAGCTTAGATGATCTATCTATTGAAGATTGGACATCTGATGAGAATGAAAAAGAGACTGCTACAAAGAAAATAGGACCAACCAGTCCTAAAAGTGTAGATAGTATGACAAAAACTAAAGTTGTTCTGAAAATAGTTGAATGTTGTGCTAAATGTAATAGCAAACCTAGAGGTAGTCAAAGAAATTGGAACAATCTTAAGTCACACCAACTTGGTGATGATTTTGTCATGTACAATAAGGCATGCTATTACTGTGGTAGTTTTAATCATACTCATGCTTATTGTAACAATTGGGTTTCTGGGAGTACATCAAGGTCTAAAACAATGAAAACAAACCCCAGAAAAGGTTTTGTGAAATCTAACACATCAAAAGCAAATCAAAAAGTTAGATCAAATGAGCCTGTTTACCCAAAATCCACTACTCAGGGTGCAAGAAATATTTTCAAACATACACCAAGAGTTGTGAAAAGTCTCATTAAAAGAAATTATGTGGTTAAAACACAAGAGTGGAGACCAAAACCAAAAGGTCCTGCTAGACCAAATGGTCCTGCTAGACCACATGGTACTGCCAAATTTGGTACTGAAAGACCAAAAACCACAAAATGTGTTAAAAATGAAAATGCTGTTAAGTCCTCAGCATGTTGGATTTGGAGACCACTCCAATCAAAAGCTGCATCAACAATCCTAAAAAGGTTTGACTACATTGATGCAAAAGGCAAACCCAAGTCAGTCATGGCTTGGGTACCCCAAGGAAACTAATATGTGTATATATGTGCAGGAACATTCAAATGATATGGCTGATCAAGGATATGTAGATAGTGGATGTTCAAGGCACATGACAGGCAACATGTCTTACCTCACAGACTTCAAATCATTTGATGGAGGATATGTTACCTTTGGGGGAGGAATAAAAGGAAAGATTACTGGTAAAGGTACAATTAAAACCAGTAAATTAGATTTTGAAAATGTGTATTTTGTGAAAGAACTTCAGTTTAATCTCTTAAGTGTCTCACAAATGTGTGACACAAAGAACAATGTTCTTTTTACTGACACTGAATGCATTGTTCTTTCTCCTGATTTTAAAATTCCTGATGAAAGTCAGATTCTTCTTAAAATCCCAAGAAAGAACAATATGCACATTGTTGATTTAAAGAACATTATTCCTAAAGAGAATTTAACCTGTCTTGTAGCAAAAGCCTCATTGGATGAATCTATGTTATGGCATAGAAGGCTTGGTCATGTAAACTTTAAAACAATCAATACAATTGCAAAATATGATTTGGTTAGAGGTTTACCTAAAAAGATTTTTCAAAATGACCAAACCTGTGTTGATTGTCTAAAAGGCAAACAACATAGAGCTTCTTGTAAGCCCAAGACACATAACTCAATTTCTCAAGCTTTATATATGCTTCATATGGACCTCTTTGGTCCTACATCTGTGAGTAGCTTGAATGGTAAAAAATATTGTCTTGTAGTTACTAATGATTACAACAGATTTTCTTGGGTTTTCTTTTTGAGAACTAAGGATGAAACTAGTGAGATCCTTAAGTCCTATATTACAGGGATAGAAAACCAAATTGATAAGAAAGTGAAAGTAATTAGATGTGACAATGGGACAGAATTCAAGAATAGAGTTATGGATGAATTTTGCAAAGAAAAAGGAATAAAAAGAGAATATAGTGTAGCTAGAACCCCACAGCAAAATGGAGTAGCAGAAAGGAAAAATATAACTCTTATAGAGGCTGCTAGAACAATGTTAGTAGACTCTAAGTTGCCTATTTCATTTTGGGCTGAAGCTGTAGGTACTGCTTGTTATGTGCAGAACAGGGTTCTTGTGATTAAACCTCATAGAAAGACTCCTTATGAACTTTTGTTTGGTAGAACACCATCTCTAAGTTTTATGAGACCTTTTGGATGTCATGTCACTATTCTCAATACCAAAGATCATCTAGGAAAGTTTGAAGGAAAAGCTGATGAAGGCTACATGATAGGGTATTCTTTGCAAAGTAAGGCCTATAGGGTGTATAATAGTTGCACTAGGCTAGTGGAAGAAAATCTGCACATAGAGTTTCAAGAGAAACTACCTAATGTTGCAGGCATTGGACCAGATTGGTGTTTTGATATTGATAAGCTTTCAGAATCTATGAATTATGTGCCTGTCACAGGTACAAATACTAATGATAATGAAGGTTTTGAAGACAATGTTGAAACAACTGATGATCAAGATTACATCTTGATGCCAATTTGGAAAGGATTGGATTTATCTTCAAGAAATGGAGAGCCTTCAAATAAAACAAATGAATCAAATGAAGGTGTTGAAGATGAAAATGGAACTCAAGATCAAGGGAATCAAGAAAGTACTGCTGATATTGGTACTGCTAGACCAAATGGTACTGATAGTGATACTGCCAGTTCACAAGTTGGTTCTGCTGAACCACTAAATGTTCTATCAGATGATTCCTTACCAGAAGAAGTGGGGATTGGAAATCTTCCACTTACCTATGATGTTCCTACAACACAAAACACAAGAATTCTCAAAGATCACTCCATTGATAATGTGATTGGCAGCATTGATTCTGGTGTTAAAACAAGAACTCAGGTCTTATCTTCAAATCAAGAAGAGTTTGTCTTAGCTGTCTATGAAGAAAAGAACCATGAAGTTGCCAACATATGCCTATTTTCATGCTTTCTCTCACAAGTTGAACCCAAAAACATTACAAAGGCCTTAGATGATTCAAGTTGGGTTGAAGCAATGCAAGAAGAGTTACTTCAATTCAAGCTTCAAAAGGTTTGGATACTGGTTGATTTGCCCAAAGGTTACAGGGCAATTGGAACCAAATGGGTATTCAGGAATAAGAAAGATGAAAGAGGAATTGTGATAAAAAAACAAAGAAAGATTGGTGGCCCAAGGGTATACTCAAGAAGAAGGAGTTGATTATGAAGAAGTTTTTGCTCCTGTTGCAAGAATTGAGGCAATTAGGCTATTCTTGGCCTATGCTTCTTTCATAGGCTTCACTGTTTACCAAATGGATGTCAAAAGTGCCTTTTTATATGGTACTATTGAAGAAGAAGTGTATGTTTCTCAACCTCCAGGCTTCATTGATGCATAACATCCAGACAAAGTGTACAAGGTTACCAAGGCTCTTTATGGTCTACACCAAGCTCCTAGAGCATGGTATGAGACTTTGGCTTTCTATTTATTGGAAAATGGATTTCAAAGAGGCAAGATTGATCCAACTTTGTTCATCAAGAGAACCAAGAAAGACATCTTGCTGGTGCAAATTTATGTTGATGACATTATCTTTGGATCCACAAACCAGGAGTTGTGTGTAGAGTTTGAAAAACTTATGCATAATAAGTTTGAAATGAGTTCCATGGGGGAACTTACTTTCTTTTTGGGTCTCCAAGTGAAACAATCAAATGAAGGCATATTTATCAGCCAAGATAAGTATGTAGCTGAGATCCTAAGGAAATTTGGGTTTGCAGATTCAAAGGTTGCAAGTACACCAATGGATCCAGAAAAGGGGTTACTCTAAGATGCTGAGGGTGAAGATGTTGATGTGCACAATTATAGATCAATGATTGGGTCCTTGATGTACCTTACATCATCAAGACCTGATATCATGTTCTCAGTATGTGTATGTGCAAGGTTTCAAGTAAATCCAAAAGTTTCTCATCTCACAGCAGTCAAAAAGGATCTTTAGATATCTCAAGGGTCAACCTAGGTTGGGTCTATGGTATCCAAGGGAATCATCTTTTGAATTGGTAGCTTATTCAGACAGTGACTATGCTGGTGCAACCTTAGACAGAAAAGCCACAACTGGTGGATGTCAATTTCTTGGATGCAGACTCATATCATGGCAATGCAAGAAGCAAACAATGGTGGCCAACTCTACAACTGAAGCAGAATATGTTGCAAGTGCAAGTTGTTGTGGCCAAGTTCTTTGGATCCAAAATCAATTGCTTGACTATGGGTACAATTTTCTTAACACCATTATTTACATTGACAACAGCAGTACTATTTGTATCATTAAAAATCCAGTTCAACATTCAAAAACAAAATACATTGAAATAAGACACCATTTCATAAGAGATTGCAATGAGAAAAGGTTAATACAAGTTGTCAAAATTGATTCTGAAAAGAATTTTGCAAACCTTCTCACCAAAGCTTTTGATTTAGGTAGGTTTAAATACCTGGTAGCAGGTATTGGTATGATAAATCTTTGAAAAACATGTGTTTATGTTCATAAAATAACAAATTCTGGACTTTAAACTTGGTACTACTAGTTAGTCATAAGGTACTGTCAGTTCATAATGGTACTGATAGTATATAGTTTGCTCTGCTTTTGTTCATCTTGATGCTTAAAATGTTGACAATGCTATAAAACAAGTGCTATGCATTTTGTTCTTTTGGGTTTCATCTAACAATTTCAGGTTACTCAAGAGTGATAACAAAAATCAAGATGTGGAAATGGTAATCAGTTCACCAAGTTTTACAAACTTAAAGAGCTGGCTAGTCCAAAAGCAAACGACTATTGGTAAAGACTTCTCAAATCCGTTGATGGTTGATAGTTTACCAAAAACTATATGGTATTTAACTAACCATACTTCACAATAAATAGTTAACTAGTCCAAAGCAAACGGCTCTTGGGAAAGACAAGTCAAATCCGTTGATAGCTGATAGTTTGCTAAAAACTATAAGGGATGTTTTCTAAAATTTCAAAGAGACTGCCAAGTTATATTTCAAAATTTTAGTACTGGTAGTTCAAATTTTAGTACTGGTAGAGTAAAATGATACTGCTACATAACCGTTGAGTCTGTCGGTTAAATTATAGCCGTTGTTTGGAAGGTATTTTTGTAAATTTGTTTTCCTCAATTTAAGGGAACGGTTATTATATTTTATTAAAGATCTTTTTAACCGCCTCTTCAAAATTTTATCTATATCTTAAATTGTCGGTTATAAAGTAATTCTTTCATATTTTATTTCACCAATCCTTATCCCAATTCACAATCATCTTTCATCCTCTACCAGTATCAAAATCAAATCCCACCATCCTAACCGAGTTTTTCATTAACATGGCTGATCTAAGTTTTGTCAAACGTCACAACCAATTGGCATTTTTGGAAAAGTCTGAAGAAAATGAATCTTTTCATCAAGCAGTGGACTTTCTAAACAATTCTTATATCAGGTTTGCTTTACTTGTGAATCCCACTATTTATGAATCTCAAATTTTACAATTTTGGCAAACGGCTAGAGTCAAAAATCTTAGGAATAGGATTCAAGAGTTAAGGGCCAAAGTGGATGGCAAAACACTGACACTTACTGCATCATCCATTAGAAGATATCTTCATTTGGATGATTCAGATGGTATTAGTCAATTGCCTGATACTGAAATTTTTGAACATTTGACAAAAATGAGGTATAATGTGTCTTCTACTAAACTCACATTTCAGAAAAAGCATTTTACACCTCAATGGAGATTTTTGATTCATACCATCCTTCACTGTTTAAGCCAAAAGAAAACCTCATGGGAGCAATTTAGTGGTAACATGGCTGCAGCTCTCATTTGCTTGGCAACAAACAGGAAATTCAACTTTTCACAATATATTTTTGAAGGATTGGTTAAAAATGTGGATAGTGAAACAAAGTTTTTGATGTACCCAAGGTTTATTCAAAGCATCATCAACAAATCCAAACATATGTTACTTCCCCCAAACACACCTCTTAAAACTCCAAAACTTACCACAAAGTGTTTTCAAATATGAAAATTGGTTTTCAAGGAGAAGAAGTACCACTTTTTGAGGGGATGTTACTACAACATGCTGAAAATCCATCCACATCATCTGATCATCCATTACCAATACCATCACCAGTACCATCTGCCACACCACCATCAGTACCATCAGTCACACCACCCACACCAACTCATCAACCAACACCAACACCATCTGCAACATCACCATTATTATCACATCATAACTCACCACCTCACTCTCCTACACATCCAAGTTTAAATGCTCAGACTGTAAAGGAACTACAGGAACAGGTCAAACTCTTGCAAACTACTCTTGAAAAGCAAAACAAGGAGTTTACAGAGATTAACACCAAACTACTTAAGAGGGTTGACAAATTGGAGAAAAAGGTGAAGTTGTTGGAGGGTAAAAGAACTTCTAAGTTGGTTATTTCTAGTTCTTCACATTCAGAAGGAGAAGGTCTGGGTCTCTCTTCCAAAAAGGGGAGGATGGGTAGTTCTGAGAATGAAGAAGAGAATAAATTTCAATATGATCAAGGAACTAATGTGTTTGATGAAGAGCCTGCTGATGAAGAGCCTGCTAGTGTAGAAAAAGGGCCTGTTAGTACAAAAGAGACTGCTGAAGCAGAGCAAGAGCCTGCTGGGATTCAGAAACTATTTGCTATGGGTTTGAAAGGTTCTGATCAAAAGACCTACAAAAGAAAAAGGGGATCACAGCCTCATGAGAGGTTATTTGTTTCTGATGAACAATCTGCTGCTCCAAGTCTAGAAACAACACCAAAAGACAAAGGCAAGAACATTGTAGTTGAAGATGAAATAGAGCCTAAAAAGTTGAAGAAGAAAGAACAAGCACAGATGGCTGTAGATGATAAATTGTCCAAACAGCTTCATGAAGAAGAAGTTTTGAGTGCTGAAGAAGAGACAAGAATTTTACAAGAAAAATTTGATGCTCACCTGCAGTATATCATATCCATTGATCCAATTGTAAGGGGTGAAGCTTATACTATTATGTGTGATGAGTCTCTTAGCTCAGAAGAAATGACAATCAAACTCAATAATTTCATCACCAAGAAATACAATCAAGAGGCATTGGATGATGTCTATCAGCAGATTCAGAAGAATAAGAAGAAAAGGTTCAAAATTCCTCATTCTGAGAAAGATCAGAAGCATTTCTTCAAGCTATACCTGAAAAGAGAAATGAATTGGAAGGATCATCAACTCAAAAAGAAATCATTTGATGAATTGAAGCTTCTATACTTAGAGGCTTATAGAAGAAACAAAACCAAATTCCAAATGGATTCACAAGAAAGACCCTCCAAAAGAAGAAAAGATGATCTGAAGGATCAAGCAGAGAAAGCAGACTTGCCTCCTATTCCACAAGTTGTCTTTGCTGAACCATTACAGGCAAGACATCCAATCATAGATTGGGAAATCTACCATGACAGATTTGGTAAAGCATGGAAGATAACAAGAGTGGGTGATAAGATTGAAATATTCAAGAATTTTGAAAATCTGCTTAGAGCATGTACCAGAATGGATCTAGATGAATTGTGGATCTTAGTTCAAAAGAAGCTGAATACAAAGTATAAACCTGATGTTAAGGAGCAAGAGCTATGGGTAGAGTTCAGTAGATTATATGGGTAGAGTTCAGTAGATTATATGATCCAAATCCTACTGATACACATTGGAAATTCCCTTGCCATGACTTATCTGTTTCATGTGAATACTTCAGCATGAGCCATATTCATCATCTTTCCACTCAGAGTGGAATAGAACTTTTTATGCTAGGTGAGAAGGAGTACCCTTTAAGCTATGAAGTATTATCAGTCTTGATCTCCAAAGAACTATTGGTTGAAGAAGAAACTGATGCAGTCAAAAGATTGAAGGAAGGCATATTTGATCAGTATGAAAGCCTAAGGAAAAATAGATGATAAGGTTTTTGGAAGAGTTCCCTCAGATCCTTAAGGTATGAATTTTATTCACAAGAAACTTTGTTATTTTAATAAAGGAATAACAAGTTTAGGGGAGGATTGTTGGGAATAAAATGATCAAGACAAAGAGTCTGCCAGATAAAAAGTTAAGCCTGCCTCTATATTTTGTTGAAGTTGAAGATACTCTAACAGTACCTTCTGGGTGAGAAGGTACTGCTAGTTGATGAAGGTCCTGCCAGTATAACTGTCAAGTTATTAGATATTTTGTTTCTAGACATTAGTTGTATTATTAGTCTTTGTACAAAGATACACGTTAAGTAAAAGTAGTACAGAGGTCTATACCTCTCAGTAGATAATATGGAGTGCTTTACATTGGTATGTGTAATATTAGGATAGAATTAGTTTTATAATCTTTTTATATTTAAGCAACTTGACAACTTGTAAAAGGGTTCCTTATCCTATAAAAGGAAACCCTTAGTCACCTTCTTAAAGACATCTCAATACCTCACTCAACACTTTACTCCCAGAGCTTAGATAGAAAATATCTTTTGCATGCATAACTAGAACCAACAACATCAAATCCCTTTCACGTACCAAAGATTCAAGGTTACATTTGTAATCCTGGTGATAACTTAGATCACCTGTATTATCACATAAATAATATTGAATCGTTTTGTGTTATTCATGTTGTGTTCATCACTCTAAATCATTCACGTTTACTTGTTTACCACCTTTGTTCCTTTAGTGTGTTTTAGTAAATTCCGCGTGCTAAATCACATTCATTCATAAATATCCCAAACACATTATTAAGACCAACGTCCCAAGTGTTTGCACACAATCCTCACACAACAATCATCCGTAACAATTATAAACAAACAATCAACTCATAATTAACATCTAGGTTTCACTACATCTAAGCAAACACAAAAGAAATCTAGCCTAGCATGTTAAATTGAAGACAAGCGTAAGATATATTCAAACAACACATAGACATATTGATTGAATTGAAAGAGTACTTATCTCAATTAGAACATGAATGATTCAAAAGGTTGGAACCCTTGAAAAAGCTGTAAAAATCAGCCTAGGGGTTTTCCCTCAAAGTTGCACACTAATGAATAAAATTTGGAAAACTATATATAGATTCTACAGGGTGACGGCGTCAAGAAGAAAATTCTGATGCCGTCAACTCGCCGCCAAAGTGAAATCGTATTGCCTAGATCTGCTTGTGACGCCGTCCCGTGTAAAATTGTTCTAGGCCGTCACCAATCTTTGAACCATGACGGCCTTGGGTGACGCCGTCATACTCTATGCACAAAACTCTCTGGACCGTCACGGAAATCTTCCACATCCACTCCCTTTGTGACTCTTGACGCCGTCACTAAGGAATTTGTGACGCCGTCAGGTACTGTTCCAGCAAGAAAAATTGAGACTTTGCCGTTTTCTTCACTTTTACGCTCCAAAAACATCCAAAATGCCTCATTTTCTGCATTTCTCTCCAAACGTACCTAAAATGACAAAAGGAACGATTTAAGGCAATATTTGATCAAATAAATTCGAATTCGGGCTTAAATGACCCCTTAAAAGTAGTTCATTTTTCGCCTCATCAAATACCCTTACACTTGAGATTTGCTTGTCCTTAAGCAAATGCGCTTTTATTCTAATCAAAATACAAGTTAGGGGTCATTTAAAACTAATATAAAAGTAATTACAACAAATGATCGTTCCACTAAAGACCAAAGACAAGCACGGAGGTCATATACTAGCACCTCACAAATAGTGTTTAGATACTCTCATCTCTTGGGTGTAATAAAGTAATATCACAATATGGAAATGGAAAACATCTCTCACTACCTGTCATAGCAAATAGATTGCCATAGGCTTGGGAAAGGATCAAACCTCCAGCACTTGGCGTAAGCACCTAGGATAAACTATCAAAGAGGTCTTTTAAAGGGTTATAATGTTAGGTGTAGGGATATGGAAAAACACGGTTTTGTTGGATAAAGACAATATTCACTAGTGGCGAGTTAATCATCTTAGTTAATTACATGTACAATATGGCGTTGCTAAGCCAAGACTAGACTCGACTTAAGCTAATAAATCAAAAATAACAAAAACATAAAACAAACATAAAATGAAACGGGATGGTAGTCCGTATGTTTTTTTCTTTTTCTTTTTTCTTTTACTTTTTTTTTCTTTTTCTTGATTTTTCAATTTTTATTATTATTATTTTTTTTTTGTGTGCATACACTCTTGCCCTACCATCCAAAATAATACATCATAAGGAATGTTGATGAGTGTCTAAATACTCATCATTTTATACCAATCTGAGCTGCCAAAACATCCAAAAACACTCAAATATGCATCAAAATACTTAAAATATCTTAAAAAGTGTGTTTTATATGTTTCAAATGCAAAATGATCAAAAACAGATGAAAAACATATAAAGTTTGCATAATTGGCAGTTTCAGTCCCTCAAGTTTTAAAAGTTGTCAAAACTAGTCCCTGGTTATTCTAAAAACTTGAAAAAGTCACCAAAGGTCCTTTTTAATCACAAAGTTACATATTTAGTCCTTTGGTGTAAAGTTTCACAAAATTACAAGTTTAGTCCCTATACTTTGGAAATTGACATAAATGGTCCCTGGGATGTAAAAACTTTGAGAAAATCAATTTTGGTCCTTGTGCTATTTATCTTTTGTAGGAATGGTCCTTGGTGTGAAGTTTTGTGAAATTACATAATTGGTCCCTGAAGTTTGGTGAATTGGCAGAAAAGGTCCTCGGATATAAAATAATGGGAAATTATCAAAAGTGGCCCTTGTACTATTCATGAATGATAAATATGGTCCTTATGATAAACTTTGGAAAATTACACAACCTACCCTCAATATTTACCAAATTACAAAATTGGTCCTTGTGTAATTTTTAAACCAAACGGATCCTTAATAATTATCAAAACCAAATCCAAACTAAAAACACCAACAGCCCACCCAAAAAATATTACCCAAGCCCTTTACACCTTTGGCCCATTTCCCATATTAGCCCAACCCCAAACCCTGGTATTTAATACCAGTTTTACCCCGGTCAAACACCACCCATCTCCCTCTCCCTCACTCACAGACCACCAAAACCACCACCACCTCACTGGTTTCAATACCAGCTCACCCACCAGCTGTCCAACCTTATCCCTCCACCTCCACAAGCTCCCAAGCCTTTCTAAATAGTTAATTTCAAGTTTCAGTGTGTATCTCAGTTATGCAATTTTTTATTATTTCAAAGATCACAAAAAGTTCAACTGTTATTGTTAGTTGTAGTTAAGTCAATTCATAAGCTTATATAAGCTCTGACAAAGCTCAAATAAGTTTTAGAAAAACCTTAATTGTCTGTTTAGTTCATAAAAGAAAAAAAAATCATATTAAATAGTTGAAAAATAAAAAATTGGTGCACAAGAAAGAACAAGCAATGGAGCATGGTGATTTTTGATTGTACTGGTTATAGTGCTCATTGGTGAGCTTTAGGAAAGGTACACAGACCTTGGTTCCTTGGTTCTCAGTTGATCACTTGGACTCCACTTTGTAAGCTTTGTGTTCATATTAGTACTTAATTGTGTTAGCTTTTTAATTGCTTGTATTTCTGTATCTTTATGTTTCATTGACATTATTATTTGATAATATAGCTTGTAAGTTGGTGGTTGTGTTGTAGAAATCACTAGTGCTCATTTGGTCATTTGGCAGTCAAATTAGCATCTTGGTGATTTAGTAGTATTGGTTGTTATTGTTGTTGTTTTTGAGTTTCTATAAGTTTTCTACATCATAATAAGTCTTTACAAATAAGTGTAATGATTTAAATTAGTGTTTAACTTTAAAATTCTCATTTTCACTTTCTTTAAGGACTGTTTGGTTCAGGGGTTTTCATAAGGTTCTAGTAAGTTTTTATTGTTGATCTTTGTTTAGCTAAGCCACCTTGGGTCATATTAAGTCACACAAATACATAAAACATGTCACTCTTTTGGAAAAAGTCAAAATCACCTATTACCCACTCCCACAGTCAACTGTCAAAGACTTGTGACCCCAAATCCTTTCAAATCCCTTCATAAGTGGGTAATTTAGCCTTAATTAGTTCTATTATATCTTAAGATAGCTTAACTAATAAGAAAAATAGCACCAAAGTTCACAAAAGTCAATTTGTGAGTTCAATAGAAAAAGTCAAATGTGCTTGATCTCAGATTTTCCAAAATTTCAAATAATTTTGTAGATTTTTGTATAAGGTTTCAGACCTTGAAACTTCTAGGATTAGTAACCCACCACCTTAGCTTTAGGAATCTAAAATTACTAAAATTTTGTGATTGCTTGTGTGGGTCCCACAGACCTCCAAACTCAACTGCAGGGAGGAACACCTCCCCTGCATCAGCAGCCCACCACAACTCCACCACCTTTGGTGGTTGTTGTAGGCCTCCACAGTGGGCCCCACACCTCCAACTTAGTTCCTCCCAACCCCCTCCTACCAGGCCTTAGACTTTGACCTTTTGTTTGACCTGAAAAGCACTGGGACCCACCTGAATCAGCTCCCCAAAGCTGTCCCATTTTCAGTATTGAAACAAATAAGCCAAGTGCTTATTTGAGCTTAATTGCTTATATTCTGGGTCCCTTTTGCTTTTTCTGGCTTATACTTGTCCAATACACTAGTTTGGATCAGAATTATCAAGAGTGGGTCCCACTTGATCTCATTTGAGCTCATTTTCATCCTTGGTCAACAAAAGTCAACTGTGGAGCCAAAAAGCTTCCACAGTGCTTATTTTTAAGTTCTACAAAGTTTGTTTTTACAAAAGTTAGTTATTTTTAGATATAAAATAGGTTGGTAAAAGAAAAATCCAGAAAAACAAATATAATAATAAGTGATAGTTTCTATTTAATATAATTTAATTTTAATTTTCATTTTTAGATTTTTATTAAGTAATTTATATTTTTTATTTTTATTAATTTCCTTTTATATTAAAGTATTTTTAATAATTTTTTCAGATTTTTATTTTGTCTTTTATTATTAATTATAATTAATATTAGTTTTAATAATAAATAATCAATAATTAAGTTATAAATAGCATAATTAGTATTTATAAAGTAACACCTAGATTTTATATTTTTCCTAGCTTTTATATAACATAATATAATTTTAGAAATTTTCTTGTAATTTTTACTGTTCATTTAATAGTTTTTATAATTTAAATAGCTTAATTGGTAATTAATTAATAAATAGAATAATAATTAGTAAACTAGCTTAAAAATAGATAAAATAAACTTTTTATAATTTTTTAGGATTCCTGTGATGGTTAATTAGATTTATAAAAATCTTCTTAATTATCTAAGTCTTTTTAGTATTTTTAATAATTAAAATCATATAATTAGTTAATTAATAATTAAATAGTTAATAATTAATAATAATTAGATAAATAGTGTGAAAAATATAATCTTATTTTTAAATAAGTTTTATAATATTTTAGACTTTTACAAATTTTAATTTTATATTTCTAGACTTATTTTACATTTTCCTATTTATTAGTTAATTATTAAATAATTAATAATAGTTATTAAATAATAATAATTAATTAAATAATTAGTAATTATAAAATAAGTATTTTACATTTAAGCCCCTAAGGCATGCAAATTCCTACTTTAGTTAAAACTGTTTTTGTTTCGTACGTTTACGTAGATTTAAATTAAACGTACGCGTTTTTAGTTATTAAACGTTTTTAGATATCTAGGTTTCACGTAACTGTTCATATAGCTTATTTAAGCTATTTTGTTTTATAAATCCTTAGATTAATCACCCACTCACATTCACACACTTTTCCTGTTCATAATCACCTGATCACAAATTCGTTTTAATACCATTCACGCCTCATTGGGACATAACGACCCGGGGAAACACTATATTCCACGGAAGCATTGGTCCTGATCAGTCTGACTATTACGGTTGACCGTTCACAAGTGGTTGACTTTAGACAGACCGTTTAGCACCAATCAAAATTTGGCGCCGCTGCCGGGGAGGTTGTGCACGTATTTAATACGAATTTGCACTATCAGTGATTCTGGATATACGTTCATTGTATATTTACCCATCCTTATTCATATTATTATCATATAAAAACAAAACAGTTCCCGAAAACATTTTAAAATTAGTTTTCAACGAACACAAAAACCCAAAAATATTTTCCTTCTTATTAGTACTACAAAAAATTTCAAAAATACCAAAAATATTCACCTTTACCCTCCTACCTATTTGATTCTTCATTTCTCACCCTCCAAAACCATTTGATTCTTTCTATGTCTTATTCTCACCTTCTTGTCTGTCATTGGTGTGGTAGTCCTTATAATGGTGGTAATTGCCCCAGTTGTGGCATGGTAGAGTCAGGAAACGGGTCTGTCTATAACCAGAATCCCTATTCCTACCCTAACATGACTGATTCATTCCACCAGCTTCCACACCATGAGACTCAGTAGTTTTACTGTTGTGAGTATTGTGGAGGCCCTCGTTACAGCTCTGATTGTCAAACTAGGAATCAATTTGTCTATGAACAGGTTCCTTGTAACAATCATGACTTTGGTTTTCACCAGCCCTCACAATACCCAACCCCTCATCCACTTCCTCAGAACGATTTAGCTAAAGCTGAATTGATTACTAAAATGATGAAAGCTCAAAGTCAAGTCAACTAGACCATTCAAGATGGAATAAACAGTCTTAAGGATCTGATTCTTAGGAAACAAAAACCTCTTGTTGACTCATGTTACTTTAAGGATGAAAGTGATGAGGATGACCCAGTTGAAAAAGAAAAATCAAATGACCCTTCAGATATCTTGATAATGGGGGACAAGGAAGTCAAAGTAAATCCTCTTGAGGAAATAAATGACTTTGTTCCAATCCCAAAGGTATCTGAGAAACCTTTTTATTCAACTTCAGTTGAAACTGCTTCAGTAGAAATACAGGGAGAAAATAAAATGACTGAATCACTAGCAGTAGAAATAATGGAACTTGTAGAATCCACAACTGCTAGTCCTTCTCATCTCCCTCAGTCTGCCGTTGTCACACCCGAGGTTCCTACTCACTCTCTGAGCATGGGGGACGAGCATCTTGACACTGTTCCTACAAAGGAATCGGACGAATTCATAAAGTCTAGTGTTGAGAACCTTGTCTCAATCCCAAGTGAGTCACAGGGAATTCTTGATCATATGTGTGATATCCCTCCTCCTCTTGTCTTCCCAATTAACCATATTGAGATGTTCTCTGATTCTGATGAGGACTATTCTTTATCTTGTGGAGACATAAGTTATGTGGGGGAATTACCTTCTGAGTTTGTCACCTCAGAAGAAGAGAATGATGAAGAAATAATCCAAGACGAAGCTCTTCGTCTTACATTATTAAATGCCAATCTTCTAATTTCTAGAATCGAGGCTTTTAATGAAAGGCCTGTTTCATATCCTATCCCCGTTGAGGATAGTGAGCTTTTGATCAATGATTCTATTCCAGAATTGCAAACGTTCCATTTTGATCATATGGGAGAGAAGATAAGTGGTATTACCACTTCTCATTCTTATAATTCTCTTCCCGTATATGAATCATTTACTTTTGAGGAGTTCCCCAGTGAACTCACTCAAATCAATTCTGAATATGAATCATTCACCTTTGAGGAGTTCTCCTGTGAACTCACTCATATCATATCTCCTCCGGAGTATGATAACTTTTATTTTGATCTAGACATACCCATAATATGTCTTGATCAAACGAGCTTAAAAGAGGAGATTCATGAAACAATGAATTCTCCTACTGAAGATGAGTAGTTAGTCATGATATTTATCATGGTTTTCTTTCTTTTCTTCATATATCCTGTGGCTTCTCCTGTTCTTCACTCTTTCGGGAGTGAGGACATTACCTTTGACCCCGGCATTCTCATTTATAAATTTTGAGCCGGTTACTTCCCCATGAACGAATGAATTCGGGGTCGAGTCAAGCTAGCGACTCGGTAAACAAAAATAGTAGCATGCATTAGGGTTTTCACCCTAAGTGTGGGGGAGATACTAACCCACATGATTGTATATATGTAAATATCCTCTAAAAAAAAAAAAAAAAAAAAAAAGTGTGTACATAAACTTAAATAAAGGCTAAAGAGTATTTTCCTTCTTACGTTCTAAGTGTTGGTTTAACACCTGGTACTTTGAATATTGAGGACAATATTCAGTTCTAAGTGTGGGGGGGAATTCGTTATTCTAACGAATTTAAACACATGTTCCATCAAGTACCCCCATTTTAGCCCAAATTTTAAAAAATTTTCTCACTTAGAACGCAATAAATGGTAATCAGTCCACCATGTCTAACCCACATAAGGATAGGCTAATCCAGGAGCAAACGGCTCTTGGTAAAGATATCTCAAATCCGTTCATGGCTTGCAATTTGCCCAAAATTGTATGGTGCTCAACTCACCATATCCTTAAAAGTTAAGAGTTGGCTAGCCCGCAAGGTTATGGCTTGTGGTAAAGGCAGTGGAAAATCTATAATTGGTAATCAGCTCACCAAGATGATTAATGCATCAAGAGTTGGCTAGTCCAGAAGCAAACGGCTTTTGGTAAAGACAAATCAAATCCGTTGACAGCTTATGATTTGCTCAAAATCATTTGGTTATCAGTGTACCAAAGTTCTTACTTGAACTGAAACATTTGGCTACTCCAGAAGTAATGGCTTTTGGTAAAGAGATAAAATCCATTAAGTTTTCTCAAAAGATTGCTAGGGACTAGCAATAGTTTAGTGTGGGGGATTGATGAGTGTCTAAATACTCATCATTTTATACCAATCTGAGCTGCCAAAACATCCAAAAACACTCAAATATGCATCAAAATACTTAAAATATCTTAAAAATTGTGTTTTATATGTTTCAAATGCAAAATGATCAAAAACAGATGAAAAACGTATAAAGTTTGCATAATTGGCAGTTTCAGTCCCTCAAGTTTTAAAAGTTGTCAAAACTAGTCCCTGGTTATTCTAAAAACTTGAAAAAGTCACTAAAGGTCCTTTTTAATCACAAAGTTACATATTTAGTCCTTTGGTGTAAAGTTTCACAAAATTACAAGTTTAGTCACTATACTTTGGAAATTGACATAAATGGTCCCTGGGATGTAAAAACTTTGAGAAAATCAATTTTGGTCCTTGTGCTATTTATCTTTTGCAGGAATGGTCGTTGGTGTGAAGTTTTGTGAAATTACATAATTGGTCCCTGAAGTTTGGTGAATTGGCAGAAAAGGTCCTCGGATATAAAATAATGGGAAATTATCAAAAGTGGCCCTTGTACTATTCATGAATGATAAATATGGTCCTTATGATAAACTTTGGAAAATTACACAACCTACCCTCAATATTTACCAAATTACAAAATTGGTCCTTGTGTAATTTTTAAACCAAACGGATCCTTAATAATTATCAAAACCAAATCCAAACTAAAAACACCAACAGCCCACCCAAAAAATATTACCCAATCCCTTTACACCTTTGGCCCATTTCCCATATTAGCCCAACCCCAACCCCTGGTATTTAATACCAGTTTGACCCCGGTCAAACACCACCCATCTCCCTCTCCCTCACTCACAGACCACCAAAACCACCACCACCTCACTGGTTTCAATACCAGCTCACCCACCAGCTGTCCAACCTTATCCCTCCACCTCCACAAGCTCCCAAGCCCCATTAATTACCCTAAAATCCTCTCCACACAATCTACAGTGGCCAAGACTTTTTTGGCGCGAAAAGCAGTTTCAAACGGCCAGGATTCATTTGACCATATCAATGGCTCAAATTGAGTGGGATTGTGTCAGAACACTAGTGGGAACTCAGAAAGTATCTATAAAGTAGAAGTGAAGCTGTGGTGAAGAGGAGAGAATAGTTTAGTATAATGTAGTGTCGATTAGGGTAATTTTCAAATTCCATTGTACTTTAAATCTTTCTAGTGTCTAAATTAGTTAATTCAGTGTATTACAACTCTTTCTAAATAGTTAATTTCAAGTTTCAGTGTGTATCTCAGTTATGCAATTTTTTCTTATTTCAAAGATCACAAAAAGTTCAACTGTTGTTGTTAGTTGTAGTTAAGTCAATTCATAAGCTTATATAAGCTCTGACAAAGCTCAGATAAATTTTAGAAAAACCTTAATTGTCTGTTTAGTTCATAAAAGAAAAAAATAAATAAATTAAAATCATATTAAATAGTTGAAAAATAAAAAATTGGTGCACAAGAAAGAACAAGCAATGGAGCATGGTGATTTTTGATTGTACTGGTTATAGTGCTCATTGGTGAGCTTTAGGAAAGGTACACAGACCTTGGTTCCTTGGTTCTCAGTTGATCACTTGGACTCCACTTTGTAAGCTTTGTGTTCATATTAGTACTTAATTGTGTTAGCTTTTTAATTGCTTGTATTTCTGTATCTTTATATTTCATTGACATTATTATTTGATAATATAGCTTGTAAGTTGGTGGTTGTGTTGTAGAAATCACTAGTGCTCATTTGGTCATTTGACAGTCAAATTAGCATCTTGGTGATTTAGTAGTATTGGTTGTTATTATTGTTGTTTTTGAGTTTCTATAAGTTTTCTACATCATAATAAGTCTTTACAAATAAGTGTAATGATTTAAATTAGTGTTTAACTTTAAAATTCTCATTTTCACTTTCTTTAAGGACTGTTTGGTTCAGGGGTTTTCATAAGGTTCTAGTAAGTTTTTATTGTTGATCTTTGTTTAGCTAAGCCACCTTGGGTCATATTAAGTCACACAAATACATAAAACCTGTCACTCTTTTGGAAAAAGTCAAAATCACCTATTACCCACTCCCACAGTCAACTGTCAAAGACTTGTGACCCCAAATCCTTTCAAATCCCTTCATAAGTGGGTAATTTAGCCTTAATTAGTTCTATTATATCTTAAGATAGCTTAACTAATAAGAAAAATAGCACCAAAGTTCACAAAAGTCAATTTGTGAGTTCAATAGAAAAAGTCAAATGTGCTTGATCTCAGATTTTCCAAAATTTCAAATAATTTTGTAGATTTTTGTATAAGGTTTCAGACCTTGAAACTTCTAGGATTAGTAACCCACCACCTTAGCTTTAGGAATCTAAAATTACTAAAATTTTGTGATTGCTTGTGTGGGTCCCACAGACCTCCAAACTCAACTGCAGGGAGGAACACCTCCCCTGCATCAGCAGCCCACCACAACTCCACCACCTTTGGTTGTTGTTGTAGGCCTCCACAGTGGGCCCCATACCTCCAACTTAGTTCCTCCCAACCCCCTCCTACCAGGCCTTAGACTTTGACCTTTTGTTTGACCTGAAAAGCACTGGGACCCACCTGAATCAGCTCCCCAAAGCTGTCCCATTTTCAGTATTGAAACAAATAAGCCAAGTGCTTATTTGAGCTTAATTGCTTATATTCTGGGTCCCTTTTGCTTTTTCTGGCTTATACTTGTCCAATACACTAGTTTGGATCAGAATTATCAAGAGTGGGTCCCACTTGATCTCATTTGAGCTCATTTTCATCCTTGGTCAACAAAAGTCAACTATGGAGCCAAAAAGCTTCCACAGTGCTTATTTTTAAGTTCTACAAAGTTTGTTTTTACAAAAGTTAGTTATTTTTAGATATAAAATAGGTTGGTAAAAGAAAAATCCAGAAAAACAAATATAATAATAAGTGATAGTTTCTATTTAATATAATTTAATTTTAATTTTCATTTTTAGATTTTTATTAAGTAATTTATTTTTTTTTTATTTTTATTAATTTCCTTTTATATTAAAGTATTTTTAATAATTTTCTCAGATTTTTATTTTGTCTTTTAGTATTAATTATAATTAATATTAGTTTTAATAATAAATAATCAATAATTAAGTTATAAATAGCATAATTAGTATTTATAAAGTAACACCTAGATTTTATATTTTTCCTAGCTTTTATATAACATAATATAATTTTAGAAATTTTCTTTTAATTTTTACTGTTCATTTAATAGTTTTTATAATTTAAATAGTTTAATTGGTAATTAATTAATAAATTGAATAATAATACTACCTCCGTCCCATAATAATTGTCCACTTTGACTTTTTTGAGTCTTTCTAGTTAAACTTTGACCATAAATAATTTTATTTGTGTAATATAATACTTGATGAAAAATATATGAATAAATTGGGTTTTAGATATATTTTCATTTGATATAATTTTTATTAAGTATTATATAACACAAATAAAAATATTAATGGTCAAAGTTGTATAAAAAAGACTCAAAAAAGTCAAAGTGGACAATTATTATGGGACGGAGGGAGTAATAAACTAGTTTAAAAATAGATAAAATAAACTTTTTATAATTTTTTAGGATTCCTGTGATGGTTAATTAGATTTATAAAAATCTTCTTAATTATCTAAGTCTTTTTAGTATTTTTAATAATTAAAATCATATAATTAGTTAATTAATAATTAAATAGTTAATAATTAATAATAATTAGATAAATAGTGTGAAAAATATAATCTTATTTTTAAATAAGTTTTATAATATTTTAGACTTTTACAAATTTTAATTTTATATTTCTAGACTTATTTTACATTTTCCTATTTATTAGTTAATTATTAAATAATTAATAATAGTTATTAAATAATAATAATTAATTAAATAATTAGTAATTATACAATAAATATTTTAATTTTATTTAATTTGCATTTAAGCCCCTAAGGCATGCAAATTCCTACTTTAGTTAAAACTGTTTTTGTTTCGTACGTTTACGTAGATTTAAATTAAACGTACGCGTTTTTAGTTATTAAACGTTTTTAGATATCTAGGTTTCACGTAACTGTTCGTATAGCTTATTTAAGCTATTTTGTTTTATAAATCCTTAGATTAATCACCCACTCACATTTACACACTTTTCCTGTTCATAATAACCTGATCACAAATTCGTTTTAATACCATTCACGCCTCGTTGGGACATAACGACCCGGGGAAACACTATATTCCACGAAAGCATTGGTCCTGATCAGTCTGACTATTACGGTTGGCCATTCACAAGTGGTTGACTTTAGACAGACCGTTTAGCACCAATCAAATGTACATTTCCCTTACACTTGAATTTTTACATACTTTACAATAACTAATTCTAATGACTCGAATCAAGATAATCAAAACACTTGGAGTACTTTTTAAATATTGATGCACATATGGGGGTAATAAATGATGTTCTTCCCCATTACTCCATATTACTAGTACTTTACCCATGAGTCCCAATCATCCCAAAACAATATGTACAAGATATGACTCGACTTAGCAACCATGTAATCAATTAGATAATTAACTAAGGGTTTAACAAATAACAATAATGCACTAAAGATGAGTGCATACAAGGAAGGCTAAGGCGATTTGGTTGCACATTTGGGTGGATTGTTAACAAATTCTACCTTTAAGTAAAATGCTTAAAGTTAGAAACAAAAAGGATAGGCTCGGAGGGGTGTACTAGGGGTTTCATGTGCTAAGAATGAGTACAACGCTAAGGTGTGGGAAAATTAATTGACTTTACTAGCCAAGTAATATGACTTAAATGGTCAAGTAATTATGATACGGGTTTAAACACAAGGGTGATCCTAATGCCTCTTATCATGTAGTAAATCCTACTACACGAATGTAGTCTCACTAGCGGTCTCGGGATGCATCACTAACGCAAGTTCTAGAATCTAAATGCTACCGGTACACTCATAAGCTCTAAGGCTTCTCCTAACAAGTCTAGGGGCGAATCCTCACTTAGTAAAAGGCCGGTATGAGTCTTTGACGTCTCAACTAACGGATGCTAACTAATGCACTTCTTGGATCGCTGGCGCGTTATTTGCATAACGGATGGTCACCAAGTCATACACTACCGCTGGCGCGTTAACCAATTATTCTAATACTCGGATGGTCACTACTTTTTTAATAAAATTTTTGAGTGGTACGGTTTTATGCTAGTCATATAACTCCTATCCATGAGACGCTTGTTAAGGCTAAAGTTTCACTCCTAAATGTTGTAAAAAATTTTAAATTTGGTGCTAAAATTACCCTAGCAAGTATTTCTCTTAGTTTTATTACACACCTGCCATCAAACAAACAAACTCATGTGCAATGGTATCCTATAAGGTATCGTCATTTTCCCTCCCCTTACACTTAGGATGAACATTGTCCTCAATGTTCAATTAAAGGATGTAAAAGTAAAACAGGTAAAAGAATGAAAGCAAATACTCCCCTGATTCGTTCGGTGTGGATAGTGTGGTAACAAGGTTAGATCTTCCTCCAAGAAAATGAACATTCAAAGCTTCCATTCCAGAAAATAAATCATCTTCTTATCATATATAACTTGTTAAACCTGAGAAAACAAACAAGGCAACCTCGCATAAAATCGACGGCAATCTATATATACTAACAAGTCCTAAAAAGCAATTTAAGATATAATTCTTGTGGAATGAATGTTTGCAGATTTCCTGGAGTTTATAAAACTAAAGAATTAACAAAAACTTCAAGACTCCGTTAGAAAAACAAAACTCGCAAAATTTCCAGAATTTCACACATGACGCCGTCAGGAGTTAACTCCTGACGCCGTCAGAAGTGACCTGCAGAAATCTTTTCGTTAAGTTTCCGGAAAATTTCTGGAAAAACTTATGTCCCACTTCCTGGAAAATCCTACAAAACACCATTATGACTCGATACAAGCATTTGACTCTAACAAATACTAATACACATGTTCATTTAATATTGTGGCGAATCATGATCAATTTCGTTCTCATTAAACAAATTTGGGGTTTCTCCTTACACTTAGCTTTTGCAAAATACCTTTATATGAAGTTAAGACGAAATTAAACAACAAAATAAAGCATTTTCACAATTTAGTTTGAAACATGATCTACCAACAATAAAAATAAAGCATGCATACGGAAACAAACAACAATCAAATAAATAAAAATCACACAAAACATGGGTTGCCTCCCAAGAAGCGCTTGTTTTTGTTCGAGTCACGAGCCTGACTCTACCCTTATTTAACGAAAATAAGAGAAGTTTTCCCTACACTTAGGACTAAGTGTGGGTGATAGTAGCGATACACACCTTCTCGGTGGAAGTATGCCTTGTGAGGAAAGAGTGGTGGATGAATTATATGCTCAAAGGGGTGTGCTCCTATCATCATAACCTTACCTAGTTCACTTTGGTCAATGGGGGAGTTTAAGTTTTCTCCTAAAAAGGGATCATCTTCTATCAACTTTGACAGACTCCTAGTTGGGAATCCATCTTGACCTGATAAACCTGGTTTAAACCCATAATGTTTCTTATGATCAATCATGAATGGGTGATGTAAGTATGTAAGGTCATGGTTCACTCCTATGTCAGCTTCCTCTCTACAAGGCCTAGAGTCTACTACCTTCAATGTAAAACTACCCGGACTATATGGTTTGATGGGTGGATCGGGACCTTTTTCAATTCCTAAATTTTCATCCAAGGATGGAAGATTAGGTAACGGTTTTGGTTGAGGCTCCGGTTCATCAAAACTAGGAACTTCCTTAGAACTAAGAGAAAGGTTGTGACTACAAGTACTCAAACCTATTTCTTCTAGTTGTGTTTGGTCCAAAGGCTCTACCTCTATTGGGGGTTCCTATAGTCTCTTCTACTTCTTCCGGGTAAGTCACGTGCAGTGTGTGTGCCTCAAATAATGGTAGGACTTATGGGGTACTTTGTGAGCATATGTTATTTACTTCATCATTCATTGTGTCAAGATCACCTATATCCTCAACATGTGTTTTATTATAATCTAACCCTAACATTTTCCAAAATATCTCAAGTGCTTCTCTAGGCATCTCAACTTCTATATTCGAATCATAAGGATCATCCTCAATATTCTGACTGCTATATTCAAATTCACCAAAAGATTCATCATGTGTTTCTTGAGATTCATCATCATCGATCATAAAACCTAGGTCTTTTTGATCAATGTGATCATGTTCGGCTAAATCCTCCATCACATCAAGATCACCTATGTGTTCATCCTGTATTATGGTAGTGCCTAACCATGACATACAGCTAGGTGGCTCATATGAAACTATCCTAGGTGAAGGCTCATATGGTGCATAGGTTTCACTAAGTGAGGCATTTTGAGGGGTTGATGGAGCTCCTAAGGTGAATTCTTTAAAAGTCTTATGCACTTGGCCTCTTTTCTCAAGGTACTCAATAAAATCAATATAAGATCTTGTCCTCCTCATTTCATTCCTCCATCTTAGTATATCCAAACTGGTGTAATTATATTTTTTCTGGTAAAACTCTAGTGTCGGACTTGGTGGATTCACGTTCTCCATAATGGTGAACAAAAGAGTCAATGGAAAGGTTTTTTACGAACAAAGACACAAAGAAAAGATAGACTAAAGAAACCTATAAAAATAAAAATAAAAATCTTACTAGAAAGGAATCTAGCAAGTAGACCTAATAAAAAGAAATCCTAACCTAGACAATAACTATTCCCCAGGCTGCGGCGCCAAAAACTTGACGCGTGGTGCCGCATTCTTTTGTGAAAGTTGAGGAATAAATGTAGAGATAGACAATCCCCGGCAGTGGCGCCAAAAACTTGATGCGTGGTTTTGCAACCTTGCAAAAGGTTTTACCTCTTGAGGGATCTCGAGAAGCTTGCAATCCCCACCAGGCAGTGTACCTGATCGTTATAGTATAGTATAGTGACAATTACCGGGGGATTGATCGTTCAACTCAGGAATAGTGTCGCTAGGATTAGAAAGTCTACTAAATTAAGCCTAGAGGTGTGGGATGATTCTTTTTGTATTTTTATATTTTTATGAAAACAAGTAAAATCTCAGGTTTGGAAGGAGTGGGCGGAATTAGTTGCTAGCAAACTAACCCAATTAATCTAAAGATGCAATCAAAATAAAATAAAATAAAATAAATGAAAATAAAACTAATTATACTAATGTGGTGTAAACAATGATAGGAAAAGTTGTGTTTACTTAGGTTTCATTACTCCCTAGATATCTTTTACAGGTTGATAGGTTGTTACAATTGCATGGATGACGGGTCATATTCCTTAATACTAGTCGTAGGGCCGTGTACAATATTCCCTAACTCTATAGGATCCTACTTCACTCCTATGTCGAGCCATTAGAAGCTCCTAACATGGGATCATTAGAATTCTCCTACGCATTAAATACAACAAAAAATCGTAATACACCTCCGATCATGTTTCTTAAGACGTTCAAGCAAGTTACCAATGGAAGTCTGCCAGTTTTCTTAAGCCTAACATCGAATACAATCATCCGTAACAATTATAAACAAACAATCAACCCATAATTAACATCTAGGTTTCACTACATCTAAGCAAACACAAAAGAAATCTAGCCTAACATGTTAAATTGAAGACAAGCGTAAGATATATTCAAACAACACATAGACATATTGATTGAATTGAAAGAGTACTTATCTCAATTAGAACATGAATGATTCAAAGGGTTAGAACCCTTGAAAAAGCTGTAAAAATCGGCCTAGGGTTTTTTCCCTCAAAGTTGCACACTAATGAATAAAATTTGGAAAACTATATATAGATTCTACAGGGTGACGGCGTCAAGAAGAAAATTCTGATGTCGTCAACTCACCGCCAAAGTGAAATCGTATTGCCTAGATCTGCTTGTGACGCCGTCCCGTGTAAAATTGTTCTGGGTCGTCACCAATCTTTGAACCATGACGGCCTTGGGTGACGCCGTCATACTCTATGCACAAAACTCTCTGGACCGTCACAGAAATCTTCCACATCCACTCCCTTTGTGACTCTTGATGCCATCACTAAGGAATTTGTGACGCCGTCAGGTACTGTTCCAGCAAGGAAAATTGAGACTTTGCCATTTTATTCACTTTTACGCTTCAAAAACATCCAAAATGCCTCATTTTCTGCATTTCTCTCCAAAAGTACATAAAATGACAAAAGGAACGATTTAGGGCAATATTTGATCAAATAAATTTGAATTCGGGCTTAAATGACCCCTTAAAAGTGGTTCATTTTTCGCCTCATCAGTGTGTCTTTCAATTTTACCCCCAAAAGTAATTAATCAAGCCTTATTCTTGGTTAACTTTGGTCTCATGATCTTTGCTTATCTTCATTTTCTTACATGCTACTAGATGATCATGACATGTGCTTAGAATATCTTATGTACATGTTTCTAGATGATGCTTTGCATGCCTAACTAGTAGCCTATTTAGTAGATTAATCACATGATCATGTTAGTTGCTAGTTATGTGCATGGTTATGAAAACCATGTCATTATTCTTGAGTGGATTGAGGTAATGAGATTTGCTGCAAATAGTTCCCCTAGAATTACCCATTTAGGTAGCCTAAAACCTACAGAATTGGAAAATTCGCCACCAGCAGGTCACGACACTACTAAATAGGGCACGACACCACTAAATTTAGTGGTACCGTAGGTTATTTAGTGGTACCGTACCCTAGGAATACAAAATTCACTATCACCTTTTGCTTTTTGACCTATTTTCCCTTAGAACTTTGCAACCTTGAGCTGATCCCTATGATCCCATTCTTCTAAACACACAATCCTATCACCAATGCATGCTTAAATGTATCTATTTAAGCTCTTATCATGTAACTTCTATGCTCACAAATCACACATCAATCAAAAACTTTAAAATGTCTTCCACCATAGCCACCGCATCTCCCAAAGCCAAGAAACCAAGGCTTAACATCAAACCATCTAAGGAATTACTCCTTATTGATCTCACACTTGATGATGATGAAGACATTCATACACCATTGAACTCCAACTCAACTTCATCCATCTCAACTCCACTTGCTCCTTCCAAAACCATATCAACTAGGCAAACCTCATCTTCATCATCCAAAATTAGGGCAACAACACTTTCCTTAGCACCTAATCCACCTCAACCTTTGGAATTAACATTCACATTATCACCCACAACTCCTCTTGAGCTTGTCCACTCATCACCATCATCTTCGACATCTCCACCACCACAATCATTAATGGTTTGTCCCATTCTTTACCCACTTGAACCACATAGCCTTTGTTGTCATCACAACTGAGACCTTATCTTTCATCTTAAAGATGAATTGGGCCTTATGTTCTCCTGCCTTGAACATCTCTTGACACCACCTCAAGGACCCATCATACCACCTCCTCCTCCAACCAATAGCCCAAGCAACTAAACTTTTATGTTTAGTCATCATCAATAAAAACCTTAGGAACCCTTTTGAGAAGTCAAGAAGCAAATCTTAGGACCTCAATGTCACTTGAGAATGTCACATGTTTCTTGTAATTGTCTACTTGTCTAGCTATTGTAATCATACTTTATGTATAATCTTTTATTAATGAATGCTTGTTTTATCTTTCTATTCTCTTTATGGTTGGATTATTTTTATTTGGCTACTTAGTCTCTTTGTTGAATGGTTGGATATTTGTCTTAATTGCTACTTGTTATATATTGTGTGTGTATATATATATATATATATATATATATCATTTAACCTTGTTTTGTAGTAATAACCATTGCTCGATTCCTTGGTATGCTCCAAATGAGGGGGAGTATATTTCAAGGGGGAGCTTTGCTAGTCTTTTTGCTTTGACAAAAAGGTGGAGAAGTAGGATATAAACTCATACTAAAAACTTGTCGAAACTAGTTTTTCACATAAAATGAGTTTATGTTTTGTCATCATCAAAAAGGGGGAGATTGTTGATGCAAATAATGTCTAAAAACGTTATTCTCATCTTTCGATATCTCTATGTTTTGATGATAACAAAATGTGAAAACATCTTACGTCAAAATTAACGTAAACAAATTTTTAGTCGAAATATCCGATTTCTACGTCAATCACTCTAGGTATGAACAAAACAAATTTGCAACTTGACAAATGATCAAAGAAGTGAATTTGTGTTTTGAACTTCACATTTTTAGCTTGACAAAACTTTCTTTTCAAAAATACATTTTACAAATTATTTTTTAAATATAAAGACAAAAATTGGAGCGTGTTTGTCTGGCACGGTACCACTAAATTTAGTGGTACCATGTGACAGTTAGTGGTGCCGTCCCCTTTAAAACGGTCAAATTTCCAGATTCTATAAATACCACTTCATTCCCCATATATTGGCCATCCTTTCACACACATAACTTTCTGGTTTCCATCCTTTTTTTCTGTCTACACTTCTTAGATCATTAGTTAGTTTTCTTTTTGTTTAAAGAGTGATTCTTCCATCCAACCAAGAATCATCTACATACCTCTACTAGTCAAGAGAAGAACACAAAGTATCAAGAAGATACAAGGTGTTGGTGTCATAGAGTAGTGCACTTGCATTACAAGTTATCTACTTGATTGTATCTTGATATACATCAAGTGTATTTGTAACACCCCCATTTTTCACTGATCACATCGGATTAAGTGTTTGGGGTATTACTCATGGAAACAAAGATAAGATAATAGAAAATGACTAGATAAGAGACGTTTTTGAAAAAAAGTATTATCATTCATTTATTTATCAGAGTTTCTACAGTAAAAGATGTACTTTTATCAAAAGAGAGGTCCCTGAGATACGTTTTATGACACAAAACTGATGAATGATAACTATTCTGGACGTCCTCATGTCCAGTAGTTCTTCGTGCCAGGGTTCCTATTGTGCCTAATTACCTAAGATAACATGCTTAAAAGTCAACACGTATGTTGAGTGAGAGTCACAGGTTTAAATAGTTAGGGTATGAATACAAGTTCCACAGGGTTCAGCTTAAATCCTATGTGTGGAAAGGTTTTAGGGATATAAGGTGTATTGCACTAAGCTCATGAACCACACGTTAATAATCCAGGTCATGGGGGCTGCAGACCCAACCATGAGGGGATGAGAAGGATAACTTTCCAAAGTTAAACCTTCAGTGGGTTCAAATATAGTACTTATTGGTACCATCCAGTAAGATGTTAATACCAATGGGAGTTGTCAAACTCCAATAGATCTATCAACTATATTCGCGTTCGCATGGGTAAAATATCCCAAACGATTATTCATGAATTTTGGTTATGTAATGATGGCAGTTAGTTTAGTCGGGCAATAACCAGAGAAAAGTCTTGTATTCGATTTAAAGCATGTATCCCCCTCACATGGTTATAAAATATTTATAAAGAATTTAAAAGGTGTGAGGCTATGAAAACTCACCTGGGTCTTAAGGTAAGTAAAGTAGGGGTTTAGACAACTCATTCACGTATCCTGGGGGGTATTGTAGGTGTGTGTATGTCAAGTCTTAGTCTAGGTTTTCTTAACTAATTACTATTAGGTTTTTATATCTAACATAACACCGTTCGGGCCATTGTAATTCAGAAGTATATGACTCCTCACATGAAGCTCCCTACTATTGTATTATGTTATCAACATAATACCGTTCGGGCCATCATAATTCAGAAGTTAATACTCCTCACACAAAGCTCCCTATTATTGAGTTATGTTGTTATTAGGGTTTAGTTATAACATGACACCGTTCAGGCCATCATAACTCAGAAGTATATGCAATAATCGTTCGAGGAGTCTGGGCACTTTAATTCGTAAACCCAACAAACTCGTCAAAATGAAATATCCACATAGTACTCCTCGCATGAAGCTCCCTATTATTGTGTTATTCTTATAACTTAAATAGGTTTTATATTTAAATGAAAATAGTCCATTTTTACCCTTTAAGTATATATATTTACATTTTCTACCATATACTTATAAACTTTTAACAGTTAAGCATATAACTTTTTAACTTTTGCACATTTAATCCCTATACTTATATATTCTAAAGAAATGACAAAAATAGTCCCTAAACTATACTAACTTTTATTATTTACCCTATTTACCCTTATGTTTATATTATTTGCAATATTAGTCCTTTTTAGTTTATAACTTGTTTTAAGGTTTTAATATTTTGCAAAATTAGTCCTTACACTAATAACTTCTAGAAAATGTCAAAAACAGTCCCTAGTATTTATAGTTTCAGGAATTTACAAAATATACCCCTATGCATGTAATGTTTTGCAAATCTAGTCCTAAATGCATGTAATTCATATTTTAACATAACAACTAGGTTTCTAAGCTTATGTCTAACTCATATAAGTTCAAATAAGCCACATAGTTCAGATTATATCATGTAAATATGCTATGTAACACGTAAACATGCAATTCAACTATAAATAGGGTTACGAAAAGAAAGCATGCAAACGGGAAGATTTAAGACTATCCTATGGTTTCTAAGGATTATACTAAGTATACTAGGTCTATTCTAAGACTACTATAAGTAAATTAAAACTTACCTAGGTCGTGTAAGGGTTAACGAGAATATAAGGGTTTCTAGGGTTTCCTTCGACTCAAACCACAACTCGCCTAGGCCAAGGCTTCGCTACTCGTCTTCAACTGCTTCTAAGGGTCTTAGACTATATAACAGTGTGAGGTAGAGAGGAGAGAAAGGTGTGAATAGAAATGGAGGGGATGGGAGGCTAAGTATAGCCCGCGTATGGAGTAGTGAGCAAGGCATGGCTGCTAGGTGTCGTGGCAGGGGAGGGTGGAGTAAGCAAAGCTATGGGGTGGTGTGTCAGGTCTAGATGGTGATGAGGATCAGCTATGGTGGTAGCTAGGGGGCGCCATAGGCCGCTTGTGGTGATAGTGAGTCGAGGGAGGCGGTTAGGAACAAGGTGGTGACAAGTAGGTGATCCACCTACTTACTTGGGTGGTTATAGGTGCTAGGGTACTAGCTTACTATTAGGGAGGTGCTAGGGTGGTTGCTTGTTTAATTTAAGGTGCTTAAGTTACTTAGTTTAGGTGTTTAAGTCAAATTTTTACCTAGTTTTGTATAGTAAGAGTTTAAGGTTTTACCTAGGGTTTAGTGTTTTATTTAGGGTCCTAATGATGTTTAGTAACTAATAGTAGCTTATACTAAGTTATGGTAACTTATGGTAAAGATTTGAGATAGTTTAGACCTAGTTTTGGGAAGTTATGACCTAATTAGGGTTTTGTGCTTATATGACTTGTACCTAAGTTCTAGGGAGTTGTACTATGATCTAGGGGTTCTAATATATCCTAAGGTAACTAATGTAACTTATATCTAAGTCTTAAACACTTTTCATGTTAGTTCAGATAAGCAGTTAGGGTTTTAAAACTAACCGGGAACACATACGTGCATTTAGGGTTTTCTAGCATGTATGGGGTATTATAGTAATAGTTTTCTTAGTAAAAATATGTTTTTAACCTTGACTTGACATACCGGGATGTTTACATCGAGTAAACATAGTAGTGGTTGGCATGGGTGGATACGTGAGCTTGTCTAGAGGTTAGTTAGGTTATAAGGATATAATATAGCAAAAATTTAGCTCGGGAAAATCCTATAGGCATTTCTAATCCTATATTGTGCTTAGTGAGGGCCTAAGTAGAGTTAGTAAGGCATTTCTAGTCCTAGTGTGCTTAGTGAGGGCCTAAGTTAAGTTAGTAAGGCATTTCTAATCCTAAGAGAAGATAGTGGGTTGCTACAGTCTCCCATCCTAAAAGAAAATCTCGTCCTGAGATTTAACTATGGTTAGTGTGCGAGGGTGAGAATAGATGGGGATATTTAGCATGGATTTGATCCTCTCGTTCCCAAGTATACTCTGGTCCTCTTTGGGAGTCCCAGCGTACCTTAACGATAGGAATCCGGTGGTATTTTAGATTTTTGACCTCTAGGTCCATAATTTCCACTGGTTCTTTAGGCAAATTGAGCTTATCGTCCAATTGAAACTCTTTAATAGGAATAATGAGTGATTCGTCCGATAAACACTTCTTAAGATTTGAGATGTGAAATGTGTCGTGTATATTACTTAGTTCATCCGGCAATTCTAGTCGGTATTCCACTGGACCAATTCATTCTAAAACCTTAAATGGTCCAATGTATCTCGGACTAAGCTTTCCTTGCTTTCCGAAATGAAAGACACCTTTCCTTGGTAAAACTTTCAACATAACCCTATCTCCGACTTAAAATTCTAAAGGCTTACGTCTTATATCGGCATAACTCTTTTGCCTATCCCTTGCGGCTTGTAAGCGTTGTCGAATTTGAACTATTTTCTCATTAGTCTCATGGATTATCTCTTGACTTGTAAGTTGTACCTTTCCAACTTCAGGCCAACAGACTAGGGATCTACACTTTCTCTCATCGTTTCCCTCTGGTAATGCTAAGATCGGAGCTTCATACAACTTTCTCTTCAAAAGTTGGAAAGCTATCTCTTGATCTTTTCCCCAGTTAAGCTTCCTGTTTTTCTGGGTTAGCTATGTCAAAGGTTTTTCTATTTTTGAAAATCCCTCAATAAACCTTTGATAGTAGCCTGCAAGTCCTATGAATTGTCGTATCTCAGTAGGATTCATAGGATGCGGCCAATCCTTAACGGCTTTGATTTTTGCTAGATCGACACGAAGTCCTTGTTTATCTATCAAGTATCCGAAAAATTGCACAACACTAATCTAGAATTCACACTTAGAGAACTTTGCATAAAGTTTCTCTATCTTAAGCAGTTCTAGGATTATTCTCAAGTGTTTAGCGTGCTCTTCCTCGTTACGTGAATAGATAAGGATATCATCTATGAACACTATAACAAATTTATCCAAGTATGGTTTACACACCCGGTTCATGAGATCCATGAAAAACTCTGGTGCATTTGTCAAACCAAATGGCATAACTTGAAATTCATAGTGCCCATATCTTGTTCTGAAAGCGGTCTTAGGGATATCTTCTTCCCTCACTCTCAGTTGATGATAACCTGATCTTAAGTCGATTTTTGAATATACGCTCGAACCTTGTAGTTGATCAAATAAGTCATCAATCTAGGGTAATGGATATCGATTTTTGATAGTAAGTTTGTTCAATCCACGAAAATCGATACACATCCTCATAGATCCGTCTTTCTTTTTTACGAATAGGACAGGAGCTCCCCAGGGTGATGTACTTGGGCGTATAAAACCTCGATCAGTTAATTCCTGGAGTTGTTCATAGAGTTCCTTCATCTCTGAAGGGGCTAACCTATAGGGTGCTTGGGCTATAGGTGTCGCTCCGGGAATTAAATCGATTTGGAATTCTATCTGACGAACAGGAGGTAAGCCAGGTAAATCCTTAGGAAAAACTTCTGGGTATTCCCTGACTACAGGGATCTCCTCCAATCGTTTTTCATCTGGCTTAGTCTCCATTACTTGAACCATAAAAACTTGACAACCTCGTGACATGTATCGTTTTGCTTTGATACATGAAATAAAGTTAAGTCGAGTTTTACTTTGATCTCCTCGGATAGTTAAAGTCTCACCGTTGATAGGTACATGGATGATTTTCTTGTCACAAAGAATCTTTGCTTGATTTTAGGACAACCAATCCATTCCTACAACAATGTCAAAACTACCGAGTCTAATTGGTATGAGATCAATCTCGAAGGGGTGGTTAAGTAAAGTTAGGGTACAACCCTTAATGACCGTGTTAGTACTAACTAAGTTTTCATCGGCCATTTTTATCTCATAATAATTATCTAAAGCTATGGGTTTAATCCTAAGTCTAGAGGCTAAGGGTATAGATACGAAACTCCTATCGGCTCCAGAATTAAATAATATTTTAACTAAGTGATTGTTTAAAAGAAACTTACCCGTACTACGCTCGGATCTTGTGGATCATTCCTATCCCTCAACATATATGCTCTACCGTGGGCACCATCAGTATTTTTCTATGGGCATCTATTCGCATAGTGTCCCTTTTCTCCGCAAGTATGACAAATGACTGTTGCTGGTGGTGGATTACCCCCAGTAATTGGTCCTTTGTTCTTGCAATCCCTTAAGTGATGGTCCACCTTGTTACATATGTTACATTTAATGAAACAAGGCCCTGTGTAATGCCAGTTGCATTTCTTACACATAGGGTCATTCCCAGCATAACCACTTTTCTCATTTAAAGTGGTGGCATAAGCTCTTGCATTATCTTGCCTTGGTTGAGGATAGGGGTTTGTACGGTTACTACTAGTGGTATTATGATTATTACCGAAAGCTCTCCCATCGTGGAACTTTCATTTATTATCGTAGGGCACTGGCACAGAGTTGTGCTTTGTTACTTGGTCCATTAACCTCAAAGTTATGTTAATGGCCTCCTTTAAAGTTTGAGGTTTAGAGGCTGTAACATTCCCTTCGATACTCCAGGGCAAACCTCCGATGAAAACTTCTATCGTCTTTTCAACAGTCGGTACTATTGTGTGACATTTCAAATATTTCATGTCATTAATTTTAATACTCTACTATTTAACTATGCTATTTTTAAATAATTAACTTCGTCGGAAGTTATCCGTGTACGTCATAACTCTTTCAATTAATTCAAGCGACACAATACGATGGTCACTCTATATTTTTTTTATGCATTATTGTTTCCTTACAATCCTATTGTAAAAGTCACTTTTCATTTTTTTTTAATTTTTACGTAAACCTTGCACCTTTCACGTTTTGCGCGATTTAAATTTATTTTTTAAGGTTTTAACAACATGAACCAACCTTAGACTATGATAATTTTACATATTCTATGCATTTTAACCTATTTTCATGTTTACAATTAAATTTTATACTTGTTATTTCATTTTTATAGTTTACGTCACTTTTATCAAGAACCGGTGTCACTAAACGCGTTTTCAACTCACGGTTTCAGTTTTAACGATTTTTAAACCCTTCGATGAACTCACCACTCATCTAAATTTCTAAAATATATTATGAAAACAAGTTTTAATATTTTTGAAAGTTTTAAAAATTATTACTACCCGGTTTTTACGTTACGCGTCCTAAAAACTTTACGTTTACAATTACCGGGATCAAACTACACTATGTAGCTCAAATTTTATAAATTACAAGAATCAAAACCCACTCACCATCTTAGGTGGCTGGTTTTAGTCATGGTATACTTACACCTTGCATTAGAATTAGACACCTAACTTTCCACTAACTCATAAACCATCAAAACCATCAACACAATACCATTTCTCTCATTTTTACATGCAAACCACTAAAAGTTCTCTCATCCTCTCTCCATAAACGACCAAGAACAGGTCCTAAACTCATATTTCATCTAAATTTTTACTAAATTATTCATAATAAATTAAAGATCTTGAAGGCCTAGTCTTGTTCTTGGTTTATTTCACTCAAAACATCATCAAATCTCATCATTTCTTGGTTTCTTTGGGAAGTTATTTCAAGTGTTGATCAAGATGGTTTAAGTGCTGGTATATTAGAGTATTTTCAAGGATAAAAAGGGTATAAAGAGTTGGGTAAAAGATTGGTAGAAAAGGGTGCAAGGGTTATTGGTAAAATCATAGGTTTTGTGGTCCATTGTTCTTGATTTTCTTGTTCATCAAAGATTGTAAGGAAACCAATCACTCCATTTCATTTTCATTTCATTTTTATTTCTGTAAAAGTATTATATTTTGATGTATTTGTATATTATATAAGTTATTATACTTGGTTAGGCTTGGTACATAAGTTTACTCACTAGAAAACCTTAAAGGACTAAACATGCAAACTGTGAATCTGGACTAGGGGTAAAAACAGAATAAACTGATTTAATCAGTAAATATTTGACCAAAACTAAAAATATTTAGTTGTATCCCTATGTCTTGTGGTCATTTTGACGGGTATTTCATCGAATAACTCATTACGATGATTAAATTAAAAATATTTTCGTGAAACATGCCAGATTCTGAGTTACAGATTTAAATGGTAAAAATCTCAGTGATATTTTCATTTTCACTACTTGGCCCAGTTTTATGAAATGTAGGTAACATCTTAACTTAAACATGGCCGCAAACGGGGAATTAATTGGACTTGTAAAACTCTAGATATCGCATTTTTCGCGGGACTGTTATAATTTTGAAAACTGTTGGACTGAATAGTATGGACAAATTGATAATTTAGCTACTGCTATGTAATTTTTGACCAAGTAAGACCCACAAAACTTGTTAGTACAGATAAATACCTTTTCGAGGATATAAAGAACTTAATTTTTTGACTTACGGTTTGCAAGTAACGAATTTTCTAAGATGAGCAAGTAAATAAAATTTCCATCAGCTTTAGGTTAAAAAGCATAAAATGATTTGCCTTTTATAAAAAAAAATTGAACCTCTAAGTTATTTTGAACCACCTAATACATTTTGAACCCTTAAATTTAATATTGAACTTTTGACTAAAATTTTGACCCATGGGTTAAATTTGAACCTAGACTAATCTTGGACCTTTATAACATATTTTCGGACTTAGAAACAATTATAAACTAGTACTTGAATTTTGTAAAGAAATGTAAATTTCTTACTTATAGCTAACTTTTAAATGCCAAACTAAAACTTGTTATATGTTTAGGAATTATGTACCAAGCATAACTAAGATCATGACTTATATATAGCTAAAATTACATCAATATTTATTTTCAAAAACTAAGATAAGCGTATATCTATTTAGGTTCATTGTAGAACTTTCGCGGCTACTTTCTTCCTTTGCTTGTTCCTTGCTGTTTCCTTTGTTCACGGTGAGTTCATAGCCTCGCTTTTACTTACTTCAATTGTTTTATAAACCTCGCGAGGGGGATACATGCTAGTTTTACAAACCGAATACAAGTAGCTTTCTTTTTGGTATGCTTGACCCAATTACATGATTTATAGACATCAGACATTGAGTATTTCTTGCCAATTAAGTCCCCATCATGAACCGTTAATTCCGTAGGGAAACGCTGGTATTATGAATATGCATATTAGGCTTGGCGGGCTTGGCCGAGTGAGTAGCGCTCACCTTTCAACGGTCACATAATATTGAGAGGTTGTGGTAAATGGCAAATCTTACCTTTTTCGGGGCACTATTAAACTAGGTCAAGGTTCGGTTTCATGAGCTCAATGCTATAAATCTTATTTCCCGACTTGTATTTGTTACATGTCAACTTAATTATGGGCGTATAACAACGTAGCCCATCGTATTTTAAACTGATTTATCTTGTATTCAACTGATTACTTATTAAACTCTATGAATTCACTCAACCTTTGTGTTGACTTTTAGCATGTTTTATCTCAGGTCCGTAAGTGACTTAAGCATGGATGGGTGGCGCAAAGAAATGGATATCTACTTGATGGCTCATGTTTAATAAAATTTCTCATTCGATAATATTTCAAACTTTTAAACTTATGTAACTTTAGATTATGTTAAAAACTTTTGGTACCTTTGTTAACTCTGATAAATTGTCGAATGTGAAGTTTTAAAAATGACTTTGTTTTAAAGTTGTTTACTATATTTGTACAATGTGACTGATATATAGCACCCCATGTCCCTTTCCGCTGCGATCTTAAAATGGGGGTGTTATATATTGTAGGACACAAAGTAGCCAACTCTTGAAATCTCCTAATATAAGTTTTAACATCGTTCCCCTTCACAGTCAAGTTATAAAATTCATCCTTCATTTTCTTGATTTTCGTTCGAGGGCAGTATTTCTTAATCATAAGTTTCTTAAACTCAACCCAAGATAACTTGTATGCCTCTTCTATTCCTATGGGTTGGGCATGTGAGTTCCACCAAAATAACGCTTCCTCAGTAAGCGTACCAGTCGCAAACTTAACCCTACAATCCTCAGTACAATTACTACGGGAAAATACCGATTCACATCTCTCAAAGCAGTGAGTCAATCCTATGGCCCCTTCTGTCCCCTTGAAATTGAAGGGCTGACAGCTCATAAATTCCTTGTAGTTACTCTTTTTCACTACAAGAATTTCAGGGTTTCTAGCCATGTTTGCATCCCTAGCTCCTAGTGCTGCAGTCACACTATCAGTTACTAGTTGCTGGATGTTTTCCTGAGTCATAGCGGGAGTAGTGGGAGTGGTAGCTCTTGTACTTGTCATTCTAAAGGTAATATGTGATAAGAATTATGTCATAGTTTATGTTCTAAGTGCTTAGAACACTATCTGATACCAGATGGGTAGGGAATCCTAAAACTAAAAGGGCAAATTTCCTAACAAGAATCGTTATATTTCACCGAAAATAGTTTCCTCCCGTCTAAAGGCATAGTGATTCTAAAGGATCCTAAATTTTTAGTGTTCCTAGGTATGTCTACTTGTTTTAATTTCCTATATGTTCTAGTTTTTAAGTCCTAAGTCAATCTATAGTGTGTCCTAAGGCAATGGGGAATCCTAATACGGGATACGAGTTTTATAAAAAGTTGAAAACTTTTATTTTTATAAAGTGAAAACCTAGCAAGTACCCGTTTATAACTAAGTTATCTACCTATAACCTATACTATCTAAGCCTATAACCTTATTTTAGTTCTATGTTACCCTTAAGTTCCTGAATGGCTTCCAAAAGATCATCTATGTCAGACCTATGAATACCCTTAATATCCTCGATAATCATTTCGATAGTGGAAAGTCTAACATGTGCAGTACTTACTTCGTCAGAGTGTCCCTCATATTTTGTTTGTAACCTAAAGATTTGATTACGAGTTTTCTCTAATTCATTTTCTAACCTATTTCTACCTATTCCTAATTCCCTAATCCTAGTTTCTACTTCTTCCATTCTTCTTAAAGATAGTTTATCTAAATGACTAAGTATTTCCTCTATTTTTTCATCATGCCTTTCCAAAGGTGTTTTATATAAACTACTACCTAATTCAAACCTAGGGGGAGGTGATGGTGGTATAATACGTATTTTCTTAAGGGGAGGTGAACCTATTTCGGGAACATAATGATCTTGACTACTATAGTGGGGTATAGATGGGGTAGGGGTTATAGTAGGTACAGTAGGAATTCCTCCACCATATGCCTGCATATACCCATTATATGCCTGTATATAGGGATCATTCGGGGAAAGTTCTAAACCTAAGTTAGTTAAGATGTTCTGGGCTAATTCTTCCAGAGAATTAGAACCAGAAGATGAGTGAGTAGGAGTAGCCGGAGCATACTCATAACTATCGGATGAAGTATCCGTATCATCGGTATCCAACACGATGATAGGATTGTTAAAAGATGACATATCTAACTATAATACCCGAAAAAGTATCTTAGCTTAATTCTAACCTAAGTAGATATCCTAGAGGTAATACTAATAGTGGGGATTCTATCCTATAGGCAATACTAATAGTGGGGATTCTATCCTAGAGGCAATAGTGAGGTATCTAACCTAAAGGCAATTTGGGGATTCTAACCTAAAGGCAAGTTGGGAATTCTAACCTAAAGGCAAGTTGGGAGATTCTAGTGGCACGGATGACTTTTTGAAAAAGTGGTTATAGTTTAGGAAAATCCTTTGTTCTCTATAACCAAGGCTCTGATGCCAATCTGTAACACCCCCGTTTTTCACTGATCGCAACGGATTAAGTGTTTGGGGTATTACTCATGGAAACAAAGACAAGATAATAGAAAATGACTCGAAAAGAGACGTTTTTGAAAAAAAAAGGTGTTATCATTCATTTATTTATCAGAGTTTCTACAGTAAAAGATGTACTTTTACCAAAAGAGAGGTCCCTAAGATACGTTTTATGACATAAAACTGATGAATGATAATTATTCTGGACGTCCTCATATCCAGTAGTTCTCCATGCCAGGGTTCCTATAGTGCCTAATTACCTAAGATAACATGCTTAAAAGTCAACACGTATGTTGAGTGAGAGTCATAGGTTTAAATAGTTAGGGTATGAATACAAGTTCCAAAGGGTCCAGCTTAAACCCTATGTGTGGAAAGGTTTTAGGGATATAAGGTGTATTGCACTAAGCTCATGAACCACACGTTAACAATCCGGGTCATGGGGGCTGCAGACCCAACCATGAGGGGATGGGAAGGATAACTTGCCAAAGTTAAACCTTCAGTGGGTTCAAATATAATACTTATTGGTACCATCCAGTAGGATGTTAATACCAATGGGAGTTGTCAAACTCCAATAGATCTATCAACCATATTCGCGTTTGCGTGGGTAAAATATCCCAAACGATTAGATTCATGAATTTTGGTTATGTAATGATGGCAATTAGTTTACTCGTGCAATAACCAGAGAAAAGATTTGTATTCGATTTAAAGCATGTATCCCCCTCACAGGGTTATAAAATATTTATAAAGAATTTAAAAGGTGTGAGGCTATGAAAACTCACCTGGGTCTTAAGGTAAGTAAAGTAGGGGTTTAGACAACTCATTCACGTATCCTGGGGGGGTATTGTAGGTGTGTGTATGTCGAGTCTTATAATAGGTTTTCTTAACTAATTACTATTAGGTTTTTATATATAACATAACATCGTTCGGGCCATTGTAATTCAGAAGTATATGACTCCTCACATGAAGCTCCCTAGTATTGTATTATGTTATCAACATAATACCGTTCGGGCCATCATAATTCAGAAGTTAATACTCCTCACACAAAGCTCCCTATTATTGAGTTATGTTGTTATTAGGGTTTAGTTATAACATGACACCGTTCAGGCCATCATAACTCAGAAGTATATGCAATAATCGTTCGAGGAGTCTGGGCACTTTAATTCGTAAACCCAACAAACTCGTCAAAATGAAATATCTACATAGTACTCCTCGCATGAAGCTTCCTATTATTGTGTTATGCTTCTAACTTAAATAGGTTTTATATTTAAATGAAAATAGTCCATTTTTACCCTTGAAGTATATATATTTACATTTTTTACCATATACTTATAAACTTTTAACAGTTAAGCATATAACTTTTTAACTTTTGCACATTTAATCCCTATACTTATATATTCTAAAGAAATGACAAAAATAGTCCCTAAACTATACTAACTTTTATTATTTACCCTATTTACCCTTATGTTTATATTATTTGCAATATTAGTCCTTTTTAGTTTATAACTTGTTTTAAGGTTTTAATATTTTGCAAAATTAGTCCTTACACTAATAACTTCTAGAAAATGTCAAAAACAGTCCCTAGACTTTATAGTTTCAGGAATTTACAAAATATACCCCTATGCATGTAATGTTTTGCAAATCTAGTCCTAAATGCATGTAATTCATATTTTAACATAACAACTAGGTTTCTAAGCTTATGTCTAACTCATATAAGTTCAAATAAGCGACATAGTTCTGATTATATCATGTAAATATGCTATGTAACACGTAAACATGCAATTCAACTATAAATAGGGTTACGAAAAGAAAGCATGCAAACGGGAAGATTTAAGACTATCCTATGGTTTCTAAGGATTATACTAAGTATACTAGGTCTATTCTAAGACTACTATAAATAAATTAAAACTTACCTAGATCGTGTAAGGGTTAACGAGAATATAAGGGTTTCTAGGGTTTCCTTCGACTCAAACCACAACTCTCCTAGGCCAAGGCTTTGCTACTCGCCTTCTACTGCTTCTAAGGGTCTTAGACTATATAAATGTGTGAGGTAGAGAGGAGAGAAAGGTGTGAATAGAAATGGAGGGGATGGGAGGCTATTTATAGCCCGCGTATGGAGTAGGGAGCAAGGCATGGTTGCTATGTATCGTGGCAGGGGAGGGTGGAGTAAGCAAAGCTATGGGGTGGTGTGTCAGGTCTATATGGTGATGAGGATCAGCTATGGTGGTAGCTAGGGTGCGCCATAGGCCGCTTGTGGTGATAGTGAGTCGAGGGAGGCGGTTAGGAATAAGGTGGTGACAAGTAGGTGATCCACCTGCTTTCTTGGGTGGTTATAGGTGCTAGGGTGCTAGCTTACTATTAGGGAGGTGCTATGGTGGTTGCTTGTTTAATTTAAAGTGCTTAAGTTACTTAGTTTAGGTGTTTAAGTCAAATTTTTACCTAGTTTTGTATAGTAAGAGTTTAAGGTTTTACCTAGGGTTTAGTGTTTTATTTAGGGTCCTAATGATGTTTAGTAACTAATAGTAGCTTATATTAAGTTATGGTAACTTATGGTAAAGATTTGAGATAGTTTAGACCTAGTTTCGGGAAGTTATGACCTAATTAGGGTTTTGTGCTTATATGACTTGTACCTAAGTTCTAGGGAGTTGTACTATGATCTAGGGGTTCTAATATATCCTAAAGTAACTAATTTAACTTATATCTAAGTCTTAAATGTAACAATTCGCATTTTCAGGTTAATTACCATTCCCGGAAAATTTCACTATTCACTTTTACTATTCATTTTTCCCGAAACTTTCCCGAAAGTTGATTTTTATTTGATATTCTCAAGTGATAAATCATTTCCATGGCAAATTAAATGTTTGACATTCGTCAGATCATTTTCGTGAAAGTTATTAAGGAATTACACGTTTTAGGGTAAAACGTCATTCAGAAATTCTACGTACAACGAAACTCGACCGCGTCAGGTGACCCCACATCGGAAAAATGTTTGACACGCTCATGATTTATTTGAGAATTAATCGTGACTGAGAAAAACATGACCAAAGACTTCCCAGCAGGTCACCCATGTCGGTACTACTCTCACATAAGCACGCTTAACCGAATGGACGATTAACCGTTAGACCACAAAACGAGTTTCTAAGACGTTTTGAGTTTTCAAAACTTATTAGAAAAAGTCAACATAATTTTTCCCTCCTCCTTTGACCAAAAGTCATTCCTTGATTTTTAGGCTTACGGTTTGATGTCTAAAAGATATTTAACACCAACCGACACTAGACTGAGCCCAGTCTAGACATTATAAGTCATTTTAAATCATTTTTATCACATTAGAAAAGTAACATTTTACTTTTCTCAATTTTACGCAATATTCAGCGTTTTACGCGAATTACGCGTTTTAGACCCGTGTTTCCAGTTTTTAGCAGGGTTTTAGCACCCGATAGAACCTACCACTCATTTTATATTTTATTATGGACTATATGGACATATTTAACAATACTTTCAAATTCCATAATTTTACGACACCCGGTTTTACGTTTTGAGGCTTAATCATTTACGATTGGCATTTCCCGGAGTCAAAACTCATCTAGTAACTTGGATAATATCATCCAAGGCACACCTCACCCTCCCTTATCCATGTGAACCGCCCTAGGAGGGGGGTTTCACACTATGTGGCTCAAACTTATGAATTTACCCTTAAAATCAACACTTATTTACAACTTGGTCACCAAGTTGTAACACTTTCCTAGCACTTTCCTAACCTCCTCATTTTTGGACTATAAATACTCCCTCCCCTCCCCTTCTTGGTGCCGTGCATCCCCAACCCCAAATCCCTCTCATCCTTAGTTCATTTCCTTCTAATTTCTAGCAAGATTCAAGTGAAGTTCAAGTATAGAAACCCTAGCTTAGTTTCTAGTAACCAAAACTCTTCCAATCCCTAATATACTTGGTGATTTCACTTGAGTTTAAATCCACTCAATTCACCTCAACCTTCATCATCCATCTTTCAAGATTACAAGAGTAGAAAGATTGCATGAAGAAGTGGGTTGAAGCAAGTCTATCAATGTCCTATCCTTACATGTTAACTTCCTTTCATCTTTGAAAGCCAAAAGTTGTGAGCCAAACCCTAACTTGATTCTTGTTAAATAATCATGTTCATGTTATTTACATGTTATTCTTGCTATATTATGTCTTGTAGTTATGTCCATGATGTATAAAAGTGAGCAAAACAAGTTATTGTTATCGATTGTTACAACAAGTTACTAAAACAAGTAAACTAGTGACTTTCTTGGAGAACCACGACCAAAATGGTAAAATTATGATATTGGATTATTACATATTGTAGTAGAGGACTTAACAAGGAAACCATAGCAATTTGAACCACCCAAAACGAGTATACGAGTCAAAAGTTACGCCCATTTGAAATTACCAAAGATTTCCGGCAAAACTGCCAAATAGCTTCCTGATCAAATTTGGGTTTTGAAAGTCCCACTTCTGGTCCGATTCATCAAAAAGTTAAAACACGAAAGTTGTCCGGAACGACGTTTTCGTTCAGGAACAAAGAAGCTCGAGACCTAAAAATGCTTTCCGAGTGATAAAATTTTTCAAATTCTAAACAGCCCATTTTTAGGCGAAAGTCACTAGATTATGGTTATACTTTGAAAGGAACAAGAGGTCTTATGACCTATAATCAAGACCACAACCATGGCTAGAGCCAAGGTTGTGTCTCATGACCTTGGAACAAGGACCAAAGGTCATGGCTAGGCCATGACGAAATGACCATACCAACTTACATAGGCGTAAACATGAAACAAAGAGTTGACGAGAACTTGAACATACAATTTGGATCTACTTCATCTAAAAAGAAACCATGAGATATTACCAAGAGAAAATGGTCATTCAAGACTTATGAAACTACCCCTAATAACAATCTTCATGTACTAATAAACTTTCCTAAGTTTATTCAAATATCGGACATGTAACTTTTCGAATCAAAACTTATATCTATATATGTTATCAACTACTACAATAGTAGGGAGCCTCATGTGAGGAGTTCATTATGTAAGCCGTCGAGTTGAGTTGTGGATTTACGAGTTAAAGTGTCCTGGCTCCTCGAACGCTTACTAACATGACTTCTGAAATATGTCAGCCCGAACGGTAGTAAACGATATACAAAACATACATGTTCATGAATCTTTTCTTTCAAGGACATACAATATACATCATACCACATCATGGACTAATGCAAGATATATATATAGGCACTCCGTTATATTCTCTACACAAATCCTAAGTCGCGACATTCTATTATAGGTTGCTCATAGAACCTTCACGATTCAACCGTTACATTCATTACTTGCTATCTTACTTAAGGTGAGTTCGTAGCCCCACTTTCTATTGTTTAACTATTTTACAAACCCATGGGGGGAATACATGCTATTATTTTTCTACTCGAACACGATGCTTTCTAATGTATGCTTCACGACGATGTTTTATTATCACTAAGTAACGATTGCCATGTTCGAAGTCCCTATATCATGAACCATTAGTCACTACCTTTAGTGAGCGCGAATATTGTGAATAGATCTATTGGGATTGACGAATCCCATTTGTGTTGAACAACGACGAGTTCACACAAATGCACTATATTTGAGATTTAGCGGTATAACGGCAAAAGTACCTTGATAGGGCTTCTATAATGCCAATTTTGTTGGTTCGATGTTAACGCTTTGGTTGTATGAGCTTAGTGAAATAAATAACGATTTTGTTTTCTAACTATGAATGTGTGATTAATTACCTCACATTACGATTATTGTGTTCAAACGATTTAACTAAACTCTACGAATTCCACTCAACCTTTGTGTTGACCTCTCAAGCATGTATTTCAGGTTCATGACGATCAAGGATGGCACGGAAGGACACGGATACTCAAGAGGGCTATAAATTTTATTATCATTCAAAACTCAATTAATGTAATTTGTAAACATGGAACCATTTGGGACCTCATTTCGAAATCTCTGATATCTATATAATTTGAATGATAAATCTTTTAAAACGACTCAATTGGAGTTCGTTTTCGATTATTGTGACTATTGTGCCGTCCAGTAACACCCAGTTCGAATTCCGCTGCAACCATGAATTGGGGGTGTTACATTAAACACTTTTCATGTTAGTTCAGATAAGCAGTTAGGGTTTTAAAACTAACCGGGAACACATAAGTGCATTTAGGGTTTCTAGCATGTATGGGGTATTATAGTAATAGTTTTCTTAGTAAATATATTTTTTTAACCTTGACTTGACATACCGGAATGTTTACATCAAGTAAACATAGTAGTGGTTGGCATGGGTGGATACGTGAGCTTGTCTAGTTAGTTAGGTTATAAGGATATAATAAAGCAAAAATTTTAGCTCGGGAAAATCCTATAGGCATTTTTAATCCTAGTTTATGCTTAGTGATGGCCTAAGTTAAGTTAGTAAGGAATTTCGAATCCTAAGGGAAGTTAGTGGGTTGCTACAATATTAGTGTTTCTTAGTCATTGTGATTGATCATTGTGATCTTGTTGAGATCTTAGGGATCTCTTGAGTGTTGAGTGATATATTATTGATCAAGTGGATCAAGAGTAGATTGTGAGGATTGTGTGGATCTTGTGAAGATCATGTAGATTGTGTGAGGATCGTGTTGATCGTGTAGATTGTGTGAGGATCGTGTTGATCGTGTAGATTGTGTGAGGATCGTGTTGATCGTTTGATAAGTTAGGATTGTGTGGATCTTGGTAAATTGGTACTAGTTAAGATTAGTACTCGACATCTAGCTTAGTGTCATAAAATAACGTAAACGACGTTGTACAGTTTTCTCCGCCTGATAGGAGTCTTGTTGATATAGTGCTAGAACTCTCGAGTCGGATACTCGAGGAGTGGAGTAGGGCGAAGAAGAGCTTCGTAACCGAACCACTATAAATCTCATTGTCTTGGTTTGATCTTTCCATTTCTTCTCTTTACTTACTTATTACATATTTGTGTTAGTATAGTGTTGTGTTCATATTGGTGTCAATTGATTTCATCTACAATTGAATCTAAGTTTTTCAAAGAGAAATTCTGATAACTAAAGAAAACATGTTGGTAAACTATTCAACCCCCCTTCTAGTTTCCCACAATATATACTTGAACATAATTATATATATATATATATATATATATATATATATATATATATATATATATATATATATATATATATATGGATGTCTAAAATATAAATATATAATAGTTCAAGTACTAAAATTGTATACAAGCAAAGTTTATATCCTTTTTAATAATTTATAGTTTTATTACTTTTATATCTTTACTTTACTAAATAAAATTCAGAAGATAAAGACATAATATTTGGAGGTTATCAAAAAACGTTCGTGGAAGGAAGAAGAAGATGACTCATGACTCAATTAATCTTTAACTCTTTAAGGTATGATTCGAAATTTTTTATAATTAATCTTTATTTGATTTTTTTTATTGATCGAAACATTTGATTTGTTTTGGAATTTGATATTTATTCAATTATTCATGTAATTTGATTAGATTTAGGCTTGGTTATTTGTTCATCTGTGATTTTCTATAGAGTTTAATTTGATATTTGGTCATAAAATTTGATTTGATTTAGAATTTGTTATTTGTTCATTCCTAATCTGATGTAGAGTTTGATTTGATTACAATTTAGTCATTCTTACTTCATCAAGTCATTTCCAGGAATTATGCCTCCTAAACAACTATCCGGCTGTAAAAAAAACATAAAAAGAAGAAAAGAGATGAAGATATGAGAAAGTCACAAGCAGGTGCTATGTATAAGTTTATGAAAAAGCGCCGGTTGAAGACCCATAAGAGATGGAAGAGCCACAACATGTTGACGAGCAAGAGCATGTACAAGTAGAACCCGAAGAGATGGAAGAGCAGCAACATGTTGAAGAGCAAGATGACTTACAAGTAGAACATGAAGAATCGGAAGAGCCTGAAGGGAATGTTGAGGCTAATATAAATGAGGCACATGTTAAGCATAATCCTATTGATCTATCTGATCCAAGAAGGTGGGAGGGACTTAATTCTGATGAAATTAAACTTTTAGTGGAGAAAGGTCCTAAAAAAGATACTACTATTGTATATGGTCCATATGATGTGCCTGGAAGGAATGGTAGACGATTTTTCGCAACTTTATATACAAGAACTTTATCAAATATGGAGAAGTGTGATAGAGAATGGCTAGTATATTCAAGAGAGGTAGGCAAGATATTTTGTTTCTATTGTAAAGTGTTTAGAAAAGGGGTTCCAAAAGGAGGATTAGATGGCGAAGGTTATCAAGATTGGCGCCATGTTACCACTCCAGTACAAGAACATGAAGTTAGCTTGGATCATCTCACAAACATGTATAGATGGTTTGATATGCGTATATATACTATATTTGCAAATTCTATTAATCGGTGGCAAATTTTGAAGAATAATGTTAAAGGTTAGAGTCTTAAATCATTGTCCCAAACTCGTTGGGGAAGTCGTGTTGAGAGTGTTAAGGCTATCAAATTACAACTTGTCGATGTGTGAGAAGCTTTACTTGAAGTTGGAGAAAAAGATAATGATGATGCAACTACAAGTGCAGCAAATTCACTAGCGGAAAAAGAACTTGGTGACTTTGAGTTTGTGGTATCAATTGTCATCTGGTATCAATTATTAAGGGAGGTGAATATAGTGAGTAAAAAGTTACAACTGAAGGATATGCATCTCGATATTGCTATTAAAGAAATAAACAGATTGATTCACTACTTGAAGGATTATAGAGAAACAGGGTATTCAAAAGCAATTGAAGAAGCAAAGGAAATTGCTAGTGAATTGGGTATTGATCCGATATTTCCACAAAAGCGTTTGATTTAAAGAAGAAAAAAAAGTTTGGTGAGAGTTCAAGTAGCCAAGAAACTTCATTTACACCTGAAGAGAACTTTAGAGTCAATTATTTCTTATATATTGTTGATCAAGCTCGTTCTTCACTTGAGACAAGATTTGAGCAATTCAAAGAGTACGAGAAATTATTTGGCTTTTTGTTTCCACATAACTTTAGGGGAATTGAAGATAAAGATCTTAAGTTGTCATGTCACCTTCTTGAAAATGCATTCAGGTTTGAAGAAAGATCGGATATTGATGCTGATGAACTTTAAATGGAGTTGAAGTTATTTCACACATTACAAACCGATGAACTTAACAGCCCTATAGATGTTTTGAAGCATTTGAAAGAGTTTGGTTATTTTCCAAATGCAACCATTGCATATAGAATATTGTTGACTATTCCAGTCACAGTTGCATTTGCAAAAAGGAGTTTTTCTAAGTTGAAGTTATTGAAATCTTATTTACGATCAACAATGTCCCAAGAAAGACTTAGTGGATTGGCCATGATAGCTATCGAGAATGGAATCTTAGAGGATATAAAATGTGAAGAGCTAATCAACCAATTTGCTATGAAGAATGCTAGGAGAGCTTCACGAATCATCGGTTAACTATTATGGTATGTATTTTTAATACTATGATTTTGTTATGGATATAATTAATTGTTATAACATTAGTTATCATTTATAAAAAAAAAGAAAATTTGCTAGGAGTTAGGGGCATTTTTTTCTTGGCTCACACTGGGTACTCAAATCCTCAGGGCCACCTCAGGTTGAACCCAAAGGTTCCGCGAGGTCTGCTGCAGAACAGAAAGTTTCAAACTCCACTCGTACTGAATTTGTTAAAGTCACAAAAGACCTAATACTAGTTCAACAGAAACAAAACTAAAACCTGCTATTAAATTAGGAGTAGGACTTGCTAGAAATGAGTTTAGAACAAAAACTACTCAACCGAGGCCTAAAACTCCTATTCCCAAATGCCCCTTTCCAAAGAGCAACTACAACTCACAACCAAACTACCAACATGGTTGGAACCAAAATGTACCTAGACATTATCAAACTCCAAATTACATGTCATGGAACTCGTATCTTCCATTTCCATACATGGATCAAGTTAATGGTATGTTTAACCAAAATGGACCCATGAGATATTGGGGACCAAACGTTTGAGTGTTTTGATTAAAATAGGTATGCTTGAAGGTTAGTTTGGAATCGGACGAATGGATCAAAGATAGTGGGTTTTCAAGGCATATGACGAGGAACAAAAGCCTCTTCTCAACATATCAAGTATATGATGGAGGTAATGATACATTTGGTGGCAAAGTAAAAAAGCAAAATCATCAGAAAAGGTACAATCTCTCATGACTCACTTTCTATTGATGATGTAGCTCAAGTTGATAAACTAGGTTTTAATCTCCTTAGTATTAGTCAACTTTTTCGTAAAAAGTATAATGTCCTTTTCAGTGAAAATGGAAGTAAAATACTTAAAGACGGCATAACCATAGCCAAAGGTGTCCTTAAGAACAATGTATATGTCATGAAGTTTGATCAAACATCTAGAGACAAACTTTGCCTCACTTCATTAGATGAATCTTCAACTCTATGGCATAGACGTTTAGGACACGCTAATATGAGACTTATCTAAAACCTCTCCTCCAAAGATTTAGTTAGAAACCTACCTAAGTTGAAATACTTTTGTAATGCTTGCAAAGTTGATAAAAAAGTCCATAGTAGTCATAAGGCTAAAAATATGGTGTCTACATCTAGGTGTCTAGAACTTTTACATATGGATTTGTTTGGTCCATCCGCTATACAAAGTTATGGAGGCAACTTCTACACTTTGGTCGTAGTGGATGATTATTCTAGATATACTTGGACAAATTTTTGAAAAGTAAAAATGAAGCTTTTGACCAATTTGAAATTCTAAGTAAGAAAATTCAAAATCAACTAGGAACTTGCATTGTGTCTATTAGAACGGACCACGGTCGAGAATTTGACAATGAAATACAATTCGGAAATTTTTGTGATAAAAATGGTATAACTCATAACTTTTCGGCACCACGCACTCCTCAATATAACGGTGTAGTAGAACATAAAAACTGGATTCTTCAAGAGATGAGTAGAACAATGCTTAATGAACAAAATATTTCACAAAAGTTTTGGTGTAACGCCGTTGACATGTCAACTTACATTTTAAATCGTGTCTTGATTAGACCATTTTTAAACAAAACTTCATATGAACTTTATAAAGGTAAAAAGCCTACATTAGGATATTTTAGAGTGTTTGAGAGTAAATGCTTTATACTTAACACCAAGGATTATCTCACCAAATTTGACCCAAAGTCTTATGAAGGTGTGTTTCTTGGATATTCACAAAATAGCAAAGCCTATATCGTCTTATACAAAGAAACCTTAAGAGTCGAGGAATCGTTGAACGTAACATTCGATGAGAGTCCACCTCCCTCTAAGACATCACCTTTGGTAGATGATGACTTAGTTGAAAGTCAAATAATTGAATTTCAAGAAAACTTAGATAATAACAAGAAAGATGAACTATTAAATAAAGAAATCGTCAATGTCAAAGAATCTAAAAGTCATCCATTAGATAGTGTCATAGGAAACATTAACAAAAGAATACTAAGATCAAAAGTCCAAAATGAAAGTAACTTCTTTTGTTTCGTGTCAACCATTGAACCAAAGAATATAAGCGAAGCTATAAAAGATGAGTCATGGGTAATAGCCATGCAAGAAGAATTAAATCAATTTGTTAGAAATGACTTTTGGACACTAGTTCCTCAACCAAAAAGTCAAACAATAATTGGAACAAAATGGGTATTTCGTAATAAAATGAATGAGAAGGGTGTAGTGTCTAGAAACAAAGGTAGGCTAGTAGCACAAGGGTATAATCAACAAGAAGGCATTGACTACAATGAAACTTTTGCTCCGGTTGCTAGGCTCGAATCAATTAGAATTTTGCTTGCATATGCATGTGCACATGATTTTAAACTTTTTCAAATGGATGTCAAAAGCGCATTTTTAAATGGCTTTATAAATGAAGAAGTTTATGTTGCTCAACCTCCGAGCTTCACCGACTTTGAAAAACCTAATCATGTTTACAAACTTAAAAAGGCTTTATACAGACTTAAGCAAGCTCTAAAAGCGTGGTATGATTGACTTAAAACCTTCCTAGTTGACCATAAGTATACCATGGGCTTAGTTGATAATACCCTCTCCACTAAGAAGAAAGGATCACATATTATCATAGTCCAAATCTACGTTGATGACATCATATTCGGATCAACTTGTCAAGAATTATGCGACGATTTCTCAAAAATCATGCATGATGAGTTTGAGATGAGTATGATGGGAGAACTCAACTTTTTCTTAGGACTCCAAATCAAACAGTTAGATGATGGAATATTCTTTAATCAATCTAAGTATATAAAAGACATGCTTAAGAAATTTGGTCTTGAAGATTCAAAACCAATCAAAACACCTATGTCCTCAGAAACTAAACTCACCAAGGATGAGGAAAGTGAATACGTAGATAACACTAAATATAGAGGTATGATTGGAACTCTACTTTATCTCATGGCTAGTAGACCCGACATTATTTTTAGTGTTTGTCTATCTGCTCGTTTTCAAGAAGATCCTAAAACTATCCATCTTGAAGCCGTTAAAAGGATTTTTAGATACATTAAGGGTACTACACATTTAGGATTATGGTATCCCAAAGGAACGGGAGTAGAAACCATAGATTATGCTGACTCAGACAATGCCGGTGACTATCTTTATAGAAAAAGCACAAGTGGTATTTGTACTTTTGTTGGACATTTTCTTACCTCATGGTTCTCTAAGAAACAAACAGCTCTCGCTATCTCAACAACCAAAGCCGAATACGTATCGACTGGAAAAGCATGTCAACAAGCTCTTTGGATGAAGCAAGCTCTTGTCGACTACGGAATTCAACTTAACGACATCTCCATTCTTTGCGATAACAACGGAGCCATCGACCTTAGCAAGAATCCTGTCCAACATGCTTGTACTAAACATATTGAAATCCGTCATCATTTCCTTCGTGACAATATCCAAAAAGGAAACATCTCAATTGAGAAAGTATTCTCCGAAGACAACATTGCCGATATTCTCACAAAACCTCTTAAACGAGAACCATTTAACCTTCTTAGACTTGGACTAGGACTTATGGAACCTACATTGTAGTTTTGAATGTTAGAATAAAATTACAAAAATCAAAACAAATTCGTTTAATTTCGTCTTCTGCTGAACCAGCGGAACCCTGCGACATAAGGGGCGGAACCCCATATTTGGTTCCGCTGGATCCGCCAACCTGCAGAAACTTTTTCTTTTTATATATTAAAACAAAAACTCCTTGTCCTACACCATGTAACACCCCCATTTTTCACTGATCCCAGCGGATTAAGTGTTTGGGGTATTACTTCATAAAATCACAGTTACAGTAATAGAAAACGACTCAAAAAGAGACGTTTTGGAAATTTAGTTATCATTCATAATTATCAGAGTTTTAATTATAAAAGATATACTTTTATTTCTGATGAGGTCCCAAAAATCTAGGTGTTAGGTTATGTTTGAATGATAACCATGAAAAGTCCTCCGAGTTCAGTACCTCCTTCTGCCATGGCTCCATAGAAGTAATATACCTAGAATACATGCTTAAAAAGTCAACACTAGGTGTTGAGTGAGAATCATAGGTTTAGGGGTTAGTGAATACAAGTTCCCTGGGTTCAGTTGTTACACCCATCTGGAAAAGTGTAGGTTATGTGATAATTGTGATGCATGCACAATTATCAGGAGTGGGGTATGTTGCACTAAGCTCATGAATCACACCTTAACAATCTAGGTCATGTGGGCTGCAGACCCAACATGAGGGGATGGGAAGCATAACTTGCCAAAGTTATTCCTTCAGTGGATTAAAATATAGTACTTATTGGTACCACCCAGTAAGGTGTTAATACCAACGGGAGTTGTCAAACTCCAATATATCTATCAACTATATTCGCATTCGCATGGGTAAAATATCCCAAACGATTAGATTCATGAATCTTAGTTGTGTAGTGGTGGCAGTTAGTTTACTCGTGCAACAACGAAAGAAAAAGACTTGTATTCGGTTTTAAGTAAAGCATTTAGCATGTATCCCCCTCACAGGGTTTTGTAAAGCATTTAGAGTGAAAGTATTTTAAAAATATGCGAGGCTATGAAAACTCACCTGGGCTTAGAGTAATCTAAGTCATGCAAATAGTGACTCGGAAACTAGACCGCCTTACTCACGTATCCTAGTGTGTTGTTGGTTTTGGATGTATGTCAAGCTTTAGTTATCTTGTTTATATTTCTTAAGTTATTGTTTTTAGGTTTGTTAATGTTTTAGATATAACATAACACCGTTCAGGCCATTGTAATTCAGAAGTATATGACTCCTCACATGAAGCTCCCTACTATTGTATTATGTTATCAACATAATACCGTTCGGGCCATCATAATTCAGAAGTTAATACACCTCACACAAAGCTCCCTATTATTGAGTTATGTTGTTATTAGGGTTTAGTTATAATCATAACACCGTTCGGGCCATCATATCTCAGAAGTATATGCAATAATCGTTCGAGGAGTCAGGGCACTTTAATTCGTAAACCCAACAAACTCGTCAAAACGAAATATCCACATAGTACTCCTCGCATGAAGTTCCCTAGCATTGTGTTATGCTTCTAACTTTATTTAGGTTTTATACTTATATGATATTTTCACTTTATACCCTTATAGTTTATATATTTACGTTTTCTACCCTAAACTTATAATACTTATATTATTTATACTAATAACTATCTATACTTGACACAACTAGTCCCTAGACTTCTATATTTTTAGTAAATGACATATTTAATCCTTAGACTCTTAAGTTTTCTATATCTACCATTTAGACCTTTAACTTTATAATATTTATGTATTTAGTCCTTTTTAGTTTATAACTTATTTTAATATCTATCCTAAGGTCTTAATATTATGCAAAACTAGTCCTTATACTTATAACTTCTAGGAAATGTCAAAAACAGTCCCTAGACTTTATAATTTCAAGAATTTATGATATATACCCTTATGCATGTAAAGTTTTGCAAAACTAGTCCTAAATGCATGTAACTTATATTTTAACTAGCAACTAAGTTTTCTAGCTTATGTTTAACTTATTTTAGCTTATCTAGGTTATCTATAACTAGTTTATGACTTATAAAAATGACTTATAGCATGCATGCAAGTATACGACTCAATCTAGGGTTTTAAAATGTAAACTAGTAAATGAAATGGTTTAAGGCTCATGCAAAGGTTCCTAGGGTATCTAAGGCATCCTAATACTATCCTAAGACTAAAATAAAGCTAAATAAAACTAAATATAAAGCTTAATTGGTTAGGGAGGGTCGACGAGGGTTTAGGGTTTTCTAGGAGATCTCTCGGCCAAAACCACAACACAACACTATCCTAGTTTCCAAACTCAACTCCTAGGTACTTAATACTACTGAATGTGTGTAAGGTAAATAATAGAAGAGGTGTGAGCAAGAATGGAGGGAGGAGGGGGTGTTTATACCCGCGTAGAGGCGGTTAGGTGTGAAAATGGGGTATAGGTGTTGAGGAGGGGAGGGGTTGAGTAAGCAAGGCTAGAGGAGGGTTCTGGCAAGTCTAGTGGTGATGAGGAGAGGCTAGGAGGTAGCTAGGGGGCTAAGATAGGCCAGTTGTGGTGGGGAGAGGCCGAGGGAGGCAGTTTGGTGGAAGGAGGTGACAAGTAGCTTACAAGGAGGTGATGCACCACCTTGCTTGGGTGATTGGAGGTGCTTGTAAGCTGCTTGGTGGGTTAGTGATGGTTTAGGGTGATTAGGGGTGGATTAGTGGTGGTTTAATGGAGGATTGGTGGTGGTTTCGTGGTGATTAGTGGTGGTTTAGACAAGTAGGTGATGCACCTACTTGTATGAGTGCTTAGAGATGTTAGGGTGTGTGCTTGGGTATGACTAAGGTGTTAGGGTGCTAGGTTGAGGTGCTTGAGGTGCTTATAGGTTCAAATAAGCTATAATCTTACTTAGGGTTTAGTTAGTGTTTATTAGGGTTTTGTGTTTTGTTTAGTGTTTTAGATTGGTGAATTACTTATTATGGTATTGTTATGATCTTATGCTTGACATACCTGGGGTTTATAGGATGTGAGTGTTGAGTTATTTGGCTTGTGTAGATACGTGAGCATGTCTAGTGAGTCATGCAAGTAATAAAAGCATATAAAAAGCAAAAATTTACCTGTGAAATACCTACTAAAGGTATTTGTAATGGGAATGATAGTAATGGGTTTTTGTGGGTTGTTACACACCACCACTCTAAAACAGTTACTATTCACTTCACAACTCCTCCACACATGAAAAGTTGGTCTCTCCTTCTTCAACTTTGCTCTCTAATCATCATTGTAAGTACTCTTAACATAATTACACTCCTGATCTGCGTCTAGGAATTCTATTTTTGCACAAAAACTAAAACTTGGGGTTATGCATCAACTTGAGAAATTCATGTAGAGCATTAGTTGTAAAACAAAACTAATCATGTTTCCCATAGTTAGGAATTGCATTCTTAGAAGATACTAGCATGTTTACCAAAACACCCCATGTTAAATTCTTGCAAAAATGACTTCTCACAAATAGGAAAAATATTTTTTCATCTTACATTGTTGATACAAATTAAAAACGTTATGTTTAAAACATCAATTGCATAATGTCTCTTGAATGCTAAAGGGAATACATAACTAATATATATTTTCGAGTACATTCAAACGAAGCTACATTGAATAAGGAGAGCTTGCATTATCTATAGTTTTAAGTACAAAATTTGCATATTAAAATGTTTTAAGCATTTAAATGAGTCGAGATAATCGCACATCCACATTGTTTGCATATAGGCACACACTAGAACTTCAACATTAAAATTCACGTCAACTTAGTCTAAAAATGTGATATTTGTGTGTTTAGGAATCATCATGCCTCCCGCAACTCACTATGACCACAAGGATACTCTTAACTACCTACCAAAACACCACAAAACAAAAGGACTTACCCCCACTCAAGTCAAAATCTTTAAGTCTCTAGAAAAATGATATGTTTATGAGGGTAGGACCATTGACCCATCTTTCCTAGAAAATACCAACATTCGTAGGGAACTAGCCGGAATCAATTTTGATTGCCTCCTAGACATCGATGAACCCATTTGTCCTATATTTATCCTTGAGTTCTATGCTTCCATCACTCTCCACACCAATGGCGATGGTCTTATGGGCTTGTCTTTCATGATTAGTGATGCATGGTTTTGCAACCTTGCAAAAGGTTTTACCTCTCAAGGGATGTTGAGAAGCTTGCAATCCCCACCAGGCAGTGTACCTTATCGTTGTAGTATAGTATAGTGACAAGTACCAGGGGATTGATCATTCAACTCAAAGAATAGTGTTCGCTAGGGTTAAAACTCAACTAAACTAGGTCTAGAGGTGAGGGATGATTCTTTTTGTATTTTTATATTTTATGGAAAGCAAGTAAAAATCTCGGGTTTTGGAAGAATGGGCGGAATTAGTTGCTAGTCAACTAACCCAAATTACTACAAATGGAAACAAAATAAAATAAAATGACAATAAAGTAAATATGGAGAAAACAATAATAAGAGAAAATGTGTTTACTTAGATTTCACTACTCCCTAGCTATCTTTTACTGGTTGATTAGTTTGTTACAATTGCATGGATGACAGGTTATATTCCTTAATACCATTCGTAGGGCTGTGTATGATCTTCCCTAAATCTATAAGCTTCTACCTCTTCATATGTCGAGTAGACTACTAGCTCCTAACATGGCCTCATTAGTAGTTACCTATGCATTAAATATAACCAATTTATCATAGTACACATCCGATCATGTTTCTTAAGATGTTCAAGCAAGTTACCAATTGGAAGTTTGTCAGTTTTCTTAAGCCTAACATCGAAATCATTCATCCACAACAATTATAAACAAACAACCAACCAATAATCAATATCTAAGTTTCATTACATCTAAGCAAACACAAAGAAAACATAGCCTAACATGTTAAAGTGAAGACAAGCATAAGATAGAATCAAACAACACATAGACATATTGAATGATTATTGGAAAACTTATCTTCAATTAAACATGGATGAAACAAGGGTTTGAAACCCTTAAAAATAAGGTGAAATTCATCTAGGGTTTCTCCTCTCAAAGTTGCACCCCAATGAATGAAAAATTTAAAACTATATATAGAGATTTGAGTTTGACGGTGTCAAGAGTAAATTCTGACGCCATCAACTCACCGTAATAAATATTATCGTATTGCCTAGATCAAATTCTGACGCCGTCATGTATAAACTCCTTCTTGGCCGTCTCTTGCATTTTGTACGTGATGGCCTTGGTGACGCCGTCACGTGTAAATCCTCCAAAAACATTATGGCGCGTCACGTGTAACTTGATTATCCACCTCTTTGTCAAAGGGTGACAACGTCATAAGCAAATCCTGACGCCGTCAGGTACTGTTTTCAGCATGAATTTGAGACTTTGTCGTTTTCTTCACTTTTTCGCTCCAAAAACGTCCAAAATGCTTCCTTTTCCAGATTTCTTCTCAAAAGTACCTAAAATGACAAAAGGAATGATTTAGGGCAATATTTGATCAAATAATCTTGAATTTGGGCTTAAATGACCCCCTAAAAGTGGTACACTTTTCGCCTTATCAAATACCCTTACACTTGAGATTTGCTTGTCCTCAAGCAAATGCGCTTTTATTCTAATCAAAATACAAGCTAGGGGTCATTTAACACTAATATAAAACTAATTGCAACAAATAATCGTTCCACTTCAACCAAAAACAAGCACGGAGATTATACACTAGCACCTCACAAATAGTGTTTAGATACTCACATCTCTCGGGTGTAATAAAGTATATATCACAATATGAAAATGAAAAATATCTCTCACTGCCTGTCATAGCACATAGATTATAGGCTTGGGAAAGGATCAAACCTCCACCACTTGGCGTAAGCACCTAGGATAAACTATCAAAAAGGACTTTTAAAAGGGTTATAACGTGAGGTGTAGGGATATGGTAAACACAGTTTTGTTGGATAAAGGCAATCTTCACTGGTGGCGAGTTAATCATCTTAGTCAATTACATGTACAATGTGGCGTTGTTAAGCCAAGACTCGACTCGACTTAAGCTAATCATAAACTAACAAAAAACATAAAATAAACATAAAAGGAAACGGGATGGTAGTCCGTATGTTTTTTTCTCTTTTTTTTTATTTATTATTTTTTTTGCATACACTCTTGCCCTACCATCCAAAATAATACATCACAGGGAATGTGCATTCCCCTTACACTTGAACTTTTACATACTTTACAATCAACTATTCTAATGACTCGAATCAAGATAATCAAAACACTTGGAGTACTTTTCAAGATTAACGCACATATGGGGGTAATAAATGATGTTCTTCCCAATTACTCCATAACATTAGTACTTTACCCATGAGTCCCAATCATCCCAAAGCAATATGTACAAGATATGACTCGACTTAGCAACCATGTAATCAATTAGACAATTAACTAAGGGTTTAAACATATAACAATAATGCACTAAAGATGAGTGAATACACGGAAGGCTAAGGCGATTTGGGTGTACATTTAGGGTGGATTATTAACAAATTCTTTCTTTAAGTAAAATGCTTAAAGTTAGAAACGAAAAAGATAGGCTCGGAGGGTGTACTAGGGGTATCGTGTACTAAAAATGAGTACAACGCAAAGGTGTGGGAAAAATTAATTGACTTTATTAGTCAAGTAATTTGACTTCATTGGTCAAGTAATTATGATACGAGTTTAACACAAGGGTATCCTAATGCCTCTTATCATGTAGTAAATCCTAACTACGCGAATGTAGTCTCACTAGCGGTCTCGGGATGCATCGCTATCACAAGTTCTAGAATCTATAAACTACCGGTACACTCATAAGCACTAATAATGAATGCCTTTCCTAACAAATCTAGGGGCAAACCTCACATATTTGGAGTGGAAATTTTTTGAGTTGTACGGTTTTTGTGCTAGTCATACAACTCCTATCCATGAGACGCTTATTAAGGCTAAAGCTTCAATCCTAAATGTTGTAAAAAATTTAAATTTGGCGCTAAAATTACCCTACAAGTATTTCTCTTAGTTTTATTACACACCTAATTTTGAACAAACAAACTCAAGTGCAATTGTATTCTCTAAGGTATCATCATTTACCCTCCCCTTACACTTAGGTTGAACATTGTCCCCAATGTTCAATAAAAAGGATGTAAAAGTAATGAAGGTAAAAGAATGAAACAAATACTCCCCTGACTCGTTCGGTGTGGATAATGCGGTAACAAGGTTAGATCCTCCTCCAAGAAAATGAAGGTTGAAAGCTTCCCTCCAGAAATATAAATCATCTTCTTGTCCAATATAACCTGTTAAACCTGAGAAAACAATCATGGCAAATCGGCGGCAATCTATATATACTAAAATCCTAGAAAGCAAATTAAGATATAATGTTTGTGGAATGAATGTTTGCAGATTTTCTGGAGTTTATAAAACTAAAGAATTAACAAAAACTTTAAGATTCCGGTAGAAAAAATAAAACTCGCAAAATTTTTCAGATTTTTACACCTGACACCGTCAGAGTATCCTGACAGAAATCTTATGTCAAGTTTCCGGAAAATTTATGGAAAAACTCATGCCTAAATTCCTGGAATTCCTGCAAAACATCATTATGACTCGATACAAGCATTTGACTCACACAAATACTAATATACGTGTTCAATTAATATTGTTGTGGTTCATGTTCAATTCCGTTTTTATAAACAAATTTAGATTTCCCTTACACTTATCTTTTGCAAAATACCTTTTTATGAAGTTAAGATGAAGTTAACAACAAAGTAAAGCATTTTCACAATTTATTTTTTTGAAACATGAGCCACAAACAATAAAAATAAAGCATGCATACGGAAACAAATAAAATCAAACAAACAAACAATCAAACAAACAAAACAAATAAAACTTGGGTTGCCTCCCAAGAAGCGATTTTCTTTATTAACGAGTCTTGTAGCTAGACTCAAGGTCACGGGCTACTACGTTTTCCTTTCCCACTTCTCAATCGATTCTCTTATCCTTTGAACTACTTCCATGTCAACCTTATACTTAGGCCTAAGGGTTAAGCAATTCTTATAGTAAAGGCTCCTCTTCTCCCAAACAAAATTCATTCATTTATTCTTATCTTCTTCGTTAATGTCCTCGATTGCACTAATGTTATCCATATCAAGTTAAGGCACATAACAAAATTCCTTCATTTTATTAGGCATCCTATAGGTTATCCTATCGATTCCATTAGAAAATTGGACCGTTCCTTCTATTTGATCATGTTTTAACTTGGACTCCTCAATAAATGGCTTACCTAACACAACATGGGATAAGTGACAATCTATAACATTAGCCAAGTCTTCAACAACCATAAAGTCAACGATATAAGTAAAGTTCCCAACAAAGACATGTAAACCTTTAACTCTCCTGACAAAATTACAAACTCCACCGTGGTATTTTGTATCTTTCCTAGGTCCGAGTCTTGTTTTTACTATATCATTATAAACACTTGAAGACATAACGTTGATCGGGGATTCGAAATCGATGTAGGCTTGATCTATGTGATGAGGCGAAAAATGAACCACTTTTAAGGGGTCATTTAAGCCCGAATTCGAATTAATTTGATCAAATATTGCCCTAAATCGTTCCTTTTATCATTTTAGGTACTTTTGAGAGGACATTCAGAAAAGGAAGCATTTTAGACGTTTTTGGAGCATAAAAGTGAAGAAAACGGCAAAGTCTCAATTTTCCTTGCTGGGAACAGTACCTGACGGCGTCACAAATTCCTTAGTGAAGACGTCAAGAGTTACAAAAGGGGTGGATGTAGAAGAAATCCGTGACGGTCCAGAGAGTTTTGTACATAGGAGATGACGGCGTCACCCAAGGCCGTCATGGTTCAAATATTGGTGACAGCCTAGAACAATTTTACACGGGACGGCGTCACAAGCAGATCTAGCCAATACGATTTCACTTTGGCGGCGAGTTGACGGCATCAGAATTTTCTTCTTGACGCTGTCACCCTGTAGAATCTATATATAGTTTTCCAAATTTTATTCATTAGTGTGCAACTTTGAGGGAAAAACCCTAGGCCGATTTTCACAACTTTTTCAAGGGTTCCAACCCTTTGAATCTTCCATGTTTTAATTGAGATAAGTACTCTTTTAATTCAATCAATATGTCTATGTGTTGTTTGAATATATCTTACGCTTGTCTTCAATTTAACATGCTAGGCTAGATTTCTTTTGTGTTTGCTTAGATGTAGTGAAACCTAGATGTTAATTATGGGTTGATTGTTTGTTTATAATTGTTACGAATGATTGTATTCGATGTTAGGCTTAAGAAAACTGGCAGACTTCCATTGGTAACTTGCTTGAACATCTTAAGAAACATGATCGGAGGTGTACTACGATTTTTGGTTGTATTTAATGCGTAGGAGAATTCTAATGATCCCACGTTAAGAGCTTCTAACGGCTCAACATAGGAGTGAAGTAGGATCCTATAGAGTTAGGGAATATTGTACACGGCCCTACGACTAGTATTAAGGAATATGACCCGTCATCCATGCAATTGTAACAAGCTATCAACATGTAAAAGATATCTAGGGAGTAATGAAACCTAAGTAAACACAAATTTTCCTATCATTGTTTACACCACATTAGTATAATTAGTTTTATTTTCATTTATTTTATTTTATTTTGATTGCATCTTTAGATAAATTGGGTTAGTTGGCTAGCAACTAATTCCGCCCACTCCTTCAAAACCTGAGATTTTACTTGCTTTCATAAGAATATAAAAAATACAAAAAGAATCATCCCTCACCTCTAGACTTAATTTAAGAGACTTTCTAATCCTAGCGACATTATTCCTGAGTTGAACGATCAATCCCCCGGTACTTGTCACTATACTATACTACAACGATCAGGTACACTGCCTGGTGGGGGTTGCAAGCTTCTCGAGATCCCTTGAGAGGTTAAACCTTTTGCAAGGTTGCAAAACCACGCATCAAGTTTTTGGCGCCGCAGCCCGGGGAATAGTTATTGTCTAGGTTAGAATTTCTTTTTATTAGGTCTACTTGCTAGATTCCTTTCTAGTAAGATTTTTATTTTAATTTTTAGGTTTTCTTTTGTCTATCTCATTTCTTCGTGTCTTTGTTCGTAACCTTTGCCATCCGACATCATGGAAGGTGGTAACATCTTTGAACCCATCAACCCACAAAACCCACCACTACCAAACCCACCTCCTAGACCCTGAACTTTAGGAGAGTATTCCCGTCCTAGCCACCAAGGCTATCGAAACACCATTGAGCTCACTCAAGGAGCCAATGTGTCTCCCTTGCGATCTGACACCATCCGGTTGGTGCAAAGCAGATGTGCATTCCATGGACTTCATTCTGAAGATCCTAATCAACATCTCAAGGACTTCCTTAAAATCGTAGATTCAATAGACCTTGATGTTGCAACTAGAGAGTCGACCCGATTACGCCTATTCCAATTCTCTCTATGTGATCAGGCTAGTCAATGGCTTGAACGTTTACCCGCGGGATCCATCACCTCTTGGGATGATCTCACCACTTGTTTCCTTGCTCAATTTTTCCCACCGGGGAGAACTACCAAGCTTAGAAATGATATCTTGATGTTCCAACAACGTCAAGGTGAAACTCTCTATGAAGCATGGACTCGTTTCAAGGACTTACTCCAAAAAGTCCCTCATCATGGCATAGATCTTTGGCTCCAAGTCCAAATCTTCTATGACCATATCGATCTCTCCACAAGGCGAACCATTGACCAATCGGCCGGTGGAAAGCTTCGTGATCTAAGTGCAGAAGAATCATGGGAACTCATAGAAGATCTTGCTCTCTATGACAACGAAAGTTGGAATGATCCCCGTGATTTGAACAAAACGGTCAAGGCAATATCTTTGCCTTCAAACAATTCTAGCACTTCCGACCGTAGGATCATGGAACTTGAAGACCAAGTCAAGTTTCTCATGAAATCCTACGAAGCTCCTATGCCTTCAAGCCAAGTGAACAAAATCACTTCTTCATGTGAATTATGTAGTGGTCCCCATGACACTCGTGATTGCATGGAACTCCTCGGATAAGCTTTTGCGGACTACGCATCCTCGCGTACCGACGAAGCGGGAGATAAGTGTTACACTTTCAAACCCGATCCAAACCCTTACGGTGATTCCTACAACTCTTCTTGGAAAAATCACCCGAACCTTAGGTGGAAAAAAAACCAAAGCATGCTCCAAAACAATTCTTCCAATCCACCTAATCATTATCAATCAAACGGTCCACCCTCTAACCGTACTTTCAACAACAATCCTTCCAATAACTATGGTAGTACCAATAATCTTGAAGGATTGATGTCAAAGTTTATGGCATCTCAAGAAGCTCGCATAGCTAAGTTTGAAACCGAATTCAATCAACAACAAATGGAGATGACCAATAAGATTGACAACTTGTTGAAAGCCCTCAACAACCAAGTGCTAACTACACCTAGGAAGGACACTAGGGACACTAATAGCGGAACCCAAATTAAGGACCCCTCATCATCCAAATACGTCCACTTTGTCAATGTTGTCACCATTAATCCGATAGAAAAGAATGTATAAGAAAGTGACAAGGATGAAGTTGGAATAGAAACCGAGACTAGGGATGAGATTAAGGAAGTTGAGGATACTAAGGAAGAAAAATTAGAGGAGGTAGAAAACGTAGAAGAGTACTTTGATAAGTTGCCCACCAAGGAAGAACGGGAATATCACAAGGATTTATTCGATGATCCCGAGACACCATATATCCTTGGTTCACCCCTTATTAAAGTAGGTGATCCCTCTAACATCAACATACCATGCAACATTGGGCATATGCATGTGTGGAAAGCTTACAAAGATCTTAGGTCTCCTATAAACATCATGACTAGGACCTATTATAATTGGGTAATGAAGAGGCAACTTGGATATAGGATGATGCCTAACACGAATTAGATGAGCAACTCTGTAGGAAGAGTGAAAGGATTACATGTATTTGTAGGAAACTTCACTTATGTTACCGACTTTGTGATTGTAGAGGATATTCGTCCGGTAATAGATGACTGCCTAAGTCAAGTAGTGTTCGGAAAACCATTTGTTGAGGCCTCTAAGATGAGTTATGACCTGACCCTAGGAATAGTTAGATTCAAGGAAAAGAACGATGAGATTGTTTACCAAATGCCCTATAAGATTGAAAAATACCGCCTTCTATCAAACATAGAAAAGGAACACAAGCAAGCGGTTTATTATAGGAATGATGAGGATAGACGTAGAGGAGTAGAATATGTCATGAATAGAATACTTGGTTTCTACAAGGAATGTTTGCAACTAGGTCCGGAATACAAAACTAAGATTGGAGATGACCTAGAGAATGAGACCAATGATGAGGTCACGTAATAGCCCGTGACCTTGAGTCTAGCTACAAGACTCGTTAATAAAGAAAAGCGCTTCTTTGGAGGCAACCTAAGCTTTTTATTTGTTTTGATTGTTTGTTTGATTTTTATTTGTTTCCGTATGCGTATTTATTTTTATTGTTGGTCAATCATATTTCAAACTAAATTATGAAAATGCTTTATTTTGTTTTTAACTTCGTCTTAATTACATATAAAGGTATTTTGCAAAAGCTAAGTGTAAGGGGAGACCCGGAATTTGTTTATAAGAACGAAATTGAGCATGATTCACCACAATATTAAATAAGCATGTATACTAGTAATTGTTAGAGTCAAATGCTTGTATCGAGTCATAATGATGTTTTGCAAGATTTTACAGGAAGTAGGACATAAGTTTTTCCAGAAATTTTCTGGAAACTTAACGAAAAAATTTCTGCAGGTCACTTCTGACGGCGTCAAGAATTAACTCCTGACGGCGTCATGTGTAAAATTCTAGAAATTTTGCGAGTTTTGTTTTTCTAACGGAGTCTTGAAGTTTTTGTTAATTCTTTAGTTTTATATACTCTAGGAAATCTGCAAACATTTATTCCACAAGCATTATATCTTACATTGTTTTCTAAGATTTGTTAGTATATATAGATTGCCGCCGATTTTATGCGAGGTTGACTTGTTTGTTTTCTCAGGTTTAACAGGTTATGTATGACAAGAAGATGATTTATTTTCTGGAAAGGAAGCTTTGAATGTTCATTTTCTTGGAGGAAGATCTAACCATGTTGACACACTATCCACACCGAACGAATCAGGGGAGTATTTGCTTTCATTCTTTTACCTGTTTTTCTTTTACATCTTTTAATTGAACATTGGGGACAATGTTCATCCTAAGTGTAAGGGGAGGGTAAATGATGATACCTTATAGGATACTATTGCACTTGAGTTTGTTTGTTCGATGGTAGGTGTGTAATAAAACTAAGAGAAATACTTGTTAGTGTAATTTTAACGCCAAATTTAAATTTTTTTACAACATTTAGGAGTGAAACTTTAGCCTTAACAAGCGTCTCATGGATAGGAGTTATATGACTAGCACAAAAACCATACCACTCAAAATTTTTATTAAAAAGGGTAGTGACCATCCGAGTATTAGATTAATTGGCTAACGCGCCAGCGCTAGTGTATGACTTAGTGACCATCCGTTATGCAAATAACGCACCAGCGATCCAAGAAGTGCATTAGTTAGCATCCGTTAGTTGAGGCGTCAAAGACTCGTACCGGCCTTCTACTAAGTGAGGATTTGCCCCTAGACTTGTTAGGAGAAGCCTTAGAGCCTATGAGTGTACCGGTAGCATTTAGATTCTAGAACTTGCGTTAGTGATGCATCGCGAGACCGCTAGTGAGACTACATTCGTGTAGTAGGATTTACTACATGATAAGAGGCATTAGGATCACCCTTGTGTTTAAACTTGTATCATAATTACTTGACCATTTAAGTCATATTACTTGGCTAGTAAAGTCAATTAATTTTTCTCACACCTTAGCGTTGTACTCATTTTTAGCACACGAAACCCCTAGTACACCCCTCCGGGCCTGTATTTTTCGTTTCTAACTTTAAGCATTTTACTTAAAGGTAGAATTTGTTACAACCCACCCAAATGTGCAACCAAATTGCCTTAGCCTTCCTTGTATGCACTCATCTTTAGTGCATTATTGTTATTTGTTGAACCCTTAGTTAATTATCTAATTGATTACATGGTTGTTAAGTCGAGTCATATCTTGTACATATTGTTTTGGGATGATTGGGACTCATGGGTAAAGTACTAGTAATATGGAGTAATGGGGAAGAACATCATTTATTACCCCCATATGTGCATCAATATTTAAAAAGTACTCCAAGTGTTTTGATTATCTTGATTCGAGTCATTAGAATTAGTTATTGTAAAGTATGTAAAAATTCAAGTGTAAGGGGAATGTACATTCCCTATGATGTATTATTTTGGATGGTAGGGCAAGAGTGTATGCAAAAAAAAAAAAAAAAAAAAAAAAAAAAAAAAAAAAAAAAATCGAAAAATCATAAAAAAAAAATAAAAAAAAAAGAAAAAAAGAAAAAGAGAAAAACATACGGACTACCATCCCGTTTTATTCTATGTTTATTTTATGTTTTTTTTTGTTATTTTTGATTTATTAGCTTAAGTCGAGTCTAGTCTTGGCTTAGCAACGCCATATTGTACATGTAATTAACCAAGATGATTAACTCGCCACCAGTAAATATTGCCTTTATCCAACAAAACCGTGTTTTCCATATCCCTACACCTAATGTTATAACCCTTTAAAAAACCTCTTTGATAGTTTATCCTAGGTGCTTACGCTAAATGTTGGAGGTTTGATCATTTCCCAAGCCTATGGTAATCTATTTGCTATGACAGGTAGTGAGAGATGTTTTCCATTTCCATATTGTGATATACACTTTATTACACCCGAGAGATGTGAGTATCTAAACACTATTTGTGAGGTGCTAGTATATAACATTTGTGCTTGTCTTTGGTCTTTAGTGGAACGATTATTTATTGTAATTACTTTTATATTAGTGTTAAATGACCCCTAACTTGTATTTTGATTAGAATAAAATCGCATTTGCTTGAGGACAAGTAAATCTCAAGTGTAAGGGTATTTGATGAGGCGAAAAATGAACCACTTTTAAGGGGTCATTTAAGCCCGAATTCGAATTAATTTGATAAAATATTGCCCTAAATTGTTCCTTTTGTCATTTTAGGTACTTTTGAGAGGAAATTCAGAAAAGGAATCATTTTAGACGTTTTTGGAGCATAAAAGTGAAGAAAACGGCAAAGTCTCAATTTTCCTTGCTGGGAACAGTACCTGACGGCGTTACAAATTCCTTAGTGATGGCGTCAAGAGTTACAAAAAGGGTGGATGTGGAACAAATCCGTGACAGTCCAGAGAGTTTTGTACATAGGAGATGACGGCGTCACCCAAGGCCATCATGGTTCAAATATTGGTGACGGCCCAGAACAATTTTACACGGGACGGCATCACAAGAAGATCTAGGCAATACGATTTCACTTTGGCGGCGAGTTGACGGCGTCAGAATTTTCTTCTTGACGCCGTCACCCTGTAGAATCTATATATAGTTTTCCAAATTTTATTCATTAGTGTGCAACTTTGAGGGAAAAACCCTAGGCTGATTTTCACAGCTTTTTCAAGGGTTCCAACCCTTTGAATCTTCCATGTTTTAATTGAGATAGGTACTCTTTCAATTCAATCAATATGTCTATGTGTTGTTTGAATATACCTTACGCTTGTCTTCAATTTAACATGCTAGGCTAGATTTCTTTTGTGTTTGCTCAGATGTAGTGAAACCTAGATGTTAATTATGGGTTGATTGTTTGTTTATAATTGTTACTGTTAGGTTCCCATATTGATTCAACACAAGTAAGAATGAGATAGATATAAGGATGGGATGATTATATGATATGATGAAGAGTAAAAGTGCAAGAGTTTCACAAAGATATCAAATAACCAACCCAATAAAATGAGTACATGAGGTCCTATTTATAGGAGGAGAGCTAGGGCAACACTCCTAGCTTCCATCTTTCTAAATCGAGTGGGCTTTTAGGCCTCTTGGGCTTTTCATAAGCCTTACATACATAAAACATTACTAAATGAATGTAACTAATAACCAAGCAACCTAACATATAATACAAATGACCTAGACTTGATAAGACTTGATAAAATAGTAAAACTTCGTTCCCAACAATCTCCCCCTAAGGGTCGGTCATCTTTTAGATTTGGTAAGAATATCATCACGGTTGCTTGACGTCTTTGTCTTTTCTTCATCTTTGACTTTGACAGCTTTATACGTCTTTCAAAATATGAGATAAGAATCAATCATTGATCTTTGTTCATTGTTGTTTGTGATAGTGATCAAGTAATGAAGTTGTCTGCCGAATCGTCACTTCCGCGTCTGTGGTGGTAGTCCGCCATTCCAACATGCTCATACATCTTTGAATATTGACTTATACATGCACGTAGTTCCCTTTCTTAGACATAGATCTTTAGTCTTTATACTTTTGAAGATTCTTCTTTTTGAATGTAGAATCTTTCTTTAAACTTTATGTTGCTTTGATCTTTAAGGGAGCTTTCGATGACTTCAAGATGTATGTATGAGCATGTGGAATCCGTCGCCATGGAGATGATGTGTACCTGCGTGTAGACAGTTAGTAATAAAACATCTGGTACTTACATATAAGGAATTAGAGATTGTCAACAGCATAGTGTGAAGACTCCTTCTAACCCTTATAAAGGCCATTCCCATGTCAGATACTCCCGAGGGAGCTTACAAGACCTACTAGGTAGCTCAATGACTGGGTGAGTCGCTGGGGATCACTCCACGACTGTAGACCGCTAAGAAACCACCGCAAACACTAAGCGTAACCCACAAGGAGTTACCGAAGTGACCTGTCAGGGCTGTTTGATGTTGACCCTGGTAGGATTTTCGTTCAATCATTGAGAAATACTTGTGTAAATTCTCTCATAAACGTTCTCGGCAGATTGCTAAGATCTGCGAAGGACTCGATAATTTACAGCTGGTATCCATTGATGCAGAACACCAGTTGTAGAAATTCTAAGTGTTCCTAAGAGATCTTTGATGAATCTCATGGCTCTAGACTCAATAAGTGCACACTTAGGTTTCCTATGCGGAGACTAGGGAGGGGTCTCCTGCTTCAATACCAACCATCTCTAAGAGATAAGTTGATAGATTACACCGGTTCCCCGTGAGAATGAAACAAGCTCTTTTAAGAGAACTTGAGTGGCTAGAAGGTTAAGTGCAGTGCGTCACTGGGTCCATGACGTCTTTTATCTTCAATACCGGCGTTGCCTTAGCAACAACCAGTAGTATACGAATTGAACCTGGTGTCTGCCCCAAGGTTGATCATATGGAGGGCTATTTCTTTTCACCCTTTTCTTTACTTTTCTTTTTAATTCTTCAACCCCTTCTTTCTCCTTTCATTCTTTACTCCTTTTTTCGTATCATACCTAAGGACTTCTAATTCTAAATATTGGTGATGTCCTTGGGTAGATTCCTCCGGCTTAGGCGGATCATAGGACGGTTTTTGCTAACCTTAGTCACCTTATAACTCCATGACTATCCTATAATTGCCATTGAAACCATTTAGAAAATCTCTCAAAGTGTTTTGTATTACAAGACAGGTTTTGTAACACTTTGAGAGTTTTTGATTTTCTTTAGAAGGACTCCCCCTTCACATGTGCTCATGAATGTTTAACAAATTTGCACATGCGGGAGGAGTAAGCATTTTTTGAATTGATCCACCTTCAGTGAACTAAACCACTTCGAGACACGTTTACATCACTAGTTAGACTAGCTTGAAATTATTACCCGGCCTGGTCAAGTCCAAAGAAAGTTTCTCGAATTGGTACTTTCTACTTTGACAAGTCCTGTTCGAGACACGTTTACGTCGCTAGTTAAAGAGATCCATTGTCAGCTTTTAGGTGACAACTAGCTCTAGTAACTAACTTGAAATTATTACCCGTCGAGGACAAGTCTTTTCGAATACTAACTTTTGAAGTTTCGTCAATTCTTGGGTCAATTCTGAGTCTAGCTCGCATGATATTCAACTTTAAGCACTTTGAACTTTCATATTTTAATCACTTTTCATTTTCTCCCCCTCAAAAATGGCATATAAGATGGTATTTTGACAATCTTTTGATTAAAATATGCCTTTTTTAGTCTTATGGGGAGAAATCAACAAGAACTTTTGATTTCAAGAACAATGATTTTGTTTCAAGTGCTCCCCCTCAACAAGTGAATACTTATTGAGGTGAAATACTTGTCTTTTGAGCAGAGTTATGAAAATCAGAAAATGTTTGATTAACTCTACTCAAAAGTAAGAAGCCTTCGCTCCTTATGTCAGGATTGAGGCACTGATGCGTACCTCAGGGTCCTTTCTTTACAAGAACGGGTTGTACACTGTTATGTGTGCACAAGCCATAAAGCATGATTTAGAGAAGAACATTTTGTTTTGGAAATACTCCCCCTCAAAACTCGCATATTTTGAGAATTTTAAACTTTTGAAGCGAATTGGGGAGTAAAGATATGAAAAATCTTTGAGCAAAATTTTGAAAAGTTTTGAAAAACCTTTTGAAAAATTTTGAATAAATTTTGCTCAAGATTAAGAAGTTTAATTAAAGCTTAGAAAGAGAACTTCTTCTGGTTTTCAAGGACAAGTGCACGTTTGGTTTTAAAGAATGGTTTAGCAAGGCACTCTCCTTTCTCTGAAACCCGAGTTGTACACTAAAATGAGTGCACAAGTCGTTGTTTTCATACAAAATTAGTTTTCTCTAAACAAAATACTCCCCCTCAAATAATGAAGTTTATTCGAGAGATAGTCTTCTTGAGCATAATATTGAATCGTATTTAAGAAATACTTTTTGAAAAATCGTGAGATGATTCTGCTCAAGGTTTTAGAAAACACAATCAAGTATTATACAACAAAGAATGTTTGAATATCAGATTAGACAACAACCTCGAGGACTGAAAACTTTTGTTTACCAAAATTTAAAATCCATTTGTAGGTTGTGTCAATCCGATAAAAGGATGTTGAATTCCAACGAGGATTGAAAACTCTTTGTTTCATTTTGAAATAACACTTGTTGAATCAATGGAAATTCAAAACTCTTTTACTTTTGAAAGTTGTTTGAGACCCGGAGTCTCTCTTTTGAGTTTTAAAATCTGAAGAAGAAGATTTCCATTTAGAGTTGAACCACATGCATTCTTTTTGAAAATTTGATTTTGTGATGAATAAAAAACTTCCGGTATTTGGGATGTTCAAATCAGAGTCATTCTTTTATTGTAGCAAAATCATTCCAGATTTTGAAAAATTTGAAAGGTTTTTCGAACGACTTTGCTTTGGTCTTCACACTTGCTTTACCGGAGTAAAACTAGAGTGTAGAGTTTGGAAAAAAAAAATTCTTACCATTTTGAATCCTTTTCCAAGTTTAGCCTTTTGACACATTTAGCCCTTTGTCCTCAAAATATGTTCCACAAGAAACATTTTGACAATTGTTGAAGTTTTGACTTTCAATGGGATGACATGTACTTGCACACAGAGGAAATGTATCAGGCACAAACAAGTATACAGATGAATCAAAAAACTCATTCAAAATCTTCCTCAGTGCTCATAATTCTCAAATTAACACACAAAATCACAGATTAATTCATTCTTTCACTCAAAATTTTCCAATTATCATCATGGTTTGGAGCTATGATTTGAGACTTTGCACGCATGTTAGCATCATAATGCAAGAATATTGTACAAACAAACGCCGTAGTAGTAGCAGCAAAGACATCGACATCTTAAACCCTAAATCACATGATTTCAAACCTATGTTGTTTCTAATCGAGCAAACACACCAATCGAGCATTCTTTAGTGTTCTCTAAAGTTATATGAAATAATTAATTAGACTAAACACATAAAAAAGAAACGCCCCGATCGATAATTACATGAACCCTAGTTTCTGATTATACCTTTTTGACCGTTGAAAACATTTGAAACATTTAGGGAACGATTAGACAACAACAATGAAGAAATTAGAAACTCAAAATTATGGAAACAATCGAGGATAAAAAATCGTTAGCCTGAATCGTTGAGATTTTTAATTATGTGTGAAACTTGTTGAGAATATTTGTGAAAACATTGATCAGAGCCCGTTTTATTTATTTATTTTTCAAGCAATGTCCTTTTACCTAAGTTTAAGACTTTTGTGAACTTTACTCATTAAAGGTTAATTATTTTTTCATTTGAAGTCTAAACATGGTTAACTTGGAATCCTTGCCGAAAAAATTTCTTTTCTCCCCCTCGAATTAGCATTTATTTTGTGAAACTTTTTTGCACATTTTAATTCGAGAGATCATAGAATTTTTTGAAAATGAGTTTTTAATCCAAATGATGAAGAAACATTTTATCCTTGAAGAATAATGATTAGGTGTGCAAACTTCATGATTTTATGAAAAATTTTCTCCCCCCCCCCCCCCCAAAACATGTTCTGATTTGACAGTGTAGCGCAAAATTTGTTTTTAATGAAGGAACATAGTTTTGAAGATACGAAGTTTGTACACCGAGAAAGAAGCTTTTTTTTGTGGGTTTTTTTTTTTTTTTTTTGATAAAATATTTACAGAAAAGAGTTTGATATTTGACTCTCTTAGTTTTTAAGAAAGTTTTTCTAATCATCTGGAGTCAAACACCACATACCAATATGGTGAACTAAATCAACAAACCTTGATGAATGTAATACCTTTGTAAACAAGTCCGCCAACTGGTATTCAGTACCCACAAACTCCAATTCAATTGTACCCTTCTTGACATGCTCTTTGGTGAAATGGTAGCGGAGAGCAATTTGTTTGGCTTTGGAATGATGAATGGTGTCGCATTAGATTGCAAAAGCACAATTTGAGTCGCAGCACATCAGGATCTTGTCAAATACATAGCCGTAGTCCTTGAGCTATGTTCTTATCCAAATGACTTGAGCATAGCAAGCAGACATGGCTACATAATAAGCTTTTGTTGATGACAGTGATGTACAATCCTGCTTCATTGACTGTATCCCTTTGTAACTAAACAAGATTTGTTGCGAATCACTGTGCCTTCTGCGTCCAGTTGGTTTTTCAAATCCATTTAATTCCAATGATGTGTCGAGGGGTGATGTTGGTAGAACGTATGCATATTAGACGGATCCAAATTGCGAGAAGACGACTCCATTATATCAGGAATGGTTGGAGTCGGTGCAAATGGATTGAAGAAAGTATTTCCATCATAATCTGCAAGTTGTGGTACTGATAGTAGTGATGGATCTTCAGCTGATTGTCTGGAGTTGGAAGTGGTTTGTTCTGCTGTATTTGGAGATTCACTTGGAGGACCGTCTTTCTCAATAGTGGTTGTTGAATATTCTCAGGGTGTGCAGCAGAAATTGGTGAGACCTCTTGAGGACGGTTTTCAATTGAATCATCAAACAGTTGAGCAAAGAGGGTTTCCAATTCCTTGCGGGAGAGTGACAATGGTTCAGCCGAAGTTTCTGGAAAGTTTAGACGATTGATTGCGGGTCCTAAGCTGTTGTGCTTAGAAGCCATTGTTGAAGTGCTTTTCAACGGTTGATTACGGGTCCTAAGCTGTTGTGCTCAGAAGCCATTACTGAAGTGCTTTTCAACGGTTGATTGCGGGTTCTAAGCTGTTGTGCTCAGAAGCCATAACATTAAGCACGGGTCCGAAACTGATTTATTCCGAAGCCATTCCTGTTATACCTAAAAAGAAGAAAGAATAGACAAAACAGAGAACATGGATCCCCAAGTGTAATTGGGTTCCAGATGTTAGAAGCATAAAGATGTAGTGTCAATTATCTTCTTGACACTCGAACACACAATTCTGATGGTTTTCATTCTTGTCTTAGAGGTAGATGTTGTGGAGATCACATTAGTTGTGGTGCAATTGTCTAAAATCTTTCCTGTAGGAATCCACCTAAGACCAATCGTTTTGAAAATTCTACCCGTGGGTACCCACCTAATGTTAGATCTAGGAGATGTTTTCCTTTTAGATGCAGTGGGAGCATCACTTGGTTGAGAAAACCTATGTCCTGTATTGATCCACTTCTTAGGTTTCTGACTTATGACTTTTGGTTCAACGGGTTTATTTGTCTTAGTCGATTGAGCCTTTTCAAGTGAATTTCCTTTTTAAAGATATTTTAAAGCACATACAACATGATTATTTAAGCAAACTACTCTTAGAAGCTAGCCAATTCCTATTAGTTTCTTGAGTACTCTTAGGTTTTGGTTTGCTACTACTAGCAGTGTTCTGCACTACAGTGGAAGGCATCACACGAGGTTTTGAACCTAGAATTCCATCCTTTTGAAGTAGCGCCTTTTTCCTAGCCTTTTCTAGATCATAGTTCGTGTACATGTCATATTTTTCATAAGAATCTTTACTTTTAATGCTCGTTTTAGACACTGTTTTCGAACTAATCCTAGATGAGCTAGGCATAATCACGTGTTGAGATTCAGCAGACACAGATGCATTTTCCTTAGGCCAAGAATGTGGAGTGACTGGTTTTGTCAAATTGTTTTTCTCAACAACTTGGGAGGCAATCCGAGATTTTGAAAATTTAGGTCGTTCAGATTTAAACGCAGTTGGTTGTCTAACCACTGATTGTTTTCTGATATTTTGAGAAGTCGGTTTCCCCAAGATTGATGGTTTTGCAAACTTAGTATCCACACTCTGGCCAGTCAATCTTCTTAATTTGTTTTGAAATGCAGCATGTGCAAACACCTTTGCTTGAATTTGACCTTTTAAAAGCTCATTTTCTTTAACTAATGTATCCACATGTTTACTTTGTTCATTCGAAACTTGACCATTGTTGCCCGAAGTTAAAGATTCGTTTTGCAATTTAAGTTCAAGCGAGATGCAATGTGCCTCTAGTTTTGAAAAATCTTTATGAAACTGGGCAATGGTCGTTTTGAGAAGAATGTTTTCAGACTCAAGAGTTTGATTTGATGTTTTAGTCATTAGATTATCAGGTAAGGACTCAGACTCAAAATGTTTGTTAAGACATTGTACAGCATTCTGGTCAACCTCTCCTTCATTGCTGAAGTTAGGTTGCTCAGATTGTTGTTTCTCATTTGCAGGCATAATTTGATCAATAGTAGATTGTACCTCAACCATTTGCACTTTGTCAAAGTTAGGTTCTGTGTCATGGATGGGTATGACATCTTCCTCATCCATCTGTCCTTTGTCAAAGTTGGACTCTGAGTCATAGAAGGGTCTGTTCTCTGCATAATCTACATCTGTATCATTTCGCAATCTGCTGTTGTCATCCTGCTCTACTGATACTGTCCCATCACTTTCCATGACAACAAAATTTGCTTCCAATACTTTAACCTCATTACCTACATTAACAACATCTGCAGTATTCTCACCATTCCCAACAAACCTTTCAGCTTTCCTTCCTTGTCTATCGACTCTTTCACCTTGCACAACAGATTGATTCTTTGTGTTGGAATATTTGCTGAGGACACGAGCAACAAGTTCGCGGCTTCGATTCAGAATAGCTTCTTCATCATCGTCATTTATTGTGTCACTGCATTTATATGGGCCTGAATCATTCAACTGGAGTTCCTGCATGTCTGCCATTAACATCACATCTATTGTATCAGCTCCCAAATCTTTTGTAATGGATTCTAAATCTGCATATTCATCATCAGATGGAATATCTCCCATGAGAACATGACGAATGAGGGAGCTGTGACTTTGTAGTTGATGATGCTGTTGCAGATGAGAATATTGGTGAGGAAGGTGGTTGGAAGAAGGTACTGTTGCTGATGACTGTTGCTGATGAGAATATTGGTGAGGAAGGTAGTTGGATGAAGGTGATTGAGACATTGTAAATGACATTTCTCTCCCCCTTGATTGTTGCGACGTAATCGAAATAATCAAGTCAAAATGTCACACTCAAGGTCGAAATAGTGATTTCAGATTTTCCCTCCAAAAATAAATTGAAAATTTTTCTCTCTCAAAATTTGAAAAACACTATGAAATGCAATTCTAAGGTCACAGAAAAAATTTGAGTTTTAAAAAATTTTGCCGCCAAAATTTACCGAAAAAATTTGAATTTTGCCCTAAAAATTTGAATTTTGGGCCAAAATTTTCACCGTTATACCAAAATTTGAATTTCGCGTAAAAATTAAACGTTTAGTCTCCTGTAAAAATTATTATTATTATTATTATTATTATTATTATTATCAAGGTTGTCAGGATCGCGATCCTGATCGTAGGATCCTACGATCCTACGATCCTACATATAAAAAACGAGCAAGATCATAGTAGGATCTTAATTCTATCAGGATCGGTATAGGATCGTAGGATCGCACGCAGGATCGTAGGATCGTAAACGATCCGATCCTACTACAAGTCCATGTTTTTATCTCGAGGGGAGCAAGATCGTTGTAGGATCGTAGGATCGCACACAGGATCGTAGGATCGTGAACGATTCGATCCTGCTAGAAGCTTATGTTTCTTATTGTTTTTTCTTTTATCATTCATTTAAATTCATTTATCATATAAAATATTCTATAAAAGTATAAAACTACAACTTTTATACAATAATATATACATTTTCATAGGATCTTACGATCTCGATCCGATCCTACGATCCCGATCTTGTGAAGCCGAAAACGATCCTAGGTAGGATCCCGATCCTGACAACCTTGATTATTATTATTATTATTATTATTATTATTATTTTAAGAAATAGATAGTAAGAAGATGTTAGAAAGAAACTTGTGTAATAATGGATCTTGTAGAAGGTATAGGTTTAGCCAAATCTCGAAAACGTGCACAACTTGTGATTGCGAAACTTGTGACTTAAGTGATCTCGAAACCTGTGACTTAAGTGATTGCGAAAATTTTGGAAACTTGAGATTTCGAAACTTGAGATTGCGAAACTTTTAAGATTGCGAAAATGAGATTGCGAAACTTTGGTAATTTTGAAAACTTTTGATTTCAGTGTTCTTGAAACTTTGTGGCTGCTGGGTTCGTGAAACTTTTGTGAAGGTTGAGTGTTTTCGAAACTTATGAAAGTTTGCAAAAAAATGTGATTTCGAAAAGTAAGCTGTTTTCGAAAAACACAAAGTCACAATACCAAATTTCGAAATTGTCCAATTTCGAAATTCATCCAAAAGTCGAAGTACTTTTCTTTCTTATACAAGAGAGAAAAGACTGAGTTCACGATCCGTAAGTCGAAAGGAAGCACGTTCTGATGATTGCGAAACTTGGGCAGTGAGGGATTGCGAAATTTGGGCAGATTTTTGTTTTCAAAGAAAGCTTGCCAAAAACTCGTTTTTATTTCAAGATTCTTGTACTTCTAGGTATAAAATGATAAGATCTTTAAGAAAGTTGAAAACTTTATAAACTTTTCAAAAATGAAAAAGATTGCGAAAACAAGTACAAAAACCCTAAATCGATTTTTTGAATAAAAGTTTGAAACTTTTTGTTTGTTTTGATTTGTAGAACAAGTTTCTAAGAAAAGATGTGCTAAAAAACTAAGAAACAAACAAGAAAGTACAAAAATTTTAACTAAAAATCGATTTAAAAAACAAGTTTAAGATGGAATTCAATGAAAAAAACAAAACTACACCTTCATATGGCGAATGATACCACTTGTTAGGTTCCCATATTGATTCAACACAAGTAAGAATGAGATAGATATAAGGATGGGATGATTATATGATATGATGAAGAGTAAAAGTGCAAGAGTTTCACAAAGATATCAAATAACCAACCCAATATAAATGAGTACATGAGGTCCTATTTATAGGAGGAGAGCTAGGGCAACACTCCTAGCTTCCATCTTTCTAAATCGAGTGGGCTTTGAGGCCTTTTGGGCTTTTCATAAGCCTTACATACATAAAACATTACTTAATGAATGTAACTAATAACCAAGAAACCTAACATATAATACAAATGACCGAGACTTGATAAGACTAGATAAAATAGTAAAACTTTGTTCCCAACAATCTCCCCCTAAGGGTCGGTCATCTTTTAGATTTGGTAAGAATTTCAAGTCCAAAGAAGGTGCTTCCTTTTAGTTTGTGGGTACTGAATACCAGTTGGCGGACTTGTTAACAAAGGTATTACCTTCATCAAGGTTTGTTGATTTAGTTCACCATATTGGTATGTGGTGTTTGACTCCAGATGATTAGCAAAACTTTCTTAAAAACTAAGAGAGTCAAACATCAAACTCTTTTATGTAAATATTTTATCAAAGAAAAAAAAAACTACAAAAAGAATCTTCTTTCTCGGTGTACAAAACTTCGTATCTTCAAAACTATGTTCCTTCATTAAAAACATATTTTGCGCTACACTGTCAAATCGGAACATGTTTTGAGGGGGAGAAAATTTTTCTCAAAAACATGAAGTTTGCACACCTAATCATTATTCTTCAAGGATAAAATGTTTCTTCATCATTCGGATTAAAAAATTCATTTTTGAAAAGTTCCATGATCTCTCGAATTAAAATGTTTCACAAAATAAATGCTAATTTGAGGGGGAGAAAAGAAATTTTTTCGGCAAGGATTCCATATTAACCATGTTTAGACTTCAAATGGAAAAGTAATTAACCTTTAATGAGTAAAATTCACAAGTATTAAACTTAGGTAAAAGGACCTTGCATGGAAAATAAAACAGGCTCTAATCAGTGTTTTCACAAATGTTCTCAAAAGTTTCACACATAATTAAAAACCTCAATGAATCAGACTAACGATTTTTTTATCCTCGATTTCTTTTCGATCGTGAGTTTCTAATTTATTCATTGTTGTTGTCTTATCATTCCCTAAATGTTTCAAATGTTTTCAACGGTCTAAAAGGCATAATCAGAAACTAGGGTTCATGTAATTATCAATCGGGGAGTTTCTTTTTTTTATGTGTTTAGTCTATTTAATTATTTCATATAACTTTAGAGAACACTAAAGAATGCTCGATTGGTGTGTTTGCTCGATTAGAAACAACATAGGTTTGTAATCATGTGATTTTGGGTTTAAGATGTCGATGTCTTTGCTGCTACTACTAGGGCGTTTGTTTGTTCAATATTCTTGCATTATAATGCTAATAATGAGTGCAAAGTCTCAAATCATAACTCCAAACCATGATAATAATTGGAAAATTTCGAGTGAAAGAATGAATTAATCTGTGATCTTGTGTGTTAATCTGAGAATTCTGAGCACTTAGGAAGATTTAGAATGAGTTTTTTTATTCATCCGCATGCTTGTTTGTGCCTGATGCATTTTCTCTGTGTGCACGTACATGTTATCCCATTGAAAGTCAAAATTTCATCAATTGTCAATATGTTTCTTATAAAACATGTTTTGAGGATAAAGGGCTAAATGTGTCAAAAGGCTAAACTTGGAAATGGATTCAAAATGGTGAGAAACAAATTTTCCAAACTCTACACTCTCGTTTTACTCCGGTAAAGCAAGTGTGGAGACCAAAGCAAAGTCGTACAAAACCTTTCAAATTTTCAAAATATGGAATGCTTTGGCTACAATAAAAGAATGTCTCTAATCTGAACATCCCAAATACGGGAAGGTTTTCATTCATCACAAAATCAAATCTTCAAAAAGAACCCTTGAGGTTCAACTCTAAATGGAAATCTTCTTCTTTAGATTTTAAAACTCAAAAGAGAGACTCCGGGTCTCAAACAACTTTCAAAAGTAAAAGAGTTTTAAATTTCCATTGATTCAACGAGTGTTATTTCAAAGTGATACAAAGATTTTTCAATCCTCGTTGGAATTCTACATCTTTTAATCGGATTGACACAACCTTCAAATGGATTTCAAATTTTGTTTAACAAAGGTTTTCAGTCCTCGAGATTGTTGTCTAATCTGATATTCAAACATTTTTTGTTGTATAATACTTAATTGTGTTTTCTAAAAGCTTGAGCAGAATCATTTCATGAATTTTCCAAAGGTATTTCTTAAATACGATTCAATATTCTGCTCAAGAAGACTATCTCTCGAATAAACTTCATTATTTGAGGGGGAGTATTTTGTTTCAAGAAAACTAATTTTGTATGAAAACAACGACTTGTGCACTCATTTCAGTGTACAACTCGGGTTTCAGAGAAAGGAGAGTGCCTTGCTAAACCATTCTTTAAAACCAAACGTGCACTTTTCCTTGAAAACCAGAAGAAGTTCTCATGCTAAGCTTATCTAAAACTTCTTAATCTTGAGCAAAATTTATTCATAATTTTTCAAAATTTTGCTCAAGATTTTTCAAATCTTTACTCCCCAATTCGCTTCAAAAGTTTAAAATTCTCAAAAATATCTGAGTTTTGAGGGGGAGTATTTCCAAAACTAAATGTTTTGTCAAAATCAAACATTATGGCTTGTGCACACATAACAGTGTACAACCCGTTCTTGTAAAGAAAGGACCCTGAGGTACGCATCAGTGCCTCAATCCTGACATAAGGAGCGAAGGCTTCTTACTTTTGAGTAGCGTTAATCAAACATTTTCTGATTTTCCTAACTCTGCTCAAAAGACAAGTATTTCACCTCAATGAGAAATCACTTGTTGAGGGGGAGCACTTGAAACAAAATCATTGTTCTTGAAATCAAATGTTTTTTTTGATTTCTCCCCATAAGACTCAAAAAGGCATATTTTATTCAAAAGATTGTCAAAAATACCATCTTATATGCCATTTTCGAGGGGGAGAAAATGAAAAGTGATTAAAATATGAAAGTTCAAAGTGCTTAAAGTTGAATATCATGCGAGCTAGACTCAGAATTGACCCAAGAATTGACGAAACTTCAAAAGTTAGTATTCGAAAAGACTTGTCCTCGACGGGTAATAATTTCAAGTTAGTTACTAGAGCTAGTTGTCACCTAAAAGCTGACAATGCATCTCTTTAACTAGCGACGTAAACGTGTCTCGAACAGTACTTGTCAAAGTAGAAAGTAGCAATTCGAGAAACCTTCTTTGGACTTGACCAGGCCGGGTAATAATTTCAAGCTAGTCTAACTAGTGATGTAAACGTGTCTCGAAGTGGTCTAGTTCACTGAAGGTGGATCAATTCCAAAAGGTGCTTACTCCTCCCGCATGTGCAAATTTGTTAAATATTCATGAGCACATGTGAAGGGGGAGTCCTTCTAAAGAAAATCAAAAACTCTCAAAGTGTTACAAAACCTGTCTTGTAATACAAAACACTTTGAGAGATTTTCTAAATGGTTTCAATGGCAATTATAGGATAGTCATGGAGTTATAAGGTGACTAAGGTTAGGAAAAACCGTCCTATGATCCGCCTAAGCCGGAGGGATCTACCCAAGGACATCACCAATAGTTAGAATTAGAAGTCCTTAGGTATGATACGAAAAAAGGAGTAAAGAATGAAAGGAGAAAGAAGGGGTTGAAGAATTAAAAAGAAAAGTAAAGAAAAGGGTGAAAAGAAATAGCCCTCCATATGATCAACCTTAGGGCAGACACCGGGTTCAATTCATATACTACTGGTTGTTGCTAAGGCAACGCCGGTATTGAAGATAAAAGACGTCATGGACCCAGTGACGCACTGCACTTAACCTTCTAGCCACTCAAGTTCTCTTAAAAGAGCTTGTTTCATTCTCACGGGGAACCGATGTAATCTATCAACTTATCTCTTAGAGATGGTTGGTATTGAACCAGGAGACCCCTCCCTAGTCTCCGCATAGGAAACCTAAGTGTGCACTTATTGAGTCTAGAGCCATGAGATTCATCAAAGATCTCTTAGGAACACTTAGAATTTCTACAACTGGTGTTCTGCATCAATGGATACCAGCTGTAAATTATCGAGTCCTTCGCAGATCTTAGCAATCTTCCGAGAACGTTTATGAGAGAATTTACACAAGTATTTCTCAATGATTGAATGGAAATCCTACCAGGGTCAACATCAAACAGCCCTGACAGGTCACTTCGGTAACTCCTTGTGGGTTACGCTTAGTGTTTGCGGTGGTTTCTTAGCGGTCTACAGTCATGGAGTGATCCCCAGCAACTCACCCAGTCATTGAGCTACCTAGTAGGTCTTGTAAGCTCCCTCAGGAGTATCTGACATGGGAACGGCATTTATAAGGGTTAGAAGGAGTCTTCACACTATGCTGTTGACAATCTCTAATTCCTTATATGTAAGTACCGGATGTTTTATTGCTAACTGTCTACACGCAGGTACACATCATCTCCATGGCGACGGATTCCACATGCTCATACATACATCTTGAAGTCATCGAAAGCTCCCTTAAAGGTCAAAGCAACACAAAGTTTAAAGAAAGATTCTACGCCAAAAAGAAAAATCTTCAAAAGTATAAAGACTAAAGATCTATGTCTATGAAAGGGAACTACGTGCATGTATAAGTCAATATTTAAAGATGTATGAGCATGTTGGAATGGTAGACTACTACCACAGACGCGGAAGTGACGATTCGGCAGACAACTTCATAACTTGATCACTATCACAAACAACAATGAACAAAGAACAAAGATCAATGATTGATTCTTATCTCATATTTTGATAGACGTCTAAAGCTGTCAAAGTCAAAGATGAAGAAAAGACAAAGACGTCAAGCAACCGTGATGAAATTCTTACCAAATCTAAAAGATGACCGACCCTTAGGGGGAGATTGTTGGGAACAAAGTTTTACTATTTTATTAAGTCTTATCAAGTCTCGGTCATTTGTATTATATGTTAGGTTGCTTGGTTATTAGTTACATTCATTAAGTAATGTTTTATGTATGTAAGGCTTATGAAAAGCCCAAAAGGCCTCAAAGCCCACTCGATTTAGAAAGATGGAAGCTAGGAGTGTTGCCCTAGCTCTCCTCCTATAAATAGGACCTCATGTACTCATTTATATTGGGTTAGTTATTTGATATCTTTGTGAAACTCTTGCACTTTTACTCTTCATCATATCATATAATCATCCGATCCTTATATCTATCTCATTCTTACTTGTGCTGAATCAATATGGGAACCTAACAGTTACAGATGATTGTATTCGATGTTAGGCTTAAGAAAACTGGTAGACTTCCATTGGTAACTTACTTGAACGTCTTAAGAAACATGATCAGAGGTGTACTATGATTTTTGGTTGTATTTAATGCGTTGGAGAATTCTAATGATCCCATGTTAGGAGCTTCTAACGGCTCGACATAGGAGTGAAGTAGGATCCTATAGAGTTAGGGAATATTGTACACGGCCCTATGACTAGTATTAAGAAATATGACCCGTCATCCATGCAATTGTAACAAGCTATCAACCTGTAAAAGATATCTAGGGAGTAATGAAACCTAAGTAAACACAACTTTTCCTATCATTGTTTACACCACATTAGTATAATTAGTTTTATTTTCATTTCTTTTATTTTATTTTGATTGCATCTTTAGATAAATTGGGTTAGTTGGCTAGCAACTAATTCTGCTCACTCCTTCAAAACCCGAGATTTTACTTGCTTTCATAAAAATATAAAAAATACAAAAAGAATCATCCCTCACCTCTAGACTTAATTTAAGAGACTTTCTAATCCTATCAACACTATTCCTGAGTTGAACGATCAATCCCCCAGTACTTGTCACTATACTATACTACAACGATCAGGTACACTGCCTGGTGGGGGTTGCAAGCTTCTCGAGATCCCTTGAGAGGTAAAACCTTTTGCAAGGTTGCAAAACCACGCATCACTATGCATTTATACCGAATGATACATGGTATCTTCACATTCCTAGGGTCACCTCTCTTAATTTTAGGGTTAATCATAACAAAAGGAGGCCGAGGATTATCAATGAGATTATTATAATAAGCGATTTCCTCCTTAGTGGGATATAGATTGAAATAATCATCATCTAAATCCTCCTCTTCTTCTTCCTTAACATCTTCTATAATTACCAAGTCATTGGATTCTAGTTCCTTATCCAAGTCCATGGCTATTGCTAGGTCATTAAGCACATAATCAAGCTCAATATCAACCAATCTATTGAGTTCTCTAAGTTCCCTAATCTCATTCTCGATCTGTTCACGAAACAAAGCGACTTCGCTAGGTGAAAGGGGTGGATTCGCGTTTTCCATAGTAGCTAACGGAATAGTCAATGAGGATTGTACGAACAAACACACAAAGAAAAGATAGACTAAAGAAAACCTATAAAAATAATAATAAAAATCTTACTAGAAAGGAATCTAGCAATAGACCTAATAAAAAGAAATTTCAACCTAGACAATAACTATTCCCCGGGCTACGGCGCCAAAAACTTGATGCGTGGTTTTGCAACCTTGCAAAAGATTTTACCTCTCAAGTGATCTTGAGAAGCTTGCAATCCCCACCAGGCAGTGTACCTGATCGTTGTAGTATAGTATAGTGACAAGTACCGGGGGATTGATCGTACAACTCAAAGAATAGTGTTCGCTAGGGTTAAAACTCAACTAAACTAGGTCTAGAGGTGAGGAATGATTCTTTTTGTATTTTTATATTTTATGGAGGCAAGTAAAAATCTCGGGTTTTAGAAGAATGGGCGGAATTAGTTGCCAGTCAACTAACCCAAATTACTACAAATGCAAACAAAATAAAATAAAATGACAATAAAGTAAATATGGAGAAAACAATAATAAGAGAAAATGTGTTTACTTAGATTTCACTACTCCCTAGCTATCTTTTACTGGTTGATTAGTTTGTTACAATTGCATGGATGATGGGTTATATTCCTTAATACCATTCGTAGGGCCGTGTACGATCTTCCCTAACTCTATAAGCTTCTACCTCTTCCTATGTCGAGCCGACTACTAGCTCCTAACATGGGCTCATTAGTAGTTACCTATGCATTAAATATAACCAATTTATCGTAGTACACATCCGATCATGTTTCTTAAGACGTTCAAGCAAGTTACCAATTGAAAGTCTTCCAGTTTTCTTAAGCCTAACATCGAAATCATTAATCCACAACAATTATAAACAAACAACCAACCAATAATCAATATCTAAGTTTCATTACATCTAAGCAAACACAAAGAAAACCTAGCCTAACATGTTAAAGTGAAGACAAGCATAGTATAGAATCAAACAACACATAGACATATTGAATGATTATTGGAAAACTTATCTTCAATTAAACATGGATGAAACAAGGGTTTTAAACCCTTAAAAATAAGGTGAAATTCGTCTAGGGTTTCTCCTCTCAAAGTTGCACCCCAATGAATGAAAAATCAAAAACTATATATAGAGATTTGAGTCTGACGGCGTCAAGAGTAAATTCTGACGCCATCAACTCGCCGCTATAAATATTATCGTATTGCCTAGATCCAATTCTGACACCGTCATGTGTAAACTCCTTCTTGGCCGTCTCTTGCATTTTGTATGTGACGGCCTTGGTGACGCCGTCATGTGTAAATCCTTCAAAAAAATTCTGGCGCGTCACGTGTAACTTGATTATCCACCTTTTTGTCAAAGGGTGACGGCGTCATAAGCAAATCCTGATGCCGTCAGGTACTGTTTTCAGCATGAATTTGAGACTTTGTCGTTTTCTTCACTTTTTTGCTCCAAAAATGTCCAAAATGCTTCCTTTTCCAGATTTATTCTCAAAAGTACCTAAAATGACAAAAGGAACGATTTAGGGCAATATTTAATCAAATAATCTCGAATTTGGGCTTAAATGACCCCCTAAAAGCGGTATACTTTTCGCCTTATCAATTAGTGGTCACTCTTATAATATCTCTCTCAATGACTTTGCTTGAGTCCTAGGTGTTCCGAATTATGGTACTTGTCTCTATTCGGACAAACACTCTCTCTCAATTCTTGACTCGGTCATTGATCGCATCCATCCTTATGATACTCCTCTTGTATCTAAAGATGCCATTCGTGATCATCTCTTTGTTAGGACCTCCAACACTAGAAGAACTAGTTCGGGAAATGAGGTTGATAAGGACCCTTATGGAATGGAACTCAACGAGCTTAAGCCTCAATTCATGAAGTGGGAGGAAGTTATTAGAGCCAACATCATTAGCACTATAGGGAATAGGGATCACATCAATCTTTGCCTTTGCTATATGCTCTACTCTGTGTCCGTGCGACAACCCTTCAACTTGGCTTACTACGTAGCCAAAAGGATGGCCGACATTCCCATTCAAGGCACCACCGCTATGCCATATGGAATGCTCTTGATTCGTCTTTTTAGACAATTTGCTCCAATTCCTCCAACTTCAAGTAGTCTTCGTCTTGATTACTCTCTCATCCCACATACCTTTGTTCAACTTAGTGACAAGAGAGTATCCAAAGCCCAAGGGAAACGTCCTCATCCTCCTACTTCCTCATCATCATCATCAATGAGTGAAGACGACAACTTACCCAACTCTAGGATTCCTCCTCTAGAATACCTCTCACAACTTCCAAGTATTCCAAATGAGTCCGACGAGTTCAAGCAAAGGAAGGGGTTGTTCAAGTGCTTAGGGAGGTTCCTTGGAAAGCTCAACAAGAAGATAGATCGTCAATGAGTGCGGGGTTTAGGGGGTGTTTGGCACAACGTGCCTTTCGAATAATTTGGTTGTATTACAATATGTTCTATGGATTTATGTACTCGTAGGGATATTATGTTATGTTTAAACTATGTATGAACTAACATGTATGCAGGTATACAACATTTGGGATGTTGTCAAATTTTCAAGTTTATGAAAATTTCACCAAGTATAGTGAAATTCGCTAGCCCCCGGTCAAAGTCTATCGGTAAGAATGTTTCCATATTCATTTTTGCATTTCCTAATCAGATATAGCCCTAAGTTTATGTTTTAGGGATTTTCAGAAAATTTGGAAAACGTCTCGACCTTTGTACAACTATTCTATAAATTTTCCAGCTTTGGCGGATCTGGCGGAACCAAAAATTGGGTTCCGCCAGTGCATTTTCTGGGTAAACCCAGGTTTGGCCCAACGGAACCGGCGGAACCAAAAAAAGGGTCCCGCCTGTGTATTCGTTTGGTTCCGCCAGCACCTGCAGAAATTTTTCCAACTTTTCAAAATTTCGACTTCTAAACTACATCAAATCATCCTTTTTAGTTAGAAACACATTTCTTATTAGTTGTTAAGTGCATTAAGACCTTTTTTAGTCACTAGAACCAATAGGAAACCATTTCCCGCCAAAAATCAAATTCAACCATAACTAACTCAAGGATCCCTTCTGCATCAAGCAACGAATCCTCCAAAAGGTTCCTTGGAATCCATGGAACTTCTGCTCTAAATCATTTGACTTGACCACATAGCATTTAGTGCATATCTTGGTCTTCTTACCCCTACCATTTTCCATTGGATTGACTTCCAATGATATGACAACCTTCATAAACCATCCAAATAATTAGAAACCTCAAAATTTGTATGGTAGAACATCAAATCCAAACACTCCTTTCAACAATTCTTCAACTCTATAAATTTGACCATCTTGGAATACTTTCAAATCACACCATCACCATCACCATCACAATATCTCATCTTAAGCTTCTAAACCACCATTTTGACCATGACAAAGTCAACAAACTCCTCTCCACCATCAAGACCTATTAGAAGAACCGCTAGGATTAGTGTCAAACTGTGTTGTTTCAACACCATATCAACTTAAGTTCCTCATCTTTGGATGAATCACCACTCATAATCTCTTCACCCATCAAAGATGAAAACTTTCTCAACCTTGCTACTCCTACACCATCACCAAGGCTTCACAATGTGATCACCACTCCACCACCAACAATAACACCTAGTGATCCAACTCCACCACAAGCTCCAACTCAACCATCCAAATCTCCATCACCACCCAAATCACCAAAGCTTGAACCAATGGAGCTTTTTGGCACTCCACCAACATCGCCACATCCTTTCTTGAAAGACTTAGATGATCTTCCACCTAGATCAACCAATCCACCTCCATTGCCTTTGTTTGGCTCAATTGAACGAATGGCAAACCATCAACCACGGGCATTCTTTGAGCCCAATGAACCGTTTGAACAAGAACCACCACCACAGCAAGATCCTCACCAACAAAAACCATTGTTGTTTCACCCCATCTTTAAGGATATCCATGGCCCTCTCTATAGAGAAGCCAACTTTGAACACCATGATCCACCATCATCTCAAGCATCTCAACCACCATCTCAATGTCAATCCCAACACTTTGAGTCTATCTTTCCCTCATATGAGGAAATAGAAGCCTCGTTGTAGAACAACCCTCTCAACACCCATGAGGAGATCAATGATCGCCTCAAAAACCTTTATGCTTTTAAAAGCATGGTGGACTCACATCTCCATCAAGCAATGGAGTTTCAAACCACCTTGCTCTCGTCCATTGCCAACCCCACCTCATCTCAACAAACCGCCAATGTTCCACCACCACCACCATCAACCAATGATCACATCCTACCCAATCCTCACCATGGGTGCTCACATTATGAGAGGGCGGCAAAAATAAGTGAAAGCATTAAGGTCATGCTTCACCAAGTACAAGATGAAACCGCTTTGCTCTCCAACACATTCTAGAGTGACTAGATGCTCTTTCTCACCCAAACCAATCCTAGAGTGTATATTTAGAGGCTTTGCCCCAAATTAAGACTATGTTGGGTCGTTTCCTTTTAAAGATGTAGGATTTTATTCTCTTTTATTTTTTCCTTTTTGCTTTTTTATTTTTAGAAGTAGGACGTTAATTTTTCTATTTCTTGTCTTTGACTTTTAGGAAAGTCAAATTTTACTAGAAATGAAATCGGTTCTACTATTTTGTGTGCATTGTTGGTTGACCTTTTAGTTGTTGTGATTGTGATATGCTTGCCTATCTTCTCATAACTTGTTCTGGCTGCCTTATTTCTCACTTTTCTATTTCGACAACTAACTCTTTCTCGTAGGTTCAAAATCCATGCTTCCAACTCTTGGCACCCCAACTAGGGGGAGTATTGTCCAAGGGGGAGCACTTAGCTTGCATCATTCCGCTACGCAACTCTTCTTTTTGTTTCGACAAAAAGGGGGAGAAAAACATATTTAAACTTAAACTATTTCTCATCATTCTAATTAAACAAGTTTAAATATATATTTTTAAAGACTCAACACTATAGTTAGTGATTTGCTTTAAAATAAAGTTTATGTTTTGTCCTCAACAAAAATGGGGAGATTGTTAATACAAATATTGCCTAAAAAGTTATTTATATTTTACGATCTTTGCTAAATTTTGTTAACGACAAAGTGTAAACTTTAATTTTTAGCAAAACATGAATATAGCTTAAGTCTTTCATAACTAGACTTTATTTCATTTAAACATTACATTTGCTACATTTACATTTCATATCAAACATAACATTTTCATATTCTATAAATAGAAAATGTTGTATGACATCATGGCATGCATCATGTGTAATCTTAGAAAGATTTCCAAAATTTCTAAGTTGACTTTTGGAAAGATCTCTTATACTTTTGGAAAGATTCTTACTCAAACTATCTTGTAGTTGACTTAAAGGATCTTGATTAGACTTGCATAGATATGGAAAGATTTCTTGAGTGTTTGACTGTCAGGCCTGGCGGAACCCTTTGGGTACAAGGGCAGAACCCTTGTTTTGGTTCCGCCGGATCCGCCAGCCTATTGTCTTGGTTGGCTATAAATAGCAAGCCACACTCAAGAATTCCTTCATCACTTCTCATTATATTTTACACATACATTCTCATTACATTCATCTAACTCATTAACATTTTATTTGTGTGAGATCTTTTGTAGCAAAGAAGATCACAAGTTCATATCGAAAGTTACAAGTCTCAACTTAATGTTGCAAGTCTTGTTAGCTTAGCATTGTGTAAACTTGTATAGTTTACACTTCATTTGATTATGTAATTTCAGTAGTGATCGGTTAGTATTTTAGTCCTTAAAATACATAGTGTGATGGGAGTGGTTGTACCTTTGTAAAAGAACTTGACATCTAGCTTTGTGTCGGTAATCTTGTGTAAGCGACGTGAAAGGTTTTCTCCGCCAGTGAAAGGAGCTTGTTGACTAGTGAAAGAAACTCTCGAGTTGGATACACGGGGTGTGGAGTAGGGCAAGGAAAAAGAGTCCTTGTAGCTGAACCACGATAAATATTCATGTTGTGGTTTGATTGTTTCTTACTTTACTCTTGTATATTACTTATCGTTTAGTAATTACTATTATTAGTTACACGTAAAGGTTTCAAAGTTAATCAGGTTAAAAACATGTAAACTATTTGTTGGGTTTGAAAGTGCTGCTTGAAGAAATGCTGATGAGTGAAACTGCTGCTAATGATAATGATTCTGCTGCTGTCATTGAAAGTGCTATTGGAAATACTGCTAGTGGAATCTACTGCTGAAGAGATATGCATGTACACGTCTAGAAAAATATAGAATAGATTATCTGTATATTATATACGTCTAGAATATTCTTATCTTGTGTAGAAAGGTATTGTAAATCTAGTAGGACTCCTTGGCCTATAAAAGGAGAATCCTAGGGTTAGTTTATGTATGTATTATCATTCACTTCAAGGTTGTAAAACCCTAGCATTGTCGAGTGCTCGTATTAATAATATTGAAGTGTTGAAAGTGAATCATTATTCTTCTTAAGTTAAGCTTTTATATTCCGCGTATTAGCTTAAGTATTTAATCAAGTTAACTTCTATATAAGATCGTTTAAGCTCAACTGGGATCAACAAGTGGTATCAGAGCTTGTGATCTAGAAGTTATTATCAAGAAGATTTTTGTTTCTTAAGAGTTTGATGTTCCAAATCTATTACTAAGATGGGTGATGAAACTCATATGGTTACTGCTTCAAGGGTGCCCATGCTAAATCCTTCTGAGTATGAGCTATGGAAGAGAAGAATTAGACAGTACATTCGCATGATTGATTTCAACATGTGGAATGTGATTGTTAATGGTGATTCTGTACCAGAGAAGAGTGCTGATGGTAAGGAGATACCAATTAAGTCTGCTGAAGCTAACTCAGTAAGGAAGATGGAGATCAAGGCTCATAGTATTCTCTTAATGGGAATACCCAATGAATTTCAAATGGACTTTGATGACTGTGAATCAGGAAAAGCTTTGATGGATGCTATTGAATTCAGGTTTGGAGGGAATGATGCTACTAAGAAATCCAGGAAAAACATGCTGAAGCATCAATTCGAGAACTTTACTGCTGAAAGTGGAGAGAAGATAATTGGCACTTACAACAGGCTAAATCAATTTGTTAGTCATTTAAAGCTTGTTGGCTATGCTGTTCCACAAGAAGATGTAAATCTCAAGTTTTTAAGAAGTCTTACACCTGAATGGAGTATGCACACAGTTGTTTGGAGGAACAAGCCTGACTTTGAAACTATGAGGTTGGAGAGTCTCTACGACAACTTAAGGGTGTATGAATCAGAACTGACTACTGCATCTACTTCATCCTATGGTGCCCAAAATCTTGCCTTTATATCCTCAAAAGGGAAAGGATCTCAAGAATCTCACTCTACTGCTTATGGAGTATCTGCTGCTGATGGATCTGCTGCTAGTTCAAATGATAAGATTTCCACCAGTGATATTTCTTTGTGTGCATTCTTGGCTGATCTTACAACTACAATAAGGTCACATGTCATCAATCAAGATATGGATCAGATTGATCAAGATGATCTTGAAGAAATTGATCTTAAATGGCAAATGGCCATGCTGACCTTAAGGGCAAGAAAGTTTTGGAAGAAGACAGGAAGAGAAGTCAAGTACAAGGCTAAAGAAAGTCCAGGATTTGACAAGTCAAAGATAGAGTGCTACAACTGCAACAGGAAGGGGCATTTTTCCAGGGAGTGTAGATCCCCAAAGAAGAATGCTGATGTTTCAAAGAAGACTGCTGAAGAGTCAAAGACTGCACTTGTATCTTGTGATGGACTGGGAGATTATGATTGGAGTGATCTGGCTGATGAAGAACCAAATTTCTCTTTGGTTGCTGCTGCTCAACCCAAAGTGCATAACTTTGCACTTATGGCTCTGACTCTGAGGTATCCAATGATTCAGACTTATTTGTGTGTTCTTTTAAATCTTGTGCTGACACTATAGAAGAACTTAAGTCTAGGAATGAGAGTCTAATTAAAGAAATTGAACACCTAAAACTTGATAACTTAGGTTACAAAGTAGGTATTCAAAATGTTGAAAGAAGGTTAGAATATCTCAAAGAGTGTGAGAAAGAATATGTAGATCAGCTTAACCTCAAAGATATAGAGATTTTTAAGAAAAATAGTGAAGTTGAAGTTCTTAAAAATAAGTTAGAAGAAGCTGAAAAAGAAAAAGAGGCAGCTCTTGCTGATAAAGATAAACATGTAGTAAGAGTACAAAAACAACAATATGCTTCTGACTTGGTTCATAAGTCTATTGAGAATACCTTGATGAGGAAAGGTTGTGGAATTGGATATAATGAAGTGGCTCCTCCAGCCAAAAGTGCTTTTGCTCCACAAGGAAAAGAACTATCCTTCATTAGTGAGCTAGACATTGAAAAACATGTAGGTGAATGTAGCACAAGTGTTTTAGAAACACCTAAGGTTGAGGTTAGAAAATTTCCTGAAGCTCCTACTATAGAAGAATGGTATTCTGATAGTGATAGTGATGAGGAACAGGTTAAACCAAAACAAAGTGTGAAAAAGGAAGAAATTCCTACAAAGTTTAAACCTAAAATGGAACAGGTTAAGTTTGTTAAACCTGTGTTAGGAAACAACATCTCTAGGAAATTGGTAGCGTACAATGAGGTACCTAGAGAACAAATGGAAAGCTTTATCCATAATAAGCCTAGGGGTAACCAGAGAAACTTTAACAACCTAGTTTCACACAGATTAGGTAATCAGTTTCAATTGCAAAAGAAGGCTTGTTATAAGTGTGGTAGCTTTGACCATTTGATTGCTAGATGTCCAGAACACCAAAAGCCTGTTTGGAATCAATACACTAGGGTGAATCACAAATATGTAACCAAACAAACTCACCCACATCCTAATAGGAATATGGTTCCAAGAGCTGTGTTATTGAGATCTGGTGCGACTAGATCTATTTATACTGCTAAAACAAATGGTGTTTTCAAAACCACAACTGGTTCTTCTACTGGCTCTACTGCTAGTAAGCATTTTGCTGCTAGTATGCACTCTGCTGCTAGGAAACAATCTGCTTCCAGTACAAAACTTTCTACTTCTGGGCCAAAAGTTTTAACAAATACAGTTGTTGGTAATCACTTTTATGCTGTTAAGGCCTCAGCTTGCTGGACTTGGAAACCAAAATCTAATGTTTCAAACTCTATTTCCAAGAATAGTAGTGCATCAAGTGATTTAAAGAAATTTAATTATGTTGATGCACAAGGCAGATCCAAGTCAATAATGGCTTGGGTCATCAAAAGAAACTAATGTTTCTACTTTTCATGTGTAGATCAATCTACTGTATGAGCTTAAGGATATGGTTATTGTTGACAGTGGATGCTCTGGACACATGACAGGAGATGTGTCTCAACTTGAAGACTTTGAGGCATTTGATGGTGGTTATGTTGCTTTTGGGAATGATCTAAAAGGTGGAAAGATTGTTGGAAGTGGAACTCTAAAAACTGGAAATTTAGACTTTGAGAAGGTGTTTCTTGTGAAAGGACTTAAGTTTAACCTTTTTAGTGTCTCACAAATGTGTGACAAAAAGAATTTTGTTCTTTTTACAGACACTGAGTGTATGATCCTTTCTCCTGATTTTCAATTTCCAGATGACACATCTGTGATTTTGAAGGTCCCTAGAACTGAGAATATATACAGTGACCATATTAAGAACATTGTTCCTAAGAGGGCTCCGAATTGTCTAATTGCAAAAGCCACTGTTGATGAGTCCAAATTATGGCATAGAAGACTGGGACATCTGAACTACAAGACTATGAACAAATTGGTAAAGGGAAATCTTGTCAGAGGGATGCCTACAAAGATTTTTGAGAACTGTGAAACTTGTGTTGCCTGTCAAAAGGGTAAACAACACAGAGTTTCTTTCAAGTCCAAGTCTGTGAACACAAATACTGAGCCATTACACTTGCTACACATGGATTTATTTGGGCCTGTATTTGTAAAAAGCTTGAATAAGAAGTCATATTGTCTTGTTGTCACAGATGACTTTAGCAGGTTTACTTGGGTATTCTTTCTAGCCACTAAAGATGAAACTCCAGAAATACTCAAGGCATTCATTACAAGAGTTGAAAACCTGCACAATCACAAGGTGAAGATAATTAGATGTGACAATGGTACTGAGTTCAAGAACAGTGTGATGAATCAATTCTGTGTGGGGAAAGGAATTCTTAGACAGTATAGTGTAGCAAGAACACCACAACAGAATGGTGTTGCTGAAAGAAGAAACAGGACACTCATTGAGGCTGCAAGAACTATGTTATCTGATTCAAAACTACCTGTACCTTTTTGGGCTGAAGCTGTGAATACTGCATGCTTTGTGCAGAACAGAAGTAAGGTAGTCAAGCCTCATAACAGGACTCCATATGAGTTATTCCATGGAAAGAAGCCAATGATTGATTTTCTCAAACCATTTGGATGTCCTGTTACTATTTTAAACACTAAGGATCAGCTAGGCAAATTTGATGAAAAAGCTGATGAAGGAAATTTGGTTGGTTACTCTGTAAATAGTAAAGCTTTCAGGGTATACAATAAGAGAACCAAACATGTAGAGGTGAATTTGCATATTAAGTTTTCTGAGAACACATCTAATCCTGAAGGGAAAGGACCAGAATGGCTTTTTAATGTTGATATGCTAACCAAAACAATGAATTATGTACCAGTTATTGCTTGTGTTGACACTAACAAACCACAAGAAGAATTTGTTTTGGTTGAAAAATTGAAGGTTGGTCCTACTTTGCTACCTTTTCAGAAAGATCAAATTCCTTATGAAGATGCTGTTTCTCAAGAGAAACCTAAGAAAACAGAAGAAGGTATTGAAATACAAATAGAAGCAGAAAAAGTAACTAATGGGGTTCCCAAAGTGGTTGTTGATGTCTCTCCTACAAGGCCAGAAGACTCTACTGCTGACTTAGAAGACTCTACTGCTAAGCCAAAAGATGCAACTACTGCTCCAACAAATTCTGCTGCCAAGCCAAATGAACCTACTTCTTCACACGGGTTTCCTACATTGGACAATCAGGATGGAACTTTTGATTATCCAAAATATCCTGATGATCCAAATATGCCTCCTCTAGAAGATATCTATTATGATACAGATGATGAAGCTCTTGATGGCAATTTATTTGGTGCTACAACTGACTTTACTAATTTGGAACTCAATATTCCTGTTAGTCCTACTCCTACAACAAGAGTTCATAAAGATCATCCTAAAGAGCAAATTCTTAGTGAACCTACATCATCTGTTTAAACAAGAAGAATGACAAAAGAGCTTCAAGATCTAAAACATCAAAGTTTCTTTGCAAGATCTCTACATCAAAGAAACAGTCACAAAGATCTTCAAAATTGCTTGTTTGCTTGTTTTCTATCATAAATTGAACCAAAGAATACTTACAAAGCCTTACAAGAATCTAGCTGGGTAGAAGCAATGCAAGATGAGCTTCTGCAATTCAAGCTACAAGAAGTATGGACTTTGGTTGATTTACCAAATGGCAAAAGAGTGATTGGAACAAAATGGGTATTTAGATGCAAAAGAGATGAAAGAGGCATTGTGATTAGAAACAAAGCAAGGTTGGTTGCTCAAGGATACACACAACAAGAAGGTCTTGACTATGATGAAGTATTTGCTCCTGTAGCAAGAATAGAAGCAATTAGATTATTCTTGGCTTATGCTTCATACAAAGATTTTGTGGTGTATCAAATGGATGTAAAGAGTGCTTTTCTGTATGGGACTATTACAGAAGAGGTTTATGTGTCTCAACCACCAGGCTTTGAAGACCCTGATCATCCTGATAAAGTTTACAAGGTGAATAGAGCAATGTATGGATTACATCAAGCTCCTAGAGCTTGGTGTTATCCCCTGTCAACATACTTGTTAAGCTTTGGGTTTAGTAGAGGAAAGATTGATAAAACTCTGTTTCTCAAAAGACAAAAGGATGATATTTTGCTGGTTCAGATCTATGTTGATGACATCATCTTTGGGTCTACTAACAAAGCTATGTGAGTTAGTTTTGAGAAGCTTATGAAGGACAAGTTTGCTATGAGTTCAATGGGAGAACTTACCTTCTTCTTAGGTCTGCAAGTTACACAGAAAGAAAATGGTATATTTATCAGTTAGGATAAGTATGTCAATGACATTTTGAAGAAGTTTGGATTTGAAGATGCTAAGCCTGCCAAGACTACCATGGATACCAATAAACCATTGCTGAAAGATGAATATGGAAAAGAGGTGGATATTCACTTGTACAGGTCTATGATTGGCTCATTGATGTATCTTATAGCATCAAGGCCTGATATCATGTTTGCTGTATGTGCTTGTGCAAGATTTCAAGTGTGTCCAAAGGAATCACATCTCAATGCAGTGAAGAGAATTTTTAGATATCTGAGGCATCAACCAAAATTGGGCCTTTGGTATCCTAAGGATTCACCTTTTGATTTGGTTGCATATTCAGATAGTGACTATGCTGGAGCTTCTTTGGATAGAAAGTCTACAACAGGGGGTTGTCAGTTTCTTGGAAGCAGATTGGTGTCATGGTAATGCAAGAAGCAAACAGTGGTGGCTAATTCTACAACTGAAACTGAGTATGTGGCTGCTTCAAGTTGTTGTGGACAGGTTCTATGGATGCAGAATCAATTATTGGATTATGGGTACAATTTCATGAATACCAAAATTCATATTGATAACAACAGCACACTATGCATAATTAAAAATCCTGTTTTTCATTCTAAAACAAAACACATTGAGATAAGACATCACTTTATAAGGGATTGCTATGAAAAAAAGTTGATTCAAATTGTTAAAGTTCATACTGATAATAATGTTGCTGATCTTCTCACTAAACATTTTGATGTGGGGAGGTTTCAATTTTTAATTGCAAACATTGGTATGATCAATCTTTGAAAAACTTATCTCTTTGTTTTTGTAAAAGTATGTAATGGTATTGTGCTGCTTGTTACTCTGCTGCTTATCTTAAAGCATATGTTTGTGATGGAATGTACTATGCTGCTATTTCTAACTCTACTGCTAGTACATGTGCTTGTTTGTTTTATGGTGTTTGGTCTAATATTTTGCAGGTACACGACTAATGTTAGTTGATGATTCACAAGGAATTAAAACAAGAAAGTAACACATCTTTCATTCATCACTAACTGAGTACATTTGATCAAACATCCAAAGAGAACAACAAAGGATGGTATCAAAAGACTATCATCTACAACTACATCATTTCCTAGGGCATGGAAGCCCAAGAACAATCTCTCTTTCCTTAGGGAGAGGAGGGTTTGTCTTCTTTGTCTTCTTTATCTTGCTGGATGTCGTGGATCTTGGCCTTGATGACTGTGGCCTCTCAGGAGTAGAAGGTGGTACATTTGGAGGCTCATCCTCATCAGAAGAAGTGTAGATGAAGGGTGAAACAAGATGATGCACAGGGGATGGTGGCCTGACAGGGATCCAAGCTGGGTCTTCTGATGATTCTGAAGACGATGGAGACTTGGGGAACAACACAGCTTTACCCCTGGAAGTGCTTGAGGTTTGATTCAAATTGAGGAGATCTTTGAAAACAAGGATATCATACTTTCTCTTTCTGGCTTGCTCCTTGGTTCTACAACCATTGTGAGGAGGACGGAAGGGAGGTACATATGTTTCAAATGGTGATTCATCTTCAGAAGAAGAATCGGATGATATGTTGATGATTTTGGGTGAAGATTTCATGATGATTTGGTTTGATTTGGTTGATTGGAAGTTTTTATTACGATTAGGGTTTGATTATGATGATTTAGGGAAAATATTTCATACGCTTTTATAGGGATTACGGAGTATCATCGCCTTAATTGCTAAGGATCCTTGACTTTTTGACCAAGCTTGTTTAGTCAACTCTGCTGGTGGTTTATTTCACTCTGCTGCTAGTTATATAACTCTGCTGCTAGTGTTATTGTGATGCTACGGTTGTAAGTGTGAGGGTGGGATGTGTAACTTCTTTCAATCAGTTTAAAACCTAATTGGACTTCATAATTGGTTTTTCCATGTTCCAAATTTAAGTTATCACAAACCCAAACACTCTATTACTCTCAAAGTCAATAATCCCCAATTCCCTAAACCCTAATTCATGGATTGCACGCGTACCTGGGCAGAGAATCACAACAGTGTTGCTCTTTTGGATGAAAAGTTGGTTCCTGAAGGTTTCACAGATATGGTAAAATTTCTGAATGCTACTTCTCTTAGGTATGCACTCACTGTGAACCCTACTATATTTGCTTCCTACATCAAACAGTTTTGGCTTACTGCTAAAATCAAAACTATGAATGAGGAAATATATGTTAGTGCTTTAGTAGATGGGCAAAAGGTTAGTATCACTTAATCATCTATAAGGGAATCTCTTATCTTAAATGATGAAACAGAGACTACTTGTCTTGCTAATTCTGCTATTTTTGCTGGTTTAAAAACTTTGGGATATGAGGGCAAGCATAACAATTTAAAATTTCAAAAAGCTCTCCTCTGTCCTCAATACAAGTTTTTGGTACACACTCTCCTTCATTGTTTGAGTCCTAAAACTTCTGGGTGGCATGAGTTTAGTGCTACTATTTCTTCTGCAATGGTATGCTTAAGCACAGGTCAAACATTTAATTTTTCAAAAATGATTTTGGAGGGGATTGCTAAAAGTGTTAAAGAGTCTGGTTCTTATTTGCTTTATCCAAGATTTCTCCAGCTCTTTATTGTTAACCAACTTACAGATTTTAGATCCCATGCTGGTTATTATGATGCTCCACAATTAGTTTCAAAAACTCACTTTCTTGGTTAAGCATGGAAAAAGTTTTTCAGGCACACATACAGATCTTACACCTCATATGAGGCAAGTTGTGCAAAATTATCAGGGTGAAGGATCAGGAAATCCCACTGATTCCCATCACACGCCCACTTTTCAGACATCTGTTACTCAACCCACAATACACTATACCCATAGGAATCATAACAAGAACACTAATCTACCTCAGGATGGTGTTAGGATGGCTGTACCAGATGAGGCTATCCAAGGTGTTGGTGTGGACATGTTGGCAAGGGCTGTCACTACTGCTACTAGCTTAGAAGTAGAGCAGGACAATGATAACATAATTAAGACCCAACCCAAGGCAACATCTAGTGAGGACGGTTCTGATGAATCTGAATCCAATGATGGTAACCCTAGCCAATTGGAAAACATAGGGGGCTCAGATGATCAAACTAGGTTTGATACTGAGTTTATGTCCCAAGATTCACCTCTCGGACCAGGTCACACAGGTCAAAGTGATGAGGACAGGACAGTGACAAATGAATTGACGGATGATATTGCACATAATGCCAATGTCAATGATTCACCTCTCGGACCAGGTTACACAGGTCGAAGTGATGAGACTAGTATGAAACTTATTAAGAAATTGATGGATACTTGTACCAATTTGGAGCTGAAGTGTGATACTTTGGAAGAAAGAGTTCTTGGTCTTTCCACTGTTGTTGATGGACAAGGCAAGTTGATTACAAAATTAAGAAAGAAGATCCAAAACTTAAGGAAATCAAGATCTTCAACCTCCTTAAGAAGATTGAAGAAAGTGGGTATTTCTCAAGTTGTGAGTTCCTCTGAACAATCTAATCCTTTGGAAGAGGATGCTTCCAAACAGGGGAGGATTAATCCTGATCCTGAACTTAAGAGGGGAAGAATAAATTTTGATCAGTTATTTCAAGAACTTGATGATCAAGATGCAATGGGTTCAGGGGAGGCTAATTTGAAGAATGCTGATAGTGCTCAAGTCAAAGAAGTTCAAATTGCTGATAATATGGAGGTGGAGAGTTCTGATAATGTGGATAGTTTGGTGATTGCTGATAAATCAGGTAATGAGGTTGTAATGGAAGAAGTGGCTTCTATTCAAGAAAGTGTGGTGGAAAAACTTAAAACTTTGGAGCCTGAACACTTAGTGAAGGCAATAGGGATAATAGGTGATGCATTAAAGACTTTGGGTGATTTTGTAACTAAAGAAGTTGATGATGCTGCTGCTATTGGAAACAAGACTGCTGACTCTGCTGCTGCTGACACTACTGCTATGGATTTAGCTGATCCTGCTGCTAGTGAAAAGGTTAACTCTGCTGATGCACAAGACTCTGCTGCTGGGTCTAGTGACAATGCTGCTGCTGAGGCCATGGTTTTGTTAAGTAAGAAAACATCAGAGGGCACATCTGAATCATCTTCACAACATACATCACAACCAATTCAACCACTACCACAACAACCAACATTCACAATTACAGCATCTGCACCAAGAATACCCAAAAAAGGAGTTGTAATCAGAGAACCTGCTGCTCAACCAAAGAAGATTGTTGCATCATTTTCTACTAATAAAGGAAAGGGCAAGGTTGGTGAAGGTTTTGATGCAGTGTATAAGGGGTTTGATTACTCTGTATTACCTTTTCATGTATGGCCCAAGGAATTACAAGTTAAACATGATTCAGCTATTGCTTTGAAAGAACAAGAATTAATTGATCAAGAAGAGCAGCAACTGATTCAGGAAAAAAAGGAAAAGATGGAAAAAGAGACTGCAGATTTGAAAAAGTATGATGAATGGATGGAAGAAAAGATAAGAATAGATGCTGATATAGAACTCTACAATATGATCAAAAGTGAAAAACATGATGTTTCAACTTTTGATGCTAAAGCATGGTTAAAAGAGTTCACAGCAAAGAAGAGAAAAGAAGATCTTATTGCTAGAAGGAAGAAGAAAATTCTCAGGGGACCAACACCATTGCAACAAAGAAGAGAGCAAGAGAGGTATCTAAAGAATATGAAGGGATGGAAGTTGGTACAGTTAAAACCTAAGTCTGATCAAGAGGTTTTTGACTTGTATCAAAAGGCTAGAAAAGAGATGAATACCTTCTATCCTATAGGTAGTGTTGAAGATGAAGAACATATTGCTCAGATGAACAAGAAGTTGGTACCTGACAGAGTTGTTGAAGCAGAGCATGTAATAGAAGTAGAGCAAGTTGAAAAGCTTGATGATATTGCAGCTGAGACAACTTATTCTATTCAAAGTGTTAAAAGAAAAGGTATTGTTCATAAATCCTTTGCAAAGAAGAAGAGAAAAACTGGAGAAGAAAGCAGTTATAAGCCTGAAGGAGATGAGTTCAAGAATGATTATGATCATATTCCTCCTGAGCACTTAAAAGAACAGTTGAAGGTTCTTACTATGATTGGTAAGAGGGAGGAACCTGAAGTAGTTGATGCCATACCAATAGGAATCAAATATCCTATTATCAAAGTAACTACAGGATATCATACTAATGTTGGAACATTTCATGATGTTATGAGAGCTGATGGAAAGACTCACAGGTTTCTCAGATTTAAACAGATGCTCTATTACTTTGATAGAGAGGATGTTGAAGATTTGTGGAAGCTATACAAGGAAAAGTTTGGAGCTAAAAAGTTTGATGGTCAAAAGTATGAAACAAAGAAACTTTATTATCTTCAGACTATGGCTGATAATGTTCTATGGAAAGCTCTAAAACTTATGTTTGAACCTTCAATGGATGATTCTGAATGGACTGAGATAGCAGAATATAAAGTAAAAAGATGGAAACTTTTTCAAGATTCAGGAATTCATGTCTTGGAGATTGGACCACTTACTTTGTATATGTTGGCTGATAAAGAATATCCAGTGGTTAGATATTGGAAAGTTGTTAATCAGATGGTTAATGGTGCTGGATTACTCAACTTATAGAAAGATTATGATACTGATGATCAAGCATTTAATTTGCTGTCAAAGTATAAGAAGGTACTTGATCAACAGTCATCTCAAGATTTGAGTGTTTGGAAGCCTCCTCCTGGTGTTTAGATGAGTTTTGAAGAAACTTATTATTTAGAAATAAATATTAAGTTTAGGGGAGGATTGCTGGGTTTGAAAGTGCTGCTTGAAGAAATGCTGATGAGTGAAACTGCTGCTAAAGAGAAACTGCTGCTAATGATAATGATTCCGCTGCTATCATTGAAAGTGCTATTGGAAATACTGCTAGTGGAATCTACTGCTAAAGAGATATGCATGTACACGTCTAGATAAATATAGAATAGATTATCTGTATATTATATACGTCTAGAATATTCTTATCTTGAGTAGAAAAGTATTGTAAACCTAGTAGGACTCCTTGGCCTATAAAAGGAGGATCCTAGGGTTAGTTTATGTACGTATTATCATTCACTTCAAGGTTGTAAAACCCTAGCATTGTCGAGTGCTCGTATTAATAATATTGAAGTGTTGAAAGTGAATCATTATTCTTCTTAAGTTAAGCTTTTATATTCCGCGTATTAGCTTAAGTATTTAATCAAGTTAACTTCTATATAAGATCGTTTAAGCTCAACTGGGATCAACACTATTCAACCCCCCTTTTAGTTTTTCACAAATAAGTTTAAGCAATGGCAAATTATTTCACACAAAAACAGTAGGGTACCCGTGCGATATTGTGACAACATAAAAGCGCTAGTCGATAATGGCTTAAATATAGATGGTCAAAATGGTTGATAGCAATTCGTAGTCGCAAGTAGATAAAAGATGGTATTATAAAATTGTTTAAAAATATACATCTTATAATAAGTACTAGCGATGTTATTCTTTTTTAGAAATATTTGCGCCATACACAACTCTAAGAGTTACGATCATGTGGAAAGTAGGGAAAATCCGCTTCTTAAAAAGTGTTGTTCCTTTAACTTGGTTAATAATAACCAAGTAACATGTCTAATGATATTAGTTTACACCACAACAGTTTATAAATAAGTATGATAAAAACAAAAAATGCTTTTCAACGTTTAATCTCTTATTTGATATGTATCAAAGAATTTATATTAGATTGTTTGCAGAATAACAGTTTAGATTGAATGACAATGTATGGTGATCTAATCACTAACCTCAAACACAAGCCAAAGTTAATGTTTGAGTAAAAACTATGCTTAACCAACAGATTTATGTATCTAGGATTTAGTTCTATTTTAGAGGAGTATTTTGAGCTCTTGAAAGTGTTAATAACTTGTAATACAAGAGATACAAATTACTCATTTACAACATTCTCTTAATAACTTGTAACATGTGTGGGGTTATTGATAGGTTTCATGCATCCAGTGGATAATTACATCTTCCATTTAATGTTTTCGGCCTTTCTTGAAAAGGCAATAACCATTCTTTAAGAAATAGTGTTGACAACTGTTCTCACCTTTATACTAACACCTCGCACTTGTTTGACTTTATTGTAGTTATTTTTAGCTCATCTTCTTAAGAAAGTTCCTGCCAATATTTCATAATTGTTTCAGATATAGAGTATTCAGAGTCAATGAGATTTTGTCATATCTCAGTGCCTCTGATGTTGTTTGTAGCTATGGTACTTTACTTAATGATATCGCATCAGTGGGGTAAAGTGTTTCTTCAGTTAGTCTTTGACATCTCTAGAGCTTGTTATTGATTGAGCTTTATACAACACTCACTGACATATCATCAGAGAGTAATGCTACTCACTAATTGTCATCAGAGAGTTATTTACTCTCTAATTCTCAAAGGATGATTTACTCACTGACTCTCAAGGAGTAACATACTCACTGATGCCAGTGAGTAACTCAGGCGGTTTTATATTCAGATATTTATCATGGACAATTGGGTCAACTTTTTAGCCCACCAAAAAGTTTGGCAACATGTGCCATTCTATTTCTTTTACAATTTCACGTCATGCTTTTTCTCTTCCTCAGTTTCTAATCATTGACAAATTTTTTCCTCAATTTCAGTTATATGTCATTCAAAATATTAGGTGCCAATTTTTGTTTAAGTTCATCATATATTCATCGGTCGCTACAAATTAAAACAATTTTCATGAATTCGAAGTTAATCAAAATTAGGGTTTCTTTTACTTTGAGTGAAAAGGAAATTACTATAGCAATTATTGATTATAAAAACCCTAAAAGTTATCACTAGGTAACATCAATTCGTCATATTTTTTTGTTAGTCCAAAGTTTTTCTTATAAATTTAGAAACAAATTAAGAGTTTATGAAAACGCCCATAAAGTGTAAATGTCTCAATGAAATAATTTTGTGATTTTAGATTTCGAAGATGTTCATTATATATAAAAGCTTCAATATTTGAAGAAATAGTTAATTATTTGACTAATAATGTTTCGAGAACAATGAACAATATATTAAAATTGTGATACAAAACTTTGAATATGCAATTGTTCGTCACATAATCTTCATCACTTCAAATGTATGTTTACAATAACTAATGGACTCAATGTTCATCAAAAAAAGTAAAATAAGTTTTCATCAGTATGAATGTATTTTTATTAGTCATGGTCTGAATATTCATAAAATAAATAATGTATTAGTTCGGATGTTCATCGTTTATCGATATTTCGCACATGATGTTCATCAATGATCGCTCTAATCTAATAAGAAAGGACACATGTGATAATCTAATAAATTTTTAGATTTTTTAAAATTTAAAGAAGGAGCAAACTTATCATTTGATCTACTGCATAAACTCTAAATAGTTTTTGTATCATGTTATTTAGATTTAAGATTATTAGTGACAACCAATATTATCAACTTGTCTTCTATTCAAATTTCCAATGATTGTGACTCCATGAGTTTATCCTTTATCCAAATATCATTTCAGATGTGTTATGTGAGTGGTCGATACATTCCATGAACCGTGTTATAGACCAAGAAAACAAACAAATATTTTTCAATGAAAGCTTTTAAGAAATTTCATCTATTCATCTCAACTGTAAGAACACTTTTGGTTGTCACTTTTATATTTTTTATTTAACTAGTTTTATAGTAACATTCTCTAAGTGATTATCTATTTCTATTTTTCAATAAGACAACAAGAAATAAAGTTATGTTCATAAATTAAAATACTAGCATAGTATTTTCAAACTATTTTAACAATAAATCAAAAATTTATAATTAGAAGGTATTTGTCTAAGTTTATTAATTGGGCTCATGTTTATGGTATAACTTATATATCATAAGCTCGTAAGTTCAGTTTGAGTGTTTGACGTGGCTTAAAATGCCTGACTTCATACTAATTTCATTAAAAAAGTTGATCGATACGCCGTATCCCTGACTTGGGATAGGCCGCATCCTAAGATATGCCCGTATCCCTTTCTGTGGATACGCCATATCGGCGACAAACTTGACAAAGACAAAATATCACGATATGCCATATCCCTTCTTAGGGATACGTCGTATCAGCTGCAATTCATACCTACACATTTCTCCATTTACTGATTTTACCCATTTTTGCAAACTCCCAAAACTGAATAAAGTACACACATATGTATACAATCATATATGCAAACTGGAAATTATTATAAAACAACGGAAGCATAAGTTTCTACATAAAAAGGGCTTATTCCAAACGCCCTTTTTAAAACTTGTAACTATAAGAATATATGACATGAACTATATAAACTTGTTACAGAAAACAACTCGTGTTTTGGGGCATTCCAAATCAATAGCATGTGATGGTGATGAGAAGCTCATTACCTAACCCGTGAACTACACCATTTTGACTCATTACACCCCACTTAACACATAGATTGGTCTCATCTTGCAAACTTGCAAAACATGAAACTGAAAATGGTAAGTCCATGACATAGTGAGTAAACGTAGCTAATCTGAAATAATACTTGAAATTCTGAACATGAACATATTAATATGTAATATGTTGTAAGTTGTACGAATTTTAATCGTCTTGCTTCTGGTGCATGATATATATAATTCTGGTTCTAAATTCATAAACATGTCATAATTATATATTTTTTTATTCTGAATTCATAAGCATGGCATAATTATATATTTCTAATTCTCAAGTCATGAACATGACTTGAAATCTGAGCACATGCTTCTGACTATACGATGCTTAGTCGTCCTGCTATAAGTGAGAACTTCCCTAACCGACGAGTACTTTTCTTGGGGTTTCGTGCTTATATATACTTGACATGCTAGTTTTAAACATAAATCATACGCATCGTATGTAAACACTATAATAAGCACGGGTCATCCAAAAAGGATGTTTCTACAGGAGTTCTAAATTGTGCACTTCTCAGGCACACTACATGACTTCTGGTGCGTTTCTTGGGCACCATTGAATTGACAAACGATGCTTCTTGTGAGCATCCTAAACATGGTTTGTTTTCGACTATATCCGAAATATACATACGTTCTAACATCATGTCAAATCTAGTAACATGAAGCTAATAATTCGATATTCACCTTAAATATAGTATGCAAGCTAGCGATCCACGGACATATTATGAGCACCTAAATCATGATAGATGCACACATAGACTATTAACACATAAACATGAACATGTATACGCAGGAAACATAAACTATAAACCACCCAAACTTTTATAAACACATAACAACTTTTGGACATTAAAGCACATGGCAAAACCATGATGTCTATTCTGCAACAGCCTACACTTTACCCTCTTTTACTGACTTAAATTTTGAATTAGTTCATAAGACTGATTTTACATGAAAGTAGGCTATTTTGGCTTTCCGAAACGTATGGCACATTCTCAACAAAGCTACGGTTGATCTGGTATGAGTTTTTAAATTTTTGGTTGCTGCACTTTTTCAAAATCTGACCTTGCTGCACTAATTCGTATTTTACACTAGTTTAAATACTGAATTAGCCAAAACTTTCTAAATAACAACTGAAGTAGACTTAGAGGGCTACAATTTTCGTTTTTACCTCAAGTCAATCTGATAAGCAGTTAGTTCTCTATGATCGTCCAAAGTTAACCCAATTTTTGAAAACCTTGCTATTCCAAAAGTGTGTTGTAACACCCCCAAAATTATCGGAGCGGAAGATTGTGTCACTGGGGTATTACCTCATGGTTCACAACACAAGTTACAGAAAACGACTCTAAATGAGACGTTTTGAAATAAATTATCATTTGATTTATAAATAATATCAGAGTTACAAAGAGGTCCCACTAGTTTACAAAATGTACAACATAAAAGTTGTAAGGCTTTTCGAATGATAATATATGCATCGTCTTTAAAATATTTTTCCGTGCGCCTTCACATGTCATTTAATTCCTTTCGTACCTAAGATAACATGCTAAAAAGTCAACACAAAGGTTGAGTGAATTCATAGGTTTGTAAATAGTAGTGGACAATAAAGTTCATAGTATAATTGCAATGTGCGCAATCATCATCCTGATAGTTATTATTGCTCTAAACTCATTGCACGCACGACTGACTGTATATATATATATATATATATATATATATATATATATATATATATATATATATATATATATCACCGTACGATATATACATTAAATAGTTTGCCCCGTGTAGGTACTATGCCAAATACCTAGAAATTCAAATATAGTGCGTTTGTGATATCCGCTGTATGATTAACACAAACGGGATTCATCAATCCCGATAGGCCTATCCATAATATTTGCGCTCACTCACAACAACAAGTGATTAGTGGTCCATGATAAGGGGACTTTTGGCATAAACAACTTAGGCATGCAATAATACAGTCAAGGCTAGCATTCAGTTTGCAAGTCATTGTCCATAATAATAAAAACAGTAGCATGTATCTCCCCCATGTAGTTTATAAAATAGTTAAACAAAAGTTGGGGCTATGAATTTACCTCAACGTATAGGGAATAAAGTAACACAAGCGATGTTAAGAGATAGAGCACAACGGTAAGGCATCAGCATGACCTAATAAATATAAGCTTGTGTCAAAATATGACACAGAAAAGTACTCAATACATATGAATTTCACAAGATAGAAGGTTTAGTTTTCGTGGAAGACTCATATCATCATTTGTAAAAAGTTTAGTATCATCGTTCGTGTGGTGGTATAAAATTATAGACTAAAGACAAAGCGCACGCCAGAGTATAATATATATAAAGCACGTATATATTATACTTACTAGACCGATAATAGTCCAATGTCAAAAGTTCAAGTCACAATTCTTTATATCCGGTATGAGTCTGATATATTCTTTATATCCGGTATGAATCTGATATATATATTCCAAGAGTCTCAAGTCCCAAACTTAATAATTTTTGTCTAATGTCCATTGTAATCCAATAGTCTAACATAAGTCTGATAGTCTAATAATTTTAGCCAGTCTAATAATTTTAGTCCATTATACGTCAAGTGTTTAGTCCAATAAATCTAATACACCTTCTTTAATATTTGTGGGCTTCGGCCCATGGGTTAAACAAACACACTCTTATTCCATTGATGGGCTTGAGCCCATTTATCAAACCCATCATAATACAAATGCAACCCTTATACAAAATCTGGTAACACATCCCTTGTTATTTATTTTACACTTCATTAATATGTTTAGCAGGTAGCCAGAAGGAAGAGAAAACAAAATATAAAACAACCCATAATCACCTCTTGTGGGTTTCAACCCGCGACCTCTTGGTCATGACCAACAAAAACATACACCTCTGGTTATCTCTAATCGATCCACAACCAAATGCGGACATCTCCTTTTGTACAGCTTACACACCCACCCTACATCACAACACTTATTAAAACATACCCTTGTTGTAACAATCTCCAACACATCCTTATTGACTGAAATCACAAAACAAGCATTCCTTTGGTATTTTCTGTTGTAAAATTGAACCACGATAAACCTAAAATTAATAGACTAAACCAAATAAACTTACTCATAAGCAATAATAAGCAGTTCCAAATAAGCAGTCGCAACTAAAAATCACCTGGGCTATATGTCACACCCCCAGAAATCGGGTCCAGCGGAAGCATACAAGCAGCTGGGGTGTAACTCAATTGGTATTACAACACAGGTTCAAAACGGGTTTTCACTTGAATCATTTAGAATAAAATAACTAAATCAAAATGTTGAATTTACATTTTCTAAAAATAGTGCGGAAGTAGGCCTGTAAAATAGTTTAAAACGGTCCCCACATAAGAATATCAGAGTCTTCTATGACCATGCCATGCCCTGCCAAAACCTCCAGTAGCGTGCCATTGCTTAAAACCTGAAAATACATGCTAAAACGTCAGCATAAAGCTGGTGAGTTCATAGGTTTAATAAACAAGTATTTTCCGTAAACAAGTGTTTCCAGTAAACAAGTATTTTCCCGCAAAGGCATCGTAAATCCACTGTCAAATATAGTATGAGTAAGACATGTGTGCTTAAAAGAATGTTTCCACAGCAAAACGCATAAATAGTTTAACAAACAAAGTTTCATAGCACCAGTTTAGGAAAGAATATTGATTGCACTAAGTTCAAGGCACCGAAAAGGTTTTCTAGCTATATGCAGGAGGTTACGCTCCCAAGAACTTCTAGGTAATCAAACATACCTAGGATATTGTAGGTAATCAAACATACCCAAGAACTTCTAGGTAATCAAACATACCTAGGATATTGTAGGTAATCAAACATACCCAAGAACTTCTAGGTAATCAAACATACCTAGGATATTGTAGGTAATCAAACATACCCAAGAACTTCTAGGTAATCAAACATACCTAGGATATTGTAGGTAATCAAACATACCCAAGAACTTCTAGGTAATCAAACATACCTAGGATATTGTAGGTAATCAAACATACCCAAGAACTTCTAGGTAATCAAACATACCTAGGATATTGTAGGTACCGGTCCTTAACTTAGGCAATATTTGGCAATCAGTAAATAGTTTAAATTTATGCACTCATGTCCATGAGTAAATAGCAAGTAGGTAGCAAGTGAATAATATTGTACTCGGATAATCAACAAGTATTTAGATAAAGCTGAAAATATTTGAGTAATCAACTATGTTAAGCGAGTAATGCGTTTTAGTAAAACGAGCATTGAATTCAAATAGTAAGGAGCATGTATCTTCCCCCAAAACAGTTGTAAAACAAGTAAAAGTAGGGGTTATGAACTCACCTGGTGCGATAGCTACGATGACAACAATGAACACATAGAAATGAGGCACGATCTCTAATCGCAACCTAATATGAATGATAGTCTAATGTAAGAAATGAAATGTCGCTACACATGCAAATACGTATGTTATCGATACCACTCATTAGTTTTGAAAATAACGTTTATCGTCGACAAATACGTTTTTGACGTCTCGTTAGGTTAATAACCACTTTTCATGTAAATATGTTGAAACGGTACTCCACGATCCTTGTTTGGTGATCTATCGGCAAATATAAGGTTTTCGTCGCAAAAATAACCTTTTATTACTTGAAAATATGCCCAAAATGGCCTCGCAAAACATGTCGCGAAATATTGTACGTTAAGGGTTAGTGATGAAACTCGGCGTTTTCGAAAACCTTGTAACAATATCTAGAAGTCGTGTCATTTAACTTTTGGCGATACGGGTCTCGATCGATGAGAAAATCGACTCTTATTGTTGTTACTTGAAAGTTTAATGTTCAACACTTAGAAAATTTCATTATAGCAAAAGCTGTCAAAATATGTAGTTTATCGGGTAAATAGATGAGGTCGTAGTTTATTCGTTATAAGTCTATTCAACGAACGGCCAAATGATTTGAAAAGTAGGCGAGGAGTACTTGATTTTACTTAACTACGGTTCGGACTCAAACTAATCCGATCATAAGGAAAAACAGCCGTGAAAGTGGTGTCTCGCAAAGACAGTTTTTGCGGCAAAAATGGTAATACAAAAGCTGATGGAAAAGTATATGTATCGTCGGATTTCAAACACTTGTATCTTTTTCGTTATAAGCCCGTTTTCTATGTTCTTTATATCCCCGCGAAGGTAATCAAGTATACTAATATATTTTTGATACGTCGGGATGGCTAGATCAAGTTTTAGGCCTCGAAACAGTCCATGAAAATCGTGGGACAGCAAGGTATTTTTCAGAAAATAGTTTTCGTCGTTAAAATTGAAAATAGCATAACTTCTTCGTCGTAACTCGGATTTTATCCCCGTTTTCGGCCACGGCTTCGTTTCGGAATGTATTTTCTAAATCTTTGGTCCAAAGTTACCCAAAACCCACTGATCTTTCCAGATCTTACGTTTTTGGACAGAACCTTTATTTAGTTTGTAAAAATCAATTTTTCTAGTTCAAGACTTGTTTAGATCTTACCCAAACTATCTCAAATCAACTCCACAAGTACTCAATCCTACCATACACCTTCTTAGGGTGTCATGGGTTCCTAAACATCACCAATCTTGGTGGATCTCATGAGATTACTAGTAAAAATTATAGATCTATGTTTATAAACAAAAATAAATAATAAGTGGTATGGATCATAGTAGATTTGCATGTTTTACCAATATATCTTGAAAATACATAAAAATATAAATTAGATGAAAGTATGAAAAGATCAAAAGTGTTCTTGAAGCTTACTTGAATATTTGAGGTGATTTGAGCAAGAAAACTTAATAATCTTGAGGTTTTTATTTCAAAACCTAAACTAGATCACTACTAGAACTTGTTTAAGCACTTGATCTTGAAAAGTTTATGATCTCCTTCTTGGCTCTTGATGATGGATCGATTTGTGAAGAAGAAAGGAAGAAAAGAGAGAAATTTTGCTAGTTGGTTTGATGTAGAAATGAAGAAATGAGATGAAATGAGTATATATATTTAGGAAAGGGGGCAAGATCCCCTTTTTAAGGAGAGTAGGAGGAGCATTTGTCAAAGGGTGGATGAGATTGGATGATTTTGGTGGACTTTTGGTGTATAATGTTAGATATTATTAGTTTTAGGTGATACCGGGTACCGAGTTAACTAAAAATAAATCATGACGCGATGAAATAAAATATGACGAAGTTGTAAAAGTTGTAAAATATTATTCCTGATGATAATCGGGTGTTAAAATAATTATCGTGTTGAAATAACGCAAACCGACGGAGTTATAAGCTCCGATCGTGAAATATAGTAATTGATTTCAAAACACCGGGTAAATTAATAATATAATTTTTATATTATTATAATGAGTATGAAAATATATTAGGATCATAGTCGGGAGTATTGGGTATACGTTCGTAGTAAAAACTGAGTGGTAACGTTAATTACAAATTAAGCATACGTATATAGAAATAATGCATATCCGTGTAGTAAGTAATGTGATGATAATATGTAGACTGCTCCAGTCTATATGACGTGTCATTAATGAATGATGCATGAATTCACAGGGAAACCACATTGGTTACGCGAATTTGAAGACTCGTAAACTCAGTTTACGATGAAATGAACGGTAATCGTGAATAGTGATTTCCTTCCGGGAATGAATAGTGTCACATGAATAGTAAAATTTTTTGAACGTTTCTCGGAATCACAAACTGACTCCGAAAACGATGAATAGTAAAATGATGAATAGTGACCGGTGAATAGTAACCGGTGAATAGTAACTGATGAATAGTGAATAGGAGAAATGTCCCGAAAATGCGGGTTGTTACAGTCTCACCCCCTTAGAAGGAACTTCGTCCCGAAGTTCAGTTTGTGTTGGTCTCTGAAGTTGTATTGGTGAAAAGATGATGATATAATCGTGTAAGCTACTGAGCTCTAACAAGGTTCAAGTCTGACGGCCACTAGGCATACTCTGTCTGAAATCGTAAATGGTTCAGTGTATATCGGGTTTAACTTTATGAAATTTCCTGAATGGTATTATGCCTTTCCTAGGCAGAACTTTCAGCATGGCTCTACCACGAAGTTGAAATTATAAGGGTTTACAACTTATCGAATTTGTAATTGATTCTTGATTTGTAGGAAATTCTTGGTTATTTCATGAATGCTTACGGTACTAGTGAGTTGGGCTTTTCAAAATTTCGATCCGTCAATGGATGTGGGCACTACAACCATAGAGTGCTTCGAATGGTGTAGTCTCTAAGCTCGTGTGATAACTATGGTTACAACTGAATTTGGTTTATGGCAAATGGTCAATCCAACCATTTCTAGTGTTATTCACACCCGATTTGGGCATATCTCCCTAGGTTTGAATTAATCTCAAATTCTGACCATTGGTCTACAGATGATAGGTGGTGTGGTTCCAAAGAGATCTTAATGAAATCGTTAGGAGTTGAGGTGAATCAAATTCCTTTATTAGGAATAATTGAAATGAGTATCATGAATCTTGTTTTGAAAGACTTATAGGGTTAAATCCGTAAAAGGGCGTTGTTGAAAATAATAGATTAGGATAAGGTTGTGATCCTCTGCAGGATGTCAGGAATTGAGTCTTTCTCCACCTACGGTGTTTAGTCTCCATTACTAAGGTTTTCCCCGAGTTCCATGTCATCGAATCATCCTAAGTGTATAAATGATGTAATATAGTGATTGATTTTCAAAGTTTGTTTTGAGATTGTGTTTTGTTTGTAAACCTTCCCCGAATAATTGAATCTACAAGTTTAAGCAAACGGCTTTTTAGGTAACATCCTTCTTGATGTTTCAAAATTTAGTAGTTATACAATATAGGAAAATTTTCAACATAAGGTGGATAATATGGTTTACCAAAGATCGATGTTTAAAATTTTGTAACATTCAATAGTTTTGTAAAAGATTAGCCAAAAGGAATTTGCTTGACAAAATAAGTGCATCAGAAAAGTATTTCTTACAAGATATATATTTTGTATAACGGTAGTTTGGAGAAAATCCATTTAAAAGTGAAAGTATTAAGAGGTTAAAATAGCCAGGTAGGCATGCCTGCACAAATGCATAGGTGTCTAACATGTTTGGAATAATGTCTATTGGTGAAGACATGTTCAATCTATAGTCTTGATTAAGAGGTTGGATTTATCTCTATGGTGTGGCTTATTGAGCACTCGTATCGAAACTAATCCTGTAATTTAGTCAAGCCAATACTTTCCAGATAGTGGAATTTTGGCAATCAGGCCGGTGATAGTGGTTCGAATTGTTTTGTGATATCCTGGCATTTCTGTTGAGTTATGAATGATCTTAAGGTACCGAGGGATCATCTTCATAGAAGGTATGGAAGATCTTTCCTAGGGAGGTCATTGATAATATCCACTTATCAATATAGGGTGTAGTGAGGGATGAGTGACATCGGAATCTATAGAGTATCACCTAATTCTTTGTATATATGGGGGTGGGGAAAAGAAATGATAGTGATGGTGAGAAGGGAAGAGACTATGACAACTGCACAAAATAAGATTGTGACAAAAGAAAATATTGTGATATGAGTGTATTGTGCATAAATATGAAAGTTCATGAAATAAATGACTAGCTGACATGCTTCCAATCGGTGGTTTACGAAGTGATGAAAGTATGAAGGTTCCAACAACGAGAGTATACACACACATGAATGAAACATTTGGAAATTGAGTAGGGAATTCAATCCAGACAAAATTTTATTATAACCATTCTCAGTGTTACAAAATTCATCTCTGAGCCAGACATAGGTGGTCAGCCTATATCTCACTATCCCGGGTTGAATATAGATGACCAGTCTATCTTCCACCGAGGTTCCATGAATTTTGAAATACTCAGCTCAATTATACTAAGACTATGTCCTTCACAAATACCAAGACGTTCTGAAAGACAAAAGCAAGTGACCAAAACTCGAGGTCAAATGATGAAACTATGCAAGGAAAAACATAACGCGGTGAAATATATGATACATGAACATGTTTATATGAAAGACAGTTATAGTAATCAACTATGGTAAATGAATATAGTATATCAGATAATGAGACACAAATCTCATTACCTAAGTCAGCAACAAACTACAAATGAGGCATCATCTTGGCAGGCAGGCACGTGACGGTCATAGGGTTAAGTTTTCGTAAAAGTAGCTATAGTCTAGGTTTTAAAAACACTTAGTTCGCTATAGCCAAAGCTCTGATACCAATCTGTCACACCCCCAGAAATCGGGTCCAGCGGAAGCATACAAGCAGCTGGGGTGTAACTCAATTGGTATTACAACACAGGTTCAAAACGGGTTTTCACTTGAATCATTTAGAATAAAATAACTAAATCAAAATGTTGAATTTACATTTTCTAAAAATAGTGCGGAAGTAGGCCTGTAAAATAGTTTAAAACGGTCCCCACATAAGAATATCAGAGTCTTCTATGACCATGCCATGCCCTGCCAAAACCTCCAGTAGCGTGCCATTGCTTAAAACCTGAAAATACATGCTAAAACGTCAGCATAAAGCTGGTGAGTTCATAGGTTTAATAAACAAGTATTTTCCGTAAACAAGTGTTTCCAGTAAACAAGTATTTTCCCGCAAAGGCATCGTAAATCCACTGTCAAATATAGTATGAGTAAGACATGTGTGCTTAAAAGAATGTTTCCACAGCAAAACGCATAAATAGTTTAACAAACAAAGTTTCATAGCACCAGTTTAGGAAAGAATATTGATTGCACTAAGTTCAAGGCACCGAAAAGGTTTTCTAGCTATATGCAGGAGGTTACGCTCCCAAGAACTTCTAGGTAATCAAACATACCTAGGATATTGTAGGTAATCAAACATACCCAAGAACTTCTAGGTAATCAAACATACCTAGGATATTGTAGGTAATCAAACATACCCAAGAACTTCTAGGTAATCAAACATACCTAGGATATTGTAGGTAATCAAACATACCCAAGAACTTCTAGGTAATCAAACATACCTAGGATATTGTAGGTAATCAAACATACCCAAGAACTTCTAGGTAATCAAACATACCTAGGATATTGTAGGTAATCAAACATACCCAAGAACTTCTAGGTAATCAAACATACCTAGGATATTGTAGGTACCGGTCCTTAACTTAGGCAATATTTGGCAATCAGTAAATAGTTTAAATTTATGCACTCATGTCCATGAGTAAATAGCAAGTAGGTAGCAAGTGAATAATATTGTACTCGGATAATCAACAAGTATTTAGATAAAGCTGAAAATATTTGAGTAATCAACTATGTTAAGCGAGTAATGCGTTTTAGTAAAACGAGCATTGAATTCAAATAGTAAGGAGCATGTATCTTCCCCCAAAACAGTTGTAAAACAAGTAAAAGTAGGGGTTATGAACTCACCTGGTGCGATAGCTACGATGACAACAATGAACACATAGAAATGAGGCACGATCTCTAATCGCAACCTAATATGAATGATAGTCTAATGTAAGAAATGAAATGTCGCTACACATGCAAATACGTATGTTATCGATACCACTCATTAGTTTTGAAAATAACGTTTATCGTCGACAAATACGTTTTTGACGTCTCGTTAGGTTAATAACCACTTTTCATGTAAATATGTTGAAACGGTACTCCACGATCCTTGTTTGGTGATCTATCGGCAAATATAAGGTTTTCGTCGCAAAAATAACCTTTTATTACTTGAAAATATGCCCAAAATGGCCTCGCAAAACATGTCGCGAAATATTGTACGTTAAGGGTTAGTGATGAAACTCGGCGTTTTCGAAAACCTTGTAACAATATCTAGAAGTCGTGTCATTTAACTTTTGGCGATACGGGTCTCGATCGATGAGAAAATCGACTCTTATTGTTGTTACTTGAAAGTTTAATGTTCAACACTTAGAAAATTTCATTATAGCAAAAGCTGTCAAAATATGTAGTTTATCGGGTAAATAGATGAGGTCGTAGTTTATTCGTTATAAGTCTATTCAACGAACGGCCAAATGATTTGAAAAGTAGGCGAGGAGTACTTGATTTTACTTAACTACGGTTCGGACTCAAACTAATCCGATCATAAGGAAAAACAGCCGTGAAAGTGGTGTCTCGCAAAGACAGTTTTTGCGGCAAAAATGGTAATACAAAAGCTGATGGAAAAGTATATGTATCGTCGGATTTCAAACACTTGTATCTTTTTCGTTATAAGCCCGTTTTCTATGTTCTTTATATCCCCGCGAAGGTAATCAAGTATACTAATATATTTTTGATACGTCGGGATGGCTAGATCAAGTTTTAGGCCTCGAAACAGTCCATGAAAATCGTGGGACAGCAAGGTATTTTTCAGAAAATAGTTTTCGTCGTTAAAATTGAAAATAGCATAACTTCTTCGTCGTAACTCGGATTTTATCCCCGTTTTCGGCCACGGCTTCGTTTCGGAATGTATTTTCTAAATCTTTGGTCCAAAGTTACCCAAAACCCACTGATCTTTCCAGATCTTACGTTTTTGGACAGAACCTTTATTTAGTTTGTAAAAATCAATTTTTCTAGTTCAAGACTTGTTTAGATCTTACCCAAACTATCTCAAATCAACTCCACAAGTACTCAATCCTACCATACACCTTCTTAGGGTGTCATGGGTTCCTAAACATCACCAATCTTGGTGGATCTCATGAGATTACTAGTAAAAATTATAGATCTATGTTTATAAACAAAAATAAATAATAAGTGGTATGGATCATAGTAGATTTGCATGTTTTACCAATATATCTTGAAAATACATAAAAATATAAATTAGATGAAAGTATGAAAAGATCAAAAGTGTTCTTGAAGCTTACTTGAATATTTGAGGTGATTTGAGCAAGAAAACTTAATAATCTTGAGGTTTTTATTTCAAAACCTAAACTAGATCACTACTAGAACTTGTTTAAGCACTTGATCTTGAAAAGTTTATGATCTCCTTCTTGGCTCTTGATGATGGATCGATTTGTGAAGAAGAAAGGAAGAAAAGAGAGAAATTTTGCTAGTTGGTTTGATGTAGAAATGAAGAAATGAGATGAAATGAGTATATATATTTAGGAAAGGGGGCAAGATCCCCTTTTTAAGGAGAGTAGGAGGAGCATTTGTCAAAGGGTGGATGAGATTGGATGATTTTGGTGGACTTTTGGTGTATAATGTTAGATATTATTAGTTTTAGGTGATACCGGGTACCGAGTTAACTAAAAATAAATCATGACGCGATGAAATAAAATATGACGAAGTTGTAAAAGTTGTAAAATATTATTCCTGATGATAATCGGGTGTTAAAATAATTATCGTGTTGAAATAACGCAAACCGACGGAGTTATAAGCTCCGATCGTGAAATATAGTAATTGATTTCAAAACACCGGGTAAATTAATAATATAATTTTTATATTATTATAATGAGTATGAAAATATATTAGGATCATAGTCGGGAGTATTGGGTATACGTTCGTAGTAAAAACTGAGTGGTAACGTTAATTACAAATTAAGCATACGTATATAGAAATAATGCATATCCGTGTAGTAAGTAATGTGATGATAATATGTAGACTGCTCCAGTCTATATGACGTGTCATTAATGAATGATGCATGAATTCACAGGGAAACCACATTGGTTACGCGAATTTGAAGACTCGTAAACTCAGTTTACGATGAAATGAACGGTAATCGTGAATAGTGATTTCCTTCCGGGAATGAATAGTGTCACATGAATAGTAAAATTTTTTGAACGTTTCTCGGAATCACAAACTGACTCCGAAAACGATGAATAGTAAAATGATGAATAGTGACCGGTGAATAGTAACCGGTGAATAGTAACTGATGAATAGTGAATAGGAGAAATGTCCCGAAAATGCGGGTTGTTACACTATAGCTCAAAATCCAAACTAGACAAACACTCCTATGTGTCTAGCTGTTAAACCGAGAGCCAAAAACAATATTCATGTCTCACAGTTGTCCTATTTTGACCGAGACTAAATCATACCCAAGCGCACCCTTGTAGCTTTTAGTGGTGGGTCAACAAACTAAACCAAGCACACCCTCTTTGGGTCGTGGCTGGGAACCAGTTCATCAAACACACCCTCTTGGGTGTTTCATTGTCTCGATGGCAGAAATAAATGCACCATATGTAACTCTTAATGGGAGCTGAGACTAACAAGACAAACACACCATTTGGTGTGGGATGTGAGAGCAGGTAAACAAACATCCCTTTGGGTGGTTTGACACAACAACACAACCACATCGACAACCCTCTTGGGTGTGGTCGGACCGGGAGTCAAAACCAAACACCCTTGTGGGTGGTGGTTGAGCCGAGACATGCAACAAGGACCACCCTTGTGGTCTTGTTATCCGAAACATAAGCTCACCAAATAAGCTACAATAGGCTAAAGTAAGTAAAATCTAAACCCTAATCCGTGACCTATATTGGTCTTATGCTTGACCCTAGATCGAATCAAACATAAACACCACCTTAACGATTTTTAGCCACACGAAACCTTTAATCACCACACGAATTATTAACAAACGTTTTTAATCTCTTTTTAATCCACGAAAACTTAATAAATCATGAGATGGATTTGGGTTTTGATATACCAACCGATTAGACGAGAGAGGTAGATGATGGTGGCAGCTGGTGATGGTTAACCCAAACCAAAAATAATCCAAAACCAACACACCCTTGTCTCCTCTAGATGGTGATGGAAGTGGTGTGATAAGGCGGCTGGTGGTGATTAAATCGAATCAAAACAACACCAAGCAAGACTCCTTTATCTTTGATCTACTCGTTTCCAGCTTCAAAATGGAAGAGGAGGTGGCGGCATAGGTGAGGCGGTGGCGGTACTAGAGAGAGAATAGTTATCTCTTTTTATTTGTCTTTGTGTTGTGTGTTTGATATGCAAGAGATAAGAAAGCAGATATCAACAAGAGTGGTGTCAGTTTAATAAAGAAAAAGATAAGGTAGTGAGTAGAGATTTAGGATAAGAGTGAGTAGTTAATATTATCTTGATTTATGGGGTATATTTTGATCTCAATAATTACTAATGCGGTTCCTCAAGAAGAGCAATATAACCCTCGTTTTTAAGTTTTTAATCACCAATAATCATCAGAAAATAAATAATTCACATTTTCTGATAAAAATAAATAGTAGTACTATTTAAAATAACACTCTGAAAAATTATAAGTTGTGCCGGTACGCATTGTGTGCGCTTTTCAAGTTTTGCGAGATAATCTCTCGTTAAATAGACAGAGGTGACCGAAAAATGTTCAAAGAGTGATAATTCGAAGCAGAGTGAATTATTTACCTTGGGAAGTTACCGGTTAACTACCGATTACAGTATTTGCTTTTACGTTACGGTAAAAGTCAAATAGTCAAAAGTCAAAGTAAAAGGGCAAAATAGTCATTTTGCCTTATGAAAATTTACAGGTTGCTACATGTGTTTGTCCAAAACGACCCAAAACTCAACCTAAGCTATACAAAACACTTCTAAGACTTATCCTCAGCTTACTAAACATCTTAAAAATCATTTTTCATCAAGCCTTAAGCCAAATTTACTTGTTTAAGCACTACTTTTAGCTTGGGCCAAACACCCATTTTTTGTATACACAAAACATGAACATCATTACTAACATGAGCTACTTCAATATTCTAAACACCAACTTCATAAAATCAAAATCATGATCATATTCTAACTCATAAACATATACAACAATAATCGACAACACATACTAATATGGTATAACTTCAAACATGGCTATAACATGATTTATATGACTAAATTCATCATGAGCATACTTTTTGACCAAAACATGGTTATAGCATGATTTATATGACTAAACATAAACATCATTGCTAACATGAGCTACTTCAATTTTCTAAACACAAATTTCATAAAATCAAAATCATGGTCATATTCTAACTCATAAACATATACAACCATAATCGACAACACATACTAATATGGTTTAACTTCAAACATGGTTATAACATGCTTTATATGACTAAATTCATCATGAGCATACTTTTTAACCAAAACCTCCAACATCTATCACGACCATGAAAATTAACCTGTAATTAATTCATACCTTTGATGGGGAATACTTAGGAAAGCTTGTAGCATCATGTATCTAGCACCAACATCTCAAGAATCATCTTCAATCATCATAAATGATGATTTCTTCATTATGAAGAAACTAACCCTTTTTCCCTCCAAGACAACACACACATACACATATGTTTATGAGAAGAATTATGAAATTTTAAATATCCAAACACAAGGGTAAAAAGCTAATTTTTCTTTATGTAACTGTCGTTAATCCATGCCATTAAATCCTTTGCACCATTAGTCCTTTTTCGTTAACATTTGCACTGGAAGTCCTTATTTCTAATAAAAACTAAGGGGAAGACTTTTCAAATATTCTAATAGCAATAAAAAAAGTTGATGAGTGTGTGAATACTCATCATTTTTTGTCAAATCTGAACTGCAAAACATTAAAAAACACTCAAATATGCATCAAAATACTGAAAATATTCCAAAATTGTGTTTTATATGTTTTAGATGCAAAATGAGTAAAAACAGATGAAAAACAAATAAAGTTTGCACAATTGGCAGTTTCAGTCCCCCAACTTTCAAAAATTGGCAAAAATAATCCCTGAGCACTTATTTTATAAGAAAAGTCACCAAAGGTCCTTTTGAAATCATAAAATGTCATATTTAGTCCTTTGGTGAAAAATTCTAAAAGTTTTGAGAATTTACAAGTTTAGTCCCTGGAGTTTCAAAATTGACAGATTTGGTCCCTGGTGGATATTTTTGAAAAAAAAAATTTTGGTCCTTGGAAACTCAAAAGTTATCACAAATGATCCCTTGGTGTAAAGTTTGAGGAAATTACAATTTTGATCCCTCAGTTTTGGAAATTGGCAATTTTGGTCATTGGGTTTTAAATATTGGAAAACTACATTTATGGTCCTTGGGTTTATGAAAGATGGTAATTTTGTCCATGTAATAACTTTGGAACAATTACATTTTCCACCCCTCAACTTTTCAGAAATTACAAATTGGTCCTTGTGAAATTATACTTAACCAAATGGACCATGTGCTTTATTACAAAACCAATCCAATAAACAAACACACAACCTGATCCACACTCCCCAAGCCCAATACCTCCCAGCCCAAGTCCCGTTTTTAAATAAAAATCCGGTAAAACAAGTGGTCAAACGACCACTGTACACCCTCCATCCCCTACCTCCCCCATTCCCTGCTTCCATGTCCCCCCTCCACCATGACCTTTCCCACCAAATCCTCACCAACACTCCCTTTTGTCCCTTCCATCCCCCCTCCTCATTAATATTCCTCAACTACCTCACCTAAACCACTGCAACTGCCAAAACCCATTTTCCTGCCAAAACCCTTTTTAACGGCTGAGATCAAATTTAGCCATCCAATGGCTGGAAATGGAGTGAGAAAGAAAGAGAAGTGCTCCAGGACTTATATAAGTCAAGAAGAAATGAAGAAAGAGAGTAGGTAGTTAGTTTTAGATTTTTATTGTAATTTACTTGTCGAATTTAATTTCCAAATGTTTTTCTAGTTATAAATTGTAGTTAACAAGTGTAATTCTCAGTTTTCAACAGTCTTGTAATCTTAACTTCAGTAATAGAACTCACCTTTTGATTTTCAGATTTCTTATTTTGCAAATTTTAGTTCAAAATCTCACTTTAGCTTTTGAAATGCTCAAATGGTTCAAACTCTGTTTCATCAACTTACACTAAGTCTATTTAGTCTAATTTAAGCTTAAAATCTCACTGTAATTCATATTATCTCAAAATCGAAAAAAAATACTCAATAATTCAAGATAAAAATAGTGCAAAATAAAAAATCATTGTAGGAGGAAATTCAAGCTGTATCCTAGTGCAATTTGGATGGAAATGATGTTGGAAACCTCATGGAAAGTTGTTAGGGTGGTTTTGAGCTTTTGTACCTCATATCTTAGCTTGGACACATTGTAAGCTTGCTTTTCATAATTTGGTCAACTAATATAGAACTATTTGATATTGCTTATCTTGGTGTAATTTTTGCTCAATCAGTGCATTTAGGTGTGTAGAGGTTTATATAAGTTAGTTTAGTCCTTGTATCTAGAGTTGTCCATTTAATCCATTTCAACTGTCAATCATTGCTCATTAGTAATTCTTAGGTTTTAGTTGTTTGTAATTAAGAATTTTTGTTCAATTTAGTTCCTGTCATATGTATGGAAGCTCAGTAAGTGAAATCTTGGCTTAAATCATTCACCTGTAGTATAAATCAAAAATCAAGCCAACTTAAGGGGTGTTTGGGTCAGTGGTTTTGGCCATTCAGTTTTGTGTTTGGATTGTTGTTTTTGGTTTTAACAGGCCATAGTAGGTCCATTTAGGTCATGTAAGGTATAAAAATCATACCTTTTTCAATTAAAAGTCAAAATGCAAGCTTATGCTCTCTTGTTCATTAACTGTTAGGAGTAGTGGATTCCAAATCCTCATGTTAGTTACATAAGTTGTCAGTATCACTTAATTTAGCCTCATTTCCTCTTATAATATCATTTTCAGTGATCTAGGTTGGTTTAAAACTCATAAAAGTCAAAAATTCCATGTTTCTGAAAAAGTCAAATTTGCCTTTGTTCAAAAATCCCATTTTTTGCAAGAATTATTGTGAATTTTGTGCTTTGTTTTAGGACTTGAGCTTTTCAGAGATGGTAGTCCCCCAGCTAATCTATTGATTCCCATCATCATTGTATTTTTGCAATTTTTTTTGTGGGCCCCACCTTTGCCCAAACACACCTGCAGGGAGGGTGTTCTCCCCTGCATCAGCAGCTATTCCCATCTGTCTCACTTTGGGAGGTCCCACAGACCTCATAAGTGAGTCCCACAACCCAATTTTTGTTTCTTTGAACCCCCCCCCCCCCCCCCTCCTAGCCACCTTCCAAGATTGAGCAAAGTTTTGAGCCAAGGTGCCCTTTGTCCCCTCCTGAATTTGGCTTGCAACTCTGTCCCATTTTTTGTTTGAAACCAAGATTCCAAGTGCTTATTTCTTTGCTTATTGGCTTATTCAGGGGTGTAATTTGTTGTTTCTAGCTTATACCAGCCCACTTTACTTATTAGAACCAAAATCCATCTCTGTGGACCCTACTAGGGTTAATTTCCATCAAAAGTCAACAATAGTCAACTGTGAGGGCTTATTGTGTCCATTTTGCTTATTTTTAAGCTAGAAATAAGTTTTCTTCACAAAAGTTCTCTGTTTTTAGTATTTAAATAGATTTCTAAAAGAAAAACTAGAAAAATCCAATTTAAAAATAAGTGATAGTTTCTATTTAATTTAATTTATCTTTTTAATTTTCCTTTTTAGCTTTTTGTTAAGTAACTTGCATTTTTATATTTTTCTTAATTTTATTTTATCTTAAAGTATTTCTAGAAATTTTTCCAGAATTTTATTTTGTCATTTAGTAATTATTAGATTTAATATTAGTTTTATTAATTATTAATTAATATTAAAGTATTAAATAGCAAAATTAGATTTCATTAAGTAATACCTAGTTTTTATAATTTTCCTAGCTTTTATATAATTTAAAACATTTTTAGAAATTTTTCTAGAATTTCTACTGTTCATATTATAATTTTTATAATTTAATTAGTTTAATTAGTAATTAAATAATAATTAGGATAATAATTAGTAAAATAGTTTAAAAATACACAAAACCAACTTTTTATAATTTTTTAGGATTCCTGTGATGGTTAATTAGATTTATAAATTTTTTTTTGATTTTCTAAGTCTTTTTAGTATTTTTAATAATTTTAATTAGTTTAATAGATAATTAATATTAAATTAGTAATTAATTAAAAGAAAATTCACAAAAAGACAAAAAAGTATATTTTTAATTTTAAAATTTGTTTTTAGTTATTTAATAATTTTAGAAATTTAATTTTCACTTTTCTAGTATTAAAATAATATTATATTGTATTTAAGTTATTTAAATATTAATAATTAGTATTAAATAGTATTTAATTAATAATAAATAATCAATTAGTGTAAAAATTCATTTTCTTTCTCTAAAAATTTTCTTTCATGCTTAGGTTTTTAAAAAAGTCATTTTCACCCCCTGAGGGTTTTCAGATTTCAGATTTCACCTTTTATTTTGTACGATCACGTAAATTTAAATTGAATGTACACGTTTTTAGGTTTTAAACGTTTCTGGTTTTTCCAATTTCACAATCTTGTTAATATAGCTTACTTAAGCTATTTCCTTTAATATTTTCTTTGTACAATCAATCACAACCCTTTTCTGTCCAAATTCACCCGATCACAAACCCGTTTGATTACCATCACGCCTCGTCGGGACATACCGACCCGGGGAAACCCTATACTTCCACGGAGCATTGGTCTAAGATGTTTTTGACTTGTTGACCATTTACTTGGTCAATTTAAGTTGACTGTTTGGAGCCAATCAAATTTTGGCGCCGCTGCCGGGGAGGTTGTGCGCGTTATTCTAAACGGTTTTGCTGATCAGTGATTTTAGAATTCATTCCTTTGTATATTTACCATCCTTGTGTATATTATCCTATAAAAACAAAACAGTTCCCAAAAACATTTTAAAATCAGTTTTCAACGAACACAAAAATACAAAAAGATTTTCTTTCTTATTTGTACAAAATGTTTATCCAAAAACCCAAAAATATCCATCTTTACCCTCCAACATTTTTGATTCTCCATTCCTTTCCCTCCAAAACCATTTGATTCTTTCTATGTCTCATCCACACCTTCTTGTTTGCCAATGGTGTGGTAGTCCCTATAATGGTGGTAATTGCCCCAGCTGTGGCATGGTAGAGTCAGGAAATGGGTCTGTCTATAACCAAGATCCCTGTTCCTACCATGACACGACTGATTCATTCCATCAGCTTCCACACCATGAGACTCAGCAGTTTTACTGTTGTGAGTACTGTGGTGGTTCACACTACAGTTATGATTGTCAATCGGGAAACACGCTTGTCTATGAGCAGGTTCCTGATAACAATCATGACTACAGCACATACGACTCACAGCCACATCAGTTTTACTGTTGTGAGTACTGTGAAGGTCCACACTCTAGCTTGGATTGTCAAACAAGGAATCCATTTCCTTGTAACAATTACGACTATTTGTTTTCAGACCCACCTCCACAATACCAAATGATCCAAGCAAATCCTCATGATACTGAGCAAGATGTTTTACTAGAGGCTCTTGAGATATTGAAAGAACTTAAGGAGGAGTTGGCTACTACATCGTTTCAAAACTCTCGTGAGAAATCTATGGCAGAATTACTTGCTGAAGAACGAGATGCTAGAAACGAAATGAGCATGGAAGAATTGCTAGTCTTAGAACAAGCAACTAAAACACGTGCCATATTTAGCAATGCTGCTCTTCTCGATGATGATGATAGTGATGATGAAGTTACCCTTGATATTTCCCAATACTGTAAGGGTTCATCAGATTCATCAGTTGTGATTCCTTCCATGGAAAATCAGGGAGAAAATAATGTGACGGAGTCACTAGCCGTTGATCAAATGGAACTTGAAGAATCCATAACTGCTAGTACTTCAAAACTCCCTCAGTCTACTGATATCACACCAGAAGTTTCCACTCACTCTCTAAGCATGGGGGATGAGCATCTCAACACTGTTCCTGAAAAGGAATCGGATGAATACATAAAGTCTAGTGTTGAGAGCCTTGTCCCAATCCCAGGAGAGTCACAGGAAACTTTTGATCATGTTTGTGATTTACCTTTCCCTCTTGAGTGTACAAAAGATCAATTTGAGACTTTCTCCGATTTTAGCGACGATTGTGCACCTTATGAAGACATTGAGTATGTGGAGGCATCACTCCCACATACTGATGTTGATCATCTTCTTGAGGAGTTCACTGATGAACTCGCTCACATCAATCCACTTCCCTCGGGAAGTTATGACGATCTCTTTGATATCGAAGCCGATCTGGGAGAAATTGAAAGTCCCCTGTATCATGATCAGTCACTCACTTCTTATCCTAACAGTCCAATAGAGAATGTTGATCACTTTGTTCCAGAAGCATTCAAAACTACTCTCACCAATCCTCTATTTGAATTCGAATTTGAATTCACTTTGATTTCTGATAATCCAATCTTTGGTACTCAGAACGAGGATGGTGATGAGTCTACTCCGGAACATGAGTCCACAGATTTACATCTTGTGATCGATTCTCTTCACAAGGAGTTCTCCGGTGAACTCACTCATATCATATCTCCGCCGGAGTATGATAACTTCCATTTTGATCAAGACACAACTGGGATATGTCTTGATCACATGAGCTTAAATGATGAGATTCATAATACTGAAATTATGGATTCTCCTGTGGGTGAGGATGAGTTAATCATGATTTTCATCATGGTTTTCTTCCTTTTCTTCACCTATCCCGTGACTTCATCTCTTCTTCACTCCTTCGGGAATGAAGATACCATCTTTGATCCCGGAATTTTCATTTACCATTATCTTGAGCCGGGTAATTATCTCATCGGTGTGGAACTTTCACGTATTTCAAATGTTTGTCCAAACATCTTGAATGAAAGTCTGATGGAGATCGTCTCTTCCACATGATGCTTCCCCATGAACAAATGAATTCGGGGTCGAGTCAAGCTAGCGACTCGGTAAACAAAAACAGTAGCTTGCATATGGGGTTTTCACCCTAAGTGTGGGGGAGTTACCCCTGCTGTGGTTACAAATAAAGTGAAAAAATGGTGTTTCCACATTTAGCTTGTAATGTTGCCTTTTTACGTTCAAAGAGTCGGCATAATAGCCGGGACTTTGAATATTGAGGACAATATTCAATTCTAAGTGTGTGTGTGGGGGGGGGGGGTATTCTAGCGAATTTGATCACATTTTACCTTCTAGTACCCCCGTTTTTTGCCAAAAAATTTAAAAAAAATTTCACTTGAGCTTCAAAATTTTTATGGTTATCAGTCAGCCATGTCTAAACCACAAAAGGATTGGCTAATCCAGGAGCAAACAGCTCTTGGTAAAGATATATCAAATCCGTTTATGGCTGACAATTTGCCCAAAATTGTATGGTATTCAGCTCACCATATCCTAAAAAGTAAAGAGTTGGCTAGCCCGCAAGGTTATGGCTTGTGGTAAAGGCAGTGGAAAACCATAATTGGTAATCAACTCACCAAGATGATGACTGTAGTCCATCAAGAGTTGGCTAGTCCAGAAGCAAACAGCTTCTGGTAAAGACAAATCAAATCCGTTGACAGCTTGTGGTTTGCTCAAAATCACATGGTTATCAGTGTACCATGGTTCTTACTTGAACTGAAACATTTGGCTACTCTAGAAGTAATGGCTTTTGGTAAAGAGATTCAAACCCATTAAGTTTTCTCAAAATATTGCTAGGGACTAGCAATAGTTTAGTGTGGGGGCTTGATGAGTGTGTGAATACTCATCATTTTTGGTCAAATCTGAACAGTAAAACATTCAAAAACACTCAAATATGCATCAAAATACTGAAAATATTCCAAAATTGTGTTTTATATGTTTTAGATGCAAAATGAGTAAAAACAGATGAAAAACAAATAAAGTTTGCACAATTGGCAGTTTCAGTCCCCCAACTTTCAAAAATTGGCAAAAATAGTCCCTGAGCACTTATTTTATAAGAAAAGTCACCAAAGGTCCTTTTGAAATCATAAAATGTCATCTTTAGTCCTTTGGTGAAAAATTCTAAAATTTTTGAGAATTTACAAGTTTAGTCCCTGGAGTTTCAAAATTGACAGATTTGGTCCCTAGTGGATATTTTTGAAAGAAAAATCATTTTTGGTCCTTGGAAACTCAAAAGTTATCACAAATGATCCCTTGGTGTAAAGTTTGAGGAAATTACAATTTTGGTCCCTCGGTTTTGGAAATTAGCAATTTTGGTCCTTGGGTTTTAAATATTGGAAAACTACATTTATGGTCCTTGGGTTTATGAAAGATGGTAATTTTCATCCTTGTAATAACTTTAGAACAATTACATTTTCCACCCCTCAACTTTTCAGAAATTACAAATTGGTCCTTGTGAAATTATACTTAACCAAATGGACCATATGCTTTATTACAAAACCAATCCAATAAACAAACACACAACCTGATCCACACTCCCCAAGCCCAATACCTCCCAGCCCAAGTCCTATTTTTAAATAAAAATCCGGTCAAACAAGAGGTCAAACGACCAATGTACACCCTCCATCCCCTACCTCCCCCATTCCCTGCTTCCATGTCCCCCTCCTCCATGACCTTTCCCACCAAATCCTCACCAACACTCCCTTTTTTCCCTTCCATCCCCCCTCCTCATTAATATTCCTCAACTACCTCACCTAAACCACTACAACTGCCAAAACCCATTTTCCCGCCAAAACCCTTTTTAACGGCTGAGATCAAATTTAGCCATCCAATGGCTGGAAATGGAGTGGGAAAGAAAGAGAAGTGCTCCAGGACTTATATAAGTCAAGAAGAAATGAAGAAAGAGAGTAGGTAGTTAGTTTTAGATTTTTATTGTAATTTACTTGTCGAATTTAATTTGCAAATGTTTTTCTAGTTATAAATTGTAGTTAACAAGTGTAATTCTCAGTTTTCAACAGTCTTGTAATCTTAACTTCAGTAATAGAACTCACCTTTTGATTTTCAGATTTCTTATTTGCAAATTTTAGTTCAAAATCTCACTTTAGCTTTTGAAATGCTCAAATGGTTCAAACTATGTTTCATCAACTTACACTAAGTCTATTTAGTCTAATTTAAGCTTAAAATCTCACTGTAATTCATGTTATCTCAAAATCTAAAAAAAAATACTCAATAATTCAAGAAAAAAATAGTGCAAAATAAAAAATCATTGTAGGAGGAAATTCAAGCTCTATCCTAGTGCAATTTGGATGGAAATGATGTTGGAAACCTCATGGAAAGTTGTTAGGGTGGTTTTGAGCTTTTGTACCTCATATCTTTAGCTTGGACACATTGTAAGCTTGCTTTTCATAATTTGGTCAACTAATATAGAACTATTTGATATTGCTTATCTTGATGTAATTTTTGCTCAATCAGTGCATTTAGGTGTGTAGAGGTTTATATAAGTTAGTTTAGTCCTTGTATCTAGAGTTGTCCATTTAATCCATTTCAACTGTCAATCATTGCTCATTAGTAATTCTTAGGTTTTAGTTGTTTGTGATTAAGAATTTTTGTTCAATTTAGTTCCTGTCAAATGTATGGAAGCTCAGTAAGTGAAATCTTGGCTTAAATCATTCACCTATAGTATAAATCAAAAATCAAGCCAACTTAAGGGGTGTTTGGGTCAGTGGTTTTGGCCATTGAGTTTTGTGTTTGGATTGTTGTTTTTGGTTTTAACAGGCCATAGTAGGTCCATTTAGGTCATGTAAGGTATAAAAACCATTCCTTTTTCAATTAAAAGTCAAAATGCAAGCTTATGCTTTCTTGTTCATTAACTGTTAGGAGTAGTGGATTCCAAATCTTCATGTTAGTTACATAAGTTGTTAATATCACTTAATTTAGCCTCATTTCCTCTTATAATATCATTTTCAGTGATCTAGGTTGGTTTAAAACTCATAAAAGTCAAAAATTCCATGTTTCTAAAAAAGTCAAATTTGCCTTTGTTCAAAAATCCCATTTTTTGCAAGAATTATTGTGAATTTTGTGCTTTGTTTTAGGACTTGAGCTTTTCAGAGATGGTAGTCCCCCAGCTAATCTATTGATTCCCATCATCATTGTATTTTTGTAATTTTTTCTGTGGGCCCCACCTTTGCCCAAACACACCTGCAGGGAGGGTGTTCTCCCCTGCATCAGCAGCTATTCCTATCTGTCTCACTTTGGGAGGTCCCACAGACCTCATAAGTGGGCCCACAACCCCATTTTTGTTTCTTTGAACCCCCCTCCTAGCCACCTTCCAAGATTGAGCAAAGTTTTGAGCCAAGGTGCCCTTGCCCCCTCCTGAATTTGGCTTGCAACTCTGTCCCATTTTTACTTTGAAACCAAGATTCCAAGTGCTTATTTCTTTGCTTATTGGCTTATTCAGGGGTGTAATTTGTTGTTTCTAGCTTATACCAGTCCACTTTACTTATTAGAACCAAAATCCATCCCTGTGGACCCCACTAGGGCTAATTTCCATCAAAAGTCAACAATAGTCAACTGTGAGGGCTTATTGTGTCCATTTTGCTTATTTTTAAGCTAGAAATAAGTTTTCTTCACAAAAGTTCTCTGTTTTTAGTATTTAAATAGATTTCTAAAAGAAAAACTAGAAAAATCCAATTTAAAAATAAGTGATAGTTTCTATTTAATTTAATTTATCTTTTTAATTTTCCTTTTTAGCTTTTTATTAAGTAACTTGCATTTTTATATTTTTCTTAATTTTATTTTATCACAAAGTATTTCTAGAAATTTTTCCAGAATTTTATTTTGTCATTTAGTAATTACTAGATTTAATATTAGTTTTATTAATTATTAATTAATATTAAAGTATTAAATAGCAAAATTAGATTTCATTAAGTAATACCTAGTTTTTATAATTTTCCTAGCTTTTATATAAGTTAAAACATTTTTAGAAATTTTTCTAGAATTTCTACTGCTCATATTCTAATTTTTATAATTTAATTAGTTTAATAAGTAATTAATTAATAATTAGGATAATAATTAGTAAAATAGTTTAAAAATACACAAAACCAACTTTTTATAATTTTTTAGGATTCCTGTGATGGTTAATTAGATTTATAAAAAATTTCTTAATTTTCTAAGTCCTTTTAGTATTTTTAATAATTTTAATTAGTTTAATTAGATAATTAATATTAAATTAGTAATTAATTAAAAGAAAATTCACAAAAAGACAAAAAAGTATATTTTTAATTTTAAAATTTGTTTTTAGTTATTTTATAATTTTAGAAATTTAATTTTCACTTTTCTAGTATTAAAATAATATTATATTGTATTTAAGTTATTTAAATATTAATAATTAGTATTAAATAGTATTGAATTAATAATAAATAATCAATTAGTGTAAAAATTGATTTTCTTTTTCTAAAAATTTTCTTTCATTCTTAGGTTTGTAAAAAAGTCATTTTCATCCCCTGAGGGTTTTCAGATTTTAGATTTCACATTTTATTTTGTACGTTCATGTAAATTTAAATTGAACGTACACGTTTTTAGTTTTTAAACGTTTCTGGTTTTTCCAATTTCACAATCCTGTTAATATAGATTTCTTAAGCTATTTCCTTTTATATTTTCTTTGTACAATCAATCACAACCCTTTTCTGTCTAAATTCACCCGATCACAAACCCGTTTGATTACCATCACGCCTCATCGGGACATAATGACCCGGGGAAACCGTATACTTCCACGGAGCATTGTTCTAAGCTATTTTTGACTTGTTGACCATTTACTTGGTCAATTTAAGTTGACCGTTTGGAGCCAATCAAAAGTCAATTACTAAAATTTGTAAAAATCAAGGTGTTACACAACTTATGTTTAATAAGTTATAACGCCAAATGTTTGGTTTTTAGGTTGATAAATGACTCAAAAGTAAGGAGTTAAAAAATATGAATGTTATATTAAATATAATTGTGGGTAAAATTATAAATGGTGATATATAATGTTATATAAATCCAACATTTTAAAAATAAAAGTTACATTTTTTTTGTTTATTAAAAACCTTTTACTCATGTAAGCTTAGCCGAACACTTAAATTACGCTTATTTGACACATATAAACAAATAACCACATAAGCCATCATATAAGCTTAGCTAAACACTCACTCAATCATGCATTTTAGCTAAGAAAAATCCCTAACTATCTTAATAACATCAAATAATATAATAAATTCAGAATATCTAATAGCGGGGATTAGTTCTTGTATAATACCGTATTAAACTAAAAAAACGTAGGACACATTGTGAGCATGACAAGCGTAGGTGGGATCAATGGTAACTTGGATACTTTGTTCTAATTATAAAGCTAAAGGTGTGTTTGGGATACTGTCATAAGTCACAATCGGTATGGGTTTAGATATAAGGTAGGCCCCTAATGTATGAAAGTTTCATACCTTACTCTTTTGAGCGGTTTGTAGTATAGAACATATTAATCTATCACTGTCATATTTGATTCCAATATTTATCAAACAAACACCATTATTTGGAATGAAACTCATTCCATGATTCCCATAGGATTGAAACCTCATTCCATGATTCCCATAGGCATGTACTAATGGGCATCATCATCTTCTGCTAGAACTTTGTCACAATCATCAACTAAGAAATATGATCTTCATCGTCATCAAAGGATGCATACTAATTATTGCATGGATCATCGATCATTATCGCAATTCCTGCATCCTTTTCATCACCCTCATTAATTCTTGCATCATTAATTACCATCACTAATTTTAACATCCTAATCACGAGTTTATGATGAACATAATCATCATCAAGGAACATGCAAAAATTCGAAAAACCATCTTCATACAAACCTGTTAAACTCATACTCAAAATTAGTAAAGAATTCAGTTATGAACTTTTTGACTTAAACGTCCTTTATGACGAGACATAATTTCTGTCATGTCCGGACTATAATTGATTTGGAAATGAAAGCTAATTTGAAACTCGCATGTGTGATTCACTTTCAAACTTAGAAGTGGAACCAATTTGTATATATGATGGTTACTCATAAAGATTTTAGAGTGAGAAAGAAATAAAATCTCCTTCGTTTTGCAAGAGTAGCAACTGCACTTACATAAATTGTGAAATGATCAGTGTTCTAAAAGACGCGTCATGACGTCCACTACTACAAAAATAGACATAGAGCCCCCTTAATAGAGCCCGGTTTTAATGAAAAAAGGGCTCTAAAGTTATTAAAGGCGGTATAAAGCCATGTTTTCTTGTACACAACCGGGCTCTATGTTAAAAAAGTTTAAAGCCGTGTTTTCTACCTCAAAACCGGGCTCTATTCCTCGCAAAGAGCCACGTTTTCTTTCATAAAACCAGGCTTTATCTAAAACACCATTAGAGCCATGTTTTCATTATCAAGACTGGGCTTTATCAAAAGTTGTTTTGTAACAACACAACATAAAACAGCATACGGTTCTTTTCAAAATGAATAAAAAATGCTTAAACTTTTGGGCGGGTTATTTCCCTCCCCAATTTTCATACCTTCACAAAACCCTAAATCTTTTCCCCCTTTTCACATTTCACAACCCCTTTACCTTCCTTCAATATTGGGGCAAAATCATTTTCATTAAACGTACTATATCCCTAGAAGCCTCTAAACCTTTTAAATCCCATTTCAAATCCTGCAATTAGGGTTTATAAACATCCCTAATAATTCCAAAATTAAACCTAATTTCCAACAAAATTAAGGTTGCATAACCACAAACTGAATTAAACTCATCTCAGTAATTGCTCGTCGCTCAATCTTCAACAATCAAGTATATATTCTGTCTTATTAATCATTTTGAATACACATTTGTTAAAGTTTTAGTTTTGAATTGTTTGCAGTAATATGGAGGTGTTTATAGGAGATTTCGATCATCATTTCATGGAATATATAAGATTAATGGATGTCTTATTTATAAAAATGGTGAATTTTGTTGTTATGAATCATAAAGTTTTTTTTTTTTTTTTTTTTTTTTTTTTTTTTTTTTTTTTTTTTTGAGATTGATGGAGTGCTGATGGTATTTTGTGATTTGTAGGGGTGAATTCGAGATATCAGTCGCATTTTGTGATGATTAATGCAAGATCGATCCATGGCACTTGTATGTTGTACTTCCTCTGCTATTTTATTAGTTTGTAAAGCTTACGACTTATTGTTCGTTTTATTGAATTTGATGTAGGGGTGAGCAAATAGACCGAGAATCGAACCGCAACCCACCCAACCCGAACTGAAATTCAGACCCACGGTCTGGTTCTCGGTTCTTTAATCTTAATAATTTCGGTTCTCGGTTCGGTCCGGAACTGCGGGTATCGGTTAAGTACCGAAAGAACCGCAAATTTTAAAAAAAGTCTTAGAATTCAAAGATTCAAAATGGCCATTAACATTATAGTTTCATCATTTCTGTAGTTTAGATTTAAAATCTAAAAAGGGACGTCATTGTTCTAGCTCTTCGGTTCTTTTACTTGTGGTTCTATGATTTTTTTTCCGTTAAATGTGACAGTATGTAGCACCGGCCTGAAGCTACATAGCATGAATATAAACAAAATATGGTATTCGCTATTTGCACATTTTTATTAACTCATTGTCAGAAATAAGTATTTGATATTTATGCAGGTGAATTTCTTTAATTGTCTTTGTTAAAATACATGTTTCTGTACATGACAAATAAAAAAAGTATCAAACATTTGATTGCCTCGAATGATTTCTTGTTCACAGTAGGCTAAACAACATTGAGTGAGCTGCTTAGGTACAAGTTTGCACATTTTGTCTTCAATCAAAACTATTTTTATTTCCATACCCTGCATATCATTATGTCTTCAGCTTAACTAAACATCTTCAAAGTTAATATAGTATCATGACTTGCCCTTACTGGTCATGAAGATATTGGAAAAGTATTTGAAAAAAAAGTGGTGCATCAGTATAATCTCCTTTTTGTTGCATAAAATTAGGATCATTGTTATCTTAGCTAACCAAGCGCATAAATTCCATCAACGCTTGCATAAAAATAGTACCATGACTAGTAACTTGCATCCTTAAATATACTAAGATATCTAAAATTACAATAAATCAAGTGTTTCAAGCAATGTAGAAACCTCTAAGAAGGTATCAACGCCTCATCTACGTAATTGTGATCTAATTGTGTCATACACAAACAGATATAAGACACAAGAACAGCTACACTATAAGTACTGTTTGAGCATACAAGGCATGTTAAGATTTAAGAAACTTGTAAGGAAGTCAACTACAATCTATCATACAAAGTGTCAATTACATTAATTTTTAATCCACATTCAGGCTACTCCAGTACTCCTTCTCAACAGACTTGGTAATTATAGTTAAAACATATTAATTCAACTTGGTAAAACATAATTTTCTTTTTATGATAGGCTTATCTAAGTACGTAACTTGCCAATATATTCTGCTATACAATTTAGAAACTAGTCAACTACATATGAAGAAAAAAAATAGTAGGTTTAAGTGGTCAGTTTGGGGAGATTTTAGCGAGCAGTTTTGTTCACCAGGGTCGTATTGTCCAACAAGTACACAAGAACTCAGTTGCAGCAAAGGGTATTGCTTTATGTCCCCTATTTCTGCTCTATGCTATTTATGGTCTCAAATAACCGGCCAAATATTGACCCCTGTCTCTTGTAATTTTTAGGCATTACTGTCAAACCGGCTCTATATCTGAGAAATGTAAGTGACCTATTGGTGCCATAATCATATTTACTTAAAGCAAAGAAATAATACTAATGTTCGTAATCATATTTACTTGCAGCATGCTTCAGGTTGACCTCATGTGGTAGCAACAGTTCATCTCAAAATATTCATGCATATGGGGCAATGCTTATAGTAAGTGACACTGTTTTTTAATTACATATTTTACTGCATACATCTCACATATATGAGTTTTGATGGAAATCAGCTAATCCTTTATATATTTATATTTGGTTGGGTGTTTATTATTATTTTTTGAATTTCAACTGAGTTATGGTTTAAATATGCTTTTTTTATGTCTGATTTGTAGAACGGGTAACGGACGAGGGTGAGTCTTTGACTCAAATGTATGTGGCCTAACTGGTGTGTGTCTCCGTAGCTGTTTTTGAAACTTTTCCTTGCCATAACCAAGCTGTGTAGCTACCGAGATGTGTTTTGATTTATTATTGAAGAATTTATGATGTGAGTTAAGATGTTGACTATGTTATGTTAGCCAATCATGGTTTGATTTGTGTTAATCTTGCAACATTGGTGTTGAGTGCTTACTATGCCATATGCCACTCATTTAAATGTGCTCGGAGATAACACTTTCTGATTCATCTAATATACATAAGAAAACCATGTTGCTAATTATGTGAGTATTATTATGGTGTTCAATATGCATACATTGGTAGATTGACTTGGTATTTTTACGTTTGAAACAGAAAACTTATTCAAAGGGAACCACTATTCAATTTAAAGACGAGGACGAAAGTAGCTCCTTCCATGGTGCATTTGAGCAATGGAAAAATGTAGTTATTCAAGGTCTGTTAACTTATTCAAAGATTCTTCTTCATATTGCGTTGATACCCACTCTATAAATGCTTGTATCTTCTTTTATCATCTTACTACAATATGGACATAAAATAGAAAAGCAATATTTTTTGTTACTGTAGGATGGTTATGGTAATTACATTCCATGAAAGTTATATTTTTGATGTAGGAAATGACTTGATTAATTATTGTTTCTTTTTTACAGGATCAAGTTTAGCAAATGGAACGGTGTCTACCTCCAAAAGCAAGTTTGATGATAAAATTGAAGCATCTTCGGGCCTTCTGCTATATTTACTATTCTGCTTATCATCTACAACTGCTTCAATCAAATATTTACTACTCGTGAAAGAAGACATGCTAAATCTAGGGAAGCAGCAGCAGACGTGCAAAAGAAAATCTTAAGGCACGTGAAACACTTGATTCTGAAATTGTTGTGTGATGTTTAATTACTGGTATTTAGTATGTTTAATAGTCCGTAGGAACCATATTACTAGTAAATTTTTTTTAAACTGATCTTAGATCTTCAATCCACTGGTTTTGGTATAAACCTTCATGGTTATGGTTTTGTAATTTTGTTCTTAGTTCTGCTTGTTTCCAGTTGGGTTGTGGCTTTATACCTGGAAATATATTTGTAAACAGGTGGTATTGAACAAAAATTAAAAAAGTAAAAAAAAAAATCATAAAGCTATGTTTTGTAAGTAAAAAACAGGGCTCTATGGTAGTTAAAAATGGTTTTTTTATTCACATAAAGCAAGGTTTTCAACCAAGAAACAGGGCTCTATTACGCATCATAAAGCCCGTTTTTAAAACCGGGCTCTATGACAATTCCTCATAGAGTCCCTCCCCTTTTGTGCCCTCAAGCAAAACCGGGCTTTATCAACATTTTTAACCGGGCTCTATGCCCATTTTTGTAGTAGTGGTCGTTAAGACGTTTTTAAAGCATTAGGCGTGACTTTCACGTTACGAAACAGACCAAGATGTCGGCTTTAAGCGTAACATGAAATGAGGCGTGGAAAGGCACGATAAGGCGCGTTAAGACGCGAGGCGTGCCGCCTTTTTCTAATTCAACTCCGATAAAGAAGGTTTTTTTTTAAGAAATGAAAAAATTGCATGCAAGGATAGTTTCTTGACTATATCTTTTATATAATAAAACAAAATCACAAGTGGGGACTTTCGTATTTAAAAATATATATATATTCTTATTATTTATTATTTTAATTATTATTTTTTAATTTATAAATTCGTTTTGTTGATATACTACACAAGTAGAAAATAAATAAAAAATATAAATAAGATGCAACTAACAATGGGATTAAACTTTTTAAATAATTATCTTTAATAATAAAAAACTATAATTAAAAATTATAAATCAAACAAAACAAATATTAAATTATTTGTTTTTTAATAAATAAAAATATATCATTAAAAAAATTTAAAAAAAACTCGCGCGTACGCGAACATTATAACTAGTTTCTTATGTATAACATTTTTTTGTAAACTCAATACATATGAAATATGATATAAATATATAAATATATAAATATTTTCATATTGTGCCGCCGTAAGTCAAGCCTTAAAAAACGTTGTGGCTGCGGCATAGCTCCTAATACGCGAGTCTTGACCATGCCACCACACGCCAACCTTGGAAATGACCGAATCAACCTTTCTTCAAAATTATCTAACCTTTGAAATGTTCTCTAACATTTTTTATTTTAAAAGGGTTTTGCTAACGACAACCCTTAGGGCTGTAGTTAACAAGATGCATTTTATTACATGGTTATGAATAAATGATCATGATTGGTTGATAATTTCGAAAAAGATGGGCACAATCTCGAAAAATATGGAACCACAACAAACAATTGATTGTGATTGGTTGATTCAAGTCATTACAATGAATTGTAGTGAAAATAAACTTGTTAACCATAGCCCTAAGGGTTGTCGTTAGCAAACCCCATTTTGAAAAAGTGTTTTATTTCAAAGGCGTAGGCGAGAATCAAGTTTTGCATGCATACGTACATGGCGGTACATGCATCTCGTAATCCGCTTGACGAAAATAAAAGATAACTGTCTAAATCTTTTAGATTTGCCAACGGCTAGAAAAAGATCTTAATAGTAGTATCCTAGATAAATTTATATATATAACCAAATTAATTAAATTATTGAAAATTTCAACAAAGAGTTTATTGAGATCACGTATGACGTATAACTAAACTCATGCATGAACATATATGTGTGAAATTTGTATAAACTATTTTGGTTCACCAGCTATTAGGACAGCTAATGACATCTAATTGATACATTCTTTATAAAATCCTACATCACGCATCTATGAATTAAACCGAGTGTTTTAAGACATTAGTATTTGGACAAACTGGAGTATTTCAATCTGTTATTATAATGTCGTCATAACACTAGATTACCCTGTAACCGTATATTAAGTGAAAAACAATGTCCTAACTGTCATGCACATGAGGTGATTTTGCTTAGAAATATCCACTATTCAAAATATCAAATCTTGGGGCCCCTAAAATCTTGTAATACAGGTTGTATACTTGTATGTTACATCTAAAAGTCGTAGTCATGCTTGATGCTTCTTTGTATAAACAGGACAAACTTATTTACGTCAAGCTGAAATTCCGTTTAAAAACCAAACGCCCGTTTGGTTTGCAGGGGTTTTTTAAAAAATTGTAATGTAATCCGAATGAATTGTATAGTTATATTGCCATGTAAAATAACAACGATAGTAAATATGAAATTGTTTGATGAAGCGTAACTTTTCTCTTTAACTCGTGGTTTTCATTTGTTTGTTGCCTTGATACATAATTACATACTAGAACGGTACCCGCGCAATGAGGCGGCAGATACCTGTGACTATATTTTGCGTTATTCGGTTACACATTTAGTTGTTTTTATGCTTTATAAGTAGAGATGGTAAAGTTGGTTAAGCCAAATAATTTCAGTTTAAACAACCAACCTGCTTCCTAACTAACTTGGTTCCTAACCAACCTGCTTTCTAACCATTTAATTTTAAAATCTTTCTATAATAAGCAAATAAAAAGTCTGAATTTTAAGCATTTCTAATTATATAATAGTACTAAATACATCATATAGTAGTATAGATAGTCGTACTCTATAGCAGATTGCCAAGCCCATTTGTAAATATTCGCTTAAAAAAAAAAAAAAGGATTTTGCCCAAGTAAATACGGTAATTGTTAGTCACCGGAGGACAACTAGATGAACCGGTATTAACAAATAACTAGGGGCGGAGGGAGTGGGTGGCTAGCGGGTGCTAGCCCCCTCCAATAAGTATTAAAATACCATTGTTTATCCCATAATTTAACGTTTAATATACCACGAGCATCTATCAAGTAGCGACTTTTCTATCATGAAAGATAAAGAAAACAACCGACATGAAATATCTCCTATCTAAATGGCCATTGAAGCGAAAATATGAAATGAGACATTTTTTATAATATTTTTTTGTTGTTAATTTAAAAAATTTAAGTGACTTGTCAACAACTAGTTATATCACAAATTGGGATATCCGAAATTTGCGACGATTGTTTTATTTTAGACATAATATTTTATCTAAGTTTTTTGTAATTCGGATATTCGAAATTTCAGATTAGAGTTTTATGTATCTGAATATCCAAATATCTATAATTTTTGGAAAATTTTTATATGACTCCCAAAACTGTCTTTTCATAAAACCCAACTTTTTAAGAAATTATGATCAAGTTTTCGGATATCCGAATACGTATATTTTTTGAACACCCAAACCTAAATCAAGAAACTTTGGAAAGTTTCGGCTTTGTTGCTCTCCCCTAGTTATATACTTAGAACTTCAGAAGCATCAAAATAGACTAAAAAAATTAATAAATAAAAACTTATTTTGAGTTTATTATACTTTTTATGCACTAAATATGTTAGAAAAAAATTAGGTTTAGTAATGTATTCGTAAGTTTTTATGATAATTTATTTGTATAAACTAAAGTTGAAAACCATTTTTAAATTTTTAGTTTTTCGGGTTATATAACGAACCTACCCCCCCCCCCCCCCACCCACCCACCCCCTTAAGTACAAATCCTAGCTCCGCCTCTGATGCATCTACTTCATTAAAAACTATAAGAAAATTCTTAACTTCCAATAAAATAAAAATCTATCTTTTCAGATAAATATTTTTCCATAAAGCATAAATTTTCAATAACACTGGCATCTTAAGCATTAAAACTTAGCCAAAGATTCATAAACATAATACCAAAAATAGAAAACTAAAAATGACACGGTTCTAAACTGGAAGACTAGCCGATGAGGACCATTCAACTTGATCACTTTCACCAACCGAATCATTTTTCGCATTTACCATCTTACACTTCCACAACTCCGATTGTCCACAAAAGAAATCCGGATTCCACTTCCTTCCTTTACTCAAACCTCCATCAAGACGCCACAACTCTTAGCTCGTGTCAACGTCACAATCTGCTTTTCGACCCCCTCTGGCAAGTGCAGCGTATACCTCTCACAACTCTCACCAGGAGCAACTAACGAGTGACCAGTCGAATGCGACCTAGGAAACTTTGGAGTAGCTCGCTCCTCTTCTAAATGACTTAGGTCATGGTCATTAGTTGGTGATCTTGTTACATTTATAGTGTTCTCGATGTGAGACTGAGTCAGCTCGTGATTGAATGTTGGCTCAGTGTCAGAGTCGAGATTAGGCTTAGTGAGATCTGATCAGCACACTGGACACGTAGTATGTGAAGCTAGCCATGCATCAATACAATCGGGATGAAACACGTGATGGCATTTTGGTAAAAACCGAAACCGCTCGTCGTCTGCAAATTCTGATATGCAGACAGCACATTCCAAGGCATCTTTTCCTATCTTTAGATTTTTCACCTCAGAGTACGTAAAAACTGGAAATGAATCAATAACTGATCTAGCAAGCCCACGTTGAAATCCAATGAATCTCAGCATGTGATTGTGATGATTCGGAATCAAATTTCGATTCTGATTCGTAGAATCTTGTAAACACCTTCGAATGTAGAAGGAAATAAGCGCGATTAATACCATTCCAAACATTATAAACGCGAGCATGATTTTAACAAAGGGACTTAAGTTTCCTCCCATATCATAAGGATACACTAAGGTAGCTGGGGGCAAAGACCCAGTGGTGGTGATGTGTGACAACATCACCACCACAAATAATAAGTACTGCTGGATAACATTTATCCATAGATAGATTGTAAATTTTTTCCATTTATGCCTTAGCAATTGAGAAATGATATAAAGTTGGTTAGAACCAAAAGTAGGCACATTGTTGATTTAAATTGGCAATTGTTATAGACACTTATTTAGATATTTCATGGTTTATGTATATGAATTTGTTGTTCAAAATAGAATGAAATAGATCAAAATATCGATGAGAACATATACGTCAAATTTGTAAAACATATAATTGCCAAACCTACGTTTTTAATTTTTTGTTTTCTCCATACCATTTTTATAAAAAGTTGAAAAACCTTTGAAAGATCTATTTACAGGGGCGGAGGGAGGGGGTGGCTAGCGGGTGCTAAACCCCCTCCAATAGGCTCAATGATTGTATTAAGATAGCAATATTTAGCTCATAATTTAACGTTTAATATACAACGAGCATCTCCCAACTAGCGACTTTTCTATCATGAAAAAAAAAAGAAAACAACCGACATGAAATATCTCCTATCTAAGTGGCCACTGAAGCGAAAATATGAAATGAGACATTTTTGACAATACTTTTTTGTTGTTAATTTAAAATATTTAAAGGACTTGTCAACAACTAGTTATATCACAAATTTGGATATCCAAAATTTGCGATGATGGTTTTATGTTAGACTTAATATTTTATCTAAGTTTTTTGTAATTCGGATATTCGAAATTTTAGATTACAGTTTTATGTATCTGAATATCCAGATATCCATAATTTTTGGAAAACTTTTATATGACTTCCAAAACTGTCCTTTTATAAAACCCAGCTTTTTAGTAAATTATGATCTAGTTTTCGGATATCCGAATACGTATATTTTTTGAACACCCAAAACCTAAATCAACAAATCGTAGAAAGTTTCGGCTTTGTTGCTCTCCCCTAGTTATATACTCAGAAGCATCAAAATAGATAAAAAAAAATATATATATATATATATATAAAATAAAAAAAAAAAAAAAAAAAAAAAAAAAAAAACTGACCTTATTTTGAGTTTACTATACTTTTTATGCACTAAATATGTTAGAAAAAGTTAGGTTTATTAATGCATTCGTAAGTTTTTGTGTGGTTTATTTGTATAAACTAAAGTTAGAAACCATTCTATTTGAACTTTTATTTTTTCGGATTATATAATGAACTTAGGCCCCCCTTAATTACAAATTTTGGCTCCGCCCATGCAAATAACAACCATGATGTTAGTTGGAGTATGAATTTTAAACTTCTTAGTGTGCTGTAACTTTGACAAATTATCCAATCCCATATTGATTGCTAACAATGAGCAATGAAATATAAAATGTAGCCGTGAAGCCAGGTGAGTAGAAATTTGTGCCACACACAATCGTTAATCCTAGATCCTTCTCTGGATGTAATGCTTATAAATTAAACAAATCAAGTAGTCACATATGCGGAAGCGAATGATCAATTATAACATATAATAGATTAACTAAAACGTAAATAGTAACGTACCTTTGTGATTCTAGCACAAACAAGAATCAACTTCAATAACCTTGAATAATAGATGAACCCTAATTAGGGTTTTTAAGGATCAATTATTAACCCCTTACCGTTTTATTAATCGATCCAAGATAATTACTATAGTGAGTAATTATATCTCGTTCTTTTACACACAAATTAATAACGAATTAAAGGTTATGCTAGTAAACAAAAACACACAATTTTCTTATGAAAATTTCGATCCAAAGAACCCTAAGGGTTGTTTGATCGATCGGCAATAAGGAAGAAACAAAGAGAAGGAAAAAACTTTTAGGGTTGTGTGTGTGCACAAAAGGTACCAAAGTTTTTACCCTAGGCTTGTTTATATAGTGAATGTAAAACTTGGAGGAAAAGTTAGGTTTGGGTTGGGTTCCCCTCCCCCTTGTATGACCAGCCATAGACCCATACGGGTTGTTCTGGAACCTTCTTGTCTTCTATTTACATTCTAGTCCTTATTGTTTGCTCGTTAGCCAATTCTGTTAAGTACTAACGACCGTTAGCCATTTCTTGTATATATAACATTTAATATATATCAATTATTATACTTTAATTCTCATTTGTAATGTATGGAACTCGAGTTCGATTCTAGTCATACACATATTAATATTTATCCACAAACTCTAACAACTCTCACTTGGATATCTATTAATAGCATAATGACATTGGTTAGCGTCTAGCAACACGCCAATGCCCCTAGTTCAACTCGAGGGAGGTCTCTTGGAAAAACCTTTAATGATTCATCACTATTATTATCCTTTTGTTTCTAATACCACGTTAATAAAAATATGGATATTAGTCATTCTTTAATTAAAAATTTTGTTTCTCGTTGTTTATGATCGAGCAAGATTACCAAAACATCTGAACGTATTTCAGATAGACTTTGGACGTGCGCACGCAAACATCTTGTCAACCCTACGAAGGGCCCAGCAGTATTAAACTTCAAAACAAATTTGAAGGAATAAATTCTTTCTTTACTACAAGCAATAACCCATGAACTTTGCAACACTTCTGAAAACAATCCTTATAACCAATGTTGCAAAAATCGTGAATCGGTCCCGAGGCGGTCGGGGGCCGAGTTGCGATTTTTGGCTGATTAATCGGCCGATTTTCTTGACTCGGCCGATTACCTTGTAATTTCCTACAAGTTCCAGGGCCGAGGCCGATTAATCGTCGATTAATCGGCCGCCTCAGCCGATTTTTGCAACACTGCTTATAACTACCAGTTACGGATAGCGGTAAATTTCTTCACAGAAATGCACTACATCCATGACACTTATCTGGTATCTCAAGTCTGAGGATAACTATTTTCATGATTTACTTAATGACAAGATCCATAAAGTAAACTCATGTAGTTGGGATAGGTCCTATATTCAATTCATTGAATATCATGTAAAATTGGTATGTCAACGCATCAATATACTTTCAAGTATATAGTTAACCAATACTCAGATTTGTCTTAGTTTAATGATATTCCCATATCACTAATTGACAACGGACAATTTAGAATAACATAACATAAGTTATTCATGGATTTAAACATGCAAATATAAGATACAATTTATTATTAATGAAAATAAACGTACTAAGTACTTTAATTCATTATAAATAATAATTGCTTAATATCTCTTGTTCAAATACTAAATAGATCAATGCATGATAATTCTAGTTAATGAATTTTGTCTCAAGTAATGACTTGTTGACAATTATGCCTTAAGTAATGACAATCATGCTTGTTGACAAGACATTGTTTCAACTAACTTTGATCTATCAGAATTTTGAGAATACTTATTTCAAGAATTCAATTAGCTAAATTATTGTATGTGTACATCCAACTATCTTGATATAGCCACATAATATTTCATAAATGGTGTGACATCCTCAATCACTAACTTATGACAATCAAACTTTCAAACCTTTTAAAGTTTAAAGTATTCTAATTCTTTAATGTATAATGCAACTATGCTCTTAGTTGTGCACAACTAGTTCACATGGCTATTAACAAGGATGAAATCCTACCATGACTAGTATTGAGTGTCATCTCAATTAAACCAACATCATTGTATACAAACCAAAATATGCTCTTTAAAATTCCGTAAACTTACTATCCATTGTGTAATGTTTGATGCCTTCCAATCTTTCAATATTATTGTTGGCTATAACAATTACGCAACAATTTGCCATATTGTTTATACTTAGAATTTAGGAGCAATTCCAGGCCGAGGATCATTTATTCTAAGTCCAAACATATTCCATTAGAATATTCATTACACAGGTTATATAATAACTTTTAATTGGATATCAAATATTGTCAAATCATTTAGCATTTAAGCATGATACAATAATAATATGATGCACATGAAAAATCCTTCAGTCAGACTTAGATTTCATTCATGTTCCATCTCTTCAAAAATATAGATATCTATTTAGTCTTTCAAAATGATATATCATATTCTATTAGATTTATTTATCGCACATGTTTATTAAATAATAAACTTTAGTTCCAAGGTTGTATATTTTATTTTCTTAATCTTCTAAGTAAAGTTTCATTCCAAACTAATACTTAACATTTTACTTATATGGAATGTTACTTCTTATATGTTATACAACATATATGATTTATTAAATCAAACATAATACTCTCACTAGCTTTCAGGAATAATTAAAAATTATCTTATTTCAATTATAAATCAAAACATGGATTTAATAATTAAACATAAGAGTAATCTCCTAGATGCATGCTGATTGGGTCCAAACGGTCAACCAAAGTCAACTACGAACGTGGTCAAAATGGTCAAACTACCTAGGCTCAATCTCCGTGGAAGATAGTGTTTCCCCGGGTCGTTATGTCCCGACGAGGTGTGATGGTATTAAAACGGGTTTGTGATCGGGTGAATTTGAATAGGAAAGGGTATAAATGAGTGATTGATTAAATTAAGGAAATATAATTGAAAACAATTTAAACAAACTAAATTATCAAAAACGTAAAGCTACAATACCCTAGAACGTATTTAAAATTAAAAACGCGCACTTACGTTAAAAATAACTTCAACACACAAAATAAAAAGTAAATTTTATGTTACGCTAGTCCTACGGGTTTCCAAACAATTTTCTTAAGCACTAAATGACAAAAGAAAATTAATTTTTTAATAAAAAAAACCTATTTATTATGGATTAATTACTATTTTAACTAAATTAAATTGAAATAAATACTAAAATAATCTAGAAAAATCAGAAACTTTTTTTTGGAAATTCAATTAAGTTAAATCAAATTTAAGAAAAATAAAAAGTTTGGAAAAAGTTTCCTAAATAAGCTGGAAAGACAGAAATAAGCAAATAAGCATAAACAAAACTAAAACCTATATAAAAGATTAAAAGGTGAAAGATATATTGCAAAAGTCCCAAGGGCACGTTTGGTTAAGTGTGGTGTGGTGTGTTTTCTGTGTCCATGAGGTCAGGGGTTCGAATCTCACAACCCAACCTTTTTGCCAAATATTTAATTTTTTCACTTTTTCTTTTGCAAAAACACTTTAACCTAAAAACTAAGCAACTTTTGTGAAAGAAATTTTATTGAAAGGCTAAAATAAAGCTTGTGCAAAGTTAAAAATCCAACAGTGGTGGTGTTTATGATTTAAGTGAGTGTTTTGAGATTTGGCAGCCAACTAATTCCAAAATAAGCCAAACCAAATAAGCAACAAAGCTTAAACAGGCTACACAAACAAAGTCCTAATAATAACAACAAGCAACAACAATACAACAAGATCAAATGAATCCAGGAATCAAAACAAGCTCAGCTAACTGCTGATGCTCATCAGCATACACAAGCAGCAGCAGCCAAAATTTAGCCAAAAGAAGGCTCAAATTAAGGTATCTAATAAGCACTAATGGGAAAACTAAAAGCAATTACGTAAATTCCACCTAAAGGGCTTTCTAAATCAGCAAAAATCACAACCTTAGGCCAAGATTTGACCAACTTATGGTCAATTGAAATCTTACAAAAACCTGGGTGCAGGGGAGATGTAAAGCCAAATGGGTCACTTTAGGCTTGATTTTACCCAAGCAAATGAATTCCAAATCCTGAGATTCTTTTTGATTATGACTCACAGGCTTCCAAATAATACAGAAAAGCAATTATCACCTAATTCCAAACTCTATTGAATCCTCAAAATGATCTAACTTTTTGTCCCATTTTAACAGGTATGAAAGTTTTGACTTTTTGAGGTTTTAAAAATGTTGACTAATCTGAGTTTCAATCAATCCTAAGTGATTATAAATATTATATAAATCTATAATGCAACTAATTTAAGCTATGTGAACAACTTCTAAGCCTAATGCAATGATCATGCAACTGAAAAATTCAACAGTTAAACAGCCATGAGAAATCAAAGTGAGTTTTGACTTTTTAACTAAAGTACTACCAATTTTAAGAGTTCAATGAGCTGTTTTGACCCTAAGAGAGAAGTCTCAGTAGTTTTTAGCCACTGGAACACTCATTAGCATAGTGAAAATTACAAATCCAAACACCCCTTAAAATGCTAGTTTACACTACAACTAAGGTTTTCAACTCAATACCTACTAATTTGATTATTGAAACACATTATCCTGACATAAATAAAGCTATTAGAACCAAGAAACTCAACAAAGAACACACAAGGCATGAAGAAGCAGTTTTCACTAGACAAGAGCAGTAAGAACTAATTTCTACACTAGAACTTGCTAGAACACTAAGCATGCAAACAAATTATAATAAGCTACTTAAAGCAGAATTAGATCATATCAACAATAACTAAACTAAGATTACAGTAAATGCAGGAATTAAAAGAGAACCTTACTTGCAAGCTTGGCTAATAAGGAGCACACCCTCTGGACTGAGATGGACTCACATAGGCTTTTGAAAAGCTTTTATGAGCTTATCAGAATGAGAATTAGCTTTTGAAAGCTTATGTATCCTAAGCTACTAGTTTTATTTCTATTTTTTTTTTTTTTTTTTTTTTTTTTTTTGTTTTGTGAAGCAGTAAATGAAACTGTAATTGAACACAAAGCTATCAGAGGCTTATATTAAGCTAAATTAAATAGTAACTGAGCTTTTACAAGCTTAAGCAATAATAATGAAAATTTTGAAAGAATACTTGAAATGAAAATGTAGAACAAGGGAGCATTAAACAAACTGAGATTAGATTTAAAAAAAACAACTTGATTACAGTAGATATTGAGATTACAAAGTTCAATTGAGAAAGAAATTGACAGAGTTTCCTAAGCTAAAAACTATACTACTCCTAGAAATTAACTAAAATCTACTGCTTCATCTCTCTCTTCATTCTTGCTTTTATAATGACCCTTTAGGGTTCTTCAGACCCACTGAGCAATTCCCAACAATAATCTTGACCCTTGGTTTAGTAGCTTTCATCTTGGCCGTTGATGAAGTTTTGGCGGGAAAATGTATTTAGCAACTTGGTCTGTTTTGCTTGTAGCAGGGGTGGGATTTGTTATTTAGTGGTGGAAAGGTGAGTTAGGGGTTGAGTGTGGGAGATAGAGGTGATGATGGTGTTTGGTGTTGCAGGCTTGTAGCAGGAGTAGCAGGCACGGGTGAGGAAGAGGTCAAAGGGAGGAGTTTGACCGGGGTTATTATTATTTGTGATTGGGTTTGTGAGATGGGCTTGGGAGTCGGCTGATGGGGAGAGGGGGTGTTGGGTTGGTAAATGGTTGTGTTGTATTTGGATTTGGAAGGTGGATTTTGTAACTTGGGTCCATTTGGTTGTAGTAACAAATAACACAAGGACCAATATTGTAATTTCTAGAATTTTGAGGGGTTGAAACTGCCAACCTACCAAAGTATTACAAGGATAAAACATGCCAAGTTTTATATACCAAAGACCACTATTGAACATTTTCCAATTTCAAATTCCCGGAGGGCAAAACTGCCAAATTTCAAAATAGAGGGACCATTTTTGCCATTTTCTAAAAATTGAACTCCAAGAACTATTTGTGACAACTTTTGGATTTTCAAGGACTAATAATGACTTTTCTTCCAAAAATATTTCCCAGGGACCAAATCTGCCAAATGTGAAACTCCAGGGACTAAACTTGTAAATTCTCAAAACTTTTGAAATTTTTCACCAAATGACTAAATATGACAACTTATGATTTCAAAAGGACCTTTGGTGACTTTTCTTTTAAAATAAGTGCTCAAGGACTATTTTTGCCAATTTTTGAAAGTTGGGGGACTGAAACTGCCAATTATGCAAACTTTGTTCGTTTTTCATCTGTTTTCAATCATTTTGCATCTAAAACATATAAAACACAATCCCTGGGATATTTTCAGTATTTTGATGCATTTTTGGGTGTTTTTAAATATTTTTGCAGTTCAGATTGACCAAAAATGATTAGTGTTTGAGCACTCATCACATGCATTTATTCATTCATGGATTATTGCACTTTATATACTTCCAAATATTTATTTGAATTTATAACCTCCTTTTGATTACTTATCGTCCTCGCTCAAATAATCATTCAAGAAAGAGTTTTAATATTTCATTGTTAATTTCATATTAATGAAACTTAATTTGACAATCATAATCTTTATATCTTTAATGTGCTTCAAGAAAAGAATATCCAATCATAGTTAATTGCTTAATTATGATTAATAATCTTGTCATAAGGCATACATTAAATATGTGTACAATTTTGTCCATATAATCTCTACACAAAGATTTAAACCACTAGGGTTACATTATCTTTGAATAAACTCGTCTTCATTCTCTAACTATTAAGAATTAAGATAAACCAAATTTTTAAAATTTGAATATCTCTATAAATAGCATCTATAACATTCACAGTATGAGTAATTAACCCAATTCATTATTTTAGTAATACATCATCATATAATCCTCAGCATATTAATCAAATATTTGAGATTTTCAAGTGGATCTATGAATGAGAATTCCATCATCTTGAGGTTTATCATTTATATGTTTAGCCTCATCATGATTTTCACTAGTGTGTTTTAGAAGATTATGTGTCTTGTAATTTTATCCTTTTCAAGATAAAAACTCCCACTTGCCTTTAGTAATATACATACTATCTATAAATACTTGGCAATTAGAGCAACAATCCAATGTTCTCTTTTAGGACATTACAAATACACTTTTACAGTTCCTGACATTCTTTTGTTAATAACCTACACATAAGTAGCTTAACAAATTCAATGATGTCTTATTAATATTTTAGGGGTCTAATTGAGTATATTCAATCCGTACTCAATTCTCTAACCTTGATAACTTTTGGAAGAAAAGAAGTCATAGTTATCTGAACATACCATAAATATGTGGTATTTCGTTGAAATTAATATTGTAAGACAATCTAACAATATATAAGATAACAATAATCCTTTTGGTATACCTATTTACCAACTAAGTCAACTTAATGATATAATAGTATTTCCAAACCAATTGTATGCTTTATAACACAAGTACTTATGACCAAGTCACTTCATGTTCATGTCTCATCAAAAACATAAACATGTAATAATCCCACTATACGTTATTAATCATTGATCAACTCAATGACTTCTTGTATATGTCTTAATTAAAAAAATAACAAGTTAACGTCTTACTTTATTATAAGTCTTGTAATACTTAAAAGACTTCATCTTTATAAGAAGATATAAACATGTATAACTAAATTATTCTTAAATACCACCATTTGGTTTCAATAGTAATTTCAAGTTAATTTATTTACTTCATTTATTTATGTCATTCTAATAATACATAAATATTATAGTTGAAGTTGTCTTGTAATCATATTAACACATATTCTAATAGCTATCTAATTTAGAAACAGTAAATTATCCATGTATAGTCTCACGTAATCATGGAAATTCACCTTGTTATTATAATCTTGTCAAGGTCTCCCTTAAGCTAAATTGCAGCACCAAGTGTTTCTTGGATTAGATGTGTATTAGTCATATTAGAATGTGAGTATCTTACTATGCAGTCAAGAGAATCTTATAAATCATATTCTTATGTGTTTTACCTTGCACACAATAAAGATTTCTCCCACTTGTACATGAAACAACACCATGTACCATATAAACAACATGCACGCGTTTGTTAATATAAACAATATGATTGTGTCAATGATATTAGCATAACTAGTAGATATAGAGCTACTTAATTAATAAGGAAATGCACATGACTATCCTTGAAAATTTAGTGTCTATATTTGGAAAGTATTTATCTTGAGACATTCAAAGATAATGTAGATTACTACCAAGATAGCAATCCTTGTAGCTCCCACTGAATTAGAGATCATTACTATAATTCCTTATTCAGTAATAAGAACACAATGCTCCCACTGAATTTGACAACATTGTAAATGTTTCATTAACCAGTGAAAGGAAATAGTGTGATATTCACTTTCCTACATCTTTGAGAAAACCCCATCCGTAACAATTACTTAGGTACTAAAAGAATGTATTCTTCTACGTAGATGATGGAGTATCCATCAATGAAATTAACTTGAAAAATTGAGCATACAATTTCTTCTTTAATTAGGTCTACCATTCCAACAATTGTATGTAGTACCTTTAAATGATCAAAGCAAAACAACTAGATAAAATATGGTAGTTTGTCTTTTATCATTTTGTGGTAATTTCGTCTAGCTTCTAATTTAATAACTCATAAAGTGTGCAATAATCTTAACTATTAAAGTTTGCTATGAGTTATGTATTTAGAACATAGACAATTCTAATTTTCCTATTATACCTTTCTCAATCATGAAAAGGAATAGGATTAAGTCTCACACTTCTCCTTATGGAAAGAAGACTAGGTTTATTCTTTTAGTAAAGTTGACTCTAACTAAAAACCCATACGGGTGTAGATCAATTTACTTGATAAAAGAATTACTTACGTTTACGGTTTAATGTTGCATTAATACATTTAAAAGAATTTACAAAATTCAATTTTAGTATTTTCGATAATCAATTTTCAAGAAGATTAAATACCCATGGAAATATTCATATAACCAAATAATTTTCTTGAAAACCTATGATCCAACTTTTCATAAATTTCACTACATTAGTTGATCTGCTAGTAATGAAAGTATAAAAGATGGTAATATGTCGAACAGTAATTGGCAAACCATTTCCAATTCCTATATCATTATGGGAATTACATCAAATTGATTCATCAATTTGCAATGTAAGCATGTTTCATCCTATCTCATGCCTTAAGTTCTAGGTCTCACGCACAACTTAATTAAGTCGTCTAACTTAGAAACAGTAAAATCTCCATATATGGTCTCACGTATTAACAGAATTTTACCTTGTCATTAAAATTTAGCCTAGGTCTCACGCATACCAAATAATAACTTCAAATGTTTCTTATAGTTAGATGACATGTAACTTAAATTTTAGGGTATTTAGTTTGATGTGTCAATCAAAACATGTACGAAGATGCATGCACTCATCTTCATAACATTAGTTTTCAAAACCATTTTAGTAATCAGTTTTTAAGCTAAGATTAAATCAAAAACTTGTTACTTGAGGTATTGGGTTCACCAATTAAAGAAGAACCTCCAATTATCGTCCACTATATCCTACTGCTGCATGAATCATAAAGACTCAAGTTATTCGGATAATTACCACAAAAGTGGGTGGAATTGAGGTAAATAACCCTTAAGATGATATTGTACGTTTAATGGTTGTTCGGTAAGTCTAACTTGACGCACAAGCAAGCGTGGAAACCCGGTAGGAGCGAATCTCTTAAAGAACCCGTTTCCACTTATACCCACCTTATAGTTTGTCAAACTTCGATCGAGCCGCAATGCCAATACGTAGAAGTCATGGATTATTTGATTGTTGGTAATTGTTAAACACCATCCTTAGTCTCTTTTTATCACATGTTTTTATCATATGTTATTCTACGTCACGGATAAATACTTATATATTTTAGATATATAAGTATTTATTCGTGACGTAGAAGTCATGGATTATTGTGATATTCGGATGAAGGCCAATCGCTCAAGCTCATAAGCATATTTTGTGATGAAAAGAAGAATGATCACATATTCACATTTCTAGTATGGGTGGGCAATCTATATTTAATGTGCGAGACATTGACTTCTACGTATTGGTATTGCGGCTTAACATGTGCACATGTCAACGTCGTCGGGTTTCAACATGTCGTTATTGATCCGGGAAATGCCGCATCCTCAGATACAAAACTTTGGAATACATGTCAAATTTCATTTCTTTTAATATTCGAGAATCTAACTTTGGACTAGAAATTTAATCAGACCATCACTTTTTGCTAAATGCTATTATGCTAATTCATTTTTGGGTAGCCCATTTATTTTGTTACAAGAGATTTAGCAGAGGAGATGAGTTGAGCCCAAACTAACTAAGGCCTAATCCCATGGTATATAAATAACAAATTGAATAAATAAATAGTTGGACTTGTTCCGAATGGATTATTTTAAACCTTTTTGCTAACAAGAGACTAAGGATGGTGTTTAACATGACGTATTTTATTACATAATCAAGAATGAATAATTATAATTGGTTGATAATTCTGAAAATGGTGGGTACAATTCCCAAAACCATGATAGCACAACAACAATTGATTATAATTGGATGATTCAAGTTCTTATAATGAATTGTAGTAGAAATTAACTTGTTAACCAAAGTTTTAAGGGCTGTTTTTAGCAAAACCCTACTTTAAATGTAGAATCAATCAAGTGAATTTCTTTGTGTTCCATGTTACATATTTGAAACTGAAACGCAATGCCAATGTTAATGCCTAGTATATATATAGGGAAAATTGTCTAAAAATACATCGAACTTGCCACTTTTTACTATTGTATGCTATGAACTTTTTTTTTTCTATTGTATGCATAAACTTTCTTAATCATCCTAATGTATGCATAAACTTTCTTAATCACACTATTGTATGCATCGTTAGTCCTAATTGAGTTCAAATAATTGCATCGTTAGTCCTCATTGACTATAGAGTTAAAATATTTGCATCGTTAGTCCTCATTGGGTTAAAATATTTGCATCGTTAGTCCTCATTGACTATAGAGTTAAAATATTTGCATCGTTAGTCCTCATTGAGTTAAAATATTTGCATCGTTAGTCCTCATTGAGTTAAAATATTTACATCGTTAGTCCTCATTGACCATTCTTACGTTTTTATTAGTTTCGTCCATTTTTATACGTTTTCATCTATCATGTTTTTATCAAATCTTTTGCTACACTTTTTTTATCAAATATTTTGCCACATTTTTTATTCATTTTTGTTTATGGTTTAGGGTTTAGGGTTTAAGGTTTAGTGTTTAGGGTTTAGGGCCTAAACCCTAAACACTAAACCCTAAACCCTAAACCCTATAGAGTTAAAATATTTTCATCGTTAGTCTTCATTGAGTTAAAACATTTGCATCATTAGTCCTCATTGACCATTCTTACGTTTTTATCAGTTTCGCCCATTTTTATATGTTTTCATTTATCATGTTTTTATCAAATCTTTTGCCACACTTTTTTTATCAAATATTTTGCCATGAACTTATCCGGAATGATGTTTAGGGTTTAGGGTTTAAACTCTAAACCCTAATAATTCGGATCAGAAGGGTTTAGGGTTTAGGTTAAAGTCTCACGAGTTTTGATGTAAAACATCATTCCGGATAACATTCGTGTTTTACACTTTTAATAATTTGGATAAGAAGGGTTTAGGGGTAAAAATGTATCAAAACGGACGAAAACTGATAAAAACCTATGAAAACATGAGAAAAACTGACGAAAACATGTGAAAAATGGACGAAAAAGGAAAAAAAACGTAAGAATCGTCAATGAGGACTAATGATGCAAATATTTTAACTCACTGAGCACTAACGATGCAAATATTTTAACTCTATATGGTTTAGGGTTTAGGCCCTAAACCCTAAACACTAAACCCTAAGCCCTAAACCCTAAACGAAAATGAATAAAAAATGTGGCAAAATATTTGATAAAAAAGTGTGGCAAAAGATTTGATAAAAACATGAGAGATGAAAACGTATAAAAACGGATGAAACTGATAAAAACATAAGAATGGTCAATGAGGACTAACGATGCAAATATTTTAAATCAATGAGGACTAACAATGCAAATATTTTAACTCTATAGTCAATGAGAACTAACGATGCAAATATTTTAACTCAATGAGGACTAACGATGCAAATATTTTAACTCTATAGTCAATGAGGACTAACGATGCAAATATTATAACTTAATGAGGACTAACGATACAAATATTTTAACTCTATAGTCAATGAGGACTAACGATGCAAATATTTTAACACAGTTAGGACTAACGATGCATACAATAGGGTGATTAAGAAAGTTTATGCATACAATAGGATGATTAAGAAAGTTTATGCATACAATAGGAAAAAAAAGTTCATAGCATACAATAGGAAAAGGTGGCAAGTTCGATGTATTTTTAGACAATTTTCCCATATATATACTGTTTGGTTAGATGTATTATGGTCAGTAGTACAATTTCGCCCCAATTTATAAGTTTATATTTCTATTTTAGATTGTTCCAACACATCTCCACTTTCATATACTAACCCATTAAAAGAGATTTAAATGGGTAGACATGATATTTGATTGGTGAATATTGCATTTAATGGAATTTCATTAGATTGTGTGTATTTTGAAAATGGACTTATAATTTTAGACGGAGAGAGTAATATTATCTACAAATGGATTGATATAGAATATTGTTTGTTTCTTTGTTTCTAATGCTATATTAACCAATGGACCTTTGGGTTAAAGTTGTTTGTATGCAATCTGGGTGTTTCTCAAACTTTTGGACTTTGGGCTGAGTACCCGAATCCTGTTATAGACAAAAATGTAGAATAAACGGATTATACACGTTTGTTGTAAAAAAATAACTGGTAAGTCCACATGGTAGAATTTTTGTTTGTGTGTGTGTTAACGGGTCATATGGAACCATATAAGTTAGAATGAAAGTCATTTCTATTAACTTTGATAATTTTTCATTGTTTTTATTAAACATAAACCTTTGGTATATATAATCAATATATATACTGATACATAGCAAAAACCCTTAATGGACTCAATCCAATAACAATAAACATAATACTAATTGGGCTAAAACTATAATCGGCTAATACACCCCCGCAGTTTAAGCGAGAGGCCTTCGAACATTCAAACTGGATATGAAATTAAGAAACAAAGCAGCAGGAAGTCCCTTAGTAAAGATGTCAGCATACTGAAAACGAGACGGAACAAGAAGCACACGAACTTGTCTTGAAGCCACATAATCACAGACGAAATGAATGTTGATCTCAATATGTTTCGTACGTTGATGTTGAACAGGATTCATCGATAAATATACGGCACTGACATTATCACAATTGACAATAGTAGCTGTAGAAAAATGGTTATGAAGCTCACGCAGCAGATTGCGAATCCAGGCTGTCCTGTCAGAGCCACCACATTAGCAACACCATGATATTCGGTCTCAGCACTTAACCGAGACAACGTCACCTGTCGCGTAGCAGACCTAGATAAGAGATTATCACCAAGAATTACACAATAACCTGAAGTCGACCTGCGAGTGACCGGGCAACCTGCCTAATCTGCATCCGTGTAAGCAATAAGCTGAGCAGTAATGGAAACATGCAGCTGAAGACCATGATCAAAAGGTACCACGGACATAGCGTAATATGCGCTTCAAAGCAGTGAAATGTGATTCACGAGGGTCATGCATATAAAGACACACCTTATGAACCGCATACGAGATATCCGATCGTGTGAAGGTAAGATACTGAAGTGCACCAGCTAATCTACGGTATAAAGTAGGATCAGCAAAAGGGTCACCGTCAAGTCCAAGCTTGGACTCGGTATCAACAGGAGTGCGGCACGGATTACTGGTGCGTGGGAATCGCAACAGGTTTTACCTCTCAAGGGATCTCGAGAAGCTTACAACCCCCACCAGGCAGTGTACCTGATCGTTGTAGTATAGTATAGTGACAAGTACCGGGAGATTGATCGTTCAACTCAGGAATAATGTCGCTAGGATTAGAAAGCCTAAAAACTAGGTTTAAAGGTGAGGGATGATTCTTTTTGTATTTTTATATTTTTATAAAAGCAAGTAAAATCTCGGTTTTTAAAGGAGTGGTGAAATTAGTTGCTAGTCAACTAACCCAATGTATCTAAAGATGCAATCAAAATAAAATAACAGAAATAAAAATAAACTAATTATACTAATAAGGTGTGAACAATGATAGGTAAAGTTGTGTTTACTTAGATTTCATTACTCCCTAGATATCTTTTACAGGTTAATCATTTGTTACAATTGCATGGATGACGGATCATATTCCTTAATACCATTCGTGGGGTGGCGTATGTACTTCCCCAACTCTATAAGATCCTCCTTCACTCCATGTCGAGCTGTTAAAAACTCCTAACATGGGATCACTAGAATTCTCCTACGCATTAAATACAACCATAATAACCTAGTACGCATTGGTTCATGTTTCTTAAGACGTTCAAGCATGTCACCATATGGAAGTCTGCCAGTTTTATTAAGCCTAACATCGAATACAATCATCCATAACAACTATAAACAAACAATCAACCCATAATTAACATCTAGGTTTCACTACATCTAAGCAAACACACAAGATATCTAGCCTAGCATGTTGAATTCAAGACAAGCGTAAGATATATTCAAGCAACACATCGACATATTGATTGAATTGAAAGAATACTTATCTCAAATTGACATGAAAGGTTTCAAAGGGTAAAAACCCTTGAAAAAGCAGTAATATTTGTGCTAGGGTTTCTTCAAAGTTACACCCTCCAAGTTCTATATTAATGAACGAAATTTGGAAAACTATATATAGATTTTACAAGGTGACGGCGTCAAGAAGAAATTTCTGACGCCGTCAACACGCCGCCCATAATGAAATCGGACTACCTAGATCCATTTTTGACGCCGTCATGTGCAATTAACTCTGGGCCGTCACCAACTTTTAAACTGTGACGGCCTTGGGTGACGCCGTCACGTTTCTACTGGGCCGTCACCTCCTCCAACTCTTGTTTAACTCTTGACGCCGTCATTAAGGATTTTGGTGACGCCGTCAGGTACTGTTCCCAGCAAGGAAAATTGAGACTTTGCCATTTTCTTCACTTTTATGCTCCAAAAACATCCAAAATGCCTCCTTTTTTGCATTTCACTCCAAAAGTACCTAAAATGACAAAAGGAACGATTTAGGGCATTATTCGATTAAATAAATCCAAATTCGGGCTTAAATGACCCCTTAAAAGTGGTTCATTTTTCGCCTCATCAAATACCCTTACACTTGAGATTTGCTTGTCCTCAAGCAAATGCGCTTTTATTCTAATCAAAATACAAGTTAGGGGTCATTTAACACTAATATAAAAGTAATTACAACAAATAATCGTTCCACTAAAGACCAAAGACAAGCACGGAGGTCATATACTAGCACCTCACAAATAGTGTTTAGATACTCACATCTCTCGGGTGTAATAAAGTAATATCACAAAATGGAAATGGAAAACATCTCTCACTACTTGTCATAGCAAATAGATTACCATAGGCTTGGAAAAGGATCAAACCTCCACCACTTGGCGTAAGCACCTAGGATAAACTATCAAAGAGGTCTTTTTAAAGGGTTATAACGTTAGGTATAGGGGTATAGAATACACGGCTTTGTTGGATAAAGGCAGTATTTACTGGTGGCGAGTTAATCATCTTGGTTAATTACATGTACAAAGTGGCGTTGCTAAGCCAAGACTAGACTCGACTTAAGCTAATGATTCAAAAATAACAAAAACTTAAAACAAACATAGAATGAAACGGGATGGTAGTCCGTATGTTTTTCTCTTTTTTTCTTTTTCTATTTTTTTTTTTTATTTTATCTTTTTTTTTTTGCATACACTTTTACCCTACCATCCAAAATAATACTTCATAGGGAATGTAAATTCCCCTTACACTTGAATCTTTACATACTTTATAATAAACTAATCTAATGACTCGAATTAAGATAATCAAAACACTTGGAGTACTTTTAAAATTAACGCACATATGGGGGTAATAATTGATGTTCTTCCCCATTACTCCATAAAACAAGTACTTTACCCATGAGTCCCAATCGTCCCAAAACAATATGTACAAGATATGACTCGACTTAGCAACCATGTAATCAATTAGATAATTAACTTAAGGGTTTAAACAAATAACAATAATGCACTAAAGATGAGTGCATACACGGAAGGCTAAGGCGAATTGGGTGTACATTTAAGTGGGTTGTAACAAATTCTTCCTTTAAGTAAAATGCTTAAAGTTAGAAACGAAAAGACAGGCTCTGAGGGGTGTACTAGGGGTTTTGTGTACTAAAAATGAGTACAACGCTAAGGTGGGAAAAATTAATTGACTTTGCTAGTCAAGTGATATGACTTAAATGGTCAAGTAATTATGATTATGATACGGGTTCAACACAAGGGTGATCCTAATGCCTCTTATCATGTGGTAAATCCTACTACACGAATGTAGTCTCACTAGCGGTCTTGGGATGTATCGCTATCACAAGTTCTAGAATATAAATGTTATTGGTACACTCATAAGCACTAATAATGAATGCTTTTCCTATCAAATCTAAAGGCGAACCTCACATATTTGGGTGGAAAATTTTTCTGAATGACACGGTTTTGTGCTAGTCATACAATCTCATATCCATGAGACGCTTGTTAAGGCTAAAGTTTCACTCCAAAATGTTGTAAAAAAATTTAAATTTGGCGTTAAAATTACACTAACAAGTATTTCTCTTAGTTTTATTACACACCTACCATCAAACAAACAAACTCAAGTGCAATTGTATCCTACGAGGTATCATCATTTACCCTCCCCTTACACTTAGGTTGAACATTATCCCTAACGTTCATTTAAAGAATGTAAAAGTGAAATAGGTAAAAGAATGAAAGCAAATACTCCACTGATTCGTTCGGTGTGGATAGAGTGGTAACAAGGTTAGATCTTCCTCCAAGAAAATGAACATTCAAAGCTTCCCTTCCAGAAAAATAAATCATCATCTTGTCATACATAACCTGTTAAACCTGAGAAAACAAACAAAGCAACCTCGCGCAAAATCGACGGCAATCTATATATACTAACAAATCCTAGAAAGCAATGTAAGATATAATGTTTGTGGAATGAATGTTTGCAGATTTCCTGGAGTTTATAAAACTCAAGAATTAACAAAAACTTTAAGACTCCGTTAGAAAAACAAAACAAGCAAAATTTCCAGAATTTTACACGTGGCGCCGTCAGTAATTAATTCTTGACGCCGTCAGAAGTGACATGCAGAAATCTTTTGTTAAGTTTTCCGGAAAATTTCTGGAAAAAACTTATGTTTTACTTCCTGGAGAATCCTGCAAAACATCATTATGACTCGATACAAGCATTTGACTCTAACAAATACTAATATACATGTTTATTTAATATTGTGGTAAATCATGATCAATTTCGTTCTTATAAACAAATTTCGGGTCTTCCCTTACACTTGGCTTTTTGCAAAATACCTTTATATGTAATTTAGACGAAGTTTAATACAAAATAAAGCATTTTCACAATTTAGTTTGAAACATGATTGGCCAACAATAAAGATAATCACGCATACAGAAACAAATAAAATCAAACAAACAATTAAAATAAATAAAAAGCTTGGGTTGCCTCCCAAGAAGCGCTTTTCTTTATTAACGAGTCTTGTAGCTAGACTCAAGGTCATGGGTAATCACGTGACCTCATCGTCGGTATTATTCTCTAGGTCATCTCCAATCTTAGTTTTGTATTCCGGATCCGATTCTATATGTTCTTTATAGAGACCAACCACCTTTTTCTCAATGGCTTCTATAATCCTATCGGCAAAATCCCTATCAACTTTATATTTTGGCCCTAGATTTAAGCAATCCTTATAAAAGAGGCTCTTCTTCTCCCATACATAGTCCATGCCCTTTTTCTTATCTTCTTCATTGATTTCCTCGAAGGCACCAATGTTATCCAAATCAAATCGAGGCACAAAACGAAATTCTTTCATTCTATTAGGCATCCTATATGTAATCCTATCAGTTTCACTAGCAAATCGAATCGTCCCTTCTATCTCGTCATATTCTAACTTGGATTCTCCAAAAAACGGCTTACCAAACACAACATGGGATAAGCGACAATCAATAACATTAGCTAGGTCCTCAACAATCAAAAATTCAGCGATATAAGTAAAGTTCCCAACAAAGACATGTAGACCTTTAATTCTCCCGACAAAGTTACAAACTCCACCGGGGTATTTGGGATCTTTTCTAGGTCCAAGTTTTGTTTTTACTATATCATTATAAACACTTGAGGACATAATGTTGATTGGGGATTCAAAATCAATGTAAGCACTGTCAATGTGTTTATACCCAATCATACATGGTATCTTTGCATTCTTAGGATCACTTCTCTTAATCTTAGGGTCAATTCTAGCAAAAGGAGGCCGAGGATTATCAACAAGATTATTATAGTTACGCAAGTTTTTCTTTAGTGGGATATAGATTGAAATAATCATCATGTTTTGGATCTATTTCCCTTTCCTCAAGTTCCTTCACACCCTCAACTACAACTTCAAAATCATTAGGTCCTAGGTCCTCATTTGAATATAAGGCGGTCGCTAGGTCACTAAATGCACGATCGAGCTCAACATTAATCAACCCATTAAGTTCCCTAAGCTCCCTAATCTCATTCTCAATCTGTTCACGCAACAAAGCAACTTCACTAGGGGAAAGGGGTGGATTCGCGTTTTCCATAGTGGCTAACGGAATAATCAATGAACCGGTTTACTAAAAAAGACACGAAGAAATAAGATAGACTAAAGAAAACCTAAAAATAAAAACAAAATCTTACTAGAAAGGAATCTAGTAAGTAGACCTAATAAAAAGAAATTCTAACCTAGACAATAACTATTCCCCGGGCTGCGGCGCCAAAAAACTTGGTGCGTGGGAATCGCAACAGGTTTTACCTCTCAAGGGATCTCGAGAATCTTACAACCCCCACCAGGCAGTGTACCTGATCGTTGTAGTATAGTATAGTGACAAGTACCGGGGGATTGATCGTTCAACTCAGGAATAGTGTCGCTAGGATTAAAAAGCCTAAAAACTAGGTTTAAAGGTGAGGGATGATTCTTTTTGTATTTTTATATTTTTATAAAAGCAAGTAAAATCTCGGTTTTTAGAGGAGTGGGCGGAATTAGTTGCTAGTCAACTAACCCAATGTATCTAAAGATGCAATCAAAATAAAATAACAAAAATAAAAATAAACTAATTATACTAATAAGGTGTGAACTGTTAGCATTAAAAATGTATTTAGAAGTGATGGTCATTCTCATTTAATGTAACGTTGTAATGTGTCGTAGATTACTATAGAATAGTCAATGGGCTTATGGTTTGGGCTAAGCTAATAGGTTAATATTCATATTAAGCTAGTCCATTTTATCACCAAGCCCATCCAAGCCTTTTAGGGCAACATGTATCTTACTATAAATACACCTGAAAGCTCATTTGAGGTGTGTGCTTGTGTGTGTATTATGTGTGTTTCTATTGAATAAAAGCTCTCATTTCCATCTCTCTTTCTATTTCATACGAAATACATATAATCCATCAAGTCACCATCTTACTTCATATTGTGCTTACATTGTTTGTGATAAAGTTGATAGTATCTAAAGTCTTACAAGTGGTATCATTCGCCTAACAATGATTTAGGAGGGTAAAGAGGTTGTTTGTTTCGAGTTTTTAAGCTTCATACACGGTTTTCTTCACAAAAGCTCACTATTTTTCTTGTTTTCCTTGGTCTCTAACACTTTTTTGATTACAAACAAGTGTTATACACCTTTTATAACAAGAAAGTATCAATCTTTATGAAGTTTTATAGCTTAAAAAATTTGAACTTGGTTATTGTACTTGTTTTCGAGATCTTCAAAAGTTTCATAAAAATCATCAAGTTTGCAACTTTCTACAAGTTTTGGTGTTTTTAAGCTTAGAAGTACAAGAATCTTGGATTCAAAACTTCATTTGGGTGAGCTTTTAGCATAAACAAAAAACTGCCAAAGTTTCGCAATCATAAAGAGAGTTTCGCAATCTCCTTTTTGACCAACTTTCGAGATTACAAGCCGCGACTCCTTTCGTGCTCACACTTGGATACTCGGTCTTTTCTCTCTTGTATAAGAAAAAAAAGTACTTCGACTTTTGGAAAACTTTCGAAATTGGATAATTTCGAAAAGTGTTTTGGTGACTTTGTGTTTTCGAAAACACCTAAAATTTCGAAATCACAATTTTTCGCAAACAGTCATAAGTTTCGCAAACATCCTACTTTGCAACTGAGTTTCGCAATCCCTAAGTTTCGAGATCTTCAAGTTTCGCAATCACTCATCTAAAGTTTCGTAATCTCTGAAAGTGCAAAAGTTTCGAAATCACTGAAAGCTCTACAGTTTCGCAATCACTGAAGTCAGAAAATTTCGAAATCACTACAGAACTTTCGCAAACACAGAAGTTTCGCAAACACCTCTAAAGTTTCGAGAACACTACTAAGTTTCGAGATTTTTTTTGAGAACTCCTATTTCGTTGGAACGATCCAAGAATCAACTTTATACATCTATACTTCATCAATGGCAACTCAGCAAGACATTCATGCAGCCGGTGCGAAAAACCGACCTCCAATGCTTGAAAAAGGTGGATATCTTCCTTGGACAAGTCGCATGCTTCGTTACATCAAAACAAAGACTGATGGTAACCTAATGATCAAATCCATTAAAGAAGGTCCATTTCAGCCACGACAAGTTCAAATTGAAGGTACTCCAAATGATACACCTCCCACTCAACCATTCGTGCATGAACAAACAGAAGCAGACTACACGGATGAAGACAATAAGCAGATCGCCGCTGATGATATGGTAATGCACTTAATCCAACTTGGATTACCACGCGAGATCTTTGCTGCGGTCGACAGTTGTGAAACTGCTTTTGACATGTGGGAACGTGTTAGAAGGATTTGTCATGGAACAGAGATTGGGCAACAAGACGTTGAGAACAAACTTCTAACTGAATGGGAGAACTTTAAAAGCACTGAAGGTGAACAGAGTGAATCCTACTACACAAGGTTTTGCACAATCATGAATGAGCTAATCAGAAACAAGTTGACACCACGAACAATTGCAACAAACATCAAATTCCTCAATAACCTTCCAGAAGAATGGGGTCGTTATGTTACAATTGTCAACCAAACAAAGGATTTGCATAAGGTGAATTATGATCAACTCTATGACTTTCTGAAGCAAAACCAAGCTGAGGCTAATAAAGTAAGGAAAGAAAGATTGGCTAAAAAGCATGATCCTCTCGCATTAATTGCTACTACACCAACACCGTTACCAGTGAATACACAACAACCATCATCATCTTCCACTCACAACTACATGCAACCATCATTCATTCAACAACCAACACCGGTCTACCAACAACAGTTCTACCCACAGCAACAACAACATGTTATTCCACAACAGCAATACCCACAATTCCAAGAACCAGAATTCACTGAAAATGATGAAGCATTTACAGCCTTGACTCAAGCGTTTGCTTTTCTGACAAAGGCATTCCAAGGACGCTATTCTACACCAACAAACAACAACCAAAGGATTTCATCGAACACTCGTAACAAGCAGATTGCTCAGCCGAGTTTCAATATGGGCAATGGAGGCCAAATGGTTGGAGTTTATTGGAATCAGCAAGGATATGCGACTGGCTTTAATATGGGTAATCAGAATATGCAGAATGCAGGTCAATATGCAGGGAATCAGTTGAATCAGTATGGTCAGTATGCAGGGAATCAGATGGGTCAGATTGTTGGAAATCAGAGGGGTCAGAATGTTGGTAATCAGGCAATGGGTAATCGGAATGTTGCAGCTCCAGTTGTTGGAAATCAGGGAAATGTGAATCAGGGTAATCCGGTAAAGTGTTTCAACTGCCAGGGTGTAGGTCATATGGCAAGGAACTGTCCTACTAAGCCGAATAAGAAAGATCTAGAGTACTTGCAGAAAGCAGTGCTGTTGGTGCAAAAGGAAAAGGCAGGGTTTCAGTTGAATGCAGAGGAAAATGATTTTCTGGCACTCATGGATGACATGGAAGACAGAGAGGATATCGATGCGAACTGCATATTTATGGCAAATCTTCAAGAGGCTAAGTATGACACAGATTCTGACACACCTCCGGTTTATGACATCAATGCAGTCTCTGAGGTATCAAACTTCAACACATGTCACAATAATGATATATTTGATATGTCTCCTCATGAGAAACAGCATTCTGAGAAGCTAGCACCCAGTTATGATACATATCCGGACACGCCAAGTAGTAGCAATACTCCTTTAGCAACTCCAGATGTGAATCATAATGGAGGCTTCGTTTCACAGCATGCTGAGAATGATGAGGAAACACGTGCTTTGTTTGAATCATTATTGAATAATTGTCGTATTGAAATTGAGAATGTGCAAAAGGTTAATCGCGATGTTAAGGCCGCAAATGTTAAATTGACCGCTGAGCTTGAGAATTACAAGAAAAACGTTAAAGCTTTTGAGTTTCATCACGAAAGATTGTCAGAATTAGAAACTGGTTATCAAAATTCAGTCTCAAGGGAAAAACTTTTGCAACTCAAGTTTGATACACTTGATGTTAATTCTTTTAAAAAGATCAAATCCTTAAATGCGGAAATCTCTGATTTGCAAAACCAACTTTCTAAACAAAAATAAGCTTGTTCAAATCTTGAAAAAGAAATGGATGAGTTGAAAAAGGAATTTGCAAAGAAAGAAGATAAACTTTTGGATGAAATCGTAGAGTCAGAACACTTGATTGCACATCTAGAGGAACTAGTGGTTAAGTCGGGTCAGTCAAGTCAAACAATGAACATGATTTCAAATCAAACTAATCCGATTTACCACACGAAACATAAAGTGGCTCTTGGTAACAAAACTCCTTGTAATCTCAAGAAAACTCAGCAAGAACAAAATGTTTTGTATAATGGTAATGTGATTTACACCAAACATGATCCTCCCGTCGTTCGGGATTCTGTGGAAATGATGGAACTTGCCGAAGAGAGCATTGCTAAAATGAAACAAAAGGATTTGAAACCCATTAATTACAACAATTTGAACAAACTTTCGAGAATCACTTTTGTTCCACAAACAGAACCATCTGTGTTTTCAATAAAACGACCATTTTCAAAAATGTTTTCTAAGAAAGTTATTGCTTCCAAATCTCTTTCTAAAATAGAACAAATGTCTTCAAACAACACTTTTAATACAAGTGAGGCTAGAGACATTCTGGATGATGTTAAAAAGAGAATTCAAGAACTTCAAAATATTGTTAAGTCTAAAACTACAATCAGTATTAACAACTGGCATTCCAGTTTTCATATTTAGCAGAAAAAGGTTTTTGAAAATGAAATTACTATCCCACTAAATAACATCAGTGCGAGGGTAATCCATTTTGAGCGAGAATTTTTGAAAGAAACAGCCGACTTTGTCAAGGACCACAAATCCCTGGTAAACGAAGCTAATGTAACTCGTGAAAACATGAATGTTTTGGAAAGGTTAAATGATTCTCTCTTCGAAGCAGTTCTGTCTACTGATATAATGTCTATCATCATACAAACATATTCGGTTCAAGACGATGAAAGACTGAGAGCTGAGACCTCCGAAATTGTTTCAAAATATGAAAATGCTCTTATAAAGCTTGAAAAAGAAAATGTGTCATGTTTTAAACAACTTGATCGAAAAAAGGAAGAATGCAAGTATGAAAAACTGTCGTATGAGCGTGCTTTCAAGAACATGAAAGAGCAAAATGATCTTTTGAGGGCTCAGCTTGAAAGTCAAAAAGGGAAGGGTGAGGAAACTAAGCTTGCAAAACCATCCACTTTGGACAAACCAAATGTTTCAAACACGGTTCAAAAACCAAAAATGTCAATTTCACGGTTTGCTCCAAAAGTCGATGAGAAAAATGATTTGACAAAACCAGTCACTCCAACACCCTTGCCTAAGAAAAGTGAAAATGAAAAGCGTGTTGATAAAGGAAAAGCGGTTGTCGAAACACCAAAAGTGATAGCTCCTGGTCTTTTTAGGATTAGTCCCACTAATGCGTCTGCCTCCACATCTAAGACAAATGACGAGTGCAAAAAGGATAATTCTAAAGAGTCTAGTGAAGCTAAAAAGGACAACAATATAAATCCTAACGCGTGTGCCTTACCTTCTACAGGATTAGAAAGCACCTCTAGGAGCAGCAGACTAAAGCCTATGAGCAATACAAGGAACAATAGAGTCTCGCCTGCCTCTAAGAGTAATTGCAAGAATAAAGTTGAAGAAGTAGAAGAACACCCTAGGAATTTATCGCTTTTTAATAAGAGACATGTTTCATCTGAATGTAATGTCAAAAGTACTGTTTCTAATGCATGTAATGACTCTGTTTGTTTAATGCAAAAGGAATGTTTAATTAATGATGTTCATGATGAATGTGTTTCTAAGAATGTGAATGTTTCGCCTGAACAGAAGAAGGTTTCAAAAGGAACTACTGCTAGATCTAGATCTTTAGAAAGATTAGCTGCACGCTTCAGGTCTACCACTAGTAGTCGAATGCCTAGGAACTACCTTAAGTATTGTATGTGGATACCCACGGGTAGAGAATTCACTCTTCAGGATGGCAAATTAGAATTAGTTCAAGCTAAACAAGTAGCAACTGTCCTTGAGTGTGATTTGAACTTTACTCCTAACCCCATGGAACCAAATTCAAACCGGTTTCCAAATACAAACTCTTCTGTTCTTGGCAGGTTATCGAAATATGTCTTTGGATCATCGACTCGGGTTGCTCCAAGCACATGACCGGAAATTTAAAGCTGCTGATCAACTTCATCTGGAAATTCATGGGAACTGTACGCTTTGGAAATGATCATGTAGCAGCTATTCTGGGTTATGGAGATCTTCAATTCGGAAATTTTTTAATCACTCGAGTTTACTACGTCGAAGGGTTGGGACACAACTTGTTTTCAGTTGGGCAGTTTTGTGATGCTGATTTAGAAGTTGCATTCAGGAAAAACACGATTTTTATTAGAAATTTGGTTGGTGATGATATCTTAATTGGAAATCGTGACACAAACTTGTACGCTATCGACATCAACCAAATGGCTTCTACATCACCAATTTGTCTTATGACAAGGGCAACCGAAACTAAGTCCTGGCTATGGCATAGACGTTTATCCCATCTCAATTTCGACACGATCAACAAGTTAGCCAGAGACAACATCGTCACCGGTCTTCCTAAGTTCAAATACACCAAGGAACATCTATGTCCATCATGCGAACAAGGAAAAAGCAAAAGAGCATCATATAAACCCAAAACCATACCTAGTTCGGAAGCAAGGTTACATATGTTGCACATGGACTTATGTGGCCCAATGAGAGTTGAAAGCATTAATGGGAAGAAGTATATTCTTGTTATCGTCGATGATTATTCAAGATATACTTGGGTAAAGTTTTTGAGATCTAAAGACGAAGCACCAGGCATCATCATCACCTTTCTGAAGCGTATTCAGGTTCTACTTCAAGCTCCAGTAAGGATTGTAAGAACAGATAATGGCACAGAATTCTCAAACCAGGAGTTAAGAACTTACCTCGAAGATGTTGGAATCACACATCAAACATCAGTTGTTAGAACTCCACAGCAAAATGGGGTAGTTGAAAGAAGAAATCGAACTCTTGGGGAAGCTGCTCGCACAATGCTGATTTTTTCTAGTGCACCACTATTCTTATGGGCTGATGCTGTAGCCACTGCTTGTTTTACTCAAAACCGATCCCTAATCCATCCAAGATTCAATAAAACACCATATGAGCTTGTGAACAATCGAAAACCGGATATCTCTTATCTTCACGTATTTGGCGCTTTGTGCTATCCGACGAATGACAGAGAAGATCTGGGAAAGTTGAAAGCCAAGGGTGATATTGGAATCTTCATTGGATATTCAGAAAACTCGAGGGCATTCAGGGTGTATAATAGAAGAACGAAAAGGATAATGGAGACGATGAATGTGAAGTTTGACGATATTTCACAAATGGCTTCTGAGAGATACGCTCTAGAACCCGCGCTTAATCCGATGGCTTCTAATCAAAATGGATTAGGACCCGCACCAAACCAGCAGACTTCTGGACACATCAGTTCAGGACTCGTACCTCAAGGAGCTCAGTCAACAAACACGGACAAACCTTCAGAACAAGAACTGGAAAATTTCTTCGAGTTAATGTTTGATGAATATTATGGTGGAACTTCGACAAATGCATCTCAACAACATTCCGCTGCACCCGCTCAAAACCATCAACCACCACCATCACAAGATGCATCTACCACAATCGAAGCTGAAGCACCATCTACCTCAACATCATCTACATCTACTCAAGCAACTCCAGTACTTGAAACTAATCTAGCAAGAGTTGATGAGCAAAACCAAAACACACATTTTCAAGAAGAACCAACAAATAATTCAAACGATGTTGCGTTAGAAGAAGAAGAAGAAGTATTTGAAAACCCGTTTGCAACAGACTCTGCTGAATCTTCTTCAAGGTTACAAGAACCGTCTAACATACATACGTTAAACCCAAGGTACCCTTCTACACTCAAATGGACAAAAGACCATCCAATTGAACACATTATTGGTGAACCTTCAAAGCCAGTTCAGACGAGGAGACAACTTACCACCGATCTCGAATTGTGCATTTATATTTGCTCAATCAGCCTCAAAGAACCAAAGAACATTCGGGAAGCAATGGCAGAAAACCCATGGATAGAAGCAATGCAGGATGAAATTCTTCAATACCAGTTACATGATAGTTGGGAACTTGTTGAACGACCACTTGATAAATGTGTTCTTGATCTTAAGTGGTTGTGGAAGAACAAACTGGATGAGGAAATGACTGTAATTCGCAACAAAGCTCGTCTCGTGGCTAAAGGTTATCTACAAGAAGAAGGGATAGATTTCGAAGAATCATTCGCGCCTGTAGCTAGACTTGAAGCAGTCCGGATTTTCTTAGCCTATGTCGCTCACAAAAACATCACAGTCTATCAGATGGACATTAAGACTACTTTCTTAAATGGAACTCTGAAAGAAGAAGTGTATGTGAGTCAGCCAGAGGGATTCGTTGACAAAGATCATCCAGACTACGTCTACAAGCTGAAGAAAGCCATTTATGGTTTAAAACAAGCTCCAAGAGCGTGGTATGACGAACTATCATCTTTCTTGCTTAAAAACAATTTCACCAAAGGAACGGTTGATGACACCTTGTTTATCAAAAAATTCAAAGATGACATTTTGATAGTTCAAATTTACGTGGATGACATTATTTTTGGATCAACCAATCCTAACCATTCTAAACAGTTTGAAAATCTCATAAAAAACAAATTTGAAATGTCCATGATGGGGGAACTAAAATTCTTTCTTGGTTTACAAATTCATCAATCCCCTCGTGGTATTTTTATCAATCAAGCTAAATATACAATAGAGATTTTGAAAAAAAACATGCAATGGAAAACTGTGATTCTGTTGGTACACCAATGGTCACTTCACCAAAAATAGGTGCTGATTTGTTTGGGAAACCCATCGATCCGAAGAAATATCAGAGCATGATCGGTTCTCTCATGTACCTAACTGCTAGCCGACCCGATATTCAATTTGCTGTTTGTTTATTAGCACGGTTTCAGGCAAAGCCTACCGAACTTCACCTCAAAGAGGTTAAACGGATCTTTCGGTACCTACGAAGCACCATTAACTTGGGACTTTGGTATTCGAAGGATTCGGGGTTTGATCTAACAGCATTTTCAGATGCAGACCATGCTGGTGATCAAGTTACAGCAAAGAGTACATCAGGTGGAGCACAATTTTTGGGTGAAAAGCTAGTAAGCTGGTCGTCAAGGAAACAGGATTGTACTGCGCTATCAACCGCCGAAGCCGAGTATGTGTCTCTATCTGCGTGTTGTGCCCAAGTTCTTTGGATGCGGACACAGCTCACAGATTATGGCTTTACTTTTGACAGAATACCTATGTATTGTGACTCAAAAAGTGCCATAGCCATCTCGTGCAATCCCGTACACCACTCAAAGACGAAGCATATCAAAGTCCGCTACCATTTCATCAAAGAGCACGTAGAAGAGGGTACTGTTGAATTATTTTTCGTTAAGACTGATTACCAACTCGCTGATCTATTTACTAAAGCCCTTCCAAAAGAACGGTTTAACTATTTAGTTCGACGAATTGGCATGCGAAGCCTAACTCCTGAAGAGCTAGAACGTCTTCTCGAATCTTCTTGAAAAATGTTTTCAAAATCGCTTCGCTGTAAATATTTAAAAAAAAAACAAAACAAAATACAAAAATAGAAAATCTTCAAAAAATACAAAAACAATATAAAATAAAAAAAAAATACAAAAATATTCTTCTCACGACATGTCTCTCGTATAAATCAATATTCTGTTTGTTTCTAGAAATGTCATTCAACAATGATACGGATATGTACAGATGCTTGAACGGGAGTTCTTTTTATGTTTTTCTAAAACATGTCGTTTCTCAAATGTTTCTTCAACATTATGACTTCCTAGTACTTCAGCTAAGGACTCGTACTTCAACATTATGACTTCTTAGTACTTCAGCTAAGGACTCGTTCTTCAAAGAAAGGAAAGTGCTTAAATCAAAACACTGGTTTTCAATATCTTTTGAGCACTTATCCTAAAAACTTTATGGCTTTCGTATACTTCAGTACGAAACCCGTACTTAACCGACGACTTTTGATTATTTTCAAATCAAGGACTCTTACGTTCAAAGACGAAATCGTTTTCAAAAGTTCGAGTCTAAAGAAACGAAAAGGATTTCAAACATACACTCGTTTTCAAAACCAAATTCTTGAGCACTTTTTCAAGATTGTTCAAAAGATTTCTCAAAATCTCTCAAAATTAGTGCTCAAGAAAACTCCCTCAAAACCCTTAAGTGATTTTATATGAGCTATCATTAAGGGGGAGTATAAAAACAAAAAGGTTCCAATTTCATGCAAAATCTGTCTTTCTCTCCAAAAGCTTTTTCTTAATCAGTTGATATCAAAAATATCACAATATGCTATTTTTGAGGGGGAGAAGACATGATTAAAAATGTGATCAAAGATGTTAAAGATTGTGGCTGAATCTCGAAAGAGCTCGACTCAGATATAACCCTCGAATTGACAAAACTTAAATGTCAGTAATCGAAAAGACTTGTCCTGGACGGGTAATAATTTCAAGCTGGTCTAACCAGTGATGTAAACGTGTCTCGAATAGGACTTGTCCGAGTAGAATGTACCAATTCGAGAAACTTTCTTTGGACTTGACCAGGACGGGTAATAATTTCAAGCTAGTCTAACTAGTGATGTAAACGTGTCTCGAAGTGGTCTTGTTCACTGAAAGTGGATCAATTCAAAAAGGTGCAAACTCCTCCCGCATGTGCAAATTTCTTAAATATTCATGAGCACATGTGAAGGGGGAGTCCTTCAAAAGAAATGCAAAACTCTCGAAGTGTCAACAATGTATTTTATTATCATAAACACTTTGAGAGATTTTAATAAATGGTTTCATGGCAATTATAGGATAGTCATGGAGTTATAAGGTGACTAAGGTTAGGAAAAACCGTCCTATGATCCGCCTAAGCTTGAGGGATCTACCCAAGGACAATTCCAATTGATAGAATTAGAAGTCCTTAGGTATGATTGAAAAAAGGGAGAAAATGAGAAAGGAGAAAGAAGGGGTTGAAGAATTAAAAAGAAAAGTTATGAAAAAGGGTGAAAAGAAATAGCCCTCCATATGTTCAACCTTAGGGCAGACACCGGGTTCAATTCGTATGCTATTGGTTGTTGCTAAGGTGACACCGGTATTGAAGATAAAGACGTCATGGACCCAGTGACGCACTGCACTTAACCTTCTTAACCACTCAAGTTCTCTTAAAAGAGCTTGTTTCATTCTCACGGGGAACCGGTGTAATCTATCGACCTGTCTCTTAGAGATGGTTGATATTGAAACAGGAGACCTGATTGGCTCCAAACGGTCAACCTAAATCGACCAGGTGATGGTCAACAATGTCAAACAGCTCAGAGTCAATCTCCAAGGAATATAGGGTTTCCCCGGGTCGTTATGTCCCGACGAGGTTGTGATGGTAATCAAACGGGCTTGTGATCGGGTGAATTTGGACGGAGAGGGAAGATAAAGGTGAGTGAATGATTACACTACTGAAATATAAAAGAAAATAGCTTAAGTACACTATATTAACAAGACTGCAAAGTTTGAAAACCCAGAAACGTTTTAAAACTAAAAACGCGCACGTTCGATTTAAATTTACGTTAACGTACGAGATAAAACGCGAGTTTTGGTGAAATAAAAATCCTAGGAATATGAAAATTAACTTTTTGCAATCCTAATGATAAAAGAAAATTTTTAGAAAAAGAAAAATAAATTTTACAATATTTGATTAATTATTATTAATTAATTACTAATTATTAATTACTTATTAATTATTTAAATTATACTAAATTATAACTAATTATGAAATTACACTAAAAATATGAAAAATAAATTTGTAAAAATCTAAAATATTATAAAACTAATTTTCAAACTTAAAATATATTTTTCCTACTTTTTCAATAATTACTATTAATTCATTATTATTTATGACTATTTAAAAATACACTAAATAATAAGAAAATGTAAAATAAGCCTAGAAAAATAAAATTAAAACTTAGAAAAATCTAAAATAATATAAAACTAATTTTTAAACAGAAAATATATTTTTAAGATTATTTAAATAATTATTATTAATTATTAATTAATAAAAACTAATATTAATTATTAAAAATACTAAATGAAAAGAGAAAAATATGAAAAAATTACAGAAATTATTTTACAACTACAGGAACTTAGGAAAATTATAAAAATCCTAAGTGCTTAATAAAAATAAGCAATTAAGCAATAAGCTTCTTAAATAGAAGCTATCACTTTAGGAAAATTTGTCTTTTTTGGATTTTTCTTTTACAAAACTATTTGATACTAATTAAAAACTAACTTTAATAAAAACACTTTGCTTGAATCTCAAAAATAAGCACATATGGGGAACCAAGTGCTTATCAGATTTAAACTTATAGCTTATTAGGACTTTTTGTTGAATGAATAAGCTTATAAAGAGCTATCCAGTGAAAGCCAAGGGACAAATAAGCTTTAATAATGTTAGATTACTTGGAAACAAGCAAAAGAAACTAGAAAAGCACTTGGAATAAGTTGCAAATAAGCAAATAAGCTAATCCAAATCCTGATAGACCAAACAGGCCAACTGAGGCACTTTTGTATGCCTGTGGAGCCCACAGAAGAGTTGGGAAGCCCAAGCAAAAAGTTAAGCCAATAAGCTGAGCTTATTGCTTTTCAAAAAGCTATGAAACAAGCTATGGGACCCACAAATAAATACTGGAGAGGGCATGAAAATGGTGCACAAAAGCTGAATGGCCAGCATATAAGCAGAAATGAACAAAATGAATGGGCTTAGCAGCCCTACCTAATGAACTCTAAACCACTAAATAAGCTATAAGCCTTAAAGGCTGGCTTATTGGATTTCCAATAAGCCAAAAATCAACAGGTGGGGCCCACTAATGAAGCCAAGAAAAGCACAAGAAAGTTGGGGCTTATGGGCTGAGTCTGGGTGCAGGGCAACTCCTTGCCCTGCAGGTCACTTTGAGCACCAAATTAAGCTACAAGCAAAAATCATAAAAATAAACAAACAATTGATTCCTAAAGATGAGATGCCCTATTTTAACCACAAGAAATTTCAGCTTCTAAAACCAACCATAAAAATCACAATAAATCCTAGAAATTTTGCATTTCTGCACAAATGGACTTTTTGACTTTTTGAAATAAACTTGAATTTTGACTATTGTGAGTTTCTGATGATGACTAAGGACTTATTATGAAGTTATAAGCTATGATGGACCTAGAGTAAGCTGTGAAATACACTTATGCAACAATGTAAGGTTTGGAACACAAAATCCTAACAGTTAACTAGAATGAAGATGACAAATGAGATTTTGACTTTCTACCCTAGTTACCTGAGTATTTATACTACTTATGACCTAAAATAACTTGACTAAGCATGCATGAGCCAAAATCAACAACCAAAAGCTAATTCACAGTGGTGAAAACCACTGTGCCAAACACTCCTTTATGGACTGTCTTTGATGATTTTCAAAGCAATTGACCAAACTAAACCATGAACTAGACTAATTACTGTATACTAAGCTTATAAAAACTTAAATGAACAGAAATGAACAAGCAAATACCACAAATTACACTTATCAAATAATGTAAGAAAAATTGGTACAATTCCTTACTTTGAAATCCAAGCTAGCTGAGACATAGGAACCAGGAAACCAAACCATCACCTAATCACTCACCATGAGTTCTAAACCACAGCGATCCAATGCTTCTTCCTTCATAATCTTCATTTTTTTATTTTCTATTTATTTTTCTTGAATTATGAGTATTTTTAGGTAACTCCCTATAAACTGATTCTGATGCTTCAAATACTTATAAGAACTTATAAATAAGCTGATGTAAGCATAAACAAACACTGAGCAACAAGATTTAAGCACTTTGATAAGAAATCAAAATTTAAACTTGAAATTGCAATTTTGAATTTAAGCACTGAAAACTTGAAATTAATAAGTGGAATGAGTTTCAAATACATTAATAATACTGAATACAAGTATCTTAAGCAAAAGATTACAACAGAATTTGAGAATTGAACTAAAACCTAAAGCTGAGCTACACTACTATTAAACTAAATTAACTACTGCCTCTATCTTCTCTTTTTTTTTCCATATATATAGGTCCTAGAACATTTCTCTTCCTTTCCCACTCTATTGTGAGCCGTTGGATGGCCTAAGATAATCACAGCCATTCAAAATTCCATTTGGCGGGAAATTGGAAAGGGTAGTTTGGGTGGAACAGGTAGATGTAATAAATGATGGGGTTGGTGTAATTAATGGAGGAGGTGAGTGTTGGTGAGGGTTTTGTGGAGAAAGGAGAGGACATGGGGGAGCAGGGAGCGTGAAAGCTGGGGAAGAAGATGGATGAACAGTAGAGTGGGAGTGGTGTTTGACCTGGGGTGTTGACCGGGTTATATTATCAAAAGGGAGTTGGGCTTTTTGGTGGGCTGGGGGTGTTCATGGATCAGGCCTTGGGATTGTTTTGTGTTTGGTTTGGGTTTGGATAATAAAAAGGGTCCGTTTGATGTAGTAATACTTCACAAGGACCAAGTTTGTAATTTTCCCAAACATGAGGGACTGAAGCTGTCATTTCCCAAAGTATTCAAAAGGACTAATTTTGACAACATTTGAATATTACAAGGACAAAAATTAATATTTTCCAAAATAAACACCCGGGGACCAATTTTGCAAATTTCCAAACCTCGGGGACTAAACTTGTAAATCTTTAAAACTTTTTACCCAAAGATCAATTTTGTAATATTTTGACTTTCAAAAGCTTTGGGTTGACTTTTCATTTAAAATTATATGCTCAGGGACTGATTTTGACAATTTTTGAAATTTGGGGGACTGAAACTGCCAATTATGCAAACTTTGTTCGTTTTTCAACTGTTTTTACTCATTTTGCATCTAAAACATATAAAACACAATTTTAGAATATTTTCAGTATTTTGATGCATTATTGAGTGTTTTTGTATGTTTTGCAGTTCAGATTTGACCAAAAATGATGAGTGTTTGAGCACTCATCAAGACCTCTCCCTAATCTCCGCATAGGAAACCAAATGTGCACTTATCGAGTCTAGAGCCCCGAGATTCATCAAAAGATCTCATAGGAACACATGATATTTCTACACTGGTTGTTCATCATTAAGGACGCCAGATGTAAACTTAAGAGTCCTACGCTGATCTTAGCAATCTGCCAGAACATTTATGAGAGGATTCACACTTGTGATTCTCAATGATTGAATGGAAATTAGTGTTCACGGTGGTTTCAAATGGTCTACAGTCATGGAGTGATCCCCAGCGACTCACCCAGTCATTGAGCTACTAAGTAGGTCTTGTAAGCTCCCTTAGGAGTATCTGACATGGGAACGGCCTTGATAAGAGTTAGAAGGAGTCTTCACACTATGTTGTCGATGATCTCTAATTCCTTATCTGTAAGTACCGGATGTTTTATTGCTAACTGTTTACCCGCAGGTACACATCATCTCCATGGCGAAGGATTCCACATGCTCATACATGCACCTCAAAGTCAATGGAAAGTTCTCACAAAGATCAAAGCAAAGAAAGGTTCAAAGAAAGATTATACGCAATGTGAAAGAATCAACATAAGTAAAGTGACAAAGATCAGTGTGAAAGAACGGGAATAGCAAATGCATGTATCACAAAGACTAAAGACGTATGAGCATGTTGGAATGGCAGACAACCACCACAGACACAGAAGTGACGAAAGGCAGATCGCTCCACATCACAAAAGAACAAAGAACGATGAAAAGTCAGTCATCAAAGATCACAAAGCATGAAGGAACAAAGACTAAAGACTATTCTACTACGACACACAATGGTCAACAACAAAGAACAAAGAAGACCTAATCACGTGGAGCATCATTCGAATGACCACCCCTTAGGGGGAGATTGTTAGCATTAAAAATGTATTTAGAAGTGATGGTCATTCTCATTTAATGTAACGTTGTAATGTGTCGTAGATTACTATAGAATAGTCAATGGGCTTATGGTTTGGGCTAAGCTAATAGGTTAATATTCATATTAAGCTAGTCCATTTTATCACCAAGCCCATCCAAGCCTTTTAGGGCAACATGTATCTTACTATAAATACACCTCAAAGCTCATTTGAGGTGTGTGCTTGTGTGTGTATTGTGTGTGTTTCTATTGAATAAAAGCTCTCATTTCCATCTCTCTTTCTATTTCATACGAAATACATATAATCCATCAAGTCACCATCTTACTTCATATTGTGCTTACATTGTTTGTGATAAAGTTGATAGTATCTAAGGTCTTACAAGTTGTGTTTACTTAGATTTCATTACTCCCTAGATATCTTTTACAGGTTAATCATTTGTTACAATTGCATGGATGATGGGTCATATTCCTTAATACCATTCATGGGGTGGCGTACGTACTTCCCCAACTCTATAAGATCCTCCTTCACTCCATGTCGAGCCGTTAAAAACTCCTAACATGGGATCCCTAGAATTCTCCTACGCATTAAATACAACCATAATAACCTAGTACGCATTGGTTCATGTTTCTTAAGACGTTCAAGCATGTCACCATATGGAAGTCTGCCAGTTTTCTTAAGCCTAACATCGAATACAATCATCCGTAACAACTATAAACAAACAATCAACCCATAATTAACATCTAGGTTTCACTACATCTAAGCAAACACACAAGAGATCTAGCCTGGCATGTTAAATTCAAGACAAGCGTAAGATATATTCAAGCAACACATCGACATATTGATTGAATTGAAAGAATACTTATCTCAAATTGACATGAAAGGTTTCAAAGGGTAAAAACCCTTGAAAAAGCAGTAATATTCGTGCTAGGGTTTCTTCAAAGTTACACCCTCCAAGTTCTATATTAATGAATGAAATTTGGAAAACTATATATAGATTTTACAAGGTGGCGGCATCAAGAAGAAATTTCTGACGCCGTCAACTCGCCGCCCACAATGAAATCGGACTGCCTAGATCCATTTTTTACGCCGTCATGTGCAAATTAACTATGGGCCGTCACCAACTTTTAAACTGTGACGGCCTTGGGTGACGCCGTCACGTTTCTACTAGGTCGTCACCTCCTCCAACTCTTGTTTAACTCTTGACGCCGTCATCAAGGATTTTGGTGACGCCGTCAGGTACTGTTCCCAGCAAGAAAATTTGAGACTTTGTCGTTTTCTTCACTTTTATGCTCCAAAAACATCCAAAATGCCTCCTTTTCTGCATTTCACTCCAAAAGTACCTAAAATGACAAAAGGAACGATTTAGGGCATTATTCGATCAAATAAATCCAAATTCGGGCTTAAATGACCCCTTAAAAGTGGTTCATTTTTCGCCTCATCAATTACATTTCTGCATATGAGCTCTCTCAAGTATTTCTTTAGCAAACTTGGATTGTGATGCAGGTTTTACAAACCAGGTCTTAATATTTATATTTGCTCGATTACCTAAGGTCTACCTAAATGCACTAACGAACAGAGAATCCGGTCGCGTGTAGACTAGTATTCGGTAAAACCGAGGTCGTCCCAAGAGCTATGTGGTTTGGATTATATCTAAGTCTAGGTGTCACGATTTTAACTGATTTAAGAGTTGAAATGATCAATTAAACTAAATACTGAAAAGTAAATAAAACGCAAATGAAATGAGAGTGTGAGCAATAAGAGAGAAATGTGCTAGCCTAATTACTCATCCTACATTGCTTGCAATCATGTATCCTATAAAACTAATCTCATGCTTTAGATGGGGCGGACATATATCACTAGGGTCGTATGGTCAAGTTCCCTAGCCTATCTCCCTCGAATCCTGCCGGGAACCACAGGCACTACCCCATGCTAGTAAGCCGATGTATGGTAGACGAGTTTGAGTCATTAAGTGCCATTGCATGCTAGACTTATCTTTTATGGTCCGCTGTCACAATCATAGACCATACTTTAACTACTTAAGTTCCTCCACCCCGGAAAGTGATCTTATGGTCAATTAGCACATAAGGTCCATGATTGGTTGTCATCCCAACCATATCCTTGCAACTCAACTACGCCAAGGTCCTATGGTCAATTCTCCTAGCATACCGAGTATAACCGGGTGTTTTGAACTACCGCAACTAAAGGTTCACAAGATAAACTAAGCATGCACACACGTAAAAGCATTAAGAAAAGTGCGGAAACATAATTAAATCAATATAGGAATCATAACTAGGCTAGCACCAGAGGTGCTTAGCCAATCATATTAAATAAAACACTCGAATAAATGTTTACAAGAGTCATGAATTCAAAATGTAAATGAAATAATGAAATGCTAAAACTTATGGTGTATTAGGCGTGATTTCTCCCTTGGAAATGCTTCGTATGCTGCTGTAGAAAGGCCTTTTAGAAGTCCCCAACGATCTCTGACTTTGTGTGTGAGAAAGTTATATATCAAATGCAGAAATTAGGGTTGTATTTATAGGCCCGATCATAGCTACGGCGTAGCTCAAAATAGTGTTACGCCGTAGCTAGTGTAATCCTGTAAGATCTTATCCAAAAGTCATGAGTTACAGTGTAGTTGAGGAAAGTGTTACGCCGTAACTCTAATATTAGGGTTTCATCTACATCGTAGTCTTCAAGTGTTGTTATGTCGTAGCTTGATTCTTGGATCTAGGATTACCTTCGTAGTCATTGTTACGCCGTAACTCAATAGTCCTAATACGGCGTAACCACCAATTCGAGGGAAACTTGGAAGACTTTATTATGTTACGGCGTAACTCAAGATTTGGTTACGCTGTAACTCTTGATCCGCGTTGACTTTGGTCTTCAAGTTAAAATTCCCAACTACGGCGTAATAGAGAGTGGAGTTACGCCGTAGCTTCTTCAAGCATACTATAATAGTGTAACTTTTGCGCGTTATTTCAAAATTCCTCATCTCTTTAGCTCCTATGCTTGTTCATGACCTGGATACAAAATATAAAGAAAACAAAGTATTTATCCATATAGAAAGTAGAATAAACGAGCATAATAGGGGGAAATTGACACTTAAATATCAGGATTATTTGACGTCATCAGATTGCGATAAAAACATACCAGGTGCTGTACAGGTAGCAGAAACACCAAGAAAATAATTAAGAGAGTCAAGATTCGTCATTTCAAACTCACCACGAAGAGCAGTGATAACATGTTGTAGAAATGCAGTAAAAGAAGCAATCAATATAATATCATCCACATACAATAACAAGTAGGCAATGTCATATCCACAATGAAACACAAAAAGCGATGCATAAGTTTTTCTATGCTAAAAACCAATGCGAGTAACAAATCCTGCAAACTACTAAAACCAAGCTCTAGGGCTTGCTTAAGCCCATATAATGAACGCTGCAAATGACAAACATAATCTGGATGAACAGAATCTACAAACCCGGGTGGCTGATGCATGTAAATAGTCTCAGATAAGTGGCCATGAAGAAAAGCATTCTTCACGTCAAAATGGTGAATTGGCCAATCACGAGATACTGCAAGACTCAAGACAGTGCGAATAGTAGCTGGTTTGACCACCGGACTAAAAGTCTCATCATAATCAATCCCCTGCTGTTGACTTCGACCATTTGCAACAAGCCACACCTTATACCTGCTCAATGAACCATCTGCATGAAACGTATGCTTGAAAAGCCACATAGAACGAACAATATTTACATTAGCTGGACCGGGCACAAGCACCCACGTACCGTTAGTAATTAAAGCATTGTATTCATCTAACATAGCTTGTTTCCACTGAGGATCACGAAGAGCATAAAGCCATGAACATGGGACCTAGGAAGAGAAGAAATGGTAGTGACATGACAATTCATACGCTCGAGAGGCTTAGAAATACCGGCTTTAGCACGTGTGACCATGAGATGAGTGTTGACAGTGTTTATGGATATAGCAGGCTGTTGCGTAGTAGGTTATGAGGAAGTGGGCTCTGGAGGAGCGGTCGATGGTGAAGTGGGCTTCTATGTAAGTAGAGGCGAGGTAGGGTCGGGCTGGTAGGTATTGGGCTCACGGTGAATGGAAGTGGTGGGTTGCGATGTAGCATGAGGAAGTGGGCTTAGTGGATCTAGCATGGTGGGAGTCGGTTGACAAGTAACGGGTGGAATGGGTAATGGTATTGTGGATAAAAACTCATAAGTTGTAGGCGTGTACTCATGTAATGAGACGAAGGGAAAAGTGTCCTCGTCAAATCTAACGTGTCGTGATAATATGATTTTATTTGAGGATAAATCAAGGCACCTATAACCACGATGATTTGAGGGATAACCAAGGAACATACAAGGAGTGGATTGTGGTTGAAGTTTATAATCAACATGGATATAGGGATAACAAAGGCAACCGAATACACGCAAATTGTCATAAGAGGGCAGTTTGTGATAAAGCTTAGTATAGGGAAATTCATTTTGAATGGCAGTGGAGGGAATAATGTTTAGGATATAAGCAGCCATGTTGAGAGCCGCCACCCAATATGAGGGTGGCATATGATCAGCCTGGAAAAGCAAGGTACGGATAATGTTGTTAATGGTACGTAACATACGTTCGGATTTGCCATTTCGTTGTGATGTGTGCGGGCAAGAAAAGCAATATTGGATGCCGGTTTTGCGAAAAGGGTCATGCAAACATGCATTGTCACATTCACCTCCATGATCACATTGTAAAACCTTAATGTCTACACCAAATTGCCAATTTACATAAGCACGAAAAGTAACAAAAGTGTCATACAAATAAGATTTTTTATGTAACGGATAAACCCAAACAAAATGCGAGAAATGATCCAAAAAGAAAGCCTAATATTTAATATCGCTTTCACTTGGTGTTGATATAAATAATGCTTAAAAACGTTATTAATATTTTTCAATAACTCTACGTTTTGATAATCACAAAATGTAAACTAAATTTAATCAAAGATTATGATGTAAACAAGCATTTAGTGGTAAATATTTATTTCTACAACTAAATGACTTAAGGTATGTATAAACAAAGTGTCTAATGCATTAAATGATCAAATGAACATTTTCTTAAACACAAGACATTTTATAAAATGACATAAACATTTTATATCTTTTAGAAAATCATTTTTGGTATTAAATAAAATTGTTTAATTAAACCATAAATATATGATTTCAAATTTCCAACCAAAAAAGGAAAAATTTTCTCCAGAAAAACCTTTCCCACAAAAGGACAAAAATGTCCAACGTTCTGGAGGGGGCGGCCCCCTTAATTCAATAGGCGGCCCCCTTAATTATTAAGGGAACCGACCCCTGATTAAGGGGACCGCCCACGCTCCAGAACAGTATTTTTGTGCCTATAAATATTGGTTCATTTAACAGATTTTTCTCACCTTTTTTGCACTAAAAACTTTATGATCTCAATCTCTATTTCTATTCTAAAAGCCTTTGATCATATATTCATAAGTCTTTGTTTCCAAGTGATCCAAAGCTTCATCCACACAAGTGCAAAAAGAAGAACACTCCTTCAACATCTATACAAAGTAGTAGTGTTGTGATTAGTTAGTATCATCTTGTAGTAGTGCTTGATTATTTGTAAAGTGTTGTGTGATTAAGTTAGTTGTAGATATTAGTTGTGTTGGAAAGAAGTATTGTAGAAGTTGTGAATAAGTTGTGCAAAGAAGAGGGTGTGAAGAAGACATGAAGAAGTTGTGAAGCTATCGTGAAGAAGTTGTGAAGTTGTGAAGAAGTAGTGAGATTAGTTCTAGTTAGGATTAGAACTCGACATTTAGCTTAGTGTCGTTAATCGGTGTAAAGCCAAGGTGTGTAAGGTTTCTCCGCCATAAGGAGTTTGTTGACATAATGAAGAAAACTCTCGAGTGTGGTACTCGGGGAGTGGAGTAGGGCAAGGAATGTGTCCTTGTAGCCGAACCACTATAAATTCGCGTGTTGTGGTTTGATATTTCTATCTCTACCTTTCATTTCATTTCATTACAATACTTACATAATTAGATTATCCTTGTTTAGATTTGCTCATATTTGTTAACAATTGAATTCACATAAGATCGAATCAAAGTTTTAATAAGCTACAAAAGTTTTTCGTAAATAAACACAAAAAGAATGTAAAACTATTCAACCTCCCCTTCTAGTTTTCCACACTCGGAATAGGGGATGTCCACAAATCCGAGTGGATAATATCAAAAATAGAAGCAACATGCGACTCTGAAGTAGAAAAAGGAAGCTTTATTTGTTTACCTAATTGACAAGCATGACACAAAGTGGACGACTTTAACTTATTACAAGAAATTAAATTGCTAGACTCCAAACGACGAAGCACATCTTCCCCGGGATGCCCGAGATATATAATCAATATACCGATATATAGCAAAACCCCTTAATGGGCTCGATCCAATAACTATAAACATAATACTAATTGGACTAAAACTATAATCGGCTAATAATTTCTTGATATGGGTAATCAGATGAAGTTTGTGAGAAATAAATGGTAACTCCACATGCTTGAAATTGTGTTTATGTATGTCTTAACGGATCATGTGGAGGAGCATGATTATTTGATTATTTAGTTATACGTGGCTTACTAAAATTTCCGCCATTTATTTAATTACTTTTAAAATAAGGAATATGACAAACAACTAATTTTACAAACATTCTTCACCAAATACCCAATTTTTTTCCCAAAAAAACCATTATACCCATGAGATCCGCGAGGTTTTGCGGACTGTTTGTGATAATTTGAAAAATCACAAGGTGAAATAGATCGAAGAATGTATTGAGGAAATCAAGTCCATTGTAGATTCTAGATGGATTGAAATACAAAACGAAGTAAAAGATATCAAATGATAATCAGAATGAAAAGGATTGAGAAAATCAAGTTCATTGTAAGTTGTATATGAAGGATGAAATTGTGAATAAAAAGTTAGAAGTTGATAAGTGATTGCTCGTGAAAGAAGTAAGCGAAGAATTGAAACACGAATGAAGAATTCATGTTAATGTGACGTATGATAAAGTTTATGTGGTATTTTGGTTATAACTTTCTCATACGAACTCTATTTTGGATGATTCAAAAGGCCCTTAATAAGAAAAAATGATATCTACAACTTTAATGTTTTGAGCTAAGTGTGAAAAAGTGAAATATAACATTTTTTTAAAAATCCATAAGGTTTGACCTTGCTAGTCAACATTGCGATGTTTTAAAAATGAGCAACTTTTGATCTTGTTGGTCAACCTTTCGATTTTTCATATATTCGCACATAGTCCACAAAATATTGCAGATTTCATGGGTATAATGATTTTTTTTTGGTAAAATTTAGGTATTTGATGAAGAATGTCTATAATATTTGGTAAAAAATATATCTCGTGTAAGCCTACTCTCTATGATGGGTGATTCATCACCACCATCTCACTATTAATGGCAGTCCCACATACAAGCCAAGCATCACTATGCGCCTAGCTCTCAGCTTTTGCACTGGTGGTCTGCACCTTTGTGCAAACCAAGAAAGTGGGGTATTTTATTGTTATTTATTTGGATTGTGAGTACGTGTGTGTTTGAGTTATGTTTGTATAAAGTAGAGTATTTTTATATTTTTGGTTTGGTGGTGACTATAGAAAGTAAAATGTGGTGGATTTTGTGGTGTGATGTTGCGCTGATGTGTAGGTGGTGATAGTGGTGACCAAAAAGCCTAATAGTTCTGAGTCGTTGTACTGAAATTTTGTTTGATCATACGAGTTAATTAAATTTATTTTTCTTCCAATAATACATGCAAAAGCATTTCAAGCTACCTTTCTCTTTAGCATCATTGTTAGGTGCTACCACTCATTCTTGTCTCCTTATCTTTCAAACTAATAAATGTCTCCATATCTTTCAAAGCCATTTAGTAGAAGAACAAAAATAAGATAATAAAAAGTTTGAAGAATAAATTCTCATGAAACTTAAAATACGTGATGTTCGGCAAAGTAGTCAAGACTTAAAAGCAGTACCTCTTATTTTAGGCCGCTAGGTGCAGCTCGCCACTCACATTCGTCACTCCAGCTTGGCAGCTAATTGTGGCTAGCCACTGCATCGCACACCCTCAACTATTCTCGCCACTCTCCTCTTCATCGTCTGCACGACAAACCAAGGATATGTACTTTTTGTCAGTCGAGCGTTGTGTAACATTTATATATTAAGACTTTTAATTAAAAAGTTGCCTTTTTTTTTTCTTTTAACACACATACTACAAACTATAAATATTAACACATATCAATCAAATTTTCACTACTTTTATTTCAAAACACTTACACATATAAAAGAAAAAAACATGAGCAATTCAAGTTATTCTGATGTTAGTGACCTTGAAGAGATAATGGAGTTAGAGATAATTCTCCAAGAGTTTGAGTACGAGCAATCGTTGCTAGAACAAGAAGCCGGTCTTTCACGCCGCCGTAGATACATCCCCCGTGAATGTGAAGCTGCTGAAGCACGTCTAATGGCCGACTATTTTGGTGACGAACCAAAATATACGGATGATAATCTTGTGTGTCGTTATCGTATGAGCCGTAAACTATTTTTATAAATAGTACAAGGTATAGAAACGTATATTCAAACTCATGGTCCTCTTCCCATGCATTTTGATTTCTTTAGAGTTCGACCCAATGTTGCAAGTTTAATGAATTTTAGTGTGATTATGAAATGCACATGTGCCCTACGCCAATTGGCTTACGGGATATCAACTGATTTATTAGATGAGTATTTACAAATAGGGAAACACTGTGCACGCGATTGTCTAGATTTTTTTTACTATGTGAATACTACAGTTGTTTGGGAAGGAGTTTTAAGAAAACCAGACGAGAATGACATTCAAAACTTATACCACGCACATAACATGGTTCATAAGATACTAGGAATGTTGGGAAGCATCGATTGTATGCACTGAGAATGGAAGAATTGTCCGAAAGAAGGGCAAGAGAAATTTCACAGAGGTGATAAAAAGTATCCAACTATAATGCTTGAAGCTGTTGCATCATATGATTTGTGGATTTGACATACATTTTTTGGTGTTGCAGGTGCGAATAATGATATTACCGTTTTGAATAATTCTCCGTTATTCGACGACCTGCTTGATGACATCGACCCTGTGGTTCCGTTTGAAGTATACGGATGTAAGTTTAAGCATGGGTTGCTGACGGAATCTACAAGTGGGCATTTTTTGTCAAATCATTTACGGTTGCAACTAACCCAAAAATGCCTTATGGAAAGCGAAACAAGAAAGTGCTCGAAAAGATATCGAAAGAGCTTTTGGTGTCCTCCAACGATGTTGGCATATTATTGCCCAACCGGCGCGTCAATTTACTATTGGCAAGTTACGGAGAATCATGTACTCGTGCATCATAATGCATAACATGATTTTGAAAGATAAAAAATTTGCGATATCCGAAGCTGCCGAAATGTATATTCCTTCACAACCAAATTTACAACAGACATGGATTGAACGTTGCGCAATGCAAAGAAAAAATTTCAAAGAACTCCGTGATAAACGCAAACACGCAATGCTTCAACGATGTCTCATTGAGCATATTTGGCAACAACATCAGTGGGAACAAATTCAACAACAGAATCAGAATAATTAGTTTCGTTATAATTTGATGTATTTTTTTCGTATCGTATTTTTTTTGTTACGTTATTTTTTAGTTGTGTGTAATATTTATTGTGTTGTATTTTATTTTAATTATTAATGAAATGAATTTAGTTTATTAAATGAAATGAATAAAAAATAAAGTTGTAAATGGTGGGCTCGAAATAAATAAGTTAAAATTAGTTGTTAGTGAGGGTGGTTAATTGTGGAGGTTAGTTAAAGTGACGTGACAAGCTATATATGGGCCTAAATGATGAACCAAAGAGGAAATTACCAAAAAGATACAAAAACATTCGGGCATTTCAAGTTTTGGTCAGGATTTGACCATTTTCTTAATTTGGTCATGCTCAACTGCTCGACTCCATTATTTTTGCGACACATGTCCCTTGCAAGTACATGAAGTAGGTGAAGTGTCCCTTTCAAGTACAGAAGGTAGGTGAAGATATTTTATTAATTTTTATGAAATTACAAAAATACCCTCCTATATTATATTATTATCTCTTTGATAATTACTCCACCTAACCTCACTCACCCCACCTAACTCCACCCACCTGCCTCACCAGTAAACCACCACCACTGCTCGACCACTACCATTGCTGGACCACCACACCACCACTGCTCAACCGCCACTGCACAACCGCTAGACTACCACTGCTTGACCGCCACTGCTCAACCGCTAGACCACCACTTCTCAACCACTCAACCACTACTGCTCAACCACTCAACCACTTCTCAAAACACTCAAAAACATTTCCAAACCCAAACACCTTTGTAAACAAATCTTTTACTTGTTTAATAACACCTCAACAATTGTACACAATACTCGAATCACTTTACACTTAATGACTTCTAAATAAAAGTACAAGTTCATTAATATTAAACAAAAAAAAAGCCTATCATTACAAAACAATAACTACATGTATACATACCACACTTTAGTTACTCAAGACTCAAAAGTACTGTAGTACCTAACAAGAAACATAAAATATCAAAAATATGTATCTACGGATTTCAAGAAACGTCCAAAAAAGAAAACGAGCATCCAAAAAACGTGCCTTAAACTTCACAATCACTCATGACTCATGATCACTACGCGGTATTAACTAATCTAGATTAGGGTGTTGTTATACGTACGGGGGACAAGGGTGGCAGGCCCCTTGTCCCCTCCTTGTCCCATATTTTTTTTTCAGTATAATCTCGCTTTTTGTCAGTTTCTGTTTCGTATTTCTGACAGTTTTAAGTGTTTGACATATTAAACTTTACATTTTCTGTTCCGCACTTTCAGGTTTATAATTTTTTGATATAAACAAAATTATAAAAATAAAAAAAAATAAAAAAAAATAAGGAGGGTAGGACTAAAAACTATGGGAAGGTGTGATCAACACTACCCCTAGATTAACACAATGTGAAATCAATCATTTCCCTAAAACAAATCCAAAAACCAAAAATCTGTACATACTTTATTTCAAATATAACAACGATACTAAATCTCGTCAGGACGAAATATAAGACCAACCATCCTTAAATGCTCTAGGTATCTCAAATTATATGACACCTTATAGCCCTATAACGCGACCCTATAGCTTGACACCACACCCCACATCGCGTTATAAGGCATTGCGTCAAATTACCAGCCAAGCCATCCAACTATTTTTCTTTTCTTTTCTTTTCTTTCTTCTTTTTGTGTTTGACTTTTTTCATATGCTTTTGAGTTAAAGTGTGGGCAGTCTTATAACTTAAGTAATGATGAAAGAATGTTTTTGAGTTAAGCTATAGGTTATGAGTTACACGAGAAAAAGCTAAAATAACATTATTTTTTTGCTATAAAACGAGCCATACCTAATCTCTAATAATACACAAAAAAAAATATATTAAAAAAATAAATACTAGTAGAACACAAGTAAGTCGTGACATATATATCGGTTTTTGGAGCAAAAAATATAACAAAAGTACAAAACACACCGTGTCTATAAAACCAACAAACGTGGCACTTGTCGACGTAGTATCTTAAACACTACTACTACTGTACCTAATTAGTCCATCAATCACTTCTTTTTACCGACCTACTTCATTTACATCTATCTATATATATCTAGTTACATTTCATAGAATTTTCCATTGTGAATATTTCTTATAGTACGTACATATCTATGTCGTCTGTAGTGAAGTTTGCGTCTTCAAGTGATCATGAAGATGATCTCGAAAAGCAAGATTTTATAAATTCGAACATGACGAGTGAGCTGACTCTTTCACCTGACATGTTTCTTGGAGCTGCTGTAGCTCTTAAAGACCAGGTTTGTTTCATTTCTAACATTTCATTTTTAACATCCTTTTTAGCTGCCTAGTCAGTTTGAGTAATCACCATAACTCAATAAGAAAATTTTTCTTATTGCAAACAAAATGAAATAAGTCTTTATAGTGATATGTTTTGAGACTGAGTTTAACATCGACAATTTTGAAGTATTACTGAATTTATACAAAAATCAACGTTACCCGATCCCGTCTTCCACGAGGTATGGAAGAGGTGAGATGTAGATATGGCTGCTTTGTAGTGAGCGAGGATAGAACCCTTGACCTTTGGACAATCTCTAAAAGGAGAAATACTAAATCCTCCTACTTATCTTCTTACTCACAGGATATGACAAGTGTCAAAACTGACAGTTTAGATGGAGAGAGAATAAGTGAAAAAATATATATAATATTGTTGTGTGTATCCAAATTACTGATCCAACCCAAAACACTCAAATTGTTAATAGTTTGAGTTCTAGAATTGTAAAACTAATGATGGTACCAAACAAATATTGGTGAAAAGGGCATAGGTTAAGTATAGTCTGCCACTTTTTTTTAAAGGCAATACACCCATTAAACATTACACCTATTGTCTGTCTTAAGTTAGTGCGACACCAGGATACCGCTAGGCTAAATGACTTTTGGTTTAGGGTTTTGCACTGATCCTATATGTAAATGATGTTACCAGGTGGTGGAGGCCACGTGGACACAAGTGTGCGTTGGAGGTGGTGAAATAATGGACACAACGGTTTACACTGGTTTGTTAGGGACAGCGTTCACCTGCTTGCGGGTCTATGAGGCTAGTGGTAGTCAAGACGAACTAAAGCTGGCTGCTGATATTGTTGACGCTTGTGCTGCTGCTGTTGCTAATACTTCCGTTAGGTAAACGGTTTTTATATAATGAAAGTTAGCTTGATGTTAATTACTTATGCAAGAGTTTTAGTGCCATTGGGAAAGAATTTCGTTATATTGTTCCCTTTGATAGAGATATTGATATTCTTATGCAGTGTTTCTGAATTATTTATTATGTGGTAAATGTAGGTGTGTGACATTTTTGTGTGGAAGAGGAGGGATATATGCTTTGGGTGCGGTGATCGCAAACTATTGTGGTGACCATCATAAGCGTGATTTCTATCTTGCCGAATTTTTGAAGGTAATAATTTTTAATTCATCATCCAGATGATTTTTATGTTGTTCGTTTCTTATGTAGTTTATGTTGTGGTGTAACCAAGGTAACAAATATCAATTCTAGTTTTCGTCCATTGGAAGAACATTGCACTTTTGGTCTTGAAATGATTTCATTACCCTAATTCCCAAGTAGATATATTTATCAAATACAAGCAAATGATACATCCCAAGAACACAAGTCGTCCCAAATTTCATTATTTAGTAACTTATTTATCGTCACGTATCCTTGTCAATTGTCACCACTGTTTGTCTTTATCACCCAAACTTTAACAAACACATCTAAAAAGATCTTTATATATGTGTACCGGTGTATATGTTTATGTCCGTCCAGCCGTTCATACGCCTATATACACACATGTCTATATATTATGGTGCATATTAATGCCTCTAAAGCTCAACTGTAATAATGGATAAGGACATTGCAAGGCATATAGTTCACTAATTGTAGTGGGAATATAAGATATTTTGTGTTAAGCATCTTTGATTGTGGTCCAGAAGTCTTCTTACTAACAAATAAATATGATATGTGTCCCAGCAACATCTCGTGAGATTTCCTTTATCCATCATGGTGTTGGGTCCATGTTTGAATTATAGTAATATGGTAGAGAGTCATGTCACGATAATTGAGATTATTGATATGGCCACATAGGCCGCCTGTCGTATGTTAATTATGGAGTAGTTGACAATGCATAGACATTTCAGATCACTGGTATTTTCATGTAGACATTTTGTTACAGCGTAGCATGATAATTAAACCAAAGTAATTTACAAGGGTGTTGTTTATTTATAAGGGTACGAGAGCTAATAATTTTGGGATAATAACAAAAAAAATGTATCTAACTTGTCGATTTTTTTTGTTCATTGTAGCCTTTTTTTTTTTTTTTTTTTTTTTTTTTTTTTTTTTTTTTTTCTTCTTTCCTTAAAACACAAACCTTTCAAATTTTGATTTTTGTGTGTATTTTGTGACCTTTCTAGTGTTATGTTATTTAACCATCATGTTAACATCGAATGGTAAAATGGTCATTGAACATGAACAAAATACATACAAAGATTGAAATTTGAAAGGTTTTTGTTAAAAAAAATAATAATAATAATAAAAATATATATATATATATATATATATACACAGAACAAATATGGACAAGTTAGATGGCTTTTTTTTTTTTTTTTTTTTTCAAATAATTTTCACTACTATTGTAAAGTCAAATAGAATGAGAATGAACGTTTAAGTGTGTTCACCGAAGTTTGTTAGGAGGAAAAATGGGCAAGTGGGGTAACATGTCAAAACGAGTAATTTCATAAGTGCCTTGTTCAGTTGTTCATGTTAGGTGGGGTTGGGCTGTCCTTAAGCACTTTCTTGTACATTTGTTAGTCGTTATTTATAATAAAATGAGTGTTATACATGATTAGAAATGCTATTATAAGAATCGAACGATTTAGGAAGTATTATGCTTTAAAAGTACACTTTTAAACTTTAGACCCACTCACTAAAAATATTTGACCCTTTTTGAGATAAAAACATAACTTAAAACAACCAGGGGCGAAGCTTGGAAATTTCGAGTGGGGGGTCGGGATCTAAATTTTTTTTTTCCTAACACTATGGGGGGTCGAAACCGAATTAAATTGGGGGGGCGAAACCGAAAATACCGAAATTTTTCTACACGAAAACTATATACCCCTACATCGCAAAAAAAATTTCGGGGGGTCGCCCCCCCCCCCCCCCCCCCCCCCCCCCCCCCCCCGCCCCTTAGAAGCTGCGCCCCTGAAAACAACTCCTTGGTTAGTAAATGGGTCAAAATGTGCGACTTCTACTTCAAATAAGTTGATATAATCGGGTTGCATGGTATAGCGGTATAGCCTGTAGCCCGTGGCACCTTGTACAAACAAGACGGCTTATATTTCTTATGGTTTTCATTGATCAGTTGGCGCAAGAGAAAGCCCTCCCCGCAGGGCCAGAGGAAGGCGGTTTTGGAATGTCATACGATCTTCTACATGGACGTGCTGGATTTTTATGGGCTGCTTTATTCATAAACAAACATATCGGTCAAGAAACAATACCTTACGATCTCCTTGATCCAGTCGTCCAAGCAGTAATAGCTGGAGGAAGGGCAGGTGCATCTGATCACGCCATGTGTCCTTTGATGTACCGATGGGATGGGACCAGATACTGGGGTGCAGCTCATGGGCTTGCTGGTATACTGCATGTATTGCTTCATTTTCCGTTATCTGAAGAGGATGCTGAGGATGTGAAGAAGAGTTTGAGATATATGATGAGTAAAAGGTTCCCACATACTGGTAATTATCCTTCTAGTGAAGGGAATCCAAGGGATAATCTGGTGCAGTGGTCTCATGGTGCAGGTGGCATGGCTATTACTCTCTGCATGGCGTCTCAGGTTTGTAAAACTAACATATAGATTAGTTAACTGTATCCAACAGATGAGAGTCAAAACCAGAGTTGCAAGATGGGCTGACCAAGCTGGTTGGGTAATGGGTCAAACTGGTATTTCAAAACAGGTAGTTTTATTAGTGGGTCGCATCGCATTGGCCCAAACACGTTTTTGTCATATTAATAGGTTTTTAAGTACAATTACAAAACCTATATATTGTAGTTTTTACAACATTGTGATTCTTCTTAACAAAATCCCTTACAATTCTATATGTATAACATATACTTTTGATCAGTTTTGCATACTAAAATGACTACTTTCAACCTTTGTCAGATGGATCCGGCAGATTTCACATGAAACACCTTTTCGTTCAATAGTTCTATTTTCAATAAACAAGTGTGTTATAAAATGATTACAAATCTTTATTATCACAATATAAAATAAAAAAATTGATCTTTCTCATAAAACGATTTGGAAATTGTATACTTTTAAAATATTGATCATTTGACCCCCTTGACCCGTTCCCTTATCAGCTAAGTTTTTTTGTTTATCAGAAACCAAATTGACATTCGGTTTTCCAGGTTTTCCCACATGACCGTGAGTTCAGGGATGCAGCTATTGAAGCAGGGGAAGTGGTATGGAAAAGTGGGTTGTTAGAAAAACCAGGGCTTGCAGATGGTGCCTCAGGGAACGCTTATGCATTTCTTGCATTATATCGTCTAACAGGAGACAGCATATACGAAGACAGAGCTAAAGTCTTTGGTGGCTTCTTATATCGCAATGCAAGGAACCTTTTAACAACCACTGATTCTCACGCACTTGACCATTGTTTCTCCCTTTTCCAAGGACTTGCTGGAACAGCTTGTCTATGGTCTGATCTAGTCAAACCAGAAAACTCCAGGTTTCCTGGGTTTGAAATCTAAGACGGGAATTTGCAGCTTTATGGATTAAGCGTCAGTTTAATTTTAATATGTGGATCATGAGAGATCCTTGAAACAGTTTATGTGTAATTGCAGAAGTGTAATTGCAGAATCTCTTACTGCAGTTGCTGTCAAAGTGTCGAATGTATAGTTTTGTTATCAAAGATTGGAACTTCGAGTGACGCTTTTTAGTATGTTCTCGGTTCATTTTCGCAATTTGAAATTTGTTGTTTAAGGTTTATACTTATCAAAATATACCAAATGTGCACCCTATTGTAAGAAGAACCAAGATCACTAACAAATACCAAGTACCGACATATAAATCATTCCACCAAATCTGTAATCACATCTTTAAATACCAATGTATAAACTTGCTACTGTATAAAACAATCAATTTACCTGTTCTTTACCCTTATCTTTACTTTGATCTTTTTCCTGATCTTCACCTTGTTCCTTAACCGGTTCGTTACCGTGCGAAGACAAACTATGCTCTGGTGACCCGTCTTTTTTTGTATGAGGTTCGTTACCATGTGAAGAGGAACCATGCTCTAGTGTCCCGTCTTTTTTAGTATGAGGTTTCCCGATTACAAGCTCATTAATCTTCCGAAACAGTTTCTTCCGACCGTGGCTGTAGAAAGACGACAAGTAGCCCTTATCTTCGCCATCTTCCATATGGTCATGATTATGATTATGACCATGACCTAGACTACTACTACTACCATTACTATGCAAATTATTCTCCACTTCTTCAGATTGAGCCGACCCGCCCGAATCCGTATGACCCGTCAACGATCTCCTGTGTTGAACTTTCGATTGAGGGGTGTGCGGTTCTGATCTCGGCGATGCAGTGGTATCGAATATCGACCCTTTTAACGCTTCAGCCTTTTCAGGATCATCGTTAACAACAATTTCCGCAATATGATCCTCGTCTTTATAACACATGTAGTATTCTTCTTCTTTGTTGACACTTCTCGTATCATCAAAATCAAAAGCAAACACATGATTTGGTGTTATTCGTCCGTCGAGATGGTCTTCGTACAATGATGACAACGGTGAGTTGAAGACATCCTCGTGTTTGTTATCGTCTAAATGTTTGTCCGCTTCGGTTTTTGCAGCTAATAATCTTTTGAATTCCTTCACATTTTCACGAGCCGCAACTTCATTGATTCTTAATCTTTCGTTTTCTTTTGTGAGAAAATGTAACGTTTCTTCTTTTTCGGCTAGTAAGTCTTTAAGTTCGGAGTTTTCAGCTCGGGCGATGCAAGAAGCTTCTTTAGCAACACTTGCTTCGTTTAACGCCTGTTTCAGTATGTCACGAAGTTTAAAAGATTCTTCTCTCACGATTCTTGTAGTGTTTTCGGCTCCCATAAGCGCTTCTCTTAACTTACTGTTTTCATGTTTAAGTGACGCTGTTTCTTCATCGGCCTTTTTTATACAGCTTATGAAACCCATTTCTTTTGAGGTCCATGCTAACAACGACTCTTCGGATTCCACTCTTAACCGTTCAGATGTTTCTATTTGTAACTCGAGTTCTTCAGTTAATCTTTCAACTTCTTCTTTCAAATGTTTTACTTGATCTTCGGTTAATCTTAGTTTTTCGTTAGCCGTACTTGCTTCTGTAGCTACTTCCCTTAAAGCCGATGCTAAACCATCCATGGCTTTCTTGCAATTCTCCTCTGCTTCAACTGCAGATCTCACTTCGTTTTTCAATATTGTGATTTCTTCTTTTAATGCTTTTGTTTCTCGGGATGTGTCAAAATTATTACTTCTTTGGGGTACCGCTGATTGTGAAAGTCTTGACCCGTTTCTGCTACCTCTTTGAAAGTTCTCAAGCTGCTCATGGAGTGTAATGACTTCGAGCTTCGATTCTTCTAGATCCATTTTAGTCTGCTCGATTTGTTGAGTTTGAATCATCAATGATTCCAACATTTGCGATTCTGATTGCTTTGTTTTCTCCAACTGGTCTTCTAATTCTCGGATCCTTTTTGTCAATCCATCTAAAGACGCATCCCTCTCAGCTAATTTAGCCTCAAACACCTTTGCAGATTCAAGTTGTTTGCTGAATGAAGCGATCTGCTTGTCTCTTGACTCGATTTCTTTTTTTGAATTTGACAGGGAGTCTTTGAGACTCTTGAGCTCCGAAAAGACTTGTTCAGCTTTTGTAGGTGATAAGCCTGCATTTGCCAACTCTCTAGCCTCGTGAAGCTCAGCAACCACACGGTTTCTTTCATTTTCGGACTCATCTAATCTTTCTTTTGTATTCCTTAGTTCCTCTTCTAAATTAGTCATTTGTTTTTGTAGCATAGCAGCCTTAACTATTCGATTCTGTATAACGGAAACATAAATCATCATTAGTTCAGCATATATACTATCAATCTGACCCTTACTAATCCTATTTATGGTTTTGAACATAATTTAATAAGCAGTTTCGACTAAGCATCTCAAATAATATCTAAAGGGGGTGTTTGGATTTGCTTATTCAAACAGCTTGTCTGCTCATTTCACTTTTTTGAAAAGCAAATAAGCAATTCCGAGTTTTTAGACGAACAAAAAATGTTTTTGCTGGCCTCCTGATATAAGCTAAATTTTTTATTTTTTATTGCAAAAATTTCAAAATTGCAAGTATGCACAGCTTATCCAAACATGCTCAAAGTGCTAAATAGCTTTTCACGATACAAAAAGATATAAGCTATTGACCTCCTGAATTAAGCATACCCAAAAACCCTCTTAACTTCATTTCATGACGGTAATTATTTGTTTGTGTCTTAACCATAAACAGTTGAAAAAAAAAAAAAAAAAAAAAACATTTTCATTATATGTTTTGTCAAAACATAAAAACACAAAAAGCAGTTTTTATATGTTATATCCCAAAAACCACCAAAATCTTACAATCTAAGAGGAATTAATAAAAATGGCATACCTCAGATAAACTTATAGATTTACGATCAACCGAAACAAGTGCTTCTTTATCAACTTGTGACGAAATACCATCTCCTCTACAAATTTTTGATCCAGAAATACTTCTTATCAAAAATGACTTTGATGATTGTTTCTTTTCTCCAAATTCCAAATAACCAGATCTACAAAGCAACAAATATCATAAAATTGTAACAAGCCCAAAACAACATATGTAACGTATGATATTTTATCTTGTTTATGTATATGCTATGATGAACAAACAGCCAAAATATAGGGGAGAAATGAAGAAAAAAATTAGTACCTGGATTTTGAACGAAACATTATGGAAAATTCAACTATTTCTGGAAACTGAGAAAAAAATGGAGAAAAAAAATGGTTGAAATATAAATACACAGGGTTTGAAGTAGTCCGATGTTGGCGGGTACTATGTATGCATGTGTTCTGTTGTGTACTTTCAACAAAATCTTTTTTTATGATTTTTGTTTACGACTTGCTATTGGTACACTTTTAAAACAATTATAATATTTTTTTTTATGTATTTTTAATTATTTTTTTTTCGTAATTTTGTTTTTTATTATAACACTATGAACATAAATTACGGAACATAAAACATAAATTTGATAAGTAAAAAGTAATAAAACATAAAAAATACGGAGAAAAAACCATAAAAACAATCATGTCCAATTAATAAAGTGAGTAAATTGCTCAAAAAAATTGTAGAACATTAAATACAAAGTTTAATAAGTTAAAAGTAGTAAAAGACAAATAACATAAATAAATAAAAAAAACTATAAAAGAATGTCTTGTTCTGTTAGTAGAGTGAATAAAAGAATGGGTTAAAAGAAGAAAATAGTATCAATAAAAGGAGTAATTAATCGAGAGGAAATAGTCAAGTGGGAAAAAGGTAAACAATTAATTCCAACATGGAAATTATTTGACTAAAATCTTAATATTTCCTTAACTTTTCTAATGTAACGTTTTTTGGTTTTTTTATGTTTATGTTTTCTTAAATGCAAATCAGATTATATGGTGTTTAATTATTGTTTGGAAAGAAAAATAATTGGTTTCCTTCATAAAATAAAGCATTTGATCACTGATACTAGTAATTAAAATCCTTGGAATTATTAAAGTCGTACATTTATTTATTTTTTTGGCAGAATTTAAGTTGTATTTAGATACACGTACTTGATTTTAGTTTTTTTATTTAAAATATTTAAAAGGTAGGCATGAAATAAGCGGGTTAAAACTTAGAAGTCTTCTAGACACTAGAGCGTGCTCATACAAGTTGTATCATGGTATATTATCTTATTACAATGACATAAATTTACTAAATAGTTTTGTGATCATATTATAGTAATGTTGTTTGAAAAGATGATATTTTAGTAATGTTGTTTTATACTGTAAAAAGTCAACAAACGTTGAGGCCAATTAACTCGACATGCATTCATGTCGACTTAAAACTTAACGGTTTTAGTAAATAACTCAGTCTGTCAAATTTATACCTGTAGTTATTAATCTAGCTAACTTAGATGTCTACATGTGTGTTGATAACTTGACTTTTAATGAGTTTGTAATATTTTTATGTAGCCTTCATTTTTGGAAAATAAAAACACTTTTTTTGGTTATAACTATTACATTACCAAATTTATACGTAAATAAAAAATATATATATATATATATAACGTAAATATTACCTGACTTTTAGAGATCGCCATATGTTATTTCCAGAGCCTAAAAGACGTTACGTAGTAATTTAAAGGAATATTCAATATGTTATGAGGGCTGATTGTGACAATTAAGTTTGACTAATTTTAGAAGTTAATGGTACGTAATATTGGATTAAATAATAGAGCTAGCAATTAAATGGCGTAAGTAATGCGCGTGTGACCGTGTCCAACGGCAGGCCAACATTGTCTTGGGAAAATGTGAATTTCGTCACCCCTTCATAATTGGGCTCAGTCCTCAATTTGGGCTTTTGGTATTTCTAGTCAATACAATTTTTATTTATTAAGTATTATATTTTTTTTCATGATATTAATTTTAAGAAAAGGCTAAATAAGAATGATTTTTGGAGGAATAATTGGTGTGATTAACTCATCTCTTCAAATTTTGCGTTTAAGATGGGGCAGAAAATGTGGTAAAATGAAAATAGGTATAAAGAGAGATAATATTTCTCGTTTATGCGCCAAATGTTGTAGGAGTTAGACCATACTTCATACCTAGTAAAAAATAACGAGTATAGGGCATGTCTCAAAACTTTGTTGTAGCAATTTTTTCAGATCATATGTAAAAATAATAATATCAGCTTTCTTTGTGAGGATAGCGTGATGGTATTTTGTTTTATTATTGTTTTTATCTTTTGGGTCTCGTCCTCTTTTAATTAGCTTGTTAATTAAGGTGAAACGCCGTGTATTATATCTTTATTTTTTTTCTTTGTGGTTCTTATAAATTGTTGCCTTTATAAAAAAAAATAATATCAGCTTTCGATTGTTTCAGTTTAAAATATAAACTTGTCAAGTCTCTCTAGTTCTCTGGTTCTACGATTGATTATCATTTTCCTAAGAAAGGCTAGAGTCATGCTAAAGTTTAAAAGCTACCCACAATGATAGAAAATTATAAAATGCGTATTCTAATAGTTTATTTGATTCGGTGACTCCACTCTCTCTCTCAAAATACAAAAATTCGGCGGTCGGTTTCGGCCTGCCGTCCGGAACTCCTTATCCCATCCTTTTTGTACTTTCCCCTTCCTTCAATAAAAGTCCTTACCCATAGATTTGTCATCTCCCAGCTGCCGCCGTCCGCTGCCGCCACCGCTTTTCTGCTCAAATCAGTTGTCTTCCGGTTTCTTCTGCTCAGATCAGTTGTGGTCCGTCATCGATGGCTTGATTTTTCCTTGGGTTTCGACTTTAGATCTGTTTGGTTTAGGTGTGGCTCTTTTAAGGATGCTTAGTTTTATCTTCTTTGTATATTTTATGTACTTTATATACTTTTGTCAAGCTACACTTTCATATGGTGGAGAAAAAAAACCTAAACCCTAGTCGGTTCTCTCTCCCTATGGAGATTTCCGGCCGCCACTCCCTACTAATTTTTCCGGCCATAAAACCTTGTCTACACGTCCTCTCTACCCTCTAATCTATTATTGGGTATGCAATACGTTGTATGGGATGCGTTTTTTACTTATAAGGAGTGGCGGTTGGTCGCTTTTCTGTCATACTTTATGAAATCTCCATATAAACCCTAATCGTTTTCTTATTCAGTCGGTTTGCGAATCGATTATTCATAGGGATCAGGGTTTCATCTGGTTTGGTTGCGATCGTATACACTTCCATGGTATTATCTTTCTTCGATCTTCTTGCTGCTGATTCATATATCACGTTTCTTTTGGGCTTATTATTATTCTGCTGGTATATGGTCGTTTTTTTGGTGCCTAACGATCTACAAAACCCTAATCTTTTAGGGTTTCGTATCTTGATGGATCTGGTTGTTCTATTGATTGTCAACCTATGCAAGGGGTTGTTTGGTGATTGTTGGTTCTTGTCATGATGGCTGTTTTTGTTTAGTGGGTTTGAGAGAGATGGAAGTTTTTTATGCACTTATTTGGCAGTTTGATCTATGATTGTCTTCGTTTGTAGTCTGCCATGGATGGGTGCTGTGTTACTTGGGGTTAGGGTTCGTATTTACCCTATTGGGTGTTCTTGGTTCATATATCAAGGGACCAGCTGCTGTTGTGATTGTATACTAACATTGGTCTGATATACGACGAGATTTGGGTGTTTCTTATGGAGTTAGGGTTTCGTAATCTTCAAAGCTGATTGGATTTGGTTGGTACTGTTGTTGCTGCAGTGGTGTTTGTGATTTCAGCGAGGGTTCGTTAACCCTATGTTTTCGTCTATGCTTGGTCATGATACATTGATATTCATTCATTCTAGAGTTTCATTCGTGGAGCTTTTAGTACGTGAGGTATTTGGATCATGTCGTAGTAGTTGATGTTGGATTGATTTTGTATTGGTCGTTTGGATTTGTTAACCCTTTGTTGCTTTCGTATGGGTCTAATACTGATTGGTCATTCTCGACCTGTATTGTGGGTTAGCATTTTCTATGGATATTTGCATTGACTTGATCATGGTAGTCTTCTTGTGTGTCACTCGGATTTATTGGAAGATTGGTTCAAGCTCGGATATGCTGGAGGTTGGGTCGCTAAGACCATGGTTATGCTTCAAATGTATTTGCTACGGTAGTCACTCTTATTAGGTTATTAGATTATGCTTTGCATACTACTAATAGAAGATGCAATTTGTTGAAGCTGGAAGTTTGCATGTTTATGATCTGGATCGCTAGGATGACTAGGAAGACTTCAATGTTATTTGAGTTGTGATGTATTGTATTTTTATTGCTAGTCATCGTTAGTTGTATTTAGATCTGGTAGTTATAAGAATGGCCTGTCATTCTTATATAGTGGTAGTGGTAGTGTCCTTAGGGACTTCGATGAGAGACTCACTCTCTTCCATTGTACTTAAACGTTTTTTATTAATGTATTTTACCGGGTGCAGGATTACTCCCCTTTACCCAAAAAAAAGCTACACTTTCATATGATTGTGTCTACATAAAGCTCACTATTGTGATTCCCCCCACACTTGTATGGTATTGTTGTAGTCTGTCACAACTATTATGGTATGTGTCTTGTTTTGGCTTAACTTGTTACCTTGTGTATTTTGTTTGGCAAGTCGGTTTCGATTTTGCCCATTATGTTCGATGTAACTTGTTGTGTTCAAATTACCTCCATTTGTGAGGAGTGAAATGAAATCTCTGTTCACAAAAAAAAAAAAAAAAAAAAAAAAAAAAAAAAAAAAAAAAAAACTCATCAATCCATTTGTATGACGAATATACACGCATAACATGCTTGTCCAAGGAAGGGTGTTTGAGTGGATAGCGGCTAGGATGAAAAAATGTAATTTGAAATGAGAGGATTGGATCAGTGGTTTGATTGTTTCGAGCGGCATAGCACACCTTCCATCAAGCTGATCTAGCTGGTGGGTTTTTTCTTTTATAGTTTCTGGTTGTGTGGTTATTTGTAGGCTAAGTCCAGGTTGTTCTCTCTCAATTTGTTGGGTCTCTTGATGGTCCCTTCTATATCTTGTAGATGGATCTTCTTTTTTGTAAGTTTGTTCTTTGTGGTAATATAATTGTTGCAGTTCAAAAATAAATAAATAAAAAATAACATGCTTGTCCAAATTCACATTGACTTATTTTTTTTGTGAGTTTCCTGTTTGGAAAGATTTATTGCTGAGACAATGAAAAAGTTAAAACTACACGAGCCTTTTTTTTTTAGAACAGTTTTTGTTTTATGTGCTATTAGTTTGTTACTTTATAATTGTATGTTATTGGATAGCAAACATATTGGTCTACAATGATATTTGGTTGATTTGACATCATTTTTTGTTACAGTTTAACTAGCTATAAGTCTCGTGTACACACGGAGTTTACACATGAATCAAATTTATTTTAAAATTTTAGTTTAGTATATGGACATATAAAAATTTACCCGTGAAAATTGTGATATAAGTATAACTAATACTTTGTCCAGAATTTTTTATTATGTATTAATATCTATTATAATAATATTTTATAAAAAAAATTTGTTGGTTGAAGATTTAACTTTGTTTAACTGACATAGATGTTGAGGTTGAGATTGATGTTGTTGTTTAACTTTAATTATTCATATCGTGTTGTACAAAATATGCGAGTTTAGTAGCACATAATCAGCGCGAATAGGAGATATATCAGTATGAGATCCATGAGACACCTTTCGTAGTGAGGGAAGTCATTTTGATGATGTTAAAATATGCTCCTTAAAGTTTTTCATAAATGTTTTTCTGAATATCCATATATAAACTTTAAATAAGAATTTCATGAGTCTTTGTTATAAGTAAAATAATGTATATTTATTTTTATATCATAGTAATTCGTGCTTACATTTAATATTCATATTCCCATTAACAATAGTTTAGCCGTATTTAATATTCAAGCCCGTGTACGCATAAATTAAACTTTTCAAATAAAATAACATGAGTCCTTATTTAACGTATATAGTAAAAAAATATTTTAATAGATGAAAGTATAAAACGGATATTAATTTTAAAAAATATTTATCGTATATTAAAACTAATTCGTATAATTACAAAATTTTGTAATTTTAATAGACGAAAGTCTGAAAATAATACTAATACTTTTATAATTTTAAACAAAGTTCATTTTATAAAGTATAGAGGTATAAACTGTGAGGGGTTATTTGTTATTTTTCTAAAGTTATTAAAAAATATGAAAATTTGTAATTTTACAATTAGCTCTATATAATTTTGTAAAATTTAACAACTAAAGTTTTATTAATTACTTCATCTTTTTTTAAGTTTTTGTTTTCACAAATTTGACACAAATATTTTTATGTGTTTTTTTCTTACCAAATTTCTCCACCAAATTTATTAAAGTTTGACAAAAATTAATTCAATTTTGAATTTTTATTGACCAATCATGTTGCTTGATTTTGTTTATGTGGCAAAATCGAGCTCTCCTATTGATTTAATTTTTTTTATGAGAATAATTTTACAAAAACACTCTGAAATGATGTAATTCTTTTATTATATGTAAAAGATATAGTCCTATCAAAAATAAACATTAAATGTGATTTGCATTGTTTAGGCGTCTATGTTCACCCCCACGCCGTTCATAGGTCCTTGATTTCGGTTTCCATGCACTTTTTCCACTTGGGTATTAATGTCATTTTGATCTTATTAAATTTATAAATCTGCATGAGTGCATTATGTAGCTCATTCTTATTTGTTAAAAAAGATGCCTGTTTTTGAACAGTCCAATCTGAAACAAACGTGTGACATTAAAAAGAAATATAGTTTCCTATTATTATATATACTAAAAGGGGAACGGTACTGTAGTAAGTACTGTAGCAGATACAGTGCTTGCTACAGTGGACGAAACAGTGGTTTGTGAGTCGGGAGTACTGTAGCATGTTATTGTTCATCCGTTTTTTTTTTTTTTTTTTTTTTTTTTTTTTTTTTTTAAATTTTATTTTTAGACAAAAGACTAACTTAAAAAAAATAGTACTTACGTTTATCAATCTTTTGCAAATTTAGTCGTTAATAACAAAAATAATTTTTTTCAATCGTTTTATTTCGAGTTTAGATTAACCACAGCATTTCAGCAATAATTTTTTTCAAACGTTTTATTTCAAATTTATATTAACCACAACATATCCGCAGCAACGCGCGGATACCCCGCTCGTTTGCATCTATGTCTTAAATATTACTCCGTAAATGATAAATAAGCCCAAACCACTTTGTGAATTTAGGATTCTTAAGGCAATGAAACATCATGTTAAAAACAAAGCTAAAAAGGTCACACAAAAATAATCTAAACACAACCCTTACTCCGTAAACGATAAATAAGCCCAAACCAGTTTGTGAATTTAGGATTCTTAAGGCAATGAAACATCATGTTAAAAACAAAGCTAAAAAGGTCACACAAAAATAATCTAAACACAACCCTTACTCCGTAAACGATAAACAAGCCCAAACCAGTTTGTGAATTTAGGATTCTTAAGGCAATGAAATAAAAGAAATCACTTGGCCACACGAGTTACACCTATTTTATATGCTATGAGATAGACTTAAGTGTCTTTACTACTTTACTAAATGATTCTATATGAAGCTCTTAATTAGCTTCTTAAAAGGGAGGGCGTAATTTTAAGGGTCTCTTCATTAAAAGAGAATAAGGGTTTTGGGCTCACAATTTTTTTCACTAAGAGAAAAGTAAACACCACTTTATTAGTGTAGATAAAAACAACAAATTACTGAAATGTTATAGAAAATAAGCAACACGGGCAAATATATATAAGCCATAACATGCAAAACGAGAACAAAAGCACATTCTTTTCGTACAAAGTTAGAGAAAGAAAACAAAATATAGACGGTTAAAAAGGAACCTAGTGCTAACATTACCGAGACTCAAAAAACAATGGTCATCATTAGAATTGGTTATACGAGTCATGAGTGTATTGGAGTTCATGCGTTTATGGGTTCAAAGTTGAAATGTAAATCTTATCATCTTAATTTTGTCAAAGCAATTGCAAGTTCCACTCATGGTTTCCAACAGGTTTGGTCATGGTCGTCTCAAGCATTCCGGAGGCATAAAGCGAACTTTGGAGATAGGCCTTTTTATTTAATAAAGAATATTTGTTTTTAAACTAAACAACGATTTATATGAATTTTAGAATCGGAAATAAAACAAGAAGTCTAGATGTAGTATAATGCTAGTAAAACAACAAGCCTAAACAACGATATATACGCCTTTCAAAATCAAATGCCTAAAGCGGTTGTTTTACTAGCATTTATCCTTTGGACACCCCGCGTATGTATAGTGATTGATTGGTTTGTAATTCTCTATAATTTTCTCAGTTTTTAGTTAATAAAGTCTAACGAGTGGAGTACCCGCGCGCTGCTGCGGGAATGTTTTGTTTAATCTAAACTCTTAATGAAACGGTTGTAAAAAAATTATTTTTGTTATTAAGGACTATATATGCAAAAGGTCGATAACCGCAAGTACTATTTTCGAAAAGTGTTTCTGAAAATAGTATGATTTTTTACGGCCTGAGATTGTCGGTATGTTGCAAAGTTAGTCCTTAGGGACTAACTTTGAAATTAAAATTTAACCTGAGAGGCTTTTCTGTACAATATTAACGGGCGTTAAGGACTAACTTTGCAATAGATCTATAACCACAGCGTCTAAAAGCGAAAATTGGGCAATGAATAGTGCAAAACAGTGCTTTTACTATTCATCATAATGGTTTTTAGTATGTATAATAATATGTCGGCCCATTTAGCTTATCTAAGATTAGGGCGTCAATTTGTTTTATTATCTATTTGTATGATCTGTAAAGACTCTTTCTTTATCAAGTTAATACATAAGTTATTCCTTTTTTTGAAATCTGCATGGTATCTGATTGTACAATAATTTGCACGACCAGGCCTTCGATGATGATCAAAGGATATAAGAGATGTTGTGGTTGAGCCAAGCTTGTGTCTAACCTGAAAATAAGAAATACAAAGACACTACATTAAGTGATTGCGCAGGGGTTGGGCCCTGCGAACCACCTCCGGCGTGTGAATAAGTATTTGGTATGATAGTGTAGGTGAAATGTAGTTAAGTAAAGTAGTTGAGATAGCATACCAGAACTGAAACTCGTCCAAGACTATTTATATGGGAAGAAAACAGCCTTGGGGAGTGTTTCTACGTTTGTAGGAGATCATGGGGGTGTCCCATGATTTTATGGTTAACCGCTAGGGCTGGATGTCCACTCTTCCTGAATTAACGGGTCAGTCAAGGAAGAAGAGAGAACATGGATAAGACGGGGGACGTGGGTAAGACTTGGTCTTGCCCTCTTTCCATCTTATGTTCATTGTAGAATACACCGGAGGGCTTATACCTTCGTTTGGCGAATTCCCATCTGGTAACTAGATCATAAGAGATTAGTTTTACGCCCTAGAAGGATTTAGGAGGCTAGCTAGAGCCTGCGATTATGTAGGTTTCGAGCAGACTCGAAGGGGAGTCCTTCGAGCTAACCGGAGGGTACATCATCAAGCCCCCAGTCGAAAGTGATGTACATGTACAAAGGTGCGTTGCTTACGACTCTGATCATCAAAACTATATTCAAGACAATAATATTAACAAAAACGCAAAAAACTCGTACTTACCCAACTAATTGCGCATTAAATGCGGCAATTATTGCCCCAACCCACTTGTAACCAAGGCCTAAAAGCAAAAATATTGGTTTTCGTAAAAGTCTTTTCAAAAACGTAAAACTCTTTTGAAATCCGGATAGATGCATGATTGTAAAAACACGTGTACGGCTCAGATCTAAAGAAGCGGCGGTATAAAAGGTTTTCACCCCCAAACCCTAGATCATTTTCGCCCAAAATTACACACAGTCACATTCTTAGATAACATCTTTGATCAAAAGTACGACCCTGCTTCACTCACATCCTTCGTTTTAAAGGTAAAGTTTTTTCTTAATTGTTTTTAAGCATTACTGTCGATTTAACAATATGAGTATGAATGCAAAATTTATAATCAAAGAACAAAAATGTACTTTAACCAAAGAAGCGTTAAAAAACTTTCTCAACAATTACCCCATTCCCAAAAAGTATAAGATTATGCTCCCCAGTAAGCACCAAAATATTTTTGATGCCCCAGAGGGCTTTGTAGGGCTTTATATTCATGTGTTTACTCTGTCGAACCTAAGGATACCGATTCATCCCTTGATCTTAGAGTTTATGCAATATTACAAGGTACATATTTCTAGGTTCAACACTTTTGGCTTAGCCAAACTCACCACATACATTGTAATGTGCAAAGCCTATGGCTATGAGCCATCATTGAATGTACTAAGGGGTTTTATGAACCTTTATCCTGCCGGAAATTGGTTAACCTTGGCCAAAAGGGGAGAAGCTGATGTGCCCCTCTTGCTGTTAAAACCAATCACAAATATATCTGATTGGTGTGAAACCGTCAGGCTATATTAGTCAACCACTTGTGAATGGTCAACCATAAAAGTCAAACTTCTCAGATCAATGCTTCCGTGGAATATAGTGTTTCCCCGGGTCGTTATGTCCCAACGAGGTGTGCGAAGGTATTAAAACGAATCTGAGATCAAGTGATTATGAACAGGAAAGGTATAAATGTGTGTGAGTGATTTAAACTAAGGATTTATAAAATAAAATAACTTAAATAAACTATTGGAATGATTACGTAAAACCTATTTATCTAAAAAACGTTTAAAAATCTAAAACGCGTACGTTTAATTTAATTCTACGTAAACGTACGAAAGAAAACGATTTTAACTATAGTAAAGATTTTCATGCCTTAGGGGCTTAAATGCAAATTAAATAAACTTAAAATATTTATTTTATAATTACTAACTATTTAATTGATTATTATTAATTAAAAACTATTTTTAACTCTTTAATAATACACAAATTAATAAGAAAATGTAAAATAAGTCTAGAAAAATAAAATTAAGATTTAGAAAAATCTAAAATATTATAAAACTTATTTTAAAACTAAAATTATATTTTTCACACTATTTATCTAATTATTATTAATTGATTATTATTATTTAATTATTTAAATTATCCTAAAATACAAATAATTATGAAATAAACCTAGAAAAATAAGATTTAAACTTGGAAAAATCTAAAATACTATAAAACTAATTTTAGAACTGAAAATATAATTTTAAGACTTTTTAATTAATTATTACTAATTATTAACTATTTATTTAATTATTAAAAACTAAATTAAATTAAGAAAAGTACTAAATGATACAAGAAAAATCTGAAAAAATTACCAAAATTATTTTTAACTATAAGAAGCATAGGAAAAATATAAAAATGAAAATTGCTTATTAAATAAGCTGAGAATAAGCCAAATGGCTTAAATAGAAGCTATCACTATTTTTAATTTTGTCTTTTCTGGATTTTTCTTTTACAAAACTATTAAACTACTTAAAATATCAAACTTTTACAAAAACAACTTTTTTGAAAATCAAAAATAAGCACTGTGGATGCTTATTAGCACCACAGTTGACCAAGTTTGACTAAACTAAGAAATAAGCTCAAATGAGCTTATGTGGAGTCCACAAGGTAGATTCTGGTTCACCTAAGTTAGTTGGACATGTTTAAGCAGGAATCTATCAAATAAGTCCAAAATATAAGCCAAGAAGCCATAATAAGCAATTGCTTATTTGGATTCTGAGACAGAAATAGGACAGAGTTGAGGGTTGATTTCAGGTGGGGTCCACTAAGCCTAAGGTCAAACTAATGGTCAGACTTTGAAGCTTGCCAGGAGGGGGGTTGAATGATCCCAAAATGGACCACTAGGACCCACTGAGGTGGCCTACAACAACCACCAAAGGTGGTGGTGTTGTGGTGGTTTGCTGATGCACAGGGGAGGGAGTTCCCCTGCAAGTAGCTTTGAGGCAGTGTAGGGCCCACACAAAAATTTCCAAAAATAAGCCAAGGGTAGGACTTAACAGATGAGGTGGGGGGCTATGAATCCTAAAAATTTCAGGCTCCAATCCTTAATACACAATTCATGAAAAATCCCATAAAAATTGACTTTATGCACAATGTGCACTTTTGACTTTTTATTTTACTACTCCACAGTTGACTTTGGTGAAATTTGGTGGATCACAGTTAACTAAATGTTGTTTGTTTGAGTTAAGTGAGGCCAAATCTCTTGGTAAAAACTAGTTTTGAATTGAATTCAAGGATTTGATGCACAAAGCATCCAACAGTTAAACTACCAAAGGGGTTTAGAAGAGATTTTGACTTTTTCTGTAATTGTGACCTAACAAATGGTCAAAATGAACTAGTATGGACCTGAGAATGATGAGCAATAAAGACTTAACCTACTGTAACATCAATAACCTATCAAGACAGCTTAATCCAAACACCCCTTTATCAAGACTGTTTTGTGATTTAGGAAGCTAAGGGTTATGAGAGCTTATGAAACTTATCCAATGCAACTTTTTATGATAAATTAGGCCTAAATAAGTACTTAGAAACAGGAAGTAACCACAAATGAACAAGAGTACCACTTATACTATTTTGACTGTGAAAACTATGATTTTAAGTAACTACCAATTCTAATGAACAAGTTCTATATATTAAGCTATAATATGCCTAGATAACACTAAATAAGCACACACAAACTGAATAAGCAATGATATAAGCTTAGCTACAGTAGAAAGACAGAAATGGAATTTAGAGCTTACAATGTGCACTCCTGCCACACCATGAACCAAGAATCATAGAACCAATCCTAACACTCCCCATGGAGTACTAAACCATTTTTATCCAAATTCCACCATGATTCTTGCCTCATTCTTCTTTTCTCCTGATTTTTTTATTTTATAGCTATTTAATATGGAATTTTAAGTAATTTTAATGAATTTGTTTGAAACTGGATTTGGTGATGAGTAAACTTATAAAAGCTTATAGAAAGCATGTTTGTGGCTCATGGAACACTGAAACAACTTAATACAAGTTTTAAATGAATTTGTCAAGTTCACCAAAAAAATTGCATAAACTCCCTATGAATTTGTAAATTGAAATTAAGGATAACAAGAGTTTAAATTATAGTGAGAATGATGATTACAACTATTTTTAATTAAAAATTACAATTAGAAAGCAGAATTACACTAATACGATTTTGTCTAAACTAAGCTACAACTACTAATCTTCTCTACTCCTTCTCTGTGGTTAAATATATATCTTTTTGAGTTCCTAGAAGTCTTTGGAGACTTTCCCACCAATTTAGGACCATTGGATTGGTCAAATTCATCATGGCCGTTTAAAACACCTTTTGGCGCCAAAAGTATTTGTGGTAGCGTGGAGTGAATTCAGGGGCAATTAATGGGTTTTGGTTAGTTGTGGAGGTGGAGGAGAGTGGGTATACAGCTGGGGTGTGAGGTGGAGTGAAAACTGTGGGTGTGGAGGAGTGGTATTGGTTTTGCAGCGTGGGAGGTAGGAGAAGGAGGGAAAGGGGTGTTGACCGGGATTTGACCCTGGTATTATTATACCAGGGTGGACTTTTGTTGGGATTGGGCCAAAAATAGGGATAGTGGGCTGGGGTTTGTATTGGATTTGGATTTGGTTTATTATAATAAAAAGGGTCTGTTTGGTAATATTAACACAAGGACCAATTTTGTAATTTGGTGAAAATTGAGGGTTTGAACTTGTAATTTTTCCAAGGTTCTCACAGGGTCCAATCTTGCCAATGTTGAATTGTACAAGGGCTAATAATGATAATTTTCCATATTTTATATCCGGGGACCTTTTCTGCCAAACTTTCAAACTTCAGGGACCTGTTATGTAATTTCACCAAACTATCCAACCAAGGACCATTCCTGCCATAGAAGATTAGTATAAGGACCAAAATTGATTTTCTCAAAGTTTTTACATCCCAGGGACCATTTATGTCAATTTTGCAAAGTATAGGGACTAAACTTGTAATTTTGTGAAACTTTGCACCAAAGGACTAAATATGTAATTTGTGATTCAAAAGGACCTTTGGTGACTTTTTCAAGTTTTTAGAATAACCAGGGACTAGTTTTGACAACTTTTGAAACTTGAGGGACTGAAACTGCCAATTACGCAAACTTTGTTCGTTTTTCATCTGTTTTTGATCATTTTGCATCTGAAACATATAAAACACATTTCTAAGATATTTTAAGTATTTTGATGCATATTTGAGTGTTTTTGGATGTTTTGGCAGTTCAGATTGGTATAAAATGATGAGTATTTAGACACTCATCAATCCCCCACACTAAACCATTGCTAGTCCCTAGCAATAGTTTGAGAAAACTTAATGGATTTTATCTCTTTACCAAAAGCCATTACTTCTGGAGTAGCCAAATGTTTCAGTTCAAGTAAGAACTTTGGTACACTGATAACCAAATGATTTTGAGCAAATCATCAGCTGTCAACGGATTTGATTTGTCTTTACCAAAAGCCGTTTGCTTCTGGACTAGCCAACTCTTGATGTATTAATCATCTTGGTGAGATGATTTCCAATTATGGTTTTCCACTGCCTTTACCACAAGCCATAACCTTGCGGGTTAGCCAACTCTTAACTTTTATGGATATGGTGAGTTGAGCACCATACAATTTTGGGCAAATTGCAAGCCATGAACGGATTTGAGATATCTTTACCAAGAGCCGTTTGCTCCAGGATTAGCCAATCCTTATGTGGGTTAGACATGGTGGACTGATAACCATTTATTGCGTTCTAAGTGATTTTTTTTTTTTTTTTTTTTTTTTTTTTTTTTTTTAATTTTGGCTAAAATGGGGGTGCTTGATGGAACATGTGTTTAAATTCGTTAGAATAACGAATTCCCCCCCCCCCCCCCCCCCACACTTAGAACTGAATATTGTCCTCAATATTCAAAGTACCGGGTGTTAAACCAACACTTAGAACGTAAGAAGGAAAATACTCTTAGCCTTTATTTCAGTTTATATACAAGTTTTTTTTTTTTTTTTTTTTTTCTTCTTTAGAGGTTATTTACATATATACAACATGTGGGTTAGTATCTCCCCCACACTTAGGGTGAAAAACCCTAATGCATGCTACTGTTTTTGTTTACCGAGTCGCTAGCTTGACTCGACCCCGAATTCATTGGTTCATGGGGAAGTATAATGTGGAAGAGACAATCTCCATCGGACTTTCATTCAAGATGTTTGGATAAACATTTGAAGCACGTGAAAGTTCCACACCGATGAGATATACAGACATCCGGCTTACAAATGATACATGAAAATGCCGGGGTCAAAGATAGTGTCCTCATTCCCGAAGGAGTGAAGAACAAGAGAAATCACCTGGTAGGTGAAGGAAAGAAGAGAGATCTGAATAGCAATTAAGATAAGAACTTCCTCCTCAAGAAATGCATATTCAAGTGGAGGAGGCAAGTCCTTAAGCTTGATCTCAGGAAATTGATCAGTTTTCTCAACTGATTTGATTTCCTTATTATGAAGTTGTTTGGGTAGAAGAGGGGGAGATGGATCTTCGTTTAACAAACTTTCTAGAAAAAGAATGTCCCCCTCAGGATCAAGATAGTTTTCATCAACTTCGAGTGGAAGTGAACTATCTTCAACAAGAAAAGCCTCGACCTCGTCCAGATCAGCTTTGAGATCAAAGAGATCATCATTTCTTCCTGATGGAGGTGAATCAATGTGAGCACGCTCATCAGTGAACTCCTCAAGAAGGAGGTCAACATCAGAATGAGGAAGTGAAACCTCAACATACTCAATTTCTCCATAAGATGTATATTCATCGTCAAAATCGGAGAAAATCTCAAAATGATCTTGTGAAAAGACAAGAGGAGGAGGAATATCAAACATATGATCGAGGATTCCTTGTGACTCAGTTGGGATTGGGACAAGGTTCTCAACACTAGACTTTATGAATTCGTCCGATTCCTTTGCAGGAATAGTGTCAAGATGCTCGTCCCCCATGCTCAGAGAGTGAGTGGGAACCTCGGGTGTGATCATCATGGAAGGAATTGCAACAGTTGAACTTGATGAATCTTTTTGAATAATAACAACGTTATCATCATCATTGTCATCATCGTCATCAAGAAGAGCAGCATTGCGAAATGCGGCATGTATTTTAGCTGCATGCTCTTTGACTATTAATTCCTCCATGCTTTCACCATTTCTAACATCTCGTTTTTCTGAAAGTAACTCAATAGATGTTTCACGAGAATTCTGAAACGATGTAGAAGCCAACTCCTCCTTAAGTTCTTTTAATATCTCAAGAGCCTTTAAACAAAGGTCTTGCTGAGTTTCATGAGGAGTTGCTTGGATCATTTAGCACTGTGGAGGTGGGTCTTGAAACGAATAGTCGTTATTGTTGCAAGGTATTGGATTCCTCGTTTGACAATCAGAGCTAAAGTGTGGACCTCCACAGTACTCACAACAGTAAAACTGATGTGGCTGTGAGCCATAAGTGCTGGAGTCATAATTGTTATCAGGAACCTGCTCATAGACAAGCGTGTTTCCTGATTGACAATCAGAACTGTAGTGTGAACCACCACAGTACTCACAACAGTAAAACTGCTGAGTCTCATGGTGTGGAAGCTGGTGGAATGAATCAGTAGTGTCATGGTAGGAATAGGGATTCTGGTTATAGACAGACCTGTTTCCTGACTCTACCATGCCACAACTGGGGCAATTACCACCATTATAAGGACTACCACACCATTGACAAACAAGGGGTGAGAGTAAGACATAGAAAGAATCAAATGGTTTTGGAGGGTGAGAAATGAAGAATCAAATAGGTAGGAGGGTAAAGGTGAATATTTTTGGTATTTTTGAAAATTTTTGTAATATTAATAAGAAGGAAAATATTTTTGGGTTTTTGTGTTCGTTGAAAACTAATTTCAAAATGTTTTTGGGAACTGTTTTATTTTTATATTATAATAATAAGAAAATATGAACAAAGATGGATAAATATACAATGGATGTATATTCAATAATCACAGATACTTCAAATTATCTCGATACGCAGCACAGCCTCCCCGGCAGCGGCGCCGAATTTTGATTGGTGTGAAACCGTCAGGCTATATTAGTCAACCACTTGTGAATGGTCAACCATAAAAGTCAAACTTCTCAGATCAATGCTTCCGTGGAATATAGTGTTTCCCCGGGTCGTTATGTCCTAACGAGGTGTGCGAAGGTATTAAAACGAATCTGAGATCAAGTGATTATGAACAGGAAAGGTATAAATGTGTGTGAGTGATTTAAACTAAGGATTTATAAAATAAAATAACTTAAATAAACTATTGGAATGATTACGTAAAACCTATTTATCTAAAAAACGTTTAAAAACCTAAAACGCGTACGTTTAATTTAATTCTACGTAAACGTACGAAACAAAATGATTTTAACTATAGTAAAGATTTGCATGCCTTAGGGGCTTAAATGCAAATTAAATAAACTTAAAATATTTATTTTATAATTACTAACTATTTAATTAATTATTATTAATTAAAAAACTATTTTTAACTCTTTAATAATACACTAATTAATAAGAAAATTTAAAATAAGTCTAGAAAAATAAAATTAAGATTTAGAAAAATCTAAAATATTATAAAACTTATTTTAAAACTAAAATTATATTTTTCACACTATTTATCTAATTATTATTAATTAATTATTATTATTTAATTATTTAAATTATCCTAAAATACAAATAATTATGAAATAAACCTAGAAAAATAAGATTTAAACTTGGAAAAATCTAAAATACTATAAAACTAATTTTAGAACTGAAAATATAATTTTAAGACTTTTTAATTAGTTATTACTAATTATTAACTATTTATTTAATTATTAAAAACTAAATTAAATTAAGAAAAGTACTAAATGATACAAGAAAAATTTGAAAAAGTTACCAAAATTATTTTTAACTATAAGAAGCCTAGGAAAAATATAAAAATGAAAATTGATTATTAAATAGGCTGAGAATAAGCCAAATGGCTTAAATAGAAGCTATCACTATTTTTAATTTTGTCTTTTCTAGATTTTTCTTTTACAAAACTACTTAAAATATCAAACTTTTATAAAAACAACTTTTTTGGAAATCAAAAATAAGCACTGTGGATGCTTATTAGCACCACAGTTGTCCAAGTTTGACTAAACTAAGAAATAAGCTCAAATGAGCTTATGTGGAGTCCACATGGTAGATTCTGGTTCACCTAAATTAGTTGGACATGTTTAAGCAGGAATCTATTAAATAAGTCCAAAAGATAAGCCAAGAAGCCATAATAAGCAATTGCTTATTTGGATTCTGAGACAGAAATGGGACAGAGTTGAGGGTTGATTTCAGGCGGGGTCCATTAAGCCTAAGGTCAAACTAATGGTCAGACTTTGAAGCTTGCCAGGAGGGGGGTTGAATGATTCCAAAATGGACCACTGGGACCCAATGAGGTGGCCTACAACAACCACCAAAGGTGGTGGTGTTGTGGTGGTTTGCTGATGCACAGGGGAGGGAGTTCCCCTGCAAGTAGCTTTGAGGCAGTGTAGGGCCCACACAAAAATTTCCAAAAATAAGCCAAGGGTAGGACTTAACAGATGAGGTGGGGGGCTATGAATCCTAAAAATTTCAGGCTCCAATCCTTAATACACAATTTATGAAAAATCCCACAAAAATTGACTTTCTACACAATGTGCACTTTTGACTTTTTATTTTACTACTCCACAGTTGACTTTGGTGAAATTTGGTGGATCACAGTTAACTAAATGTTGTTTGTTTGAGTTAAGTGAGGCCAAATCTCTTGGTAAAAACTAGTTTTGAATTGAATTCAAGGATTTGATGCACAAAGCATCCAACAGTTAAACTACCAAAGGGGTTTAGAAGAGATTTTGACTTTTTCTGTAATTGTGACCTAACAAATGGTCAAAATGAACTAGTATGGACCTGAGAATGATGAGCAATAAAGACTTAACCTACTGTAACATCAATAACCTATCAAGACAGCTTAATCCAAACACCCCTTTATCAAGACTGTTTTGTGATTTAGGAAGCTAAGGGTTATGAGAGCTTATGAAACTTATCCAATGCAACTTTTTATGATAAATTAGGCCTAAATAAGTACTTAGAAACAGGAAGTAACCACAAATGAACAAGAGTACCACTTATACTATTTTGACTGTGAAAACTATGATTTTAAGTAACTACCAATTCTAATGAACAAGTTCTATATATTAAGCTATAAAATGCCTAGATAACACTAAATAAGCACACACAAACTGAATAAGCTATGATATAAGCTTAGCTACAGTAGAAAGATAGAAATGGAATTTAGAGCTTACAATGTGCACTCCTGCCACACCCTGAACCAAGAATCATAGAACCAATCCTAACACTCCCCACGGAGTACTAAACCATTGTTATCCAAATTCCACCATGATTCTTGCCTCATTCTTCTTTTCTCCTGATTTTTTTATTTTATAGCTATTTAATATGGAATTTTAAGCAATTTTAATGAATTTGTTTGAAACTGGATTTGGTGATGAGTAAACTTATAAAAGCTTATAGAAAGCTTGTTTGTGGCTCATGGAACACTGAAACAACTTAATACAAGTTTTAAATGAATTTGTCAAGTTCACCTAAAAAATTGCATAAACTTCCTACGAATTTGTAAATTGAAATTAAGGATAACAAGAGTTTAAATTATACTGAGAATGATGATTACAACTATTTTTAATTAAAAATTACAATTAAAAAGCAGAATTACACTATTACGATTTTGTCTAAACTAAGCTACAACTACTAATCTTCTCTACTCCTTCTCTGTGTTTAAATAGATATCTTTTTGAGTTCCTAGCAGTCTTTGGAGACTTTCCCACCAATTTAGGACCATTGGATTGGTCAAATTCATCATGGCCGTTTAAAACACCTTTTGGCGCCAAAAGTATTTGTGGTAGCGTGGAGTGAATTCAGGGGCAATTAATGGGTTTTGGTTAGTTGTGGAGGTGGAGGAGAGTGGGTATACAGCTGGGGTGTGAGGTGGAGTGAAAACTGTAGGTGTGGAGGAGTGGTATTGATTTTGCAGCGTGGGAGGTAGGAGAAGGAGGGAAAGGGGTGTTGACCGGGGTTTGACCCTGGTATTATTATACCAGGGTGGGCTTTTGTTGGGATTGGGCCAAAAATAGGGATAGTGGGCTGGGGTTTGTATTGGATTTGGATTTGGTTTATTATAATAAAAAGGGCCCGTTTGGTAATATTAACACAAGGACCAATTTTGTAATTTGGTGAAAATTGAGGGTTTGAACTTGTAATTTTTCCAAGGTTCTCACAGGGTCCAATCTTGCCAATGTTGAATAGTACAAGGGCTAATAATGATAATTTTTCATATTTTATATCCGGGGACCTTTTCTGCCAAACTTTCAAACTTCAGGGACCTGTTATGTAATTTCACCAAACTATCCAACCAAGGACCATTCCTACCATAGAAGATTAGTATAAGGACCAAAATTGATTTTCTCAAAGTTTTTACATCCCAGGGACCATTTATGTCAATTTTGCAAAGTACAGGGACTAAACTTGTAATTTTGTGAAACTTAATGGATTTTATCTCTTTACCAAAAGCCATTACTTCTGGAGTAGCCAAATGTTTCAGTTCAAGTAAGAACTTTGGAACACTGATAACCAAATTATTTTAAGTAAATCATCAGCTGTCAACGGATTTGATTTGTATTTACCAAAAGCCGTTTGCTTCTGGACTAGCCAACTCTTGATGTATTAATCATCTTGGTGAGCTGATTACCAATTATGGTTTTCCACTGCCTTTACCACAAGCCATAACCTTGCGGGCTAGCCAACTCTTAACTTTTAAGGATATGGTGAGTTGAGCACCATACAATTTTGGGCAAATTGCAAGCCATGAACGGATTTGAGATATCTTTACCAAGAGCCGTTTGCTCCTGGATTAGCCAATCCTTATGTGGGTTAGACATGGTGGACTGATAACCATTTATTGCGTTCTAAGTGAAATTTTTTTTTAAAAATTTTGGCTAAAATGGGGGTGCTTGATAGAACATGTGTTTAAATTCGTTAGAATAACGAATTCCCCCCCCCCCCCCCCCCCCCCCACACACTTAGAACTGAATATTGTCCTCAATATTCAAAGTACCGGGTGTTAAACCAACACTTAGAACGTATGAAGGAAAATACTCTTAGCCTTTATTTCAGTTTATATACACGTTTTTTTAGAGGTTATTTACATATATACAACCCCCCACACTTAGGGTGAAAAACCCTAATGCATGCTACTGTTTTTGATTACCGAGTCGCTAGCTTGACTCGACCCCAAATTCATTGGTTCATGGGGAAGTATAATGTGGAAGAGACAATCTCCATCAGACTTTCATTCAAGATGTTTGGATAAACATTTGAAGCACGTGAAAGTTCCACACCGATGAGATATACAGACATCCGGCTTACAAATGATACATGAAAATGCCGGGGTCAAAGATAGTGTCCTCATTCCCGAAGGAGTGAAGAACAGGAGAAATCACCTGGTAGGTGAAGGAAAGAAGAGAGATCTGAATAGCAATTAAGATAAGAACTTCCTCCTCAAGAAATGCATATTCAAGTGGAGGAGGCAAGTCCTTAAGCTTGATCTCAGGAAATTGAACAGTTTTCTCAACTGATTTGATTTCCTTATTATGAAGTTGTTTGGGTAGAAGAGGGGGAGATGGATCTTCGTTTAACAAACTTTCTAGAAAAAGAATGTCCCCCTCAGAATCAAGATAGTTTTCATCAACTTCGAGTGGAAGTGAACTATCTTCAGCAAGAAAAGCCTCGACCTCGTCCAGATCAGCTTTGAGATCAAAGAGATCATCATTTCTTCCTGATGGAAGTGAATCAATGTGAGCACGCTCATCAGTGAACTCCTCAAGAAGGAGGTCAACATCAGAATGAGGAAGTGAAACCTCAACATACTCAATTTCTCCATAAGATGTATATTCATCGTCAGAATCGGAGAAAATCTCAAAATGATCTTGTGAAAAGACAAGAGGAGGAGGAATATCACACATATGATCGAGGATTCCCTGTGACTCAGTTGGGATTGGGACAAGGTTCTCAACACTAGACTTTATGAATTCGTCCGACTCCTTTGCAGGAATAGTGTCAAGATGCTCGCCCCCCCATGCTCAGAGAGTGAGTGGGAACCTCGGGTGTGATCATCATGGAAGGAATTGCAACAGTTGAACTTGATGAATCTTTTTGAATAATAACAACGTTATCATCATCACTGTCATCATCGTCATCAAGAAGAGCAGCATTGCAAAATGCGGCATGTATTTTAGCTGCATGCTCTTTGACTATTAATTCCTCCATGCTTTCACCGTTTCAAACATCTCGTTTTTCTGAAAGTAACTCAATAGATGTTTCACGAGAATTCTGAAACGATGTAGAAGCCAACTCCTCCTTAAGTTCTTTTAATATCTCAAGAGCCTTTAAACAAAGTTCTTGCTGAGTTTCATGAGGAGTTGCTTGGATCATTAGGAACTGTGGAGGTGGGTCTTGAAACGAATAGTCGTAATTGTTGCAAGGAATTGGATTCCTCGTTTGATAATCAGAGCTAAAGTGTGGACCTCCACAGTACTCACAACAGTAAAACTGATGTGGCTATGAGCCATAAGTGCTGGAGTCATAATTGTTATCAGGAACCTGCTCATAGACAAGCGTGTTTCCTGATTGACAATCAGAACTGTAGTGTGAACCACCACAGTACTCACAACAGTAAAACTGCTGAGTCTCATGGTGTGGAAGCTGATGGAATGAATCAGTAGTGTCATGGTAGGAATAGGGATACTGGTTATAGACAGACCTGTTTCCTGACTCTACCATGCCACAACTGGGGCAATTACCACCATTATAAGGACTACCACACCATTGACAAACAAGGGGGTGAGAATAAGACATAGAAAGAATCAAATGGTTTTGGAGGGTGAGAAATGAAGAATCAAATAGGTAGGAGGGTAAATGTGAATATTTTTGGTATTTTTGAAATTTTTTGTAATATTAATAAGAAGGAAAATATTTTTGGGTTTTTGTGTTCGTTGAAAACTAATTTTAAAATGTTTTCGGGAACTGTTTTGTTTTTATATTATAATAATAAGAAAATATGAACAAAGATGGATAAATATACAATGGATGTATATTCAATAATCACAGATACTTCAAATCGTCTCGATACGCAGCACAGCCTCCCCGGCAGCGGCGCCAAATTTTGATTGGTGTGACACCGTCAGGCTATATTAGTCAACCACTTGTGAATGGTCAACCATAAAAGTCAAACTTCTCAGATCAATGCTTCCGTGGAATATAGTGTTTCCCCGAGTCGTTATGTCCCAACGAGGTGTGCGAAGGTATTAAAACGAATATGAGATCAAGTGATTATGAACAGGAAAGGTATAAATGTGTGTGAGTGATTTAAACTAAGGATTTATAAAATAAAATAACTTAAATAAACTATTGGAATGATTACGTAAAACCTATTTATCTAAAAAACGTTTAAAAACCTAAAACGCGTACGTTTAATTTAATTCTACGTAAACGTACGAAACAAAACGATTTTAACTATAGTAAAGATTTGCATGCCTTAGGGGCTTAAATGCAAATTAAATAAACTTAAAATATTTATTTTATAATTACTAACTATTTAATTAATTATTATTAATTAAAAACTATTTTTAACTCTTTAATAATACACTAATTAATAAGAAAATGTAAACTAAGTCTAGAAAAATAAAATTGAGATTTAGAAAAATCTAAAATATTATAAAACTTATTTTAAAACTAAAATTATATTTTTCACACTATTTATCTAATTATTATTAATTAATTATTATTATTTAATTATTTAAATTATCCTAAAATACAAATAATTATGAAATAAACCTAGAAAAATAAGATTTAAACTTGGAAAAATCTAAAATACTATAAAACTAATTTTAGAACTGAAAATATAATTTTAAGACTTTTTAATTAATTATTACTAATTATTAACTATTTATTTAATTATTAAAAATTAAATTAAATTAAGAAAAGTACTAAATGATACAAGAAAAATATGAAAAAATTACCAAAATTATTTTTAACTATAAGAAGCCTAGGTAAAATATAAAAATGAAAATTGCTAATTAAATAAGTTGAGAATAAGCCAAATGGCTTAAATAGAAGCTATCACTATTTTTAATTTTGTCTTTTCTGGAATTTTCTTTTACAAAATTATTAAACTACTTAAAATATCAAACTTTTACAGAAACAACTTTTTTGGAAATAAAAAATAAGCATTGTGGATGCTTATTAGCACCACAGTTGACCAAGTTTGACTAAACTAAGAAATAAGCTCAAATGTGCTTATGTGGAGTCCACAAGGTAGATTCTGGTTCACCTAAGTTAGTTGGACATGTTTAAGCAGGAATCTATCAAATAAGTCCAAAAGATAAGTCAAGAAGCCACAATAAGCAATTGCTTTATTTGGATTCTGTGACAGAAATGGGACAGAGTTGAGGGTTGATTTCAAGCGGGGTCCACTAAGCCTAAGGTCAAACTAATGGTCTGACTTTGAAGCTTGCCAGGAGGGGGGTTGAATGATCCCAAAATGGACCACTGGGACCCACTGAGGTGGCCTACAACAACCACCAAAGGTGGTGGTGTTGTGGTGGTTTGCTGATGCACAGGGGAGGGAGTTCCCCTGCAAGTAGCTTTGAGGCAGTGTAGGGCCCACACAAAAATTTCCAAAAATAAGCCAAGGGTAGGACTTAACAGATGAGGTGGGGGGCTATGAATCCTAAAAATTTCAGGCTCCAATCCTTAATACACAATTCATGAAAAATCCCACAAAAATTGACTTTCTGCACAATGTGCACTTTTGACTTTTTATTTTACTACTCCACAGTTGACTTTGGTGAAATTTGGTGGATCACAGTTAACTAAATGTTGTTTGTTTGAGTTAAGTGAGGCCAAATCTCTTGGTAAAAACTAGTTTTGAATTGAATTCAAGGATTTGATGCACAAAGCATCCAACAGTTAAACTACCAAAGGGGTTTAGAAGAGATTTTGACTTTTTCTGTAATTGTGACCTAACAAATGGTCAAAATGAACTAGTATGGACCTGAGAATGATGAGCAATAAAGACTTAACCTACTGTAACATCAATAACCTATCAAGACAGCTTAATCCAAACACCCCTTTATCAAGACTGTTTTGTGATTTAGGAAGCTAAGGGTTATGAGAGCTTATAAAACTTATCCAATGCAACTTTTTATGATAAATTAGGCCTAAATAAGTACTTAGAAACAGGAAGTAACCACAAATGAACAAGAGTACCACTTATACTATTTTGACTGTGAAAACTATGATTTTAAGTAACTACCAATTCTAATGAACAAGTTCTATATATTAAGCTATAATATGCCTAGATAACACTAAATAAGCACACACAAACTGAATAAGCAATGATATAAGCTTAGCTACAGTAGAAAGACAGAAATGGAATTTAGAGCTTACAATGTGCACTCCTGCCACACCATGAACCAAGAATCATAGAACCAATCCTAACACTCCCCATGGAGTACTAAACCATTGTTATCCAAATTCCACCATGATTCTTGCCTCATTCTTCTTTTCTCCTGATTTTTTTATTTTATAGCTATTTAATATGGAATTTTAAGTAATTTTAATTTATTTGTTTGAAACTGGATTTGGTGATGAGTAAACTTATAAAAGCTTATAGAAAGCTTGTTTGTGGCTCATGGAACACTGAAACAACTTAATACAAGTTTTAAATGAATTTGTCAAGTTCACCAAAAAAATTGCATAAACTGCCTACGAATTTGTAAATTGAAATTAAGGATAATAAGAGTTTAAATTATACTGAGAATGATGATTACAACTATTTTTAATTAAAAATTACAATTAGAAAGCAGAATTACACTATTACGATTTTGTCTAAACTAAGCTACAACTACTAATCTTCTCTACTCCTTCTCTGTGGTTAAATAGATATCTTTTTGAGTTCCTAGCAGTCTTTGGAGACTTTCCCACCAATTTAGGACCATTGGATTGGTCAAATTCATCATGGCCATTTAAAACACCTTTTGGCGCCAAAAGTATTTGTGGTAGCATGGAGTGAATTCAGGGGTAATTAATGGGTTTTGGTTAGTTGTGGAGGTGGAGGAGAGTGGGTATACAGCTGGGGTGTGAGTTGGAGTGAAAACTGTGGGTGTGGAGGAGTGGTATTGGTTTTGCAGCGTGGGAGGTAGGAGAAGGAGGGAAAGGGGTGTTGACCGGGGTTTGACCCTGGTATTATTATACCAGGGTGGGCTTTTGTTGGGATTGGGCCAAAAATAGGGATAGTGGGCTGGGGTTTGTATTGGATTTGGATTTGGTTTATTATAATAAAAAGGGCCCGTTTGGTAATATTAACACAAGGACCAATTCTGTAATTTGGTGAAAATTGAAGGTTTGAACTTGTAATTTTTCCAAGGTTCTCACAGGGTCCTATCTTGCCAATGTTGAATAGTACAAGGGCTAATAATGATAATTTTCCATATTTTATATCCGGGGACCTTTTCTGCCAAACTTTCAAACTTCAGGGACCTGTTATGTAATTTCACCAAACTATCCAACCAAGGACCATTCCTGCCATAGAAGATTAGTATAAGGACCAAAATTGATTTTCTCAAAGTTTTTACATCCCAGGGACCATTTATGTCAATTTTGCAAAGTATAGGGACTAAACTTGTAATTTTGTGAAACTTTGCACCAAAGGACTAAATATGTAATTTGTGATTCAAAAGGACCCTTGGTGACTTTTTCAAGTTTTTAGAATAACCAGGGACTAGTTTTGACAACTTTTGAAACTTGAGGGACTGAAATTGCCAATTATGCAAACTTTGTTCGTTTTTCATCTGTTTTTGATCATTTTGCATCTGAAACATATAAAACACATTTCTAAGATATTTTAAGTATTTTGATGCATATTTGAGTGTTTTTGGATGTTTTGGCAGTTCAGATTGGTATAAAATGATGAGTATTTAGACACTCATCAATATCTGATTGGAAAGGGAGTTTCTTTTTCATTCAAGATACAATCATACCTCCAGAATACCCTGCGTTGTTGGATGAAGCGTATAGATTTGATGAGAGACGCTTTAATGATGAGCTTCCTTATACCGTTCGAAGGAATCCGATGTACCAAAGACTTGCTCGCCATCCAGTAAATGTGAAAATATTCCCTGAGCCTATCTTGTATTTGGCTGGGATAGTTGATCATTGGGAGTATTCTCCACAGGAGCCTGAAATTATTTGTGATGGAGAAAGTATGTACATTCCTATTTCAATAATTTAAAATGACTTCTCTGATTATATTTATTCTTTTCTTCCTTGTTTGCAGAGATGGCCTTCAAGAACTTTGTTGTAGTCGGTGGAGCAAGGGAAACGAGTTTTCTACCAAAAGATCCCCAAGAGGTTAGCTATGGAGTAGGCTCTCCATCTGTTTCTGTGAACAACAATGATGTGGATGCCCTTGCTGTGGAACCCCTTGTTTCTGTAAAGCCCCCCAAGCCTAAAAAACAATGTGCCCTTGAGGAAGCACCACAACTTGTGGAGAATGTCGCAGACTCGGATGACCCCCCCTCCGATGAGGAGCCGGTGACAATCGTAGGGTCATCTGGCATAGCTGATAGGGTGAGGAGCAGGAAGGGAACGGGGGCGAAGGCCCTCAAGGAAAATCCAAAAAGGAAACTTGTGATGCCCACTCCTACCTCCAGGACTACAAGGCAGAAATGCCTTAAGGGCAAGGCTATTCAGAATGTTGTAGATGTTCTTGATGAAGACATTCATGGTAAGTACAAGTCGTATATCTGAAATAAATGTAACATTTTTATTTTGTAACTAACAAATCCTTTCTCCTTGTAGGTTTGCAAAACACGAAGGAGCTTCCGAGTGCCCTCGCTTGTCATCAATTAGTTGAGAAGGTTACCCCTCCTAACTGGAGAGAAACTTTGGATAACATGTCTATGGAGGACCTGTGTGACTTGCATGACAAAAGCTATACAAGGCAAGTGGTTTTGGACAATCACATGAATGATCGTACCAGGGATTTTGTCAGCACTCTACAAAGAGCTCGTGAAAAGATGGATGCCATTCTCGCTAAGGAGAAGAAAAAGGATCAGGAGTTTGCGGATCTACGAGCTAAGTGCGAGGAAGCCTTGCAGGACGTGGAGAAAAATCTCGTGGTATTGGATCTTCGAAAAGATGTCTGAAGCCTTGAAAAGAAGTTTAAGGACATTCAGTCCGAATGCAAGAAGCTGCGTGCAGAGGAAGCAAAGGTTGGTGAGTATAAGGAGGAAATTGTTGCTTTGGAGTCCAAATGTGAGGAATTGGAATCCGAGAGAGTAGAACTCCAGGGGAAGGAGATCAAGCTCCGAGAGGAGTTGGATGGTCTAAAGCGTCAGCACAAGGCTCTGAAAAAAGATAGGGCTGCGGTTGTATCTAAGGTGGTTCCGTATATTGCTATGGAATTGTATCATAGCGACGAGGTTGGGAGAGTGATAGCAGGTTTGATTAACGCTGCAATGTATCATGGGAAATGCATCACTCTTGAGGAAATTGCTGCAACTGGTAAGCCAGTGGATCTATCAAAAGTTCCCTACTACCGCTCTACTCATGAGAGGGAGTATGATGAGGCCAGCAATGCCGTAGCGACAGCAGAGTACTGATGAGTGCTCAAACACTCATCATTTTTGATCAAATCTGAACTGCAAAACATCTGAAAACACTTAAATGTGCATCAAAATACTGAAAATATCCCAGGGATTGTGTTTTGTATGTTTCAGATGCAAAAAGAGTAAAAACAGATAAAAAACGAACAAAGTTTGCAAAATGACAACTTAGGTCCTTGAAGTTTCAAAAATGTCAAAAATAGTCCCTGGAATTCAAAAATGTGGAGTTTTATCATTCAAGGTCCCTGAAATATTCTAAGTTTTCAAAATTGGTCCTTGAATGAATTTTTGGGCAAATGGCAGAAAAGGTCCCTCAACTTTTGAAATTGACAAAAATGGTCCTTGGGTGTTTTAAAATGGAAAAGTTTATTTATGGTCCTTGTATTATTGGAGTTTGGAAACATTGGTCCTTGTGAGCAATTTGGAGAATTTACCATTTCAGGCCCCTCAATTTTCAACAATTGCAAAAGTGGTCCTTGTGTTTACTAAAACAAACCAAACGGATCCCATGTTATTTTAGCACCAAATCCGAAAAACCAACCTGATCCAATCCTACCCCCTAAGCCCAAAACCCCATGGCCCAACACCATACAAATAATACTCCCTCCCCGTTTGTATTACTCACCCTCGGTCAACCCCATCTTTGACCTTTCACCCTCCCCCTCCCACTTGCAAAACCTGCTCCCTGCCAACTCCCCTCACCTCCACCTCACCAACACCACTCCATGTCTCCCCCAACTCCACAAAGCACCAAGAAGCATTTATTGCCCCTTAATCCACTCCAAGTAATCCCACCTGCCTCAAAAGACTTTTGGCGCCAAAACAGGTTCAAAGGCTAGGATTAAATCTCAGTCATCCAAGGGCTCTGAATTGAGGTGGGAAAGTGACAGAGGACCCCAAGAACCCTAAAGACCTTCTACAAATAGAGAGAGAAGCATAGTAGAATTTTTAGTTAATTTCTTATGTCGTTTTTCATGTAATTTCATTTTCATGTTATAAAACTTAGTTTTAAAGTGTAATCTCAAGTTTTCAGTGTATTTAAGAATCATATCAATGATCAATTTCAGTATTCTATTTTAAAATCAGTTTATGCTTGTTTGAATTTCCAAAATCTCAATTTAGTTGAATGATGTTCATAGTTGTTATCATGGACTAAGTAGCTCATGTAGGCTCCTATATAGCTTATATTAGCTATTAGAAACCATTAAAAGTCAGATTAGTAGTGTACAAATCAAAAATAAAAAAAATCAAGAAAATAGAAAATAAATAAAAAAATCAGTGTTCATGAAGAATCAAGCTTGGAGCAGGGTTGATTATGGATTGCCCTGGGTTAGAGGCTTAGTGGTAAGCCTATAGGAGTGTTGCTTTGGTCCTGGTTATTGGTTTTCACTTGGACTCCATTTTGTAAGCCTTTTGTTCCATTTTGGTATTTTACTATTTCAGTGCTTTAATTACTTGAATCTCTGTGTTTTTATGTTTCAGTGTTGTTGTTAATTGATAATATAGCTTAATATTAGGAGGGTGTGTTTTGGATTTCTTAGTTACTTATTTGTTTATGTTCACAGTTAATATAACATAAATTGAGTTCTTAGGATATTGTTGTTATTATCTTTACTTCTGTGTTCTTATAAGTCTATTATATCATAATTTAACCTTATGTACCTTAATCATGGCTTGAATCAGTATAATCCTTTGAAACTCACAAAAACAATTAGATTAGGGGGTGTTTGGATCTAGAGTGTTCAGTGTGCTTCAGTAGTTTTCAGGGGTTGTTTATGACTGAAACATACTCCAATAAGTCCTAATAGGTTATTCAAATCATAATATCCAGTGGTTACATGCATAAAAGTCAAAATCACTAAGAATCCTTACTTGTGAATTGACTGTTAAGCAGTTAAGTTGTATCATCATCATAATTAGATAAATTGTTGCTAAGATAGTTTAGTTCATTGTCCTTACACCTTATTATTGCATAATCAGTCAAGAAATTAAGTTCAAAACTCACAAAAGTCAACATAAATTCATTTTCTTAAAAGTCAAAATTCACCCCTTTGGCAGAAAGTCAAAAATTGCAAGAATTATTGTGAATTTTGTGTGCATATTCAAGGCCTGAGACTTTCACAAGTTATTTTCCACCACCTTAGCTTTAGGAATCCACAATTGGATTATTTTTAGGATTTTTCTTGTAGCTTGTGTGATAGCTCAAAGTGAGTTGCAGGGGAAGCTGCTCCCCTGTACACTGCTTAGCAGTCTTGCACACCCAACTTAAGTGGACCTGTTATACCTTAGATATATCAACTTTATCCTTAAACAATGTAAGCACAATATAAGAAAGATGGAAAGATGGTGACTTGATGTATGTATATATATGTGAATCGTATGAGTAGAGAGATATATGGAAATGAGAGAACTTTATTAAGAAACACACACAATACACACACAAGCATACACCTCAAATGAGCTTTGAGGTGTATTTATAGTAAGATACAAGATGATGCCCTAAAGGCTTTGATGGGCTTGGGCTTGGACTTGGTTACATGATTGGATAACAAGTCTTATGATACATAGCACCTAACATATTAGCTTACCAAGTCCAAAGCCCATTGACTATTCTAAGGAAAACTACGACACATTACAACGTTACAATAAATGAGTATGACCATCACTTCTAAATACATTTTTTAATGCTAACAATCTCCCCCTAAGGGGTGGTCATTCGAATGATGCTCCACGTGATTAGGTCTTCTTTGTTCTTTGTTGTGGACCATTGTGTGTCGTAGCAGAATAATCTTTAGTCTTTGTTCCTTCATGCTTTGTGATCTTTGATGATTGATATTTCATCGTTGTTTGTTCTTTTTGTGATGTGGAGCAATCTGCCTTTTGTCACTTCTGTGTCTGTGGTGGTTGTATGCCATTCCAACATGCTCATACGTCTTTAGTCTTTGTGATACATGCATTTGCTATTCCCGTTCTTTCACACCGATCTTTGTCACGTTACTTTGTAGATTCTTTTTTTTTTGGCGTAGAATCTTTCTTAGAACTTTGTGTTGCTTTGATCTTTGTGAGAACTTTTCTTTGACTTTGAGATGCATGTATGAGCATGTGGAATCCTTCGCCATGGAGATGATGTGTACCTGCGGGTAAACAGTTAGCAATAAATCAACCGGTACTTACAGGTTCGAATTAGAGATCGTCAACAGCATAGTGTGAAGACTCCTTCTAACTCTTACCAAGGCCGTTCCCATGTCAGATACTCTCGAGAGAGCTTACGAGACCTACTTAGTAGCTCAATGACTGGGTGAGTCGCTGGGGATCACTCCACGACTGTAGACCGTTTGAAACCACCGCAAACACTAAGCGTAACCCATAAAGAATTACCGAAGTGACCTGTCAGGGCTGTTTGATGTTGACCCTGGTAGGATTTCCGTTCAATCATTGAGAAATACTTGTGTAAATTCTCTCATAAACGTTCTCGGCAGATTGCTAAGATCTGCGTAGGACTCTTAAGTTTACATCTGGCGTCATTAATGTTGAACAACCAGTGTAGAAATATTATGTGTTCCTATGAGATCTTTTGATGAATCTCGGGGCTCTAGACTCGATAAGTGCACATTTGGTTTCCTATGCGGAGATTAGGGAGAGGTCTCCAGTTTCTAGATTACACCGGTTCCCCGTGAGAATGAAACAAGCTCTTTTAAGAGAACTTGAGTGGTTAAGAAGGTTAAGTGCAGTGCGTCACTGGGTCCATGACGTCTTTATCTTCAATACCGGTGTCACCTTAGCAACAACCAGTAGCATATGAATTGAACCCGGTGTCTGCCCTAAGGTTGAACATATGGAGGGCTATTTCTTTTCACCCTTTTTCATAACTTTTCTTTTTAATTCTTCAACCCCTTCTTTCTCATTTCTCATTTTCTCCTTTTTTCAATCATACCTAAGGACTTCTAATTCTATCTATTGGAATTGTCCTTGGGTAGATCCCTCCGGCTTAGGCGGATCATAGGATGGTTTTTCCTAACCTTAGTCACCTTATAACTCCATGACTATCCTATAATTGCCATTGAAACCATTTAGAAAATCTCTCAAAGTGTTTATGATAATAAAACACATTGTTGACACTTCGAGAGTTTTGCATTTCTTTTGAAGGACTCCCCCTTCACATGTGCTCATGAATATTTCAGAAATTTGCACATGCGGGAGGAGTTTGCACTTTTTGAATTGATCCACTTTCAGTGAACAAGACCACTTCGAGACACGTTTACATCACTAGTTAGACTAGCTTGAAATTATTACCCGGCCTGGTCAAGTCCAAAGAACGTTTCTCGAATTGGTACATTCTACTCAGACAAGTCCTATTCGAGACACGTTTACATCACTGGTTAGACCAGCTTGAAATTATTACCCGTCCAGGACAAGTCTTTTCGATAACTAACATTTTAAGCTTCGTCAATTCGAGGGTTATATCTGAGTCGAGCTCTTTCGAGATTCAGCCACAATCTTTAAACATCATTGATCACATTTTTAATCATGTCTTCTCCCCCTCAAAAATAGCATATCGTGATATTTTTGATATCAACTGAGTAAGAAAAAGCTTTTTGGAGAGAAAGACAGATTTTGCATGAAATTGGAACATTTTCAATTTTTATACTCCCCCTTAATGATAGCTCATTTTAAAATCACTTAAGGGTTTTGAGGGAGTTTTCTTGAGCACTAATTTTGAGAGATTTTGAAAAATCTTTTGAACAATCTTGAAAAAGTGCTCAAGAATTTGGTTTTGAAAACGAGTTTTTGTTTGAAATCTTTTTCGTTTGTTTAGACTCGAACTTTTTGAAAAAGATTTCGTCTTTGAACGTACGAGTCCTTGATTTGAAAATAATCAGAAGTCATCGTTTCGGTCCGGGTTTCGTACAGAAGTATACGAAAGCCATAATGTTTTTAGGATAAGTGCGCAAAAGATATTGAAAACCAGTGTTTTGATTTAAGCACTTTCCTTTCTTTGAAGAACGAGTCCTTAGCTGAAGTACTAAGAAGTCATTGTGAAGAAACATTTGAGAAACGACATGTTTTAGAAAAACATTTAAAAGAACTCCCGTTCAAGCATCTGTACATATCCGTATCATTGTTGAATGACATTTCTAGAAACATACAGAATATTGATTTATACGAGAGACATGTCGTGAGAAGAATATTTTTGTATTTTTTTGATTTTATATTGTTTTTGTATTTTTTGAAAATTTTATATTTTTGTATTTTGTTTTTGTTGGTTTTTCAAATTTTGTATTTTGTTTTTTTAAAAATATTTACAGCGAAGCGATTTTGAAAAATATTTTTGAAGAAGATTCGAGAAGACGTTCTAGCTCCTCAGGAGTTAGGCTTCGCATGCCAATTCGTCGAACTAAATAGTCAAACCGTTCTTTTGGAAGGGCTTTAGTAAATAGATCGGCGAGTTGGTAATCAGTCTTAACGAAAAATAATTCAACAGTACCCTCTTCTACGTGCTCTTTGATGAAATGATAGCGGACTTTGATATGCTTCGTCTTTGAGTGGTGTACGGGATTGCACGAGATGGCTATGGCACTTTTTGAGTCACAATACATAGGTATTCTGTCAAAAGTAAAGCCATAATCTGTGAGCTGTGTCCGCATCCAAAGAACTTGGGCACAACACGCAGATAGAGACACATACTCGGCTTCGGCGGTTGATAGCGCAGTACAATCCTGTTTCCGTGACGACCAGCTGACTAGCTTTTCACCCAAAAATTGTGCTCCGCCTGATGTACTCTTTGCTGTAACTTGATCACCAGCATGGTCTGCATCTGAAAATGCTGTTAGATCAAACCCCGAATCCTTCGGATACCAAAGTCCCATGTTAATGGTGCTTCGTAGGTACCGAAAGATCCGTTTAACCTCTTTGAGGTGAAGTTCGGTAGGCTTTGCCTGAAACCGTGCTAATAAACAAACAGCAAATTGAATATCGGGTCGGCTAGCAGTTAGGTACATGAGAGAACCGATCATGCTCTGATATTTCTTCGGATCGATGGGTTTCCCAAACAAATCAGCACCTATTTTTGGTGAAGTGACCATTGGTGTATCAACAGAATCACAATTTTCCATTCCATGTTTTTTCAAAATCTCTGTTGTATATTTAGCTTGATTGATAAAAATACCACGAGGGGATTGATGTATTTGTAAACCAAGAAAGAATTTTAGTTCCCCCATCATGGACATTTCAAATTTGCTTTTCATGAGATTTTCAAAATGTTTTGAATGGTTAGGATTGGTTGATCCAAAGATAATGTCGTCCACGTAAATTTGAACGATCAAAATATCATCTTTGAATTTTTTGATAAACAAGGTTTCATCAACCGTTCCTTTTGTGAAATTGTTTTTGAGCAAGAAAGATGATAGTTCGTCATACCACGCCCTTGGAGCTTGTTTTAAACCGTAAATGGCTTTCTTAAGCTTGTAGACGTAGTCTGGATGATCTTTGTCGATGAATCCCTCTGGCTGACTCACATACACTTCTTCTTTCAGAGTTCCATTCAAGAAAGCTGTCTTAATGTCCATCTGATAGACTGTGATGTTTTTGTGAGCGGCATAGGCTAAGAAAATCCGGACTGCTTCAAGTCTAGCTACAGGCGCGAATGATTCTTCGAAATCTATCCCTTCTTCTTGCGGATAACCTTTTGCCACAAGACGAGCTTTGTTGCGAATAACAGTCATTTCCTTATCCAGTTTGTTCTTCCACAACCACTTAAGATCAAGAACACGTTTATCGAGTGGTCGTTCAACAAGTTCCCAACTATCATGTAACTGGTATTGAAGAATTTCATCCTGCATTGCATCAATCCATGGGTTTTCTGCCATTGCTTCCCGAATGTTCTTTGGTTCTTTGAGACTGATTGAGCAAATGTAAATGCACAATTCGAGATCGGTGGCAAGTTGTCTCCTCGTCTGAACTGGCTTTGAAGGTTCACCAATAACATGTTCTATTGGATGGTCTTTTGTCCATTTGAGTGTAGAAGGGTACCTTAACGTATGTGTGTTAGATGGTTCTTGTAACCTTGAAGAAGATTCAGCAGAGTCTGTTGCAAACGGGTTTTCAAATACTTCTTCTTCTTCTTCTAACACAACTTCGTTTGAATTATTTGTTGGTTCTTCTTGAAAGTTTGAGTTTTGGTTTTGCTCATCAACTATTGGTAGATCAGTTTCAATAACTGGAGTTACTGGAGTAGATGTTGATGATGTTGATGTCGTTGGTGCTTCAGCTTCGACTGTTGTAGATGCATCTTGTGGTGGTGGTGGTTGATGGTTTTGAGTGGTTGCAGCGGAATGTTGTTGAGATGCATTTGTCGAAGTCCCACCATAATATTCATCAAACATTAACTCGAAGAAATCTTCCAGTTCTTGTTCTGAAGGTTTGTCGGTGTTTGTTGATTGAGCTCCTTGAGGCACGAGTCCTGAACTGATGTGTCCAGAAGTCTGCTGGTTTGGTGCGGGTCCTAATCCGTTTTGATTAGAAGCCATTGGATTAAGCGCGGGTTCTAGAGCGTATCTCTCAGAAGCCATTTGTGAAATCTCGTCAAATTTCACATTCATCGTCTCCATTATCCTTTTTGTTCTTCTATTATACACCCTGAATGCCCTCGAGTTTTCTGAATATCCAATGAAGATTCCAATATCACCCTTAGCTTTTAACTTCCCTAGATCTTCTCTGTCATTCGTCGGATAACACAAAGCGCCAAACACGTGAAGGTAAGAGATGTCAGGTTTACGGTTGTTCACTAGCTCATATGGGGTTTTATTGAATCTTGGATGTACTAGGGATCGGTTTTGAGTGAAACAAGCAGTGGCAACAGCATCAGCCCATAAGAATAGAGGTGCACTAGAATAAATTAGCATTGTGCGAGCAGCTTCCACAAGAGTTCGGTTTCTTCTTTCAACTACCCCATTCTGCTGTGGAGTTCTAACAACTGATGTTTGGTGAGTGATTCCCACATCTTCAAAGTAGGTTCTTAACTCCTGATTTATGAATTCTGTGCCATTATCTGTTCTTACAATCCTTACTGGAGCTTGAAGTAGAACTTGAATACGCTTCAGAAAGGTGATGATGATGCCTGGTGCTTCGTCTTTTGACCTCAAAAACTTTACCCAAGTATATCTTGAATAATCATCGACGATAACAAGAATATACTTCTTCCCGTTAATGCTTTCAACTCTCATTGGGCCACATAAGTCCATGTGCAACATATGTAACCTTGCTTCCGAACTAGGTACGGTTTTGGGTTTGTATGATGCTCGTTTGCTTTTTCCTTGTTCACATGATGGACATAGATGATCCTTGGTGTATTTGAACTTAGGAAGACCGGTGACGATGTTGTCTTTGGCTAATTTGTTGATCGTGTCGAAATTGAGATGGGATAAACGTCTATGCCACAGCCAGGACTTAGTTTCGGTTGCCCTTGTCATAAGACAAATTGGTGATGTAGAAGCCATTTGGTTGATGTCGATAGCGTACAAGTTTGTGCCACGATTACCAATTAAGAGATCATCACCAACCAAATTTCTAATAAAAACCGTGTTTCTCCTGAATGCAACTTCTAAATCTGCATCACAAAACTGCCCGACTGAAAACAAGTTGTGTCCCAACCCTTCGACGTAGTAAACTCGAGTGATTAAAAAATTTCCAAATTGAAGATCTCCATAACCCAGAATAGCTGCTACATGATCATTTCCAAAGCGTACAGTTCCCATGAATTTCCAGATGAAGTTGATCAGCAGCTTTAAATTCCCGGTCATGTGCTTGGAGCAACCCGAGTCGACGATCCAAAGACATATTTCGATAACCTGCCAAGAACAGAAGAGTTTGTATTTGGAAACCGTTTTGAATTTGGTTCCATGGGGTTAGGAGTAAAGTTCAAATCACACTCAGGGACAGTTGCTACTTGTTTAGCTTGAACTATTTCTAATTTGCCATCCTGAAGAGTGAACTCTCTACCTGTTGGAATCCACATACAATACTTAAGGTAGTTCCTAGGCATTCGGCTACTAGTGGTAGACCTAAAGCGTGCAACTAATCTTTCTAAAGATCTAGATCTAGCACTAGTTCCTTTTGGAACTTTCTTCTGTTCAGGCGTAACATTCACATTCTTAGAAACACATTCATCATGAACATCATTAATTAAACATTCCTTTTGCATTAAACAAACAGAGTCATTACATGCATTAAAAACAGTACTTTTGACATTACATTCAGATGAAACATGTCTCTTATTAAAAAGCGATAAATTCCTAGGGTGTTCTTCTACTTCTTCAACTTTATTCTTGCAATTACTCTTAGAGGCAGGCGAGACTCTATTGTTCCTTGTATTGCTCCTAGGCTTTAGTCTGCTGCTCCTAGAGGTGCTTTCTAATCCTGTAGAAGTTGAGGTACACACGTTAGGATTTAAATTGTTGTCTTTTTTAGCTTCACTAGACTCTTTAGAATTATCCTTTTTGCACTCGTGATTTGTCTTAGATGTGGAGGCAGACGCATTAGTGGGACTAATCCTAAAAAGACCTGGAGCTAGCACTTTTGGTGTTTCGACAACCGCTTTTCCTTTATCAACACGCTTTTCATTTTCACTTTTCGTGGGCAAGGGTGTTGGAGTGACTGGTTTTGACAAATCATTTTTCTCATCGACTTTTGGAGTAAACCGTGAAATTGACATTTTTCGTTTTTGAACCGTGTTTGAAACATTTGGTTTGTCCGAAGTGGATGGTTTTGCAAGCTTAGTTTCCTCACCCTTCCCATTTTGACTTTCAAGCTGAGCCCTCAAAAGATCATTTTGCTCTTTCATGTTCTTGAAAGCACGCTCATACGACAGTTTGTCATACTTGCATTCTTCCTTTTTTCGATCAAGTTGTTTAAAACATGACACATTTTCTTTTTCAAGCATTATAAGAGCATTTTCATATTTTGAAACAATTTCGGAGGTCTCAGCTCTCAGTCTTTCATCGTCTTGAACAGAATATGTTTGCAAAATAATGGACATAATATCAGTAGACAGAACTGCTTCGAAGAGAGAATCATTTAACCTTTCCAAAACATTCATGTTTTCACGAGTTACATTAGCTTCGGTTACCAGGGATTTGTGGTCCTTGACAAAGTCGGCCGTTTCTTTTAAGAAAGCTTGTTCAAAATTTTTTACACTCGCGCTGATGTTATTCAGAGGAATAGTAATTTCGTTTTGAAACACCTTTTTCTGTTCGATGTGAAAACTAGAATGCCAGTTGTTAATATCGATGGAGGTTTTAGATTTAACAATGTTTTGAAGTTCTTGAATTCTCTTTTTGACATCATCCAGAATGTCTCTAGCCTCACTTGTATTAAAAGTGTTGTTCGAAGACATTTGTTCCATTTTAGAAAGAGATTTTGAAGCAATTACTTTCTTAGAAAACATTTTTGAAAATGGTCGTTTTATTGAAAACACAGATGGTTCTGTTTGTGGAACAAAAGTGATTCCCGAAAGTTTGTTCAATTTGTTGTAATTGATGGGTTTCAAATCCTTTTGTTTCATCTTAGCAATGCTCTCTTCGGCAAGTTCCATCGTTTCCACAGAATCCCGAACGACGGGAGGATCATGTTTGGTGTAAAATACATTACCATTATACAAAACATTCTGTTCGTGCTGAGCTTTCTTGAGATTACAAGGAGTTTTGTTACCAAGAGCCATTTTATGTTTCGTATTGTAAATCGGATTGATTTGATTTGAAATCATTTTCATTGTTTGAGTTGACTGACCCGACTTAACCATTAGTTCCTCTAGATGTGCAATCATGTGTTCTAACTCGACGATTTCATCCAAAAGTTTATCTTCTTTCTTTGCAAATTCCTTTTTCAACTCATCCATTTCTTTTTCAAGATTTGAATAAGCTGATTTTTGTTTAGAGAGTTGGTTTTGCAAATCAGAAATTTCCGCGTTTAAAGCTTTTATCTTTTTGAAAGAATTAACATCTAGTGTATCAAACTTGAGTTGCAATTGTTGTTTCTCTGAAATGGAGTTTTGATAACCAGTTTCTAATTCAGACAATCTTTTGTTATGAAATTCAAAAGCTTTAACGGTTGATTTGTAACTCTCAAGCTCAGCGGTCAATTTGACATTCGCGGCCTTAACATCGCGATTGACCTTTTTCACATTCTCAATTTCAATATGACAATTATGCAATAATGATTCAAACAAAGCACGTGTTTCCTCATCATTCTCAGCATGCTGTGAAACGAAGCCTCCATTATGATGCACATCTGGAGTTGCTGAAGGAGTATTGCTACTACTTGGCTTGTCCGGATATGTATCATAATTGGGTGCTAGCTTCTCAGAATTCTGTTCCTCATGAGGAGACATATCAAATATATCATTATTATGACATGTGTGGAAGTTTGATACCTCAGAGACTGCGTTGATGTCATAAACCGGAGGTGTGTCAGAATCAATGTCATACTTAGCCTCCTGAAGATTTGCCATAAATATGCAGTTTGCATCGATATCTTCTCTATCTTCCATGTCATCCATAAGAGCCATAAAGTCATTCTCCTCTGCATTTAACTGAAATCCTGCCTCTGCCTTTTGTGCCAACATTACTGCTTTCTGCAAGTACACTAGATCTTTCTTGTTTGGCTTAGTAGGACAGTTCCGTGCCATATGACCTACACCTTGACAGTTAAAACACTTTACCGGATTACCCTGGTTGCCCTGATTCACATTTCCCAAATTCCCAACAACTGGAGCTGCAACATTCCGATTCTGATTACCCATAGCCTGGTTACCAACATTCTGACCCCTCTGATTTCCAACAAACTGACCCAACTGATTCCCTGCATGCTGACCATACTGATTCCCTGCATACTGACCTGCATTCTGCATATTCTGATTACCCATGTTAAATCCAGTGGCGTATCCCTGCTGATTCCCATAAACTCCAACCATTTGGCCTCCATTGCCCATATTGAAACTCGGCTGAGCATATTGCTTGTTGCGAGTGTTCGATGAAATCCTTTGGTTGTTGTTTGTTGGTGTAGAATAACGTCCTTGGAATGCCTTTGTCAGAAAAGCAAATGCTTGAGTCAAGGCTGCAGTGGCTTCATCATTTTCAGTGAATTCTGGTTCTTGGAACTGTGGGTATTGATGTTGTGGAATAACATGTTGTTGTTGCTGTGGGTAGAACTGTTGTTGGTAGACCGGTGTTGTTTGTTGAATGCATGATGGTTGCAAGTAGTTGTAGGTGGAAGATGATGGTTGTTGAGTGTTCACTTGCAATGGTGTTGGTGTATTAGCAATTAGTGCGAGAGGATCATGATTCTTTGCCAATCTTTCTTTCCTAACTTCATTAGCTTCAGCTTGGTTTTGCTTCAGAAAGTCATAGAGTTGATCATAATTCACCTGATGTAAGTCCTTTGTCTGATTAACAATTGTAACATAACGACCCCATTCTTCAGGAAGGTTATTGACGAATTTGATGTTTGTTGCAATTGTTCGAGGTGTCAACTTGTTTCTGATTAACTCATTCATCAACGTGCAAAACCTTGTGTAGTATGACTCAATCTGTTCACCTTGAGTGGATGTGAAGTTCTCCCATTCAGTAAGAAGTTTGTTCTCAACATCTTGTTGTCCAATCTCTGTTCCATGACAAATCCTTCTAACACGTTCCCACATAGCATGAGCAGTTTCACAGCTGTCGACAGCAGCAAAGATCTCCCGTGGTAATCCAAGTTGGATTAAATGCATTGCCATATCATCAGCTTTGATCTGCGCCTTGTCTTCATCAGTGTAATCTTCTTTTGTTTGTAAACGCATGTATGGTTCAGTAGGATTTGTTGAGTTTGGATTACCGGCAATTTGAACTTGTCTTGGCTGAAATGGACCTTTCTCAATGGAGTTGAGCATTAATTTGCCAAGATCTTTAGTTTTGATGTAACGAAGCATGCGGCTTGTCCATGGGAGATATCCACTTTTTTCAAGCATAGGAGGTCGGTTTTCAGCACCGGCTGCATGAATGTCTTGCTGAGAGGCCATTGATGAAGTATAGATGGATAAAGTTGATTCTTGGATCGTTCCAACGAAATAGGAGTAGAGTTTAGAGTGAGTTGATGTAAGTTTTTATGGTGAAAATTTTGACTGAAAACCTTAAAACCTCAATAACTTCTTCTCGGAGCGTTTTTAGGCCTCGAAACTTCGCCTAAATCGATAAATCATTTAGCGTGTCGTTCTCCTCTGTCTGACGGTCGTTTTGACAGCTGATTCGTCGAAAACGGAGTTACGGTTCAAAAGTTATGGCCGTTTGAAGTTCAGTCGTCAAAAGTCAACCAAAAGTTCTCGAAAATGTTGTATTCTCGATAAATCCCAAGATCTCGATAATATCTGAAGTTCTCGAAAAACTATGAAGTTCTCGATAAATTCTAATGTTCTCGAAAATCTCTGAAGTTCTCGAAAAAATTGAAAGTTCTCGATAAATTCCAAGATCTCGATAGTATCTGAAGTTCTCGAAAAACTCTGAAGTTCTCGATAAGTCTGATGTTCTCGAAAATTATGACTTTTTCGAAAACCCAATTTCACAAGAAATTTCGAAATTATACAATTTCGAAATTTAGCCCGAAAGTCGAAGTAATTTCTTTCTTATACAAGAGAGAAAATACCGAGTATCCAATTTTGAGCACGAACGAGACCGTTTCTGATGTTCTCGATAAGCAGTCAAGATTTCGAAATCTAGTACTTGGGATTTCGAAATTATGGCAGATTTTTGATTTCACTTAAAGCACACCCAAATAAAGTTTTTAATCCAAGATTCTTGTACTTCTAAGCTAAAAAACACCAAAACTTGAAGAAAGTTCAAAACTTGATGATTTTTATGAAACTTTTTCGAGATCTAGAAAACAAGTACAAAAACCTAATCGAATTTTTTAAGCTTGAAATTTTCAAAAAGGTTGAAACTTTCTTGTTAGAAAAAGTTTATAACACTAGTTTGTAATCAAAAAAGTGTTAAAAACCAAGAAAAACAAGAAAAGTAAGAACTTTTCTAAAAAAAACGTGAAATATATCTTGAAAACACGAACCACACAAACTCTCAACCCTCCTAAATCATTGTTAGGCGATTGATACCACTTGTTATACCTTAGATATATCAACTTTATCCTTAAACAATGTAAGCACAATATAAGAAAGATGGAAAGATGGTGACTTGATGTATGTATATATATGTGAATCGTATGAGTAGAGAGATATATGGAAATGAGAGAACTTTATTAAGAAACACACACAATACACACACAAGCACACACCTCAAATGAGCTTTGAGGTGTATTTATAGTAAGATACAAGATGATGCCCTAAAGGCTTTGATGGGCTTGGGCTTGGACTTGGTTACATGATTGGATAACAAGGCTTATGATACATAGCACCTAACATATTAGCTTACCAAGTCCAAAGCCCATTGACTATTCTAAGGAAAACTACGACACATTACAACGTTACAATAAATGAGTATGACCATCACTTCTAAATACATTTTTTAATGCTAACAGGACCCCACAGGCCTGACCAGTGGTCCCCACAGAGTGAATCTTGGCTCTTTTGAGAGCTCACCCAATTGTTTATCTAGTTCTTAGCATCATTTGGCCTCAAACCTCCTTGCCCCCTCCTAAAATTGGCCTGTAAGATAGCTCAGTAGGACTGCTTTGGGGCTTGGATTTAGAAGTGCTTATTTGACCTGCTTTGGCTTATTGTTAGTGCTTATCTGGATAATTTGTGTTTGTTCCTTGTTATTGTTGTTGTTTGTTGGCTTATTCTGGTCTGTGGTTCATTAATACACCTTATTCAAGCAATCTCAAGTCCAAATAAGCCTTTGGCTTAATCTGTCAACCAAATAAGCTCATCATCTGCTTATTTCCCCATATTCAGTCCAACTTCCTTCACAAAAGTTACTTATATTCAGTTAATAAACAAGTTTGAAAAAGAAAATTCCAAAAAAGACAAATTTAATGGAAGTGATAACTTCTATTTAAGCCCTTTGGCTTATTTTTCAGCTTATTTATAAGCTATTTTCATTTTTATAATTTTCCTAGGTTTCTTATAGTTTAAAATAATTTTAGTAATTTTTTCAGATTTTTCTCTTATCATTTGGTAGTTTTCATAATTTAATTTAGTTTTTAGTAATTAATAATTAGTTAATAATTAATACTCCCTCCGTCCCTTATTAAATGTCCATGTTTGACTTTTCAAGTCTTTATTTATCAACTTTGACCAAAAATATTTTTATTTGTGTTATATAGTATTTGATAAAAATTATACGTAATAAAAATACATTTAAAACTTAATTCTTCATATATTTTGTATCAAATATTATATTACACAAACTAAAATATTTAAGGTCAAAGTTGAGAAAGAAAGACTTTGAAAATTCAAACAGGACATTTAATAAGGAACGGAGGGAGTGATAATTAATTTAAAAGTCAGAAAAATACAAATTTAATTTTAAAATTAGTTTTAAGTTATTTTAGATTTTTCCAAATATTATTTTCATTTTTCTAATGTAATTTTATAATTAGTTATAATTTAGGTTAATTTAGGTAATTAAAAAGTAATTGGAAATTAGTAATTAATTAATAGTAATTATAATTAGTGTAAAAATTATTTTTCTTTTTATAAAAATTTTCTTTTATCAGTAGGATTGTAAAAATATCAATTTCATATCCGTAGCCTTTTTATTTCTCTAGATTCACTTTTTATTGCGTACGTCAGTACCCGTTTGTAATTAAAACGTACGTTTTTAGGTTTTAGCTCGTTTCTTCTTAATCTAAATTCACGTAATCAATCACATAGCTTTCCTGATGCGTGTGGATTGCAACAGGTTTTACCTCTCGAGGGATCTCGAGAAGCTTACAACCCCCACCAGGCAGTGTACCTGATCGATGTAGTATAGTATAATGACAAGTACCGGAGGATTGATCGTTCAGCTAGGAATAGTGTCGCTAGGATTAGAAAACCTAAAAACTAGGTCTAGAGATGAGGGATGATTCTTTTTGTATTTTTATATTTTTATAAAAGCAAGTAAAAATCTCGGTTTTGAAGGATTTGGCGGAATTAGTTGCTAGTCAACTAACCCAATAACTAAAGATGCAATCAAAATAAAATACTAAAAATGAAAATAAACTAAATTAAACTAGTGGTGTGAGCAATATATGGGAGAATTGTGTTTACTTAGATTTCACTACTCTCTAGATATCTTTTACAGGTTAATTACTTGTTACAGTTGCGTGGATGACGGATTGTATTCCTTAATACCATTCATGGGGTGGCGTACTTACTTCCCCAATCCTATAAGCGTCTACTTCACTCCTATGTCGAGCCGGCTAAGAAGCTCCTAACATGGGATCACTAGAATTTGCTCATGCATTAAATACAACCAATAAAACCTAGTACACATCGGTTCATGTTTCTTAAGACGTTCAAGCATGTTACACAATGGAGATCTGCCAGTTTTCTTAAGCCTAACATTGAAATCATTCATCCATTACAACTATAAACAAGCAATCAACCTATAATTAACATCTAGGTTTCATTACATCTAAGCAAACACATGATAGATCTAGCCTAGCATGTTAAAATCAAGACAAGCATAAGATATATTCAAACAACACATAGACATATTGAATGAATTGAAAGAGGACTTATCTTAATTGAACATGAAAGGTTTCAAGGGGTAAAAACCCTTGAAAATACTGTAAAATACGACCTAGGGTTTATTAGGTTCGACCCTAGTATTTTCCACACAGGTTCCTCCTCTATGAATGAAAAATAGAAAAGTATATATAGACTTTGTGGGGTGACGGCGTCAAGAACAAATGTCTGACGCCGTCATCTCGCCGCCAAATAGTTTCTCGGACTGCCTAGATCTGGGTTTGACGCCGTCACGTGTAATCCTTATGCAGGCCGTCACCATATTAACTCTTGACGCCCTTCTCTTGACGCCTTCAGGTTTTCACTGGGTCGTCATGGATTTTACTCCTGACGCCATCACAATTTTCCTCTTGACGCCGTCAGGTACTGTTCTCAGCATGGAAAATTAAGTCTTTGCCGTTTTCTTCAGTTTTATGCTCCAAAAACGTCCAAAATGCTTCGTTTTCTAGAATTCACTCCCAAAGTACCTAAAATCACAAAAGGAACAATTTAGGGCAATATTTGATCAAATAAATTCAATTCCGGGCTTAAATTCCCCCCTAAAAGTGGTTCATTTTTCGCCTCATCATATACCCTTACACTTGAGATTTGCTTGTCCTCAAGCAAATGCGCTTTTATTCTAATCAAAATACAAGTTAGGGGTCATTTAACACTAATATAAAAGTAATTAAAACAAATAATCGTTCCACTAAAGCCCAAAGACAAGCACGGAGGTCATATACTAGCACCTCACAAACAGTGTTTAGATACTCACATCTCTCGGGTGTAATAAAGTATATATCACATTATGGAAATGGAAAACATCTCTCACTACGTGTCATAGCAAAATAGATTACCATAGGCTTGGGAAAGGATCAAACCTCCACCACTTGGCGTAAGCACCTAGGATAAACTATCAAAGAGGTCTTTTAAAGGGTTGTAACGTTAGGTGTAGGGATATGGAATACACGGTTTTGTTGGATATAGGCAGTCTTTACTGGTGGCGAGTTAACAATCTTGGTTAATTACATGTACAATATGGCGTTGCTAAGCCAAGACTAGACTCGACTTAAGCTAATAAATGAAAAATAACAAAAACATAAAATGAACATAGAATGAAACGGGATGGTAATCCGTTTTTTTTTTTTTTTTTTTTTTTTTTTTTTTTTTTTTTTTTTTTTTTTTTTTTGTGCATTCACTTTTACCCTACCATCCAAAATAATACATCATAGGGAATGAAAATTCCCCTTACACTTGAATTTTTACATACTTTACAATAAACTAATCTAATGACTCGAATTAAGAAAATCAAAACACTTGGAGTACTTTTTAAGATTAACGTACATATGGGGGTAATAATAGATGTTCTTCCCCATTACTCCATAAATAATAGTACTTTACCCATGAGTCCCAATCGTCCCAAAACAATATGTACAAGGATATGACTCGACTTAGCAACCATGTAATCAATTAGATAATTAACTAAGGGTTTAAACATGTAACAATAATGCACTAAAAATGAGTGCATACACGGAAGGCTAAGGCGATTTGGGTGTACATTTAAGTGGGGTGTAACAAATTCTTCCTTTAAGTAAGATGCTTAAAGTTAGAAACGAAAAGATAGGCTCGGAGGGGTGTACTAGGGGTTTCGTGTACTAAAAATGAGTACAACGCTAAGGGTGTGGGAAAATTAATTGACTTAACTAGCCAAGTAATATGACTTAAATGGTCAAGTAATTATGATACGATTTTAACACAAGGGTGATCCTAATGCCTCTTATCATGTAGTAAATCCTACTACACGAATGTAGTCTCACTAGCGGTCTCGGGATGCATAACTAATGCAAGTTCTAGAATCTAAATGCTACCGGTACACTCATAAGCACTAATAGTAAATGCCTTTCCTATCAAATCTAAAGGCGAACCTCACATATTTGGGTGGAAAATTTTTCTGAATAGTACGGTTTTGTGCTAGTCATACAATCTCCTATCCATGAGACGCTTGCTATGGCTAAAGTTTCACTCCTAAATGTTGTAAAAAAATTTAAATTTGGCGCTAAAATTACACTAACAAGTATTTCTTATAGTTTTATTACACATCTACCGTCAAACAAACAAACTCTAGCGAAAGTGTATCTGTAAGGTATCATCATTTTACCCTCCCCTTACACTTAGGATGAACATTGTCCCCAATGTTCAAGTAAAGAATGTAAAAGTGAAATACGTAAAACGAATGAAATCAAATACTCCCCTGATTCGCTCGGTATGGATAATAAGATGGCCAGGTTAGATCTTCCTCCAAGAAAATGAACAATCAAAGCTTCCCTTCCAGAATGTAAATCATCTTCTTGTCATACATAACCTGTAAAACCTGAGAAAACAGACAAGGCAACCTCGCATAAAATTGGCGGCAATCTATATATGCTAATAAATCCTAGAAAACAAAATAAGATATAATGCTTGTGGAATGATGTTTGCAGATTTCCTGGAGATTATAAAACTAATGATTCAACAAAAACTCTAAGACTCCGTTAGAAAAACAAAACTGGTAAAATTTCCAGATTTTTTACACGTGACGCCGTCAAGAGTAAACTCGTGACGCCGTCAGAAGTGATCTGTAGAAATTCTTATGTTAAGTTTCCAGAAAATTTCTGGAAAAACTTTGTCCTACTTCCTGGAAAATCCTGCAAAACATCATTATGACTCGATACAAGCATTTGACTCTAACAAATATGAATATACATGTTCACTTAATATTGTGGAGAATCATGATCGGTTTTTGTTTCTTAAAAACATATTTGGGGTTTCCCCTTACACTTATCTTTTGCAAAATACCTTTGGATGAAGTTAAGACTAAGCCAAACAACAAAATAAAGTATTTTCACTATTTTAGTTTTGAAACATGATCTACCAACAATAAAAATAAAACATGCATATGGAAGCAAATAACAATCAAACAAAATAAAAATCACACAAAGCATGGGTTGCCTCCCAAGAAGCGCTTTTCTTTATTTACGAGTCTTGTAGCTAGACTCAAGGTCATGGGTTACTACGTGACCTCATCTCTCGAGATGATGTACCCCATATAATTGCTATCATTACTATCGTGGTGGTGGTGTTTCAATTGATCAATACTCGCAGTCACCTCTCCTCCTCCTTTACTTCTCAAGTTAGCCATCCCATCTTGGCTTATGCCCTCAATTGTGAAAGGCCCATACCACCAGGGACTCAGTTTATCGGGAGGTATTGTTACCTCTGAGTGTCTTAAGAGTACTAGGTCCCCTTTCGTGAATGGTGCATGATTCATCGTTGGTTGACTATGTTCAAAATTGACATGAACCTTGTTGCTTTTGCTTTTTCTCCCTTCATGTTCAGTTTCTTTGTAACTTTTGATTCTTGCCTCCCATGCAAGAATCTTTTCCTGAACACGAATAGGCGATGTGTCAATGTTGTTTTTGAGCTTTCTTCACCTCAAACTCTCTTGCCCATATTGCGGGGTCATGGGGAAGCTAATCTTTCTTTTTCCTGATTTAAGCTCAATTTTCCTACCTTCATACTTAATGACAGCTCTAGCGGTGGTGAGGAATGGTGCCCAAAGGATTATTGGCATGTACCCATCTCCCTTATCATCACAACAACAACAACAACAACATACCCAATCCCGCCTAGGCGGGGTATGGGGGAGGTGGGATGTAGACAGATCCTACCCCTACCCCAGGGAACCCTGCAGGTAGAGAGACTGCTTCCAGAAAGACCTCCGGCAAGTGTGTGCACCCATCTCCCTTATCATCGATGATCATAAAATCAATGGGATACATGAATCCTGCGACATTAACTAACACATCTTCTGCGATTCCCAGGGGGTACACGTAAGAATGTCCAGCGAAGGACAGCCTAACACGAGTGGGGACTGGCATTTTTTACGTTAGTTGGGTGTAGATAGTTAGGGGCATAAGATTTACTTCCGATCCTTGGTCGGTGAAAGCACTTAGATATTTCAAATTCCCAATGTTGGCCGGTATCTCAAAGTTCCCAAACGCCATCTACTTAGTAGCCACTTTTTGTACCAATAGTTTCTCGAATATCAGTCCTCCAGGTAATGTATCATACTCATCTTTTCCCTCTTCTTCCTTCTCAGAACCCTGTTTGGAAGATTGGTTACGCCTGTCACCCTTTATCCAATTTGTTATAGTGTTTTCGTTTATATCATGTTTCAGGTAGTAACTTAAAGATTGGGATTTTGGTGGCTCTTCTACGGTTTGTTCAGTAGGGGTTTCTACCTTCTCATTATCCGTGTGGACAATTGTGATGGAATTAACAAGTCGGGTAGTAGGGATGACGCTTTCTTTCCTTAGTAACATTCTTTCGGGGGTTCTCTGGTTGGCATACTCTTCCATCAGGCTCATCATCTCATTCATTTTTTCTTACATCTCCTCTTTTTGCTTATAAACTGCTTCCTCGAATCTAGCAAGCCGATCTGAATGAGTTGCCATGTATTCTCTCATTCTGGCTTCAAATTCCGGGCTAAGTTTCTCGGGAGGGGAATAAGGTGGAGTATAGTTTTGAAAAGTCTCAACATTCTCTCTAGAGGGTGACTCTGATAACGGTGTTAAAGCCATTTTTGAGACAGAATTGACAGTAGCCCGTCTAGGACCTAAGGGTCTCTTTTGCCTTTCCTCAAAATAGTCAACTTTTGCCTCAAGTTTGCATAGGAGTTCATCGGAGATTTGGTTAGTCCCTTCAGGTGTCAAAATTGCGTTGATGGCCGCTTTTATAGCATGATTAAACTCCCATATCTCTTGATTATCGGCGGAAAGCTCATCAATAATTGCCCAGGACTCCTCGGCGTCCTTATCACGCAATCTACCTCCTGCAGCCCTATCGATTGTACGTTTAGTGTGATAATCTACATGATCATAGAAAATCTGAACTAATAACCAAAGGTTTATACCATGATGAGGGACCTTATGGAGGAGATCCTTGAAACGAGCCCATGCTTCGTAGAAAGTTTCACCTTGATGTTGCTCAAACATCAAAATGTCATTTCTAAGCATCGCAGTCTTCCCTGGTGGGAAGAATTGGGCAAGGAAGCGAATGGTGAGATCATCCCATGAGGTGATGGATCCCGCGAGTAAACGCTCAAGCCATTGGCTAGCTTGATCACGTAGAGAGAATTGGAATAGGCGTAATCGGGTCGTCTCTCTAGTTGCAACATCTAGGTCTATGGAATCTACGATTTTAAGGAAGTCCTTGAGATGTTGATTAGGATCTTCGGAACGAAGTCCATGGAATGCACATCCGCTTTGCACCAACCGGATGGTGTCGGATCGCAATGGGGACACATTGGCTCCTTGGGTGAGCTCAATGGTGTTTCGATAGCCTTGGTGGCTAGGTCGGGAGTACTCTCCTAGGGTTCGGGGCCTAAGAGGTTGGTTTGCTAGTGGTGGGTTTTGTGGTTGGTCTTGTTGTGGTGGGATGATGGGTTCAAAGATGTTACCATCTTCCATGATGTCGGATGGTGAGGAGTTACGAACAAAAACACGAAGAAATAAGATAGACTAAATAGAACCTAAAAATAAAAATAAAATCTTACTAGAAAGGAATCTAGCAAGTAGACCTAATAAAAAGAAATCTTAACCTAGACAATAACTATTCCCCAGGCTGCGGCGCCAAAAACTTGACGCGTGTGGATTGCAACAGGTTTTACCTCTCGAGGGATCTCGAGAAGCTTACAACCCCCACCAGGCAGTGTACCTGATCGATGTAGTATAGTATAATGACAAGTACCGGGGGATTGATCGTTCAGCTAGGAATAGTGTCGCTAGGATTAGAAAACCTAAAAACTAGGTCTAGAGATGAGAGATGATTCTTTTTGTATTTTTATATTTTTATAAAAGCAAGTAAAAATCTTGGTTTTGAAGGATTTGGCGGAATTAGTTGCTAGTCAACTAACCCAATAACTAAAGATGCAATCAAAATAAAATACTAAAAATGAAATTAAACTAAATTAAACTAGTGGTGTGAGCAATATATGGGAGAATTGTGTTTACTTAGATTTCACTACTCCTTAGATATCTTTTACAGGTTAATTACTTGTTACAGTTGCGTGGATGACGGATTGTATTCCTTAATACCATTCATGGGGTGGCGTACTTACTTCCCCAATCCTATAAGCGCCTACTTCACTCCTATGTCGAGCCGGCTAAGAAGCTCCTAACATGGGATCACTAGAATTTGCTCATGCATTAAATACAACCAATAAAACCTAGTACACATCGGTTCATGTTTCTTAAGACGTTCAAGCATGTTACACAATGGAGATCTGCCAGTTTTCTTAAGTCTAACATTGAAATCATTCATCCATTACAACTATAAACAAGCAATCAACCTATAATTAACATCTAGGTTTCATTACATCTAAGCAAACACATGGTAGATCTAGCCTAGCATGTTAAAATCAAGACAAGCATAAGATATATTCAAACAACACATAGACATATTGAATGAATTGAAAGAGGACTTATCTAAATTGAACATGAAAGGTTTCAAGGGGTAAAAGCCCTTAAAAATACTGTAAAATACGACCTAGGGTTTATTAGGTTCGACCCTAGTATTTTCCACACAAATTCCTCCTCTATGAATGAAAAATAGAAAAGTATATATAGACTTTGTGGGGTGACGGCGTCAAGAACAAATGTCTGACGCCGTCATCTCGCTGCCAAATAGTTTCTCGGACTGCCTAGATCTGGGTTTGACGCCGTCACGTGTAATCCTTATGCAGGCCGTCACCATATTAACTTTTGACGCCCTTCTCTTGACGCCTTCAGGTTTTCACTGGGTCGTCACGGATTTTACTCCTGACGCTGTCACAATTTTCCTCTTGACGCCGTCAGGTACTGTTCTCAGCATGGAAAATTAAGTCTTTGCCGTTTTCTTCACTTTTATTCTCCAAAAATGTCCAAAATGTTTCCTTTTCCAGAATTCACTCCCAAAGTACCTAAAATCACAAAAGGAACGATTTAGGGCAATATTTGATCAAATAAATTCAATTCCGGGCTTAAATGGCCCCCTAAAAGTGGTTCATTTTTCGCCTCATCATTTCCTAAGCTATTTCATTTTATAATTCTCAAATATTTCTCATCATAACCCTTTTCTGTGAAAACCACCCGATCACAAGCACGTTCAAATACAATTTGCACCTCGTCGGGACATAAGGACCCGGTGATACCCTATATTATCCGGAAGCATTGACCTAGGTAGTCTGACCTTAGTGACCATTTACTTGGTTAATTTAGGTTGACTGTTTAGCCTCAATCAAGTACCCCTTCCTTCGTAAGGCTACCAAAGATCCCATGGCTTCTGTTGACACCCTCCTTTCTATGAAGCCCCGCAGGGTGAAGCCACCATCCTCAAGCAGAAGGGACACTCCCAAGAAGGCTTCCTCACCGAAGGTTACTCCTGAAAAGGCGTTGTCTCCTGAAGCAACTCCCGAGAAGCTCCAATCTCCCATTGACAAGGATTCCTGTGTGCAACCCTCCGAGGCAGAGCCTGAGAAGCCCCAGTCTGAGACAAGTCCCAAAGGTCCTGCCCCAATCCAACAAGAAAGTCCCCATTCTACTGGTAAGTGAAGGCTGCTATGTTGGCAGTAATTTGGTTCCAAGGGTAGCATGTACCCTCTTGACATTATGAATTTATTCCTTTGAACAATTTGTTTGTTATGTTTATGTGGTCCTGGGCATAGACAATGTTTCTTATCTATTTAGCAGCATCTATATATGCTGCGTACTATATATGCACAAGGGAGTATGTTCCCGCTTTTGATTTGATATATTTCTTTTCTCTATCTGTTATTGATAGATATATTAGGGTTATAGTGATTACCCTTTAAATGTTCAACCAAGAGTTTTTAGGCGATCGTATAATTTGACTGCCGACGGAGGGTTGCGACCCGCTCCGACTTTATCATTTCAGTGCAGAGGGCTTCGAATACCCTAAGACCCTCAGGAAAGTTAATGTGAATTGTATGTAATGCTTTTCAAGATAAGGCTATCTTGGTACATTCTTCGAACATTGAACTCTAAATACTTGGTTTGATAAAATCTTTGTTGTATTGAACAAGACAAGAGATTTTGAGGGAATGCATCATGTCATAAATCGGGTAGGGAGAATTACATCATTTTAAGAAATGAAGACTAAGACATCTACCCTTAATACTTCTTTCCCTTTGTTAGAATACATAAATGAAAAATCATCTAATAGCAAATCTTGATTTTAAAACTTATGAAAGATGTGGCAATCCATTCGTATGCTGGAGGAGGGTTACTGATGTGTGAACCTCGCTACTTGGGCCTGTTCCATACATCTTTTCTCAAAGCGGATGTAAGAAAGGTCCATTGTTTATTATGCTTGAAACTTTAAACAGGTAGCATATCACTATGAAAGATGTGCTACTTCTTTTCATTTTGTCGAAGCCTGCTGCTCCGTCTCAGAATCGAAACCAAGTTCGATGAGGTGTTCGCTTCTTTTCTAAATGTGTGAGGCTACACGTGTCTTTGAATCACCTAAATGGTGCCCTCTTTCTCGTTTAGCCTGAAGAGGTTTTTTGTTGGAAGACATATTTGATTCACATGCTTCCGGAGGCTCATCTTCCCGACCTTTAAAGAGATTGCCATCCCCATATTCTATGTCATATTCTTCCAGCTCCCTAGCCCACTTGGTTACTCTTCGTGTTCTGTCAGGGTTCAGGAATGCCCTTTCGACTGGCTTATCCGTAACTACCCTGATGGGGTGATCTTTGAAATACCTTCGGAGACGTCTTGTGGCATGGACCAGAGCTAAAATTAACTTCTACGACATTGCATAGCTTTGTTCTATGCCTGGTAGAGCCCTACTAACAAAATATATTGGTATCTGTATGCCTCTTCTATCTGCGAAGAGCATTGCACCAATTTCATCAGAGGAAACTGCTATATGTAGGAACAAAACTTAACCTCTGGTTGGGGGCATAACCGTTGGCAAGATCTCCATGCAATTCTTCCATATTTGGAAGGACGTTTCGGCTTCTCTGTTCCATTGATAGGATATGTTGCCGATGACTTCATTGCGGACTTTGTAGAGAGATGAAGACTTGTTGACACCCTTCGACAGAAATGCCTTCAGTGTTTCCAACTTGTCTTTTAGATCATGAATCCTCCCTTTTGATCCCCGAGTTAGTGCCTTTGGGGCAGTCCTTTCTTTGTCTAGGTCCGCCTGGATTCTTTGCTTTACGAATGGGCGTTCGCCCGACTCTTCCTTTTCAATACCGAAGGAGCACGTCTTGGGATTCAGCTTTAGGTTTATCCTCCTTAGCTATATAAAGGTTTCTTCGACATCATAGAGGAGATCCTCCTTTGTCTTGCATTGTGTAACCAAGTATCCTTCGCAAACTTTCAGGTTTCTCCCTATCTGTTTTTCGAAGACCCTTCATATCAGTTTATTGTAAGTGGCTTCAGTATTCCTTAAACCGAAAGGCATTCTTCTGAAGCAGTAAATGCTCCTACCTACATGGAAGGCTATTTTTTCTTCGTCTTCTTTTTCGATCTGTATCTGATGGCATCCTTTGTCCGTACTAAGGAAGCACTCCCAACGAACTTCAGACGATGGTTGTTGTTTTCCTATTGACAAGTAGTTTTCTTTTTGACAAGCATTGTTGATGTCTTCGAAGTTAACCTGCATTTTCCATTCTCCATTTCTTCGTTGGATTGCAATTGGATTAGTAACCCACAGTGGGCTTTCTACCTTTCTGAGTATTCCTGCCTCTGCCAGCTTGTCGACTTCCGTATGGATTGCAATGCTTCATTCAGATGTCATCCAGCGGGGCTTCTGTTTAACCGGTTTGACGTATTTGGATTCGTTGAGTTTGTGTTCCGTGCTAAAAGGCTTGCCATTGATTGTGAGTGACCTCGGAACCCCTGTCATTTCTGGGTATTTTCCCATGAACACATCTTCATAGGTTTTGAGCAGCTTTTCCAATTTTTCCTTGAAAATGCTGGGGAGTTGCCTCCCAATTTCCACCCTTCGTACGGGGTGAGATTCATCTAGTGTTACCTGCTCCTTGGAGCCAGAACCTTCTCTGATATCCCTCGTACGCTTTTGGTTACCTTCTTCCTTAATCTTTTTGGCTTCCTGGTGTTTTCCTTCATGGTAACTAGAGAATATGGTTCCAACGCCGTTTGCAGTTTGAAACTTCACTGTTGCATGCACCGTAGAGACCACGATGCCCATCTTTTGCATGGCAGTGCGTCCGATTAGCATATTGTAAGGCGATTTGGACTTCACAATGACAAAATTGAGGACTTCGGTCCTTGCGAGCTTTCCACTTCCGAGTGTTACCTCCAGAGGTATTTCTCCCAAAGGCCACGATCATTCCCCCGAGAACCCTACCAGAGGCATTCATGACTCTATTCGTTTGGACCTGATTGCGGGACTGAGCTTCCGAAAACAATGTTCGTAGATTACCTCGCAAGAGCTTCCACAGTACATATATACTTTGTTAACCTCCACATTTGAGACCATGATTTTAATAATCACTGGGTCCTTCGAAGGGGACTCCCCTACTTCGGACGAAAATGTTGTTTCCCCTGCGTTGTATGTTTCCCTTTTGGAGGCCCTTCTTTTCAAATAGGAGGAATCCCAGCGAACCATAAGGATAGGTGCTTCATGGGGGGCATTGTCCTTCCCCAGTTGTGTGTCAGTGACTTTTTCTTTACCCTTCCTTATTCCTTTTACGAGGTATGTCAATTGCCCAGATTTCACTGCCTCTTCTATCTGCTTTTTTAGCTCTCGACAGCTGTTCGTTTCATGGCCGAAGTCTTCGTGGAAGTGGCAATACTTAGTAGTATCCCTGTTTTTGCTTTTACCCGTCATGCGATGAGGTGGTTCGAAGGCTTTGGCGACCTTCTCTGTTGCTAATATCTCCCTTGGAGACTTCGTGAGGCTTCCCAACAAACCATGGTTTGGTCCTTTGTTGTAGGGGGTAAACCTATTATGGCTCTTGTGTTTGTTCTTCGATCCCTCCCACAGGGATTGATTTGCTCCTTTACTGTTCTCCATTGGAGCCCCATTGGTGGATACCTCCTTGGCTTCTATCCATGTGTATGTTTTTTTCCATCAGGCCTTTGTATGTTTCCGGAAGGTCTGTGGATAAGAATTCCACAAGACTTCGGTTGCGTAGGCCATGAATAAAGCCAGAGATGCGTTGCTCTTCATGTAAGCCTAGAATCTGCAGAGTTTCATCAGTGTATCTAGTGATGAAGCTTCGTGTGCTCTCGTTTTCCTTCTGCTTAATGTTGTACACTGTGAGGTGTGTTATTGTGAACTTCTTCTGTTGGCTGAAGTGAGATTGAAACTTAGCTTTCAGATCATCAAGGTTAACGATACTTCTCGGTTTCTGCCCATTCCACCAGATACGTGCGGAGTCTCAGAGGGTGTAGGTAAACATGTGACAGGCTACGGGCATGACCCACTTTTGCATCTTTATAGCTCCCTCGAACAAATGCAGGAAATTATCAGGATCCCCTTTCCTATCATAGGTGCCTATATGTGAAGGCATCTTTAAACCGTCTGGTAGAGGATAATCCTCAATCCATCTTATAAAAGGCGTTTTAGGGCTCGCAGATTCAGGGTACGAGCAGGCATAAGGCGGTATGTTCATAAGGACATTGTTGTATGGGTTATGAGGAGAGGGTATTCCCAAAGAGGGTTGATTAGGATAAAAAGGATGAGACGTACTCGTGTTTGGAGGGTAACTATCATATATGGTATACGGAGGGTACATTACGGGATGGTTATAGGGTACGACAGTTTGTGAAGGATATTGATTGATAGGTTGCCCATTCATGGGGGGATAAAGGTTTGGAGGATAACTTTGAGCTAGAAACTGGGGGTACATACCGACGAGAGGAAGACTTCCTCCTATGTTGAATGAACATGGGTTACCTCCCACACCAGATGCATGGGAGGGCTGTAGTGGAATCCCTGTTTCGGTTCTTCCTAAATGCGCAGCTAGTAGTGGAGGTAGGTTTGCCTCCGTGTTTTCCCTCTGTTGGCTCCTCCCATTAGAGCCTTCAACAATCATTTCCTCTCTCCTTGTGGGGGTCCTCTCGGGGACTCCCTCAAAGCCTACACTCCTTCCATTGGTCCTTCTACTCGTAGGAGACCCAATACGCAGGACTGGGTGGTTAGCTTTAGGAGCCGAAGGCCTCGGCTCCATCTCGATCTCCTCATCATATTCATCGCTGGAATATTCTAAATCCCTTCGCATCTCCGTGTTCCTTAGTTGCCTCCTTCGAGCCCTTAGTAAGGACTCTAGCTCTTCGTAATTAGCGTCAACGAAGGCAGGGCTAATGATAGGTTTTGGGTTAGCTGAAGTGGATGCACGAGCGCCGGGGGTTATTTCAGGATGGGATCGTGTGGTAAAGGTGGAGGTCGTGATTGGCGGAATACTGTTGGTGTCAGTTACGGGTATTGGGGTTAAATTCGAGAAATCCGGTGGGGGTGTAACTTCTCTTTCTGGATTCATGCCGGAATAATAGCGAATGTATTTGACTGGTTATTTTACTTGGAAATAACGGGACTAATTGTAGCGGGTCCCACGGATGGCGCCACTGATTGTACAATAATTTGCACGACCAGGCCTTCGATGATGATCAAAGGATATAGGGGATGTTGTGGTTGAGCCAAGCTTGTGTCTAACCTGAAAATAAGAAATACAAAGACACTACGTTAAGTGATTATGCAGGGGTTGGGCCATGCGAACCACCTCCGGCGTGTGAATAAGTATTTGGTATGATAATGTAGGTGAAATGTAGTTAAGTAAAGTAGTTGAGATAGCATACCAGAACTGAAACTCGTCCAAGACTATTTATAAGGGAAGAAAACAGCCTTGGGGAGTGTTTCCACGTTTGTAGGAGATCATGGGGGTGTCCCATGATTTTATGGTTAACCGCTAGGGCTGGATGTCCACTCTTCCTGAATTAACGGGTTAGTCAAGGAAGAAGAGAGAACATGGATAAGATGGGGGACATGGGTAAGACTTGGTCTTGCCCTCTTTCCATCTTATGTTCATTGTAGAATACCCCAGAGGGCTTATACATTCGTTTGGCGAATTCCCATCTAGTAACTAGATCATAAGAGATTAGTTTTACGCCCTAGAAGGATTTAGGAGGCTAGCTAGAGCTTGCGATTATGTAGGTTTCGAGCATACTCGAAGGGGATTCCTTCGACCTAACCAGAGGGTACATCATCAGTATCAAAAGCTTGTTATATGAAAAGGTTATCGGAGTCGTAACTTCGTTCAGACACATGCGTATTTTCCAGATGAGTATATGAATCTTCTTTATTTGAGATGTGAATTAGTTTTATTGGGCCAATTTTGGGATTGAAATTAGATAAAAAGTTTGGAACTAGCATTTTGAAAAATTATTCCAATTGTATGTCAATGTTATGATACGAAAATAGATGCTTTTGATTTGTTTATTAATTGAAACTTTGGTATCGTCATTCGTTCAGGTGAAAGCATTTTATGACCGTCGAATGTTGAGTTTTCACAAAAGCTCTAAATTCTTTAAAAATTATAAGAAAATCGGACATATGTTTCATCAAATAAACCCAAGTGTAGCGAGTGAAGTCATCAATAAATGAAATTGTCTTTGGAACCTCCTTTTGTAGATACTGGAAAAGGTCCCAACACATGAGAATGCACTATATAAAATGGAGCGGCGAGGAAATCTTGTTACTGAACGGTAATGCTGAGAACTTTACAAGTTTACAACCCACTACAATTAGATATATTATGAGTTTCTAAATGTCCCAACTGCTCCTGTAGATGCTAAAAACTGTAAACGAGACCCATAGATGTGACCCAAACGAGAGTTCCATAACTAAAATGCTAAAGAAGAATGGTTCAACAAAAAAGAAGACAAATCCACAAAATGGCGTTGCTGAAAGGAATAATCGTCATCTTGTTGAGATGGCTAGATCATTTTGTTGTTCGCTGATGTTCATAGTGTTCTCTGAGGAGAAGCGGTTCTTACAGTCACATATATGATTAATAGAATCCCAACTGCACATAATTATGGTTTATCCCTTTTTGAAAAGTTGTATGGAACTTTGTCTAATTATTTCTCACTGCATGTATTCGGTTGTACTTGTTTTGTCTTGAAACCACATGTTGAGCGTACAAAATTAACTTCAAAGCCCACTTTATGTGTTCTTCTGGGTTATGGTGTTAATCAAAAGGGATATCATTGTTATAATCTAGTTGGTCAAAAGTTGTAGACATCTCACCATGCTGAATTTTTAAAGCACATACCGTACTATTCTGTTCCTGCTAGTTCACATAATTTAACACAATCTGAACTCATAAAAATTGATCCCTTTGAAGAACCTACACCTGTTGTAACATCCCGATCTTTGATGAGCAGCGGAAGTCTTAATCGGGGTAATTACTTCTTAGATCACAGTCATACTCATAGCAAACAACCCAAAAAGAGAAGTTTTAGAAATTTATATTCTTCAATGAAAACTCAATATTCATAGTTACAAAACATTTTCCAAAAGTAATAATGTTTCACAAAAGTAGGGATGAGTTTGAAAAGAATGATATTATTATTTAAAAAGGGAGGTCCCAAAAGTGCCCTTGCCAGCTCCGTGCCAATTATGCTTCTTAATTACCTGAGATAAAACATGTTAAAAAGGTCAACACAAAGGTTGAGTGAATTCACAGTGTTTAATTTATAATAGTTTGAACACAAGCTAAATAGTTGAAAAAAATGGTGTAATGGTGTAATATATTGCACTAAGCCTCATGAATCTCAAACCTTAACATCGGGTGATATCTAATGATATAATCACCTACACCACACTGTGATGTAGATGACTGGGCCCTTGTGTAGGAGGTTTCTAACTTCCTAGTAAAACTCGAATATAGTACACTCGGTTACCATCCCAGGTTAACTCAAATAGGTTGCCGTCTCCAACAGATCTATTTACTAAATTCGCGTTCACTCGCAAAACAAGTGATTAATGGTTCATGATATGAGGGACTTTTAGCAAGAGTGTTAACTTAGGTAATATTAAATCTAGATAGCAAAAAAAAAAAAAAAAAAAAAAAAAAAAAAAAAAAAAAAAAAAAAAACTTGTGTTCGGATTTATCCCATGTATCTCCCCACCGGGTTTGAATACAATTTAAAAAGTGAAACTATGAACTCACCTTAGTAGTGTAGTAGTCAAATAGTGATCAAATGGTGTAAATAAATAGCTCCCGACTTGAAACCTAAATTAATGTGATAAGTTTAGATTTTTATTGGCCTTTAAGGTTGGATGATAAATGATATTATTGGAAAATCTTCGATTGTGATAGTGTCGGGTTTGTGAGTTAAACTGCTTAAATTTAAAAAAAAAAAACGTATTATAAGTATTATTGTAAATTTTAGAAAATGTTATCGATTTAGAGTTTTAATAGGGGGTTATTATTATTTGTTATAAAAATATATGTGTTATATTTTTATAAAAATATAAGTGAAATCTAAATAAATATGAGTTTTTCAAAAGTTATAATATAGTTATAAAATTTGCCCTTAACTTTATAAAAGTTGCACTTTAACCCGTAAGTTAAAATATTTACAATTTTAGTCCAAAATCCTTATTTTACACTTTTTACCTCATGTTTAGAGTTTTGACAGCTTCTACCCCTAAGTTTTATTTAAAATTCATAGTTTTAGTTTCGATCCCTTCTTTTCTGTTTTTAACAATTTGTACCCCTAAAGTTTATAATTTTTGCAAAGTTAGTCCAAAAGTCACTTTTCGAAAAGTTAGGTTTTATGTTTATAAAAGTTACTCTTTTAGCTTATACAAGCTTATAAAAATCAGCTTATGGCTTATATATTACACGAAAACTTTTTAATTCGAAAATGTTTTAAGGAAATCGGTTTGGGCCAGTTAGCCCATTAAGGCCCAAACATGTTTTTAAGATTAAGGTTTGAAAGTGTGATGTTTAAGCTTATTATTCTCGCATGTTTAGCACACTTGTTTTATCTACTTGCAAGGAATTGAGTAGTGATAAAATATATATTTAGTGTACATATAAATAAAAAGATATCGACTAATTCCTAAGGTGACTTAGGTGTTTTTAATATGTTAGTGTTTTTATGTTTTAATGTTTTATTAAATATTTTGAGTTATGAAATGCATAAAGCGAAATGAATTTACTTCGAGTAGGAAAGAAAAGAGTGTGTGATGACTTACTACACCAAACTTGGTGGTGAAGAGACGCGAAGAAATGTGGTACGAGCGAAAAGAAAACGAACACGAGCTAAGCCTTAACCTTTCTCGAATAACAACCCACGTTCCAAAATAAAACCCAAAAGACTTAAAAAACTTGCACGCGACCGAAACTTTTGCTTAAATCCCTCTTTGTGGCTCGAAAGTGACTCGAAAGGAAAGAAAAAAGTGAAGTGTGGTTGTGTTTGAACTTGTAAGTTTAGGTGTGGAAAAATGGTGAGTTGTGAGGGCTTATATAGACGAATTGAGTATGGCTTTTAGGATTTGTTTAATCTTTCTTGGATGGTTTCAAGGTGAGGTGAAGGGATGGTGTGTGTAGTCTTAGTCGAGTAGAAAGAAAGTGGTCGAAAAGACATGGCTTTGCTTGGTCTTGTCGAGTAGGGTGGTGGTGGCTATGATGATAGTTTTGATTTGTTTATGTGTAGTACACGATGGGATTGAAGGGGAGGGTAACATGTGATATATGTACTAGTCGAATACTATAAGGAAAAGAAAGGAAAGCATGTAGCATGTTGGGGGTTTAGGGACATAGTAACCATGGGGTAATCATGTTTCAAAAAGGGAGGTGTGGGATTTGTATTTGTTTATGTTCTTAGGCTAGGATTAGAGAGGCTTGGCATGGGACTTTAGATAGTATCACACGCAAGAGAAAAAGAAAGAAAAGTGTCGAGTTGTGTTTGTGTTTGTGAGTAGTGTTTTGTGTCAAGTAGCCAAAAGAAAGAAAAGAAGAAAAAAGAAATGAAATGTATGTATATGTATTTGTATATTTAGTTAGGTAAAGAAAGGTTTTTGGGCTTTGGTGGTTTTGGTCCAACGAAAAGAAAAGAAAAAAAAAATGAAGTTGGGTTTATGTGGTGGTGTGGTGTTTCGACCCAAGAGAAAGAAAGGAAATATATATATATATATATATATATATATATATATATATATATATATATATATATATATATATATATATATATATATATATATATATATATATATATATATATATATATATATATATATATCCGATTTGATTTGTACAATTTGATTTATTTCGGAGTTTTACTTTTAGTGTTGATATGCAAGAGAGCTATTCGAGTCACATCTCATAATCGATTAAAGAGTGACTGATGTTTGTGTTGGGTGATATGTTTGAATTATATATATATATATATATATATATATATATATATATATATATATATATATATATATATATATATATAAATCAACTCGCAAAAATGGGTTAACTAACTTTAAATTAAAATTATTTGGTGTTTAGCACTAATAAATGACATGGTAAATTACAAGGTATTACACCTGTTGTATCACCTATAATACCATAACCTGTCTTTGAAACAACCTCATAACCAACCACTACTGAAACACTACTAGTATTAGATACACCTCCACAAACCACCACCACTACTGAAACACCACCATTTACAATTCATGATGCTACATCGACCGTTAATCAACCCCCAACCACGACTACCCAATGATCGCCTGAAGTTGCAGTGGTTCCTCTTCTAAATGTTCGACCCACACATATTCGTAAGTCCACTAAAATGGTTAGTTTTTTTTTTTTTATTCTTGTTATTATATTTCTTTTGCTTCTTTTGTTGCTTCTGTACACAGTCTTCATGAGCATGTGTCCTATATGAAAGTTGTTTGTGACCCATTTTGGCAGGTTGTTATGGCTGAGGGACTTATAGCATTGCATCACTCACATGTGGGACTTGGTGCCTTTGCTGGCAAACAAGCACGCTATTAGCTATTATTAGGTCTAAAGATTAAAACCAGGTCTAATGGGCCCATTAAATATATAAGGCTCGGCTTTTTGCTAAAGGTTACTCTCAAGAGTATGGCCTGGATTATGAAGAGACATTTATCTTTTTGTAAGAACTTTGATAGCAATGGATTCTAGTTGTCAATTGAAAGTATCTCAAATGGATGCCAAGAATACCTTATTGAACGGTGACCAAAATGAGGAAGTTTATATGACACCTCCTGGTGGTCTTCCTCATCAGTCAGGTGAAGTTTGTAAGCTCCAAAAGCTCTTTATGGTTTCAAACAAGCACCACGTGCTTCGTATGAAAAGTTTTCCACAGTTGTTACTTTTCTTGGATTTGTCTTTAGCCATCACTAATCTAAATTTTGTTAAATGTCCAAGTGCTAGACGTATATTGTTGTCCTTGTATGTTGATGATAAGATTATTATTGGATATGATTGTGATGGAATTGAATTGTTGAAGGCAGAGTTGTCTCATCGTTTCGCTATGAAATATTTGGGTTTACTACGTTATTTTCTTAGATTGAGGTTGCTTCATCACCGAAAGGTTATCTTCTATCTCAGTCCATATATATTATTGATTTTTTTGATCGGGCCAGAATGACAGATAATAAGATTGCCGACATTCCTCTTGATGATAAAACAAAATATACTCATGTAGATGGTGATCCTTTACCTGATCCTAGTTTATATCGCACTATTGTTGGGAGTTTGGTTCAATGACTCATCCAAATATTGCTTATGATGTCCACATTATTAGTCGGTTTGTTGCTGCTCTCACTATAGTTTATTAGTTTGTTGTTCCATAGATTCTTCGGTATCTTCGAGGTACTCAGTTTTAGACACTTTTGTTTCCTTCCACATCTTCTTCAGACTTGTGTTCTTACTATGATATTGATTGGGCTGGTGATTCTGTTACTCACAAGTCTACAATTTGGTTTCATGTTTTTCCTTGGAGATTCGCTAATCTCATGGAAGAGTAAGAAACAAAATTTTCTTTCAAGATCTTCTACTAAAGCTGAGTATCGTGCCATGGTCGTGACTACTAGTTAAATTGCTTGGTTACGTTGGTTACTTGCAGGTATATGTGTTCATAAATCCTGCTCCATCATATTTGATAATCATAGTGCTATTCAGATTGGGCACAACATGGTTTTTCATGAAAGGACCAAGCATATAGAGATTAATTATCATTTCACTCGTCACCATCTTCAGGCTGGCACAATTTATTTGCCTTTTATTACGTCTGCTTTACAGATTGCATATATATTTACTAAGCCTCATTTTGGACCGCGTTTTCATTTTCTATGTGACAGACTTTCAATGTTTCTCGTTGGAACATTGTGAGCTTGAGGAAGATGCTAGATAATAAGACCCAGTATGTCGGCCTATTTAGGCCATCTAAGATTAAAGCGTCACTTTGTTTTATTGTATATCTATATGATTTATACAAACTCTTTATTTATCAAGTTAATACACAAGTTATTCCTCTTTTATGAAATCTATTGGATTATCATTATAAGATCTAGATCTCCTTGATCTCAATTTCAATATGATTCTAACTTTCTAAAGAAAAAATGAGAATAAAATGATATATTTATTTTGAGTTTTGCTAATATTTTCCGACTTGATACATGTTAGAGCTATCTAACGAAAACATATTTTTCTTTTTATATCCAAAAAGGATTTATTAAGCAATAATTTAAACTAAAATTCACTATACTTACATGAAAAAAACTTATTTAATGGACTAAACATTTCTTTTTTCATTATTCCCTAGCATGATCCTAATGGGTACATATTAGCAAAACTCTTACTTCTTAGCAAGTTTACCAATAAAAAAAAAAGAAAAAAAAGAAGAAAAAAAAGATCAACTTGAACCCAAATTTATAATACTTCTAGTTTTCTAGAATTTTATAAAATGCATAAAATATGAACGGTATTGAATAAGTTGAGTGAAAACATAAAAAAAAAAATCAAATAATGAGTTACGAGTATAAAACAAAACCTACATCGAAGCGTCATTTCTACAAAACCCCCTGAAGTAAGGCCGATATAGTAAACTTTGTTAGTTTTATGTCTTTACCTTTTTAACAATATGTGAATAACACAAAAGTTAGATGTATTATTTTGATTTAACTCTTGTGTAAATGAACTTTATTAAAGAGTAAACTAAAAAATACATCCTATAGTTTGTCAATTTTCATAGATAACATCCCAATTAAAAAATTTTGGGATATTTACATCCCTTCGTCAATAAAGATCGGCTTAGGCAATGAGATGTTGGTCCCAACAATTGGCTTAAACCATTCTAGATGCCTGTTGTGTGCATTAGTTCCTGACTCTCATGAACATTTGTTTTTTTATTGTTCTTTCTCATCACAAATTTGGTCTAACATGAAGGGAAGGACCGGTATGCAACATGTTTCTTGCTCGTTGGATGATATCGTTAATTGGATCACCCCTTTCGCTGCAAAGCGGTCAGCTCAAGTTGTTGTTTCCAAGCTTCTTTTGGCGGCATCTACGTATTTTATTTGGCAAGAGAGAAATGCTAAATTATTCAAGCAAAAGAAAAGAACTCAAGCGCAAGTGATTGAAGTTATGGTAAATACGGTTCGTCTTAAACTTCTTACATTTCATTTCATGAAGACAAGCTGTGTGGAGCGAGTATTAGCAACATGGAAGCTTCCCAAAACCCTAATTATTATTCCAACCTAGGGATTGGTTTTTGTCTAGTTAATCGTTAGCCTTATTGTTGTATTCCTCTATTTTCAGCTAGACTTAGTTTATAGTGAGATTGACATGTCAATCTTATGAGTTTGGTTAGAAGCACAAGTGGTGCATATGTTTGTACAAGTTAATATGGTGCTTTACCATATTACCTGAACTTCATTGACTTGGTTAATATATTTTACCAGGGTAAAAAAAAAACCTTTTACCCCCCCCCCCCCCCCCCCCCCCCCCCAAGAAAAAAACAACAACCGGTCTTTACCACTCCATTTTTAATCTTCCTAAATCCCCCAACTGAAAAAAACCGTAACAATTCTCATCCTTAAAATTTGTGCTTGTGGGTTTAGGGGTGTTCATCGGTTCGATTATCGGGTTGTTCAGTTTATTCAATTCGGTTAGTACAGTTAAATTTATTTTCTAGGTAAAACGAAAACCGAACCGAATCAAACCAAATTCAAATTGGATTAAACCAAACTGAATAACCAAAAACCAAACAGAATAACGAAAAACCGAACCGAATAACCGAAAACCAAACTGAATAACCAGAATTACATAATTTTCATTATTTATTTATTGAATTATATAGATTTTCTGCAACAAAAAAATTCAAGCATAAGAAATGTTATAAATAGAAATGTTATATTTATACTATAAAGGAGTTTTAATATCATTTTTTTAATATAAATATTGTTGGGTTCACTCAGTACCCAAGTCTCGTCAAACTAGGATTTGAACACAAATTAACCTAAGTGTTGGAAAACATTAAACACAATCAAGTCACTGAGTGAACAGTTGCTCAGTGAGTCACCTTCAGGATGCTTAGGACGAGTCTAAGAAGAAAGTCTCTTCATTCAGTGAGTGGCACCTAAGCCAAGAAGAAGGTGATGTGTTCAATGAGGATGACAATAACTCACTGAACCCCCAAGACTCCTCAACAGCTAAAGAAATACTGATTAAAGTCTGAAGAATGAAGACCTGATGACTAAAGAATGGGCGGGACAAAGCGGGAAAAAGTTTGAAAGGATTAGTGGGTGTCCTTATCAACCTGAAGTCAAACTTTCCCTGAAAGGCATAAAGTCAGGATGGTGTCATCACTGTCCCTAAGAAAGGCGTATTGTCTTATACCCAAAATAGCCCAATGTAACAGAGAAAAAATACATAGGTATTTTGTATTCACTAGCTCAGGTCATCTTTTGTCTTTATCATTACTGTTGAAAATACTTGTGTATAAATAGGAAACATAAGTGAGGATTAAAAGTTGACAAGTTTGTGCAATTAATGCTTAGACATTCACAAACTACTTTTACTCCTCCAAAGAACAACACAGTCCCTGAGATAGCTAAGTAGGAACTTTAGTTGTCACTCAAACTTAGTTTGAGTTTAGTGAGGAGTCATATCATACTTGTCATTTCAATCCCAAATATTATTCCGCAAACACTTGGGTATAATTCTTTGATTAACTTCTAATATGAATTAAATATTGAAAAATATATTATCTCTTATCTTTACATTTTTACTTATTGTTAATCATTCGTATCTTTGTTCATGCCATGGAACTTGGTTAGTTTAACTCTATAGTTAATATTAACCTAGTAAAAAGGACCAACAAGTGGTATCAGAGCCTCTGATATGTAAAACTTTTCAAACTAGAGAGTGCTCAAAGTTTTTTTTAAATCAAGATCCTACCATTGCTAACATTGATGTGCCCCAACTGGTCGATAAAAAGGGTGGAAGCTATACTGCTACTGCCACTAGACTTGAAGTTGGTAAATTTAACAAGTGGAAAAAGTGCATGCTTTACTACTTGACTGGGATGGAACCGTATTACATTAAGCTTATTAATGATGGTCCAAATGTCCCTAAAACTGCCCAAGGTTTAATGAAACCTGAAGCCCAGTGGACCCCAGATGAGAGAAGGTGGTCAACCAAGACCAACGCTTAAAAAGCATCATTATATCTTGTCTTCCTGACGATGTAATGGAATTAGTCATCAATTGTCCTACTGCAAAGCAGACATGGACTGACTTGGTTCACAGCTATGAAGGTCCCTCAGATATCAAGGAAAACAGGATCATGGACCTGAAACTTGAGTACAATATTTTCAGGCTCAAAGACTCTGAAAGTCTCTCAGAGACCTACACCCGGTATAAGACCATTCTCAATGAACTGACCAATGATGGTGTCAACCTGTCTAAGCATGAAATCAATGTTGGCCTTGCCAATTATCTCCCTGAGAAGTGGTTAAACTTCTCTCAGGGTCTAAGAAATGCAAATCACCTTCAAAATCTTGAGCTTCCTGAGATTTATGGAAAGTTTCTCTATAAGGAAAACCTGATCTTAAGGAGATACACTGATTCCAAAAAGGCTCAAGAGACTAAAAAGACCCTGACCTCCTCACCCATATTCACTACTTTCTATTCCAATGGTGTTGTGCAGGATTTTCAAGATGGATCTGATGATGAGGTTGATGAAAGAACCAGTGAGGAGTACCTAAATGATTTACAAATTGAATTTCATGAAATGGCACTTCTTGCAAACTCAAAAAGGTTTATTAAAAGAAACAAAAAATTTTCAAATGTAAAAGCAAATGACAACACAGAATGTTTTAACTGTGGTAAAAAGGGTCATTTTGCAAAAGACCGTTTCTCTAAAACAACCTCAGAACCATCTTATAAATTTTCAGGAAACAACTCTTTCTCAGGAACCAGCAAGTTCCAACCTAAAATGCTTCAATCTAGTCAATCTTTTTAAAACAAGTTTGAAAATTTTCCTCAAAAAGATTTTGAAGCCAAATATAGAAAGGCCAAGGCCAAACTTGCTCTTCTTGAGTCAACTCCCTCTGTCTCTCAGTCACCACAAGTTCCCAAACCTTCTCATCAGAAAAACAAAGGACTTATAGCTGAAACCTTTGATTGGGACGAGGAAGAAGTGTCCTCTGAGGATGAAGAAGTTCATGTCAGTGCCTTGATGGCACTCTCAAAAGACAACAAGCCGGCTGTGGGAAAGAATCATGCAAGGAATGGAGAGCGGGTGAGCATCACTATGAGAAAGGTAAACATCTTACTTTCTATGGATGATGATTCTGATTGGAAATCTTACTTAGATTATATAAATGTTGATCTTAAGTATTTTGAAGAGCAGAGATTAAGTTTGTTTTCAAAATACAACAAATTGAATTTTGAGTTAAATCAGTGTAGAGATGAACTTCTTGCTTTAAAACAAGCCAAACTTGAGAACATCACACTTCAAATTCAAAATTCTGAACTTGTAAAAACAAATCATGCTCTTCAGGAAGAACTTAAGATTGAAAAGGCTGTTATATATAAGTGGACTCAGAAAAATCCCAGAGTCTTTGATTCAGTGAGTCTTACACCTAGTACAAAGAAAACTGTACTGGGAGAGGACCAACTCACTGAATCATCTGGTGAGAGTCATGGTGAAAAAGCCTTCTTGCCTGCTGGCATAACTTTTAGTAAAGAAATGGAACCAAAATCCAGTGACTGGATCGTTAGAGTCAATCCTGACAGTAACCTGCCAAACTTCAACATTGGGAAAATTTTGGAACCTGAAAGTCAGGCTATCAAAACCATGCTAGGAGTCACTGATGAGCCCAGTCACACTGAGCCCATCACTAAGCCTGAGTCAGATTCCCAATCACCTCTCCCACCACTGAAGCAACTTTAGGGAGCCACACCTTGTTCAGACCTTACTACATCAGTCTATCAACTACACTATCCCAAGGAAAAATCAGGTTTAGGGAGAACTATCCTGAAAAGACCTACCTAAGTTTCCACTAAAACTCGTACACCTTCAGTCTCCACTGAAGTGAAACCTGATAGCACTGACTCAAAATATGATCAGTTAGCTGAACTTGTCAGGAAGTTGAGTGAAAAGGTAGAGTCCACTGAAAAATCTTCATGGACAAAATCTAAACAACAACCATCTGCTTCCTCAAGTACTTCCAAACCGAAATCCTCATCCAAACCCCAACATAGATGTGAACTATGTAGCCTCACAAATCACACCACTGATAATTGCTACAGGATTCTATTTTGTATGATATGCAAACAAGAGGACCACAGGACCTTTGATCACAAGTCACACCTTGCATCCCTGAATGCACACATGCACTACAAAACTCAAAACCATCAGTACCCCTCTCCTTCCAAACAAAGACTGAAGGCAAAGCCTTTCCTGCCATGTCCTCACTATGGATTCAATGATCATCTCTCGGATGATTGTATGATGTCCCCATGCTGCAACATACGTGGAGATCCCTCCAATGATGATTCAGGACATGACAAGGTTATTCAGGCCAGGAGAGGAAATACTCCTCAGTCTGCTGAGTCTTCATCAACTTCTAAGTGTAAAACTTGTGGAAGCTCAATACACTCTACCTCTAACCATGACTCATTGGCGAAATTCAAAAAAGCTATGAAAGCCAAGCCCACCAGGAAGTGGGTAAACAAGAATGTAACAACCCACAAAATCCCATTACTATCATTCCCATTTCAAATACCTATAGTAGGTATTTCACAGGTAATTTTTTTGCTTTTTGTGTGCATTTATTACTTGCATGACTCACTAGTCCTGCTCACGTATTCACACAAGCCAAATAACTCAACACTCACATCCTATAAACCCATGGTATGTCAAGCATAAGATCACAACAACACCATAATAAGTAATCTACCAATATAAAACATTAAACATATCACAAAACCCTAATAAACACTAACTAAACCCTAATTAGGTCTATGTGCTTATTTGAACCTATATGCTTAACTTAACTAGATTGAAAGTGTCCAAGGCTTAAGTATGAGTTACTTTAGGAACATTAGGATACCTTAGAACCTTTAGGTACTAGTACAACCCATTAGAATTTAGGTACAAGCCCCTTAAGCACAAAACCACAACTAGGTTATAACTTTCTAGAATTAGGTCTAAAGCATCCCAAAACTTCACCATAGTTTACCACCACTTAGTATAAGTTTATTAGGACCTAGGAATAGTTATTAGATACTCATAGGAAACTAATCTAGGCACTAAACCATAGGATAAAACCTAATCTCCCACTAAACACAATTAGGTCATTTAGGTTACAAAACTAGGTCAAACATTCCCAAACCTTTCCCATAAGTTACCCTCACTTAGTGTAAACCCCTTAGGACTTAGGATTAGTCACTAAACACTCTTAGGAACCTAACCTAGGCACTAAACCTTAGGTAAAACCCTAAACCTTCACTAAGTAAAACTAGGTCTAAACTTAACCTAAACTAGTAAAACCTAAACATAAGCACCTCAAGCACCTCAACCTAGCACCCTAACACCTTAGTCACCCTAAGCTAGCACCCTAACACCTTACAAGCACCCACACAAGTAGGTGCATCACCTACTTAACCAAACCACCCCTAAACTACCCTAAACCACCTTAAACCCCTACTAAACCACCCAAGCAGCTTACAAGCACCTCTAAGCATCCAAGCAAGGTGGTGTATCACCATCTTGTCACCACCTTCACCCCGCGGCTTCATTTCCACCACAAAACCCTCCAAACCGCCTTATAGACCACCATAGCTTATCCCCACCACCCCTTACACCCTCCACGACCTCCCCTAGCTTAGCATACTCACCCTCCCCCCTCTCAACATCTCATACTTGCTTTGCTTGGTCGCTACTCCTCTCGTACCCTATAAATACCCCAATCCCTCCTCCATTTCAAAAACACACCTCTTCTCTTCTTTCCATCTTAAACATTCTATAGTAGTAGTAGTGTACGAGCTGTGGTAGGCCTAGGAGTCGAGCAAAGCAAGCCAAGGACCCTTGAAGAGTTACTTTTCCATCACTAAAACCCTAAACCCTAGTTAACCCTCGTTAAACCCTAACTAACCAAGTAAGCTTTACCTTTTGCTTTCTTTTGCCTTAGTTTAGTCTTAGGATAGTATTAGGATGCCTTAGATCCACTAGGAACCCTTGCATGAGCCTTGGTCATAATCATTTGCTAGTTTTTTCTAAAAAAAAACCTAATATGAGTCAAATACATGTTTGCTTGCTATATACCCTTTACATGAGCTATAATCTGATTTAGATAACTTAGATAATTTAATATTAGTTAAACATAAGCTAGGAAACTTAGCTGTTTGATAAGTGTCTAAATACTCATCATTTCTGTCCCATTTAAACTATAAAAATAGCTGAAAACACTCAGATACACCATATAATACTGCAAATATCCTTGGATTGTGTTTTTATATGTTTTAGGTACAAAAAGATTGAAAATAGATGAAAAACGAGCAAAGTTTGCATAATTGACAGAATCAGTCCCTGAACTTTCAAGAATTGTCAGAAATGGTCCTTGGAAGAATTATTTTTGAAGAAAAGTCAACAATAGTCCCCCAGGAATCAAGGAATGACAAAATCTACCCTTGGATTGATAAATTGCAATATTGGCAAAACAGGCCCCTCAAATTTCCAAGTTGTCAGAAAATACCCTTGGATGTGTAAAATAGGAAAAATATCATTTATGATCCTTGGATTATTTAAAGGGATAAATAGTAAAATAGCCCAGTTCCCCTACGGCTAGCATATTTAGCCCCTTTTTAGAAAATTCCCGTATTAGCCCGGGCAACTTTTAAGATTGGGCAACTTCTAGCAAATGGAGACACGTGTCACGTATATGTATTTTGGGCAACAATATTTAGTTGGGCAACCGTAATAGGGCAACTGGTTTTTTGGTCATTTTACACTTTATACGCTATTTTGCCCATTGACTTTTGCTAGGACCGTATACGAAAAAAAACTAATACGAAGGAAAATAATCATAAACTTTAAAAACAAACAGTCTTTCCTCTATCACCATTAATCCCTTCTTCCCTCCATATCGATTCACGATTATTTGAATCTCCAATGTTCAATATCCAATGTTGTTACAATATTATTTCACTTACGCAATCTGTTCCGGTTCCTTTTCATGTTTCGCTGATTCGCACAAGTACTAACTGTTCATTGAACAGTGATTACACAAAATTAAGTTTACCAACGATTGTTGATGTTATCAGCTATAATGTGGTATAACAGAGTATGTTTATTGTGTTATTCTATTGGCCTGATTGACACCAAAAGTATTTGATGTCAAATAATTGAAATGTTATCCTTACTCGTTATGCTGTATCGAAGGTTGTCGTTACATTTGTTTTTATCTGATATAGATGTTACTTGGATTGTACACTTATTCGTTGGTTTATAGTTTGTGTGTCAAATTTTAACCGTTTATGTGGTTTATGATTTAATTTGTGTTTATTGTTTGTATTTGATAAGCCCAGATTTTATCCACTCTAGTTAAGACCTGTTGGTTGTTAATGTCTCATCACTTGTAAGGTGGAAACTGTACTGGAAATATGGGGTTAATACGACAGGCATGAATCAACTAGGGTCATAAGCACTGATATACGCGTAGACCAAAAACTCTATTTAAATGGTCCAATACTAAGGGGTTGTACTTAGGTTCCAATTAGGCATTCAATGATTATTAAATATGCGTTTGTACTTAGGTTGTACTTAGGTTCCAATTAGGCATTCAATGATTATCAGCTGAACTGTTCGTGATAGTTTTTACGGCACCTATATACGTGTCTGCATACTAAATTTGTTATGTATTGTAGGTTCGCAGTGAGCTTATGTTTTCGTTGTAGGAGCAAACTGAACTATTTTTGGTTAATAAATCATAAATTACACGCTTAGCGATGGAAGTTGTTTAGGAGTACTTCCTTTTGACAACGGCTGGATATGTTATACTTTGCACATGAAACACACCTCATATACTACAATGGCTGGATCTGTTATGCTTTGCACTGGATTGATACTTGGTTTAAGGGCTCATCAAGCTGAAGGGGTTGCCTCTGCAAGGTCCGTTAGAAAGTCCAGTGGTTTTGAAGTTGACTTACTTCATGGTTGGTTAAGCTTCATGTTTATAAACAATATCTTTTGTTGGTTGATGCTACTTTATGTAATGGTTGGAAATGTTCTAAATTTTCCCTATTGTTTTTTGTGTATGGTACGTTTATAATTAAAATATTAATCAAGGAATATAAAGCCTAGTAATTTTAAATGTTTTTTCTTTTGTTAGCTGAGTTTTAAAAGTCAATTCAACACATGAGCATATTTTTGTCAATTGGTTAATGGCTTCTCTGGAGATGCATTTGCAGACTGCAATTACACATTCATACATGTTAGTTTGTATTAGCCAACACTTAGAAAATGTAAGATTTTCATGAAGCATGACCACGGAATCTTGAAATCACATTATCTCAAATAGTTTGTGTTCATACTGTTGGGAACCCTACTTTGTACTGTTTGGTGTATTTGGTACTGGTAGGCTAAAACTTAGTACGGGTCGGTTACGGTTGGTACTGGTAGGCTAAAACTTAGTACGGGTCGGTTACCCTTCGTACTAGTGGCCAAAAACTTATGACGGGTAGGTTAAGATTCGTACTGTTTGGGACTAAATTGGGTAATTCCCCTTCTTAGTTTACACAAACATATCTTCAAGAGAAACATAACATTTATGCACTCGATCAAATCAAAACCCTAAATTAAATCTATATCATCTCAATCGTGTTTACCAACCGCAAATAATCTTCTAAATGATCATAACCCAGAATCCTAATCTAATTTTTTTTCAATCTTAATGGCGATTTTGGATTATTCTAAGGCACACAACATGGTTGCTTACTTACAGAAACCAGAGGGAAGTCAACAGTTTCACCAGATAGTCGATTTTCTCAATTCCATAAGGTATGCTATTACAAAGAATCCCACTATATATGTTTCTCAAATCAATCAGTTTTGGCGCACTGCTAGTCTCAAAACACTTGATACTGGAGAAAAAGAGTTAAATGCTACAGTTGATGGCATTGACATGGCCATTACTGAGTCATCTATTAGGAGGCATCTCAAACTAGCAGATGATGGTGCTATCAGTTCCTTGCCAAATACTGAAAGTTTACAAAATCTTTCCTATATGGGATATGGGTTAACTTATGATAACCTTACTTTTAAAAAACCGCAATTTCCGCCTCAATGGAGATTTCTCATTCACACCATCCAACATTGTTTAAGTCCAAAGAAAACTTGTTGGGAACAATTTAGTAGCAACATAGCAACTGCTATTGTTTGCTTGGCAACAAAAAGGAAGTTTAACTTTTCAAAATTGATTTTTGATGGTATGGTGAGAAATGTGAAAAGCAAATACAAATTTTTAATGTATCCCAGATTCATTCAAATATTTTTGAACAAGTATTAGCTTCTACCGCACAAAAACATTTTAAAAACTCCTAACCTTAGCTGAAAGGTTTTTAGTAATATGAGTACGATTTGTAACGGGTATAAAGGTAGTGAAGCACCACTATTTTTATCAATGATTGTTCCACCAGCTGAGGTTGAAGGATCAAGAACCCAAGTTCAGTCCCATGACACACCAAGAAGTGTTCCATCATCATCACAACCTCATGTTACAAAAACATTTACAAGAAGAATCAGAAAGGAATCTGTTGTACCGCAGGCCAGATATCCTACTGAACCAAATGTAGCAGATGAGCCTGTCTCTGACACAATGGTGCGGGCTGCCAGTACTGTCACAGGCTTAGAAGGTGGGCAGGTCAGTGGTAACATACACAAGAACCAACACATGGCAACACCTACTGATTCAGTTTCTCATGAGCCTGAATCAGCTGATATAAACCCCATGCCTCAAGATACAATGGGTGATGTGCCTCGTGATACAGTGGTTGATATGCCTCATGATACAATGGCTCATATGCCTTATGATACAATGGCTCATATGCCTTATGATACAATGGGTGATATGCCTCATGATACAGTGGTTGATATGCCTCATGATACAATGGCTCATATGCCTCATGATACAATGGCTCATATGCCTCATGATACAATGGGTGATATGCCTCATGATACAGTGGCTGATATGCCTCATGATGCAATGGCTTATATGGCTCATGGTTCGTGTCTCCCAAAAGTGAACTCAGATGGAAGTGATGTAGGTAGTCTGAAATACAAAGAATTAATGGAAATTTGTACAAAATTGTCAGACAGAATTAATGGCTTGGAGAAAAAGTTGAAAGATACAAGGATACTTTATGCTCGTGCTTATACAAAGCTGATTGAGAAAGTTAAGAAGTTACGCAACAAACACAAGGGCAGTAAAGGTAAAAACAAATCAACCATTGTTAAGTCTGATACTTCAGAAGATTTGGAGCAAGTTGATTTGGAGGATCTTTCACAACTGGGGAGGAGCGTTGATGACGTTGTTGAGGAACCAAACATATCATTAGTCCAAGAGGGTGAAGAGAGTCACGGGAGGTTTCAAGATAAAATGGGATTTCATATGGCTTTTAAAGACGCTGTTGGGCATACTGTTAAAGATACTGTTGAACATATTCGTACTGGTCTAGGGATGGCACCCGTGGGTAATCGGCACGGGTACCTCTAACCCATCACCCGCCCATGTAATTTTTTTCTCACCTATCACCCACCCGTCACCCACCAATGGGTACAAATTTCTACCCATGCCCTTGCCCGTGGGTACTTGTTGCCCATGGGTAAACCCATGGGTTAGTGTTATGCAACAAAATTACAAAACGAATATATGAAAACTAACTACGAAATTGCGTAATAAGACACTAATCAATTTGCCAAATACAACTTTGATTATTTGATCTTTCATACTCTCTTTTTAGTTTTGAAACTCAAACAAACTTTTAGGTTAATGTGTTTTTTTGAGACTTTGTAGTAACTGTTAAATGTATACCTGCAACATAATAAATATTTTAATTAGTATAATTAATTTTAACATGGGTTTTTGGGTACACCTATGTGTATTTTGACGGGTATACCCGTGGGTATTTTAAATGGGTTTCATGGGTTTACCCGCGATGGGTATGCCTCACCCGTCACCCACCCGCCACCCACTGATGGGTAAAGATTTTCACCCACAACCCACCCGTGGGTGAAAATTGATGCGTTTACCCACCCATTTATGGCGGGTACCCGCGGGTTGTGGGTTTTTTCTCGCCCATTGCCATCCCTATACTGGTCGCGGATCATCTTGTAATGCTAGTCGCACAAATATGGATGAAACAGCTGCATAGACATTAGTACATATCAGAGATACTCCTACTAATGATCTGTTACAGAATTTGAAACGTAAACGGATTGCAAAGAAAACTGAAACTAGAAAGAACAAACCCGAAACTGAAGCAGAAAAGATGATGTATATGAAGCAATATCTGAGCAATCAAACTGATTGGACTTACAGTCGACTGAAAGGCAAATCTTATGAACAGATAGTAAATCTATACATACTTGCTCTCAAAAGGAATGAAGACTTTATTCCAATGTATTCAGAAGAAGAAAGTAGAAGATTTAAGATAGGTGGTTTTCAGTTAGAATCAAAGTCTTCAAAGAAGCAAAAAAACATATGTTTTAGCCCAAGAGCAACAAGAATTGACTGAAGAACAGCTTAAACATATGATGAATATTGTTCCATACGATGGTATGAATGCAGAAGCTCTACAAACAAAATACCCAATCATTGACTAGGAGACCTACACTGATGAATTTGGAAACTACTGGAAGATCATAAGAGGTGGAAATCGTTGTGAGGTATACAAACACATTCAAGATATGATGAAAGCATTTGACAGAGAAGATTTGGTCATGCTATGGAGTTTAGTCAATGAAAGGTTCAAGTTAACACTGATAGCTAATGACAAGGAAAAAATGCTATGGGTCGAATTGAATAAACTTTTTGAACCAGATAAAGCTGATAAATTATGGAAGTTTAAAGCAGATGAAGCATCATTGAAATGGATATTGTATGATACTTGTGGAGTTCACCATGTGTCTACAAAAGGTGGAACTGACATATACATGCTGGTAGAGAAAGAATACCCATTGTCAACACATGCTCTGAGTGTGATGTTATCTGTAAAGTTGACTGTGGAAGAAGAGACTGAGATGGAAAAAGAACTGCTAAGGAAAATCTTCCTACATTCTAAACGTTATGTTTGGAAATGACCCAAATTGTAGTTGTAACAAGCAACATATTAAGCTAGTAATTATAATTCCGCGATTTGTGTATGTTTATTTTTCTTTTCCTAGCTTCCAATTTTAAAGATTTGAATTATGTATGTTGTAATTATCAAGTATTTTATGTATAGTAATACCACATTTTGCTCCAATGATTTTGACCATGAAGTTGACTTATAAAAGTCAATTAAAGCCATGACCAACATATGATGAACATCATTTGATGCTTCATGATTTAATGGTTCATGGTTTTCACGTTACTAGTGTACAAATTCTGGAAATCATTACTTCCTTATGATAAAGGTTGAGATCATAGACTATTACATTCATTAGTGGTATTGTTGAGCAGTCATTGATTTGTAGTTTACCTTGCATAGTCTGTTACTTTAAATCAAACATTCACAATCAACCAAAAAAAATGACTAGTAATTAAACTTCTACTTTTCATTGATAGAGGTAAAAAGCAGCAACCATAGAAATACATCAGACATTAAAACAAGATTAGAAACATACTAAAACCTTACAAACAGCATAATCATTAAAAACTTATTTTCAATGTCACCCCAACTGGTTCAAACCAGAGCTCTCTGCCCCGCTTTTATCCCTTTCCCTCATTTCCTTCCTTTCTTTCAATTGTTGAAAGACAATTTCAAGAGTCGTAATCCTGGTTGCCAAATTAAGCATATCATTTGGCCCGATAACCTGGCTGACTTGCTCCTCCACCACGGTGTCCAAAAGCACGATTCGCTGCTCCTCCACCACGTTTTGCTGCTGATCCATCACGTTTTGCGGCTGCTCCACCACGTTTTGCTGCACAACCTCATTTTGATCATCACCCACCTCCTTTTGGGCCTCATCCTCCTCCTCTATATCTTCTTCCTCATTCAACCCCAGAACCTCATCCCAGTAAAAGTCGTGTCTCCGCACCCACCTCAGTATTTGTGTCCGCATCCCGATGCTAACCTGCCTGTAATTCCCAAATTCTAATACGGGATCATACCCGAATTCATTGAACACCGCGTCCCACAACAAAGTGTTGTTTAAGACAAACTCGTATTCGTCAGCCTCACTTCGAAAACCTCCATTTGCATCTGGGCCTGCCATTTTTAACTGTGGTTATTCTTAAAGGGATTTATGTGTTGGTGTGCGTTCTATGGTATACAAAGGATGTTATAAATAGGCTGCAGTGTAGTAGAACGGTTCCCAAAAGGATAGGCGGGAACAAGAACGGTTCTAGGGTATACAAAGGATGTTATAAATTGACTGGTCAACTAACGTTGCTAGGATATATCCTTTTTTATTTTTTAAATACTTATGTTTTAATTATTTTTGTACATGAGAAGGGTAACTAAAGTATACAATGTTCCATTTTGGTTTCTCTACATACATTAATCTATATATAAGATTGCTTCATTTAGTACTACTCTTCTCCTATACGCTTCTTCAATGGAGTACTCTGATTTTTAATAATGAAACTCTTAATTCTAATAACTGTACCATATGTAAAAGATATTATTTACATTTAGAGTAAATGCATTCACCATTGTTATAAAATAAAAACAAAAGAAAAAAAACAAAAAAAAAAAACAAAAGAAAATAAAACAAAACAAAAACAAAAAAAAACGATAATTAGTTGCGCAAATACGCCAACTAGGTTGCCCAAAGTACAAAATTAAATGGTGTTGTCAGTCATCAGAAGAATATATGGTTCTCAAAGTACAAACAACAGTGTACTTTACAATTGTATTTGTGGTTACTAGTGTAACATCATGTTGTTCACGTATGGCTATTTTATTGCCTCTTAATAATATTTTTTTGGTTGTGTACTTGAATTTTAGTTTTTTTATTAAGTACTAATAAATAACAGAAACATTTCATTGAACACAACATAAATGGTACTTGAAACAATTACAAACTAAATTTGGGTGATTTTTCCGGATCAAATGACAAATGTAAGTTGTCATAATCAACACACTCATCGTCTGATGAGTGTTCTTGTTCATTAGAAGGAAGTTTGCGTTTTCTGTAACCCCACATATTCTTCCAAGTGTTTTTCCTCTTCTTCTTATCTTTTTTTCTAGCAGCTTTTTCTTCAAACCTTTTCAATTTTTCTCTCTGTTTTTTTTCTCTTTCTTCAAAATACAATCTCACAACTTCTTCAAAGCTGGTCGCTTGTTCATTCTCTGGAACTTGAGCATTTGGTTGTATCTCTTGCACATTCATTCTTGAACTTGATGCCCTTTATGCTATTATAAATATTTAAGCTATTTTGAGTGATGTGGTTGTTTAGAAATGTTGCAATTTATAACCATTCCATTGGCAATTGAAAGGTTTTTTTTTTTTCTTTTTTTTTTATTTATTTATTTTTTTGAATTGGAAAAGACACACGGTTTAATAATTTATTAAACAGTTAATGAACACTATCCTACTCCCAATGCATCTAGTATAAGTTGGAAAACGGCAAAAAAGGGGAAGGTATATGTTAGTAAAATCACAAGACACATAGGGACTTTATGTGTACATATTATTTGTCTACATGGTATGTGTAAGGGTGTAAGGTAGTTTACATAGTGCAACTTGTACTAAACTGGTTTCTCGACATGTATTAGCCAACTTTTATTTTGTCCTTTTGCTTATTTTAGATTTTAATTAAATATTTCTGTATTTGAATTGTAACCAAAAAAATATTTTTTTAATAAATAATAACACTTATATTTGCCTTTAATGGTTCATAGTAATATGTAATGCTTAATATTATAGTAACACTTATTTTTTGAATGGTTCATGGTAACATGTAATGTTTATTGATTGAACTCATTTATATTGATTCTAAGTGAAAACACTTAAATCGCTACACACAACCGCGTCAATAGTGTGTGTGGTTTATATTTGTAGTTGAGAGATAATAGAAGTCAACTGGTTAAAGTAAGATAAAAAAATAATAACATTAAACCATCAAAATTTTGATCATTATAAAGGGGGGGGGGATTACATTCTGCTCATTGAGCCAACACCAACATACATGATAACCAACCCAACTAAACTATACATACTACCAACCCAAAAGACCAACTCAAATACCACTACATACCCATTTAACTGGATTCTTCATCATACTTATCCATGGTCGCAATGGCTTCTTCCTTCTTCGTGATAAGAGCACGAAGGTCAACCAAAACACCCTGTAAGGACTCCAGTAAGCGGCGCTCCATCACCTGCACCTTTCAGAGGAACTCATAACCATCGTCAGCCGATTCTTCTTCATAAAAATCAAGCTGTAAAACCTCCCTTAGATTCTCAGTCCGCGCATCAACATTCATGCGCATCTCATCACGCTTGGCACCCAAGTACATTATCATTGATTCGTTCAGGGGAATCTCTTGACAAAATATGAACTTTATGCAGTGGTGAAGTTTATCGGAACCACACAGAGCCTTAAGTTCATCGAGTTTGGGAGTTGCAGACATGATTTTTGATTAATTTTTTAAAAAGTACAAATGATAAGTTGTGTGTTTTTTTAATAAAAACTGGAGAAACCTTATGAGAATACAAAATCATCAAGTCCAAATAAATACTGTGAAAAAGTAAACGTATTAAACTTAATCATAGCAAACATTAATCGTAGTATTAATTTTACAGAATATTTTAGTGTTCCCATGCAGTCGTTTGGGTTTCTCATGCACTTACATCAAATCAGTTATGTAAATTAAAAGTTGCCCAAATATAAATTAAAAGTTACCCGAAAATAAAAGTTGCCAAATGTACCATATTATTATTTTATACAATGGTACTTTTCTAAGTAAGACAAAAAAATGTAAAGTTGCCCAAATATAAATAAAAAGTTTCCTCAAAATAGAAGTTGCCAAATGGTATTATTTTATACAATGGTACTTTTCTAAGTAAGACAAAAAAATGTAAAGTTGCCCAAATATAAATAAAAAGTTGCCCCAAAATAGAAGTTGCCAAATGTACCATATTATTGTTTTATACAATGGTACTTTTCTAAGTAAGACAAAAAATGTAAAATTGCCCAAATATAAATAAAAAGTTGCCCCAAAATAGAAGTTGCCAAATGTATAATATTATTGTTTTATACAATGGTACTTTTCTAAGTAAGACAAAAAATGTAAAGTTGCCCAAATATAAATAAAAAGTTGCCACAAAATAGAAGTTGCCAAATGTATAATATTATTTTTTTATACAATGGTACTTTTCTAAGTAAGACAAAAAATGTAAAGTTGCCAAAATATAAATAAAAAGTTGCCCCAAAATACAAGTTGCCAAATGTACCATATTATTATTTTTTACAATTTTACTTTTCTATAAGAAAAAAAATGTAAAGTTGCCCAAATACGGTTGCCCGATAATCACAAGTTGCCCTATACGTAATACCTTATGAAAAACAGACATATAACAACGATGCGAATCAAGAGTTTATGATAAACCATTGAAACAAAAGTACGCGATATGTAATGATAGGTTCAAACTACAAGCACTAAAATATGAAACATTAAGAAATAACATAATAAATTATTCAAACAACATACTTAATTATTATAATAGCAAACACCTTAAACATCAAATTATAATACATGAAGCATCAAATTATAGTATTGTAAACACCAACAATTCTTTGACGGATGTCTTCAATTTCTTGATTCCGAAGATCAACTTTAATATGATGTGCCAGTATGATCGCTTGATCTTTTCTGTTTTGCTCCTCCAACATGTTGATGCGGTTATTGTAAAGTGCAACCAACTCTCGTTCAGTTTCATGTCTGACAGAATGGTTTTTATCAAACATCTCATGAACACTCAATTTTCTTTCATTAGGAGAAGTATCCTCTGAACGTTTATGTTTCTTCGAATCAGGATTTGAAGATGATGAAGCCATTAATGTTATAAGGAAATAAAATAGGAATCAAGTATATAATGCAAAATATATGAGAAGTTAGATGTTATCCTTGTGTATTTATTGGCATAGTAGCGTCACAACGGTTAATTGACCGCGGTTAATTGACAACGGTTTCCAATGTATGGAGTTACATGGAGAGAACCAACTTTTGTTTGAATTACTTTATAGGGCAACAAATGAATTGGATTGTGTTCATTGGGCAACCTATATAAGATAACTAAAAAAGAAATTAAAGTGAAAAAGACACAATGGCGAAGTTAAAGTGAAAAAGAAAAAATGCCAGTTGTGTGTACTTACAAATTTAATAAAATTAAGAGTAGTTTTTGTACTTGGATGTACTACTACAGTCTATTCTTCCAAGTGAACATATCAGGGGCACTTGGAAAATATGCACACGAGGGACGGTATGATGGAGCATTTTAATATACAAAAAAAAAAACAAAAAAAAAAACAAAATAAATAAAATGATATATACAATTTAGTGAAACATATAAGCGAATCGAAAGGATAGTCCCACACAGTACCTAGCGTAACCGACCAGTACTAAGTTTTAGCCTACCAGTACCAAATACACCGAACAATACCAACTATGGTTCCCAACAGTATGAACACAAACTGTTTGAGATAATGTGATTTCAAGATTCCGTGGTTATGCTTCGCGAAAATCTTACATTTCCTAAGTTTTGGATAATACAAACTAACATGTATGAATGTGTAATTGCAGTCTGCAAATGCATCTCGAGAGAAGCCATAAACCAATTGACAAAAATATGCTCATGTGTTAAATTGACTTTTGAAACTCAGCTAACAAAAGAAAAACATTTAAAATTACTAGGTTTTATATTCCTTGATTAATATTTTAATTATAAACGTCCCATACACAAACAACAATAGGGAAAATTTGAAACATTTCCAACCATTACATAAAGTAGCATCAACCAACAAAAGATATTGTTTATAAACATGAAGCTTAAACAACCATGAAGTAAGTCAACTTCAAAACCATGCAATGGACTTTCTAACAGACCTTGCAGAGGCAACCAATTGAGCTTTAGGAGCACTTAAACCCAGTATCACTCAAGCTTTAGGAGATGTTTTTCTTTGACCAACTGTTTTTTAGATGAAGGAGGTCTACCTCTGGGTCTTTTGGGAGCAGCTGCAGTAGTTGAACCTGAAGGTCTGCCTACTTTGGGAGGTCTGCCTCTTGGTCTTTTAAGAGCATGTGATGCATTTGAAGTTGAAGGAACTTGCAACATTTCAGAACACTGGATTGGTTGATCATCCATGTCTTCATGTTTCACTGCATCTTCAGCTTTTGAAGTGTAAGGTGTGGAGCTTATTGGAGCAGGTTTTGAACTGGAAGGTTTAGATCTTTTTGGAGCAGCTTCATCCTCTGAAAGTGACACACTAAACACCTCCTCTGCAACATCATCTTCACTAGAAACATCCTGAACACTTAGAATATCCTTCATTGCCTTAGAGTAACACTCATACTCAAGGTTTAGCATCTTTTTTTCAAGCCATTTTATCTTCCTTACAAGGTGTTCAACCACATCTTCACTGGATTTTTCATTGACAAGTCCAATGGATATTTCAGGTCAATCTCCTCTGTAAAAGTACACCGCCTCCACTAGTTCCATCCTTTTCTCAAGTTTTTGTATCTTCTGCTCAAGCTTTTTAATCATGCCTTGATAATCCTTATGCTCTTCTGCAAGTTGTTAGGTTAACACATGTTAGATGTAATACGTATATCCAACCAATATGGTAACTGTATGTCTACAAAGCTTTTCACGCATTCAAACACCCCTAAAGTCCTAGACTAGACAATTAGGACTTATTAGCTCAAATAGAAAGGGCCTTAATTGGTAAAGTCAAACACCATTTGCACTTTAAGTCATGCAGTTTGACTTGCTAAAGTCAATATAAGTAAAGGCACTTAATTGGTAAAGTCAAATTGCAGTTTCAGTTAGGCAAATCATTAAGTAACCTAAATGGCATTCAGTATGGCAACAACAAAAAGGCAAATCAACATCAAAATTGTCTAAAGACATGCTCAATGTTTGCCATTTTAAATACAAACCAAAAATGCATACCTTTATTCATCTCTGCTTGGTTTCCCTCCATGGGTTTTGGGGTCTAACCCAAATGCATACCTTTAGTCGCATCTTCTTGCTTTCCCTCCATAGGTTTTGAGGTCTGACCCAACACAGCCTGAATGGATGGAAATTCCTCAATGGGTCCTTTTTTCAGCACTGTCAATTACGATGGGGCAGATGATCAACAAAAGGTCAACTCAAGTCATTATGTTAAAATATTATTCTAAACAAGAACAATGCAACAATGTTTGCTAACCTTCAACCATAGCATAGTTCCATAAGTCATCTAACATTTCATCCGTCACATCATCTCTTGGCTTCCACGTATTCTTATACTTTTCATACATATAGTCTACCATGTCTTCAGTGTATTTCAACTTGCTCCAGTCTTTGTTCGCCATCACAATATTCACGGTATGTTTGCGATTTATTTGTTTAATAGTTCTAGGGTTTCAAGGTTTGTGTGTGTGCCAATGATCGGTTTGTGTAATAGCCGTTTTATATTCTTGTGTAGCCTTTGCGTTAAAAACAATATGAAATGACCAAAAAACCAGTTGACTGGTCAACTAACATTGCAAAGCAATGTCCGTCAGCCAAAAATGGGTTCCAGGGCAACTTGGCAAAATTGGACAACTTGGTAGATTCGCATTAATTTTAGTTATATTTGAATACTTGAAAAATACCATGTTTACTTAAATAAATATAAAAGTACTCAATTTGTTTGATATACTTGGAAAATACCATGTTATCTTAAGTAAATATAAAAGTACTCAACTTCCTACTTTTAGCTTAGGTTTAGTGGATGTCTTTTGGTTTAGTTTGAGTGTATGTGTGTTTGTGTTGATGTAATATTATCTAAGATGTTGTGTGTTGGTTAGGATCATGATACAATTGATGTAACGACCAATTGTTTTGCATATCCAGTAATAGAAATTGGTCTGTTGTATGTACATTATTTGTTTATTTGGGTTGTTGGTTCATGTGCACAATTAGCATTCACATTGTACGACATAGTCATGAATTTTTCTAACTCATTAACACAATGGATGTTTTGAAAGGAAATGGCCTCTACAAATCATATTCCAAACACCCAGGTTTTCAAATTTTGGAGTGTATGACTGGAAAATAGAAATGCTCATGGATATACTCCTGCCAATAAGCATTTGCAGTTTGACTTTAGAAAGTCAATCTACAATTGGCAAATGGCATAACTGTATCTGCAAATGCAAAAACACTCAAAGTTTTATTAATTTGGAGATGGTAGTTTTCAATTGTAATGAAATCTGCAAATGCATAGTCTAACCAAAATACACTACTGAATCATATAAATAAACGTAAATTGAAACTTAATATTAATGCTTCTTCAAAGTCATTACAATTACAGGGTTACAGCCATTAGATAAAAGAAAAATTCAACATAAAGATACAAAATAACTGTGAAAACATAACCCCAAAAGACAATCATCAAGATCATAATCTAATCTTCATCAGAGGGGACTTCATGAACCTCCATAAGCTTAGTTTGGTGTTCCTTCTCCCTAATCCCATCAATTATATCATTGATTATATCAGTCAACAAAATAATCCTGTTACGCTCCCTTTCTTGTGTTTCAACTAGACAACGACGGATAGCAACTGCTTTTACGTTCAATGGACACAGATGTTGCGTCTCGTTGAGTGCAACTTGACGGTCCTCAACTTTCTTTTCTAGTTGACTACGCTCTTCCACGAATCGCTGCAAACAACTCTTCTCTTCATTCATTTCATTGTTGAAATGACCCTTGAATTCTGTTGCTAAATTATAAGACCCAGATACTTGTTTGATTTCATTTATCTTGTTGGAAGAAGAAGAAGAAGCCATGATAAGTTATGTTAAAAAAAATTATATTAGATAAATTATTTATGTCGTATGTGTTGTGTGTTACCATTGATATAAATATAGTTACTTTTGGTCAAACTGCTGTTGGATGTGAAAGGATGGGTAGTTATTGTGTTCATGCATGTGGAAGGGAAGTTAATGATGATTTACTCTTAATTCGTGTGGCTCAAGGGTGGCAATCAAATCATGTGGCCTTATAAGTCACATAAAAGATAAATTACACATTAAACACACACACATAATTAATATTTGTTCTTGTATGTAGAAGTGAAATGAAGCATGAGTAATTATTGTGTGGCTCAAGGGTGGTAATTAAAGCCACTGTGCTTATAAATTAATCACTAACCAAGCAACATCTCAACCTAAATACAAACATATACTCACAAAAAAAAAAAAAAAAAACAGCTTTTTTATAGCAAAGAAAAAGATGACAACACCTATGCCATTTTTCTAGGAGTTGGCCGCTGTTGCTGGGTCAAGCTTGGTTAGGGACATGATGGTTGAACGGTTCTAGAGAGAGGTCAGTGTCACATTAGTGGATGAAGGGGAGCTAAGAAAAAAAGCCAAGGAGATAATGAGTCATGTGGCTGAGAGGGACTTTATGCTTGGAGAGCTGGGGATGGTGTTTGCTTTTGAATCCTCTGTTCAGAGCATTTCAGAGCTCACGAATCTTCAAACCCAAGATTTGACGGAGGTGTCAATGATCTTGGTGAATGTTATGAAGAAACAAAAACGAGCAGCGGATCTTTTGTTGTTCATTGAAAAGCTCAAGGCAATGCCATACTGATGCATTTTGTTTTGTCTTTTTGAAGATGTCTTATGTGTTGCTAATTAAGTAATTTAAGCTTTATGGATGTGAAATTTATGTTGGAACATACCTTTCCTGTTTCTTTGTTTTTTTTATTGTTGTGGTGCTGTTGTCGTCATGTGTTGGCTGTTTGGTCTGCTCATATGTTGGATTGTTTCAATACCGTTGTGATTAACTTTTTGCCAAATAGTGCACCTGTTACAATAAGGTGACTGTTAATGGTATGTTATGGCATTGCATAAAAAATGATAACATATTCATGCTTGTAAATTTTACCTTAACTGTAGTAACTGGTGCCCACCATCCTAGTTCCTATGATAAAAGTGTTTTGGTTAAATCAAGTGTCTATTATCAGAAAGTTTTCAACATATATAAAAAGAGAATGTCAACTTGACCTTCCTAGTTGATTCACCCGCGCTTATCATCCTTGTCAATAACCTCGTCTAACTATGGGGCCAGCAGAGACCACATGTTTAGCTGCAATCAGGCGTTGTTGATTGAATGGATGTCAGACACCCGATGACCGATTGGATGAGTCCAGCTCTGACATGCCATTCAATCAGCAAAGCCGGATTACTGCAAAACCTCAAAGTCGTAACAAATAAATGACCATATGGATAGTTCGCAAATCCTCAAAGTCCACATAAGAGAAACATCTTTGTAGCCTTGAGGTTAACAAATTTACCAATGATTGACTTGCCACCATCACAATCAATTACAACCTGCAAGCATTAAGAACTATACTTAGTCTGTAACTTGATTTCATAATAATATATTTTCACCCTATACTTAGTCTACTAAAACCATGGAGTAAGGTGTAAACGCAGTCAACTTGAATCATTCAGATATGCTTGTACTTAATCAAGCTCGTACCTTGGCCATAATGGAGCTTCGGGTCGATTTGTATTCACTCTAATTGACAGCTGAACTTGACCTTTGCTGGACGAAGTGCAGCAAAAAGAGTGTCGATAAGATCCTTTATTTTTTTACACAAATTATGTTCAAAGCATACCAACCTATATTTGAAAAAAAAAACAACATTTCACAAAAAAAAAAAAGTTATTAAAAATAAGCAAAATTAACAAACTACATATAGTGAAAATGCATATCAAACCAACATAAAAAATAAACAAAAAAAGTACCTTAATTTTACCTAAACAAGGAGTATAACACCTAATCTGAAAAGGGTATAATTAGATTCAATCGGATCCCTCAAAAGCTGCAAAAAGATTATAACACCTATTCTAAAAAGGCTATAATCATATTCAAGCGGATCCCTCACAAGCTGCAAAAAGCTTCACAAAACCAATGGCGGTAGAGTGGGGCGGAGCCGCCGTGAATTAGAATCAATAAGCCAGTTTCCGATGGAGACAACGGACTAAGGTGGATACAACGGGATGCTCCACGATGGAGATGACAACTTTGCGCGACGGCAATGGCGAGCAGGAGACGTTGACTGGTTCACCATTTTTGTATGTATGATTGTAGCCTTCTTCTCGTACATAGATGAATATAAGGTTCATTGTTTTAATCCATGTTAAATGACCAAAATACCCAGTTGCTCATGTATTGGTTGCCCAAAAACAAATGTTGCCCAAAATACAATACGTTGCATGTACCGCGTACCAACAGTGGTTGGTCGGACACGTGTCATCCTGTAGTTGGTTAAACGTTAGTTGCCCAGGGCAACCCAGGCTAAAACAAGAATTTTTAAAAAAGGGGCTAAAAATGCCTAACCCGTAGGGCAACGGGCCATTTTGGTAATTTTCCCTTATTTAAACTTGGCATATTTTACCCTTGGACTAAGTTTGGAAAGATTTCAAATCACACCCCTCAAATTTCAAGATATTACACTTTGGTCCTTGTGGTATTTCAAAACAAACCAAACCGGACCCTTAGTATTATCCCAACCCAAAAATAAAATAAACCCAAAACATAAATCCAACCCACCCTTACCCTTTTCCCAGCCCAATCCACATAAGCCCAATCCAACACCCCTTATTAATAAAACGGGGTCAACACCCCTGGTCAAACACAACTTTCTTCCACCTCACCCCATTCCCTCCTTCCTGCTACTACCCTGCCACCTCCACCTTCACCATCTCATCACCACCTCCTGCTTCCCCTACTACTGTTGTTGTCACTCACACAAACAAACCCAATCCCCTGGGTTTGCACCAGGGGATGCCACATATCACCATCTACCTGCTACTCCACCTCCCACATGCAAATGTCACTTCCACCACCCTTAGCTCAGCTCTACTTTTCTTTTTGTCCCCTCCACCTCACACAACATCCCAAGAGGCATTAATTGCCCTGAAACTACTCCAAGCCACCTACATGAATTTTGGCGCCAAAATCGGTTTTAAAGGCTGAGATGAGTTTAACCTATCCAATGGTCAAGGAAAGAGGTGGGAAATGTTCAGAGGGACACCTGGAACCTTAATTTCACCTATAAAAGGGAAGAGAAGTAGAGATGGAACATATGTAGTTTTACTTAGTTTTAGTCTTATGTCGAATTAGCTTAATTTTAAATTCCTGTTTGTAAAATCAATCTCAAATTGTATTCTCAAGCTTATTAGTGTAATATAAAGTTATTTGATTCAGTTAATCAAAGTTTTTTGCCTTCAATTCAGTTTTCCATTCAATATTAGCTCAAAATTTCATGAAAAGCTTATTGTTGTTAGAAGCTGTTATTTAGTGTACCTTTAAGCTCAATTTAGTTCACTTATAAGCTTTCTTAAGCTTCCAAAGTACTTAAATTAGTTTAAGGTCATAAACTCAAAAATATAAAAAAATTAAGAAAAATAGATCAAAAATCAAAAATCAATCAAGATGAAGAAAGAAGCAAGGATCAAGGGAAATAATGGATTGCCCCTGGTTTAGTAGCTTATTGGAAGCTTATAGGAAGGTTTATGATCGTTGGTTCATAAGTTCTCAGCTTGGAAACAAGTTGTAAGCTTTATCTCATTTCTTGCTAGTTTGTAACACCCCCATTTTTTACTGATCACAGCGGATAAAGTGTTTGGGGTATTACTCATGGAAACAAAGACAAGATAATAGAAAACAACTCGAAAAAGAGACTTTTTTGAAAAAGGTGTTATCATTCATTTATTCATCAGAGTTTTTACAGTAAAAGATGTACTTTTACCAAAAGAGAGGTCCCTAAGATACGTTTTATGACACAAAACTTGATGAATGATAACTATTCTGGACGTCCTCATGTCTAGTGGTTCTCCATGCCAGGGTTCCTATAATGCCTAATTACCTAAGATAACATGCTTAAAAGTCAACACGTATGTTGAGTGAGAGTCATAGGTTTAAAAAGTTAAAGTGTAAATACAAGTTCCACAGGGTTCAGCTTAAACCCTATGTGTGGAAAGGTTTTGTGTTAGAAGGAATATTGCACTAAGCTCATGAACCACACATTAACAATCCGGGTCATGGGGTCTGCAGACCAAACCATGAGAGGATGGGAAGGATAACTTGCCAAAGTTAAACCTTCAGTGGGTTCAAATATAGTACTTATTGGTACCACCTAGTGGGGTGTTAATACCAACGGGAGTTGTCAAACTCCAATAGATGTATCAACTATATTCGCGTTCGCATGGGTAAAATATCCCAAACGATTAAATTCATGAATTTTGATTATGTAATGATGGCTGTTAGTTTACTCGTGCAATAACGAGAGAAAAGACTTGTATTTGGTTTTAAAGCATGTATCCCCCTCAAAGGGTTTGAAAAACATTTAGAAAGCATTTAAAAGGGTGTGAGGCTATGAAAACTCACCTGAGTCTCTAGCTAATTAAAGTAGGGGTTTAGACAACTTACTCACGTATCCTGGGGTAGTGCGGGTGTGCGTATGTCAAGTCTTAGTCTAGGTTTTCTTAACTAATTACTATTTAGGTTTTTATATATAACATAACACTGTTCAGGCCATTGTAATTCAGAAGTATATGACTCCTCACACAAAGCTCCCTATTATTGAGTTATGTTGTTATTAAGTTTTAGTTATAACATAACACCGTTCAGGCCATCATATCTCAGAAGTATATGCAATAATCGTTCGAGGAGTCAGGGCACTTGAATTCGTAAACCCAACAAACTCATCAAAATGAAATATCTACATAGTACTCCTCGCATGAAGCTCCCTAGTATTGTGTTATGCTTCTAACTTAAATAGGTTTTTATATTTTATGAATATAGTCCATTTTTACCCTTTATATATATATATATATATATATATATATATATATATATATATATATATATATATATATATATATATATATATATATATATATATACTACTTATAAAACATATTGCACCTTCTCTCATATTTAATTTTTAAGATTTCCATATTTAGATTTTAAGTAAAATACAAGTGATAAAACATAAAGCACAAGTATGTAAAGCACAATATTTTAAAGTCAAAATATCTCTTACATATGTACAATTAATACACCCCTAAACCAATTAATACAAGTCATAAAACACAAAGCACAATGATTTAAAGCACAAGTATGTACATATGTACCAAAATCCTATGAATTATACATTAATAGCATTAAAAACACCCCTACACACAATATTACAATCATTTAAACACAATGTACAATATAATTAAATGGCCAAACAGTTCATCACAAATAACAAAAAACTTACGATTAGCCTACGACAGATCATAAAATAGGTGATTGGTAACGGACACCGAATACAAATGGTGGTAATAGGAGTCATACAAGATAGTAACAAAGTAGTCCAAGATAATTAACAAACAGAATGATTAACATAAGATTAATAATATTATCAGTGACAATATTATCATCTAACAAAGACCCCATTACAATCATATATTCGAGATAGGAGGTGGTGGGGAAGATGCTGGAGGACGGCGGAGGTGTGGTGGTGTCACGGTGGTCTTCAAGGTTCGATAAAATGTGCTCCTTTCGGCTCAAAACTTTTCAGAAATGGTGGACTAGCCTCGATCTACGCGTAAATGAAAGAAAATGACTTGCCGGAATTTTGGCCGGAATCCAGTTACAACGCCGGAACCCTAAAACTTTCCGGTGAAGTGTTGTTAGAGAGAGAGTGTGTGTGAGAAATTAGGTGAGTCTGTGTGGGTGTGTGGTGTTATATAAAACCACAGGGACTGTATATGTCAAGAAGAGAAAAGAAGGAGGGCGGCGGTGTAACTCATGACAAGGGGTAGAAAGTGTAACTTTGGCAAATCTTTTAATAATAACCTTGTTGGCCCCATTTGACATAGCAAACAAACGTTTTAAAATACGGGACTTTCGCCATTGAGTTCGAAATAATTTTTTCAATAAAAACAAGTATAAATTTCTCGGAGTTAATTTATTTAAAAAAAAAAACGATTTCATGTTTGATGTAAATTTTTTTGGATAAAACCGAAACGAAAGCCGAATCGAATAACTGAAAACCGAACCAAATAACTTGAATTACTTAAAGCATTTGAGACTATTTTTAGCAAATGCTAAGAAATAATATATCATTGTAATTACTTAAAGTCATTTTAATATAAGTTATCATTCATTTGTGGGTTATTGTTAAAGAAAAAAACATGTAATCGAACAACATTTGCTTGCTGTAAAATATAGTTACAAGTTACCCGCCGCCGCATCGCGCGAGTACCCTGCTAGTGAATATATATATATATATATATATATATATATATATATATATATATATATATATATTTACGTTTTCTACCCTAAACTTATAAACTTATAACAAATAGGCATATAACTTTCTAACTAATGCATATTTAGTCCCTAAACTAACATATTTTAAAGAAATGACACATATAGTTCCTAGATTATACTAATTTCTATTATTTACTCTAGTTACCCTTATATTTATAATATTTGCAGTTTTAGTCCTTTTAGTTTTATATTTGTTTTAATAATTTATTTTAAGGTTTAATAAATTGCAAATCTAGTCCTTACACTATTATCATCTAGGAAATGTCAAAAACAGTCCCTAGACTTTATAGTTTTAGGAATTTACAATATATACCCCTATGCATGTAATATTTTGCAAAACTAGTCCTAAGTGTATATAATTCTAATTCTAGCATGGTAATCTAGTTTCTAAGCTTATATCCAACTCATATAAGTTCAAATAAGCCACATAATGCAAATTATATCAAGTAGGAAAGTTGTAGGACATTAATACTATCAACTTTAACATAAATATGAGAACGTAAATGAAGTAAAGATGGTGACTTGAATATATGTATCTGGCGTATAATATAAGAGAGAATAAGATGAAGAGAACTTTTATTATAAGCAAAACACACACACTTACACACTCAAGCACACACCTCAAATGACTCATTTGGGGTGTATTTATACATGAAACATGAGATGCCCTAATGGGCTTGAATGGGCTTTCTTTATGATTGGATTGGACTTGGTTTACATCATATATAAATGGACTAGCTTATACATAACTTTTAACCTATTAGCTTAGGCCAATCCAAACGCCCATTTACTTTTCTAATAATAAAAACTACGACATATTACAACGTTACAATATATGAGAATGACCATCACTTTCTAATATAATATTTAATGCTAACAAAAGCTATTTAACATATAAGCATGCAATTCGACTTATAACTAGGGCTAGGAAAGAAAACATGCATGCATGGCAATATAATAGCTATCTAAGTCTTATACTAAGTATCTAAGTCTATTCTAAAACTATTTATACGTAAATTAAGGGTTACCTAGGTTAGGGGAGGGCTGAACTAAAGTTTCTAGGGTTTTTATGGCTCGCTTGACTTCAAACCACAACACAACGCAACCAAGGCCTAGCTACTCGTTTCCTATGGCTTCTAACAACTTAGTACTACAGAAATACGAGGTAGAGAGGGAAAGGAGAGGTGTGAAGAAGAAATGAGAGGAGGAGAGGGTATTTATAGGTTCGATGAGATGGTTAAGGGTGGTACGGGGTGTTTAGGTGTCACAGAGGGGGAGGGGTGAGCAAGCAAGGCTAGAGGGTGAAGTGGTGAGTCTAGTAGGTGATGAGGATGAGCTAGGAGTAGCTAGGGGGCTGTCTAGGCCGGTTGTGGTGGAGGAGAAGTCGTGGGAGGCGGTTAGGGTTTAGTTGCTTACAAGGAGGTGATGCACCTCCTAGCTTGGGTGCTTGGAGGTGCTAGGGTGCTAGGTTAGTCATAGATAGGTACTAGGATGGTTGCTTGTTCATATTAAGGTGCTTAAGTAACATGGTTTAGGTGTTTAAGTCTAATTTTAATCTAGTTTTGTTTACTAAGTGTTTAAGGTTTTATCTATGTTTTAGTGTCTTAATTAAGGTCCTAATGATGTTTAGTAACTATTAGTAGCTTATACTAAGTGATGGTAGCTTATGGTAAAGTTTTAACCTAGTTTAGACCTAGTTTCGGGAAGTTATGACCTAATTAAGGTTTTGTGCTTATATGACTTGTACCTAAGTTTCTAGGGGTTGTACTATGTCCTAAGGGTTCTAATATATCATAAGATAACTATTTTAACTTATATCTAAGTCTTAAGCACTTTGCATGTAAGTTCAAATAAGCATTTAGGGTTTTAAAACTAACCGGAAACACATAGGTGCATTTAGGGTTTTCTAGCAAGTATAGGGTATTATAGTACTAGTTTTCTTAGTGAAAATATGTTTATTACCTTGACTTGACATACCGGGATGTTTACATCAAGTAAACATAGTAGTGGTTGGCATAGGTGGATATGTGAGCTTGTCTAGAGGTTAGTTAGGTTATAATATTATATTAAAGCAAAAATTTAACTCAGGAAAATCCTATAGGCATTTATTATTTTAGTGTGCTCTAATAAGGGCCTAAGTTAAGTTAATAAGGTATTTCTAATCTTAGGGTGCTAGTAAGGGCCTAAGTTAAGTTAAAAAGGCATTTCTAACCTAAGGGGAAGTTAGTGGTTTGTGACAGTCTCCCATCCTGAAAGAAAATCTCGTCCCGAAATTTAACTATGGTTAGTGTGTGATGGTGAGAATAGATGGGGATATTTAGCACGGATTTGATCCTCTCGTTCCCAAGTATACTCTGGTCCTCTTTGGGAGTCCCAGCATACCTTAACGATAGGAATCCGATGATGTTTTAGATTTTTGACCTCTCGGTCCATAATTTCCACTGGTTCTTCAGTGAAATTGAGCTTATCATCCAATTGAAGCTTGTTAATAGGAACAACGAGTGACTCGTCCGATAAACACTTCTTAAGATTTGATACGTGAAACTTATCGTGTATATTACTTAGTTCATCTGGTAATTCAAGTCGGTATGCCACTGGACCAATTCGTTCTAAAACCTTAAAAGGTCCAATGTACCTCGAACTAAGCTTTCCCTACTTTCCGAAATGCAAGACACCTTTCCTAGGTGAAACTTTCAACATAACCCTATCTCCGACTTGAAATTCTAAAGGCTTACATCTTATATCGTTATAACTCTTTTGCCGATCTCTCGCAGCTTGTAAGCATTGTTGTATTTGAACTATTTTCTCATTCGTCTCATGGATTATCTCCGGACCCGTGAGTTGTACTTATCCAACTTCAGCCCAGCAGACCGGAGATCTACACTTTCTCCCATAAAGTGCCTCATACGGTGCTGCTTTTATGCTAGCGTGATAACTATTGTTATACGAGAATTCTACCAATGGTAAGTGTTTCTCCCATCCTTTTCCAAAATCTATCGGACACGCTCGAAGCATATCCTCGAGTGTTTGGATAGTTCTTTCACTTTGACCATAGGTTTGCGGATGATATGCCGTACTCATGTCTATCTAAGTACCCAAGGCCTTTTGCATAGATTGCCAAAATCTTGACGTGAAACGAGAATCACGATCCGATATAATAGATATTGGCACTCCATGTCGGGAAACTATTTCCTTGAGGTACAACCTAACAAGGTTTCCATATCATCTATTTCTCGTATAGGAATGAAGTGTGCTGATTTCATAAGGCGATCAACTATTACCCAAATAGCATCATGCCCGTTGAATGTTCTAGGTAGTTTAGTGACAAAATCCATCGTAATTCTTTCCCACTTCCAAATAGGAATCTTAGGCTGTTCCAATAAACCGGATGGCTTTTGACATTCAGCCTTTACTCTAGAACATGTTAAACACCTACCCACATATCTGGCATTGGATGCCTTCATGTCAGGCCACCAATAGTGTTTCTTCAGATCCTGATACATCTTGTCAGATCCTGGGTGAATGGAGTACTTAGATTTATGGGACTCGTGCATTATTACGTTCCTTAAGTTACCATGATAAGGTAACCATTTTCGACCCTTAATACAACGAGTTCCGTCTGAACTTATATCAAAAGCCTTATCCATCCCTCGTAAATTCTCAATTTTATGATCCTTCATTTCGAGGGCTTCATTCTGAGCTTTGAGTATTTGAGAGGATCACTTGATTTGATCACACACTATGAGGTGTTGGACCTTTCTAATGTGTATATATGATATTTTGAGTGAATATGATTAAGTATGCGGAATCTACTTAACCACACTTAAAGTGATTATTGGAAACGGAAAAGTGATGCTTGAGTTTGTTTAACAAAGAACAATGAAAGTGTTTCACCAAACGATTCAATATTATTCAAGATAATACGAGGGTTACAAAGACCTTGAATCTTGTGTTTTGTTCTATGTCTATCTCTATGTGTATATTACTCACTTGTTACACATCACTCACATCTTATTATAGACATATCTAAGATCTTCCTTTTATAGTCCAAGGAAAAGATCTTTTACAATCTATATAACTTATCTAATCACTAGCTTGTGACTTATCTTCATATTGGCTAGTTGGAGACTTATCTTGTCAGTCATTAAGATAACACATGTATCTAGGATTACAACTCACTTGGAGTGTTCAATTTGATGACTACAACAAATATATTTTCTTGTACATGTATCAGTAGAATAAGTAGTGCTTATCTACTCAGCAGCTGTATGAGTCATAGTATCATCAGTAGAATCCATCAGCAGAAACACCATCAGTGGAAAACGTTCTTCAGCAGAATCCATCAGTGGAAACGTGCTTTGTGCTTTATCAGCAGAAACATACTTGATGTATTTCCTTAAGCCTTTATACTAAATCTTCTGATTCTTCTGTTTATTTAATTCCTAACAATCCTCCCCTAAACATGTGAATCACATTCAAACATGTTTTTCTGAATTAAATGAGGACTTTGTGAAGATCTTTCAAACACTTCATTATCAGACTAAAAACTCTATTTTGATCTGAACTTTCTTCTCTTTTGAGTGATTGAATGCCTTTCTCTGTAACTCATCTGCTTTCTGTTCTTTGCTCCAATCTTGGACTAAAAGATGGTGCAATTTTCAATCTTGAGAAATTATAAGAGGCAATGATGCTGTGTATCTTGGATGCTTGTTCCAAGAAGTAGAAATCATCTTTCAGCATGTCTTTGGAAGTGATGAACAAACGTAGTGAACTGAAATTGAAACCTTTCACCTTTTGATCTAGATAGAACTTTCTCCTATCAGCTCTGTTCTTGTTCTTTATCAGTAGAAACCATGTCATCATCTTGTATGCTCTTATCTTTTCCTTCTTTTTAATTGGATAATCTTCCTTTAAAGGGCTTTTGTAACCTCCCCTGAGATTTATTTCTCTCCTTGAGCAATTTCCTCCCCTGTTTGGAAGATCTCTCACAATCATAACATCATCATCTGATCTAGCAATTTCCATGTTTTCAGACAATTTGTACATGAAGCCATCAATTCCTTAAGAGTTTAAATGCTGCTCTCATCACTTCTAGGTGTGTAACCTCCTATGAGTGGTGAATCACTGAGCATTGACTCATAATCCATCATTAGATTATTTGTTGAGCCTCTTTGAAAATCCTTTTTAAGAAATATTTGACTTAGCAGTATGAACATGATTTTATGATTAAAAATCATACCGCTTCTAACCATTTTGAAGGGATTAAGTGTGGTAACTAACACTTAATCAAAATTTCGGTTTAAATCAACCTCTGGTTGTGTGAGAACCAATGTTTTCAGTTATAAATAACTGCCTGTGTACAGATAAACCTATTCAAAAGGCTTTCTTTACAGGGTTTCCAGCTCATGGCATTTGTTACCTCTAACACAAGTGTTAGATTCACTTTTACTCGCTGTTCTTTCTATCAGATATCCGTAGATTAGTCACATTATACTTGAGAGTATAAAATGATAGAAAGTGAGTTGTATCAGTTAATTTCTGATCAACTAAATCATCAATTCAAAGTGAAATATCATAATCAGGTTTCAAGAAAGAAGTTTTAAGGAGTTTTGAAGTCCCAAATTCTTTCTATCATGAACCTATTATTTCAGCAGCAATGATCATAAATTTGTTGCTCACAGATTTCACTTGAAATAGCCTTTGAGCTCAAACATTCATACCTGAAATTGTTAGTCTAAAACCAAATGAACAAAGTACAAAGTACTTGTCTTGAATTAGAATAATCATAGAACTAACTGTATGAATAACTTTAAAATTGGTAATAGTAGTTTTAAAATGACAAAGTTATATGCATTAACAAAATCTATATACAAAAACACATTATATTGAAAAATTTAAAGATTAAGCATTCCAATACTTGCTACCAAGTACTGAAATCTTCCAACATCAAAAGCTTTTGTAAGAAGATCTGCAAAGTTTTGTTCTGAAGCAATTTTCATTACTTGAATTAACCTCTTTTCATTGCAATCTCTAATAAAATGATGTCGTATTTCAATGTGTTTTGTTTTAGAATGTTGCACTGGATTTTTAATAATGCAAATTGTACTACTATTATCAATATGAATAATGGTATGTAAGAAATTGTACCCATAGTCAAGAAGTTGGTTTTGAAGGCATAGGACTTGACCATAACAATTTGCAGCAGCTACATATTCAGCTTCAGTTGTTGAAGTAGCAACCATTGTCTACTTCTTACACTGCCATGAGGTAAGTCTACACCCAAGGAATTGACATCCTCCAGTGGTTGACTTTCTGTCCAAGCTAGCACCAGCATAATCACTATCTGAGTATGCTACCAAGTCAAAAGATGACTCCTTAGAATACCATAGACCCAACCTAGGTTGACCTTTAAGATATCTAAAAATCCTCTTGACTGTTGTTAAATGAGAAACCTTAGGAGTTACTTGAAATCTTGCACAAGCACAAACAGAGAACATGATATCAGGTCTTGATGATGTAAGATACATCAAGGAACCTATCATAGATCTGTATGTGTGTACATCCACATTAATTCCTTCTGCATCTTTAAGAAGTGGCTTCTCAGGATCCATTGGTGTGCTTGCCATTTTGGAATCAGCAAATTGAAACTTTCTAAGAATCTCTGCAACATATTTGTCTTGACTAATAAAGATTCCTTCTCTTGATTGTTTAACTTGTAGACCCAAAAAGAATGTAAGTTCTCCCATAGAACTCATCTGAAACTTATTGTGCATAAGCTTCTCAAATTCCAAACACATCTCCTTCCTTGTAGATCCAAAGATGATATCATCCACATATACTTGAACTAGCAAAAGATCCTTCTTATGCTTCTTTGTAAAGAGTGTCTGATCTATCTTGCCTCTTTGAAATCCATTTGAAATTAAGTAGGAAGCCAGTGTTTCATACCAAGCTCTTGGTGCCTGATGTAGGCCATATAGAGCTTTAACAACCTTGTACACCTTGTCTGGATGGTCAGGATCAACAAAACCAGGAGGTTGTGAGACATATACCTCCTCTTCAATAGTACCATATAAGAAAGCACTCTTGACATCCATTTGATAAACTGTGAAGCCCATAAATGAAGCATAAGCTAAAAAGAGTCTAATGGCTTCAATCCTTGCTACTGGAGCAAAAACTTCTTCATAGTCTATTCCTTCTTCTTGTGTGTACCCTTGAGCTACTAATCTAGCTTTATTTCTTATCACTATGCCCCTTTCATCCCTTTTATTCCTAAAAACCCATCTAGTTCCAATTACCCTTACACCATTTGGTAAATCAACTAGCACCCAAACCTTTTGAATCTTAAACTGAAGAAGCTCCTCTTGCATAGCCTCCAACCAACTTGAATTCTCTAGGGCTTTATGAATATTCTTTTGTTCATCTTGTGAGAGAAAACATACAAATAAACAAGAGTTTGAAAACTCATGTTGTTTTGAAGCATAAAGGGCATCAAGAAGCCCTTGTTGATCTGAAGACATCAATTGTTACCTTGTCTTCACTCCTGATTGTATATCTCCAATCACATTGTCCAGGGAGTGGACTTTGTGAATCCTTGAGTGTAGAGTAGAAAGAACTTGATAATCAGGTGGAAGGTTGTTGAAATCCACCTCATTTTCTGAGAACTCTGCTTGTGTTTCTTCTGGTGGACCATCAGGAGAAACATTTTGCTCATCAGAGGGAACAATTTGCTTATCAGTAGAAACAGCAGTGTTACTTCTGACTTGAAATTCTTGTTCCTTAGTTCCTTCTTTGTTGTATTCATCTTCAACATCTTCTTTAGATTTGCTAGAAGAAGATTCACCATTTTCTGAAGTTGAAACCATACTTGAAGTTGTCCATATTGGCATTATCAAATAATCTTGATTTGTCTCCTTCTCTAATCCTTCTCCATTTGTTGCATCAGAAGTTTGTGAACCTGAAAATTCATTAGTTTCTGCAACAAAAGGCACATAATTCATTGATTTGGATAGAGATTCAAGATCAAATAGCCATTTGGGACCTTGTCCTTCTACATTGGTTTTATTTTCTAGAAACTCCACATGTAGATTTTCCTCTACTCTTCTAGTTCTCATGTTGTATACTCTGAATGCTTTGCTATTGATAGAATATCCAACTAAGAATCCTTCATCTGCTTTACCATCAAACTTTCCAAGATGATCTAAGGTATTCAAAATTGTCACATGACATCCAAAAGGTCTAAGAAATCCTATTTCAGGAGTTCTACCTATAAAAAGTTCATATGATGTCTTATTGTAAGGTTTTACAACTAAAACTCTATTTTGAACATAGCAAGCAGTGTTGACTGCTTCTGCCCAAAAAGTTATAGGCAACTTAGAGTCAGCTAACATAGTTCTAGCAGCTTCTATTAGTGTTCTATTTTTCCTTTCAGCAACTCCATTCTGTTGTGGAGTACTTGCAAAACTAAATTCTCTTTTAATACCTTTTTCTTTGCAGAAATCATCCATAACTCTATTTTTAAATTCTGTCCCATTATCACATCTAATGACTTTTACTCTTTTGCTTACTAGGTTTTCTATCTCTGTAATGAAAGTCTTAAGGATGCTAGAAGTCTCATCCTTAGTACCTAAAAAGAATACCCATGTAAATCTACTAAAGTCATCAGTAATAACTAGACAATATCTCTTATGCAACAAACTTCTAACATTTGTAGGACCAAATAAGTCCATATGCAGCATAAACAATGATTGATTGATAGAGTTAAAAATCTTGGGCTTACAAGTGGCTTTATGTTGTTTGCCCTTAAGACAAGCAATGCATGTTTGATCATTTTCATATCGTTTTTGAGGTAAACCTCTTACCAAATCATCTTTGACAATCTTATTAATGGTTTTGAAATTAATATGACCAAGCCTCATATGCCATTTCATAGATTCATCCAATGTGGCCTTAGCAAAAAGACAAGTAAGAGCCTCTTTAGGAACAATTTTCTTCATATCAACACTGTACATGTTGTCTTTTCTTGGAATTCTAAGAAGTGCTTGACTTGAATCAGGAATCTTAAAATCAGAAGAAAATACAAGACATTCAGTGTCAGTAAAGAGAACTTTGTTCTTTTTGTCACACATTTGTGAGACACTAAAAAGATTATACTTAAGCTCTTGCACATAGAACACATCTTCAAAATCTATTTTACCGGTTTTAATAGTACCTTTACCAGTAATTCTTCCTCCAATTCCTCCTCCAAAGGTAACAAAGCCTCCATCTATTGATTGGATATCTGAGAGATAAGACTTGTTGCCTTTCATGTGCCTTGAACATCCACTATCTGAGAATCCTTGATCTTCAGTATCTGCTGATGAATGTCCCTGCACAAAAATAAAGGAATTAGTTTTGTTTTGGGATCCAAACCATTTTTGACTTAGATCCGCCTCTTGCATCAATAAAATGTAATCTTTTGAGAATAGTTGATGCAACATTGGATTTAAGAATCCAACATGCTGAGGCCTTAACAGCATTTGCCATGTTTCCCTTAGCAGTGATATGAACTGTTTGGCTATCAGCAGAAACTGATGGCTTTGCAGTTGTATCCTTTAGTTTCCAAACTTGTTTATGGACTACTGCTTTTCTTTGAATGGGTCTTTTAACAACATTTGATGCATATTTGAAAGTTGTTTTAGCACTTTCAACTGTTGTTTTTGGGTAAACAGTCAGATATGGTCTTTCAGCAGAAACCATTTTCCTTTCAGCAGGAACTGAAACTGTTTTGGGTTTTGTTCTAGTAAAATTAGAGTGACTTTTAGGTGTTTGCCTTTTTAGATTCACCCTATTGTTTGTATACCCCTATACCCATTGGTTACAGAAAGCTGCAAGATGGTCAAAACTACCACATGAATAACAAGCTTTGTTATAAGAGACAAAGTCATCCCTTAAAAAGTTTGACTTGAGGCCATACCAATTCCTTTGGTTGCCTCTGGGCTTGTTTATGGTTCTATATTGTTCACAATATCTTACTGGTTGCCTACCATGTTTAACATTGTTTTTAGGATTTACAGTACTATGTTTGACTATCTTAGAAACACTTGTTCTAGCTTTCTTAATTACTTCAAGTTTAGACATAACCTGTTCTACTTTATTATTATCAGATGTTAAGTCCTCAATGATTGGACTATCTGACTTTCTACATGAACACACTTTGTCTTTAGGAAGTGAGGTATTACTCAAACTTCCACTTTCTTTCAAAAGTTTATTATCAACTACATTAGTTTTTGGTTGAATTCCATATTTGAATTCAGGTAGTTGAAATTCAGGTAAACCTGTGTGTTCTAGGTCAATTCCTGGGGGTGAAGGAATACCTCTATATGGTGGAGGAACAGTTTTGTATCCAACACCAGACTTAGCTTTATTAATTACTTGACATTCAATTAAGTTAGTCACACCTTTAGATGCATAATCTAGTGTTTCTACACTCATTTGAATATTCTCTTTAGCCTTACTAAGCCTATTTACTTCAGCTTTCAAGTTACTTATGTCATTATCTTTAAACATTATTTCTCTTTCAAGAAGAATTTTGACATCAGTAAAGGTAGATTCATTTGTTTTAAAATGTATGACTTGTTCCTCTATAGTAGCTATACCTCTTTTATGATTGGTTAAGCTATGAGCTGTATCAATTAACTTTGTTCTTTGATTCTCATAACGTTTGGTTAAGATTTCTAAATTTTTAAGAGCAGAACAATTATTTGAACAAACTTTATCAGATTGTACCTCAGTGGAGAAAGCCATAAGAGCTGTCTGAGGAGAAGTTTCTTCTTCATCAGCAGTAAAGCTCCAATCAAATCCTAATCCATCAATAGCTATCATAGCCTTTGGATTGGTTGATTCCCCTGTCTTGGACTTGCTTCCAAAACTTCTATTCTTGCTATCTTGCTGCCTTGGCCTTCTACATTCTCTTGAGAAGTGCCCCAACATATGACAGTTATAGCATTCTATCTTTGACTTGTCAAAACCAGCAGTATCATTGCTGCTGATAGTGAGTTTCTTCCCCGTCCTCTGATAGAATTTTTTAGCCCTCATGCTAAGAAGAGAAATTTGCCATTTTAGGTCCATCTCTTCTAAATCATCATCATTGATTTCTAAGAGATCTTCATGAGTGAGCATGGACCCATTATTCTGGCTTTTGAAAAAGGCACAACAAGCCTTTTCATTCAATATACCAAAAGTACTGCTTGATGAACTAGCAGCACTAGTTCCATTATCAACCTTTTCATCTTTAATTGGGTTTGAAATACTAGGGGATGACATAAATGCCATGTTCCCAGTATAAGAACTAGATACACCAGTTTTCTTTACTTCTTGTTCCACAATTTTAAAGTTGCTATACAAATCCATAAGATCCATAATGTCTATGTCTGGTTTATTCTTCCAAACAACAACATGCATAGCCCACTCTTCTGTTAAGCTTCTCAGAAATTTTGAGTTTAAATCTTCTTGAGGTATGTCAACCCCAAGAACAGCTAATTGACTCACAATTTTCTGTAGCCTTGTAAACATGTGGTCAAGAGATTCATTAGTGGTTGATGAGAAGTTTTCAAACTGCTGCTTGAGAAGGGTTTTCTGGGTCTTCTTGGTGTCTTCATTCCCTCCATATCTTGCAATAATTGCTTCAAATAATGACTTGGCATCTTTGAATTTGCTGAAGTTTATTAGTTGATCATTTGGAATGGTCATCATCAGCATGCTTCTGGCCTTGAGGTCATTCTTCTTATTTATTCTTTCTTCAGCAGTTGAAGGGATAGTTTTAACAACTGTAATTTCCCTACCTTCAACTGTTGATGAAGTAGTTGTGGGTTTGAAAGAGTTTCCTTCTTCAATGATTTCCCAGAGAGTGTAATCCTTCACCTGGAAAAACTGTTCTATTCTTAACCTCCACAATTCAAACTCATTATGTTTGAGAACTGGCAACTTTGCAGCAACATTCATTTGAATAGACTCCATGTCCATTTCTTCTTTAAATCAAAGATATCAACTTGCTCTGATACTAACTGAGAGGATCACTTGATTTGATCACACACTATGAGGTGTTGGACCCTTCTAATGTGTATATATGATATTTTGAGTGAATATGATTAAGTATGCGGAATCTACTTAACCACACTTAAAGTGATTATTGGAAATGGAAAAGTGATGCTTGAGTTTGTTTAACAAAGAACAATGAAAGTGTTTCACCAAACAATTCAATATTATTCAAGATAATACGAGGGTTACAAAGACATTGAATCTTGTGTTTTGTTCTATGTCTATCTCTATGTGTATATTACTCACTTGTTACACATCACTCACATCTTATTATAGACATATCTAAGATCTTTCTTTTATAGTCCAAGGAAAAGATCTTTTATAATCTATATAACTTATCTAATCACTAGCTTATGACTTATCTTCATATTGGCTAGTTGGAGACTTATCTTGTCAGTCATTAAGATACCACATGTATCTAGCATTAAAACTCACTTGGAGTGTTCAATTTGATGACTACAACAAAGATATTTTCTTGTACACGTATCAGTAGAATAAGTAGTGCTTATCTACTCAGCAGCTGTATGAGTCATAGTATCATCAATAGAATCCATCAGCAGAAACACCATCAGTGGAAAACGTTTTTCAGCAGAATCCATCAGTGGAAACGTGATTTGTGCTTTATCAGCAGAAACATACTTGATGTATTTCCTTAAGCCTTTATACTGAATCTTCTGATTCTTCTGTTTACTTAATTCCCAACAGTATTTGAGAAGGTAGATTCGATTGAAGAGTCATTACTAACGACCTAACTCTAAGTGGTTTGATTCGTTCCTTTCGGCTCAAAGCATCTGCTACTACGTTAGCTTTGCCAGGATGATAACGAATCTCACAATCATAGTCAGCAAGCAGTTCTACCCATCGACGTTGTCTCATGTTCAACTCTTTCTGATTAAGAATATGCTCTAGCTTTTGTGATCGGTGAAGACCGTACACTTAGTGCCATACAGATAATATCTCCATATTCTTAGAGCGAACACTACTGCTCCCAATTCTAAATCATGTGTAGTGTAATTTTCTTCATGTGTCGTGAGTTGTCGTGATGCATAAGCGATTACTTTATCCTTTTGCATTAGCACAGCTCCAAGACCTCTGCGAGAAGCATCACTATAAACGACAAAATTATCGTTTCCTTCTGGTAATGCTAAGATCGGAGCTTCACACAACTTTCTCTTCAAAAGTTGGAAAGCTATCTCTTGAACTTTTCCCCGGTCAAACTTCATGTTTTTCTGGGTTAGCTCTGTCAAAGGTTTAGCTATTTTTGAAAATCCCTCAATAAACCTTCGATAGTAGCCCGCAAGTCCTAAGAATTGGCGTATCTCAATAGGATTCTTAGGTTGTGACCAATCCTTAACGGCTTTGATTTTTGTTGGATCGACAAGAAGTCCTTGTTTATCTATCATGTGTCCGAGAAATTGCACAACACTAATCCAAAATTCACACTTAGAGAACTTTGCATAAAGTTTCTCCGTCTTAAGCAGTTCTAGGATTATTCTTAAGTGTTTAGCGTGCTCTTCCTCATTACGTGAATAGATAAGGATATCATCTATGAACACTATAAAAAATTTATCCAAGTATGGTTTACACACCCGATTCATGAGGTCCATGAAAACCGTTGGTGCGTTTGTCAAACCAAATGACATAACTTGAAATTCATAGTGCCCATATCTTGTTCTGAAAGCGGTCTTAGGAATATCTTCTTCCCTCACTCTCAGTTGATGATAGCCTGATCGTAAGTTGATTTTTGAGTATACGCTCGAACCTTGTAGTTGATCAAACAAGTCATCAATTCGGGGTAATGGGTATCGATTTTTGATAGTTAGTTTATTTAATCCATGATAATCGATACACATCCTCATAGATCTGTCTTTCTTCTTTATGAATAGGACAGGAGCTCCCCAGGGTGATGTACTTGGACGTATAAAACCTCGCTCAGTTAATTCCTGGAGTTGTTCAGAGAGTTCCTTCATCTCTGAAGGGGCTAACCTATAGGGTGCTTGGGCTATAGGTGTTGCTCCAGGAATTAAGTCGATTTGAAATTCAATTTGACGAATCAGAGGTAAGCCAGGTAAATCCTTGGGAAAAACTTCTGGGTATTCCCTGACTACAGGGATCTCCTCCAGTCGTTTTTCATCTGGCTTAGTCTCCGTTACTTGAACCACAAAAACTTGACAACCTCGTGACATGCATCGTTTTGCTTTGATATATGAAATGAAATTGAGTCTAGTTCTACTTTGATCTCCTCGGATAGTTAAAGTCTCACCGTTGATAGGTACATGGATGATTTTCTCGTCACAAAGAATCTTTGCTTGATTCTTGGACAACCAATCCATTCCCACAACAACGTCAAAACTACCGAGTCTAATTGGTATGAGATCAATCTCAAAGTGGTGGTTAAGTAAAGTTAGGGTACAACCCTTAATGACCGTGTTAGTACTAACTAAGTTTCCGTCAACCATTTCTATCTCATAATAATTATCTAAAGCTATGGGTTTGATCCTAAGTCTAGAGGCTAAGGGTGTGGATATGAAACTTCTATCTGCTCCAGAATTAAATAATATTTTAACTAAATGATTATTTAAGAGAAACTTACTCGTGACTACGCTTGGATCTTGTGGATCATTCCTATCCCTTAACATATATGCTCTACCCTGGGCACCATCAGTATTTTTCTTTGGGCATTTATTCATATAATGACCCTTTTCTCCGCAAGTATGACAAATGACTGTTACTGGTGGTGGATTTCCTCCAGCAACTGGTCTTTTGTTCCTGCAATCCTTTGGGTAATGGCCCACCTTGTTACATATGTTACATTTAATGACACAAGGCCCTGTGTGATGTCAGTTGCATCTCCTACACAGAGGGGCACATCCAGCATACCCACTTTTCTCATTTAAAGTGGTGGCATAAGCTCTTGCATTATCTTGCCTTGGTTGAGGATAGGGATTTGTATGATTACCACTGGTGTTATTACGGTTGTTACCAAAAGCTCTCCCATCGTGGAACTTTCATTTATTATCGTAGGGCACTGGCACAGGGTTGTGCTTTGTTACTTGGTCCATTAACCTTAAGGTTATGTTAATGGCCTCCTCTAACGTTTGAGGTTTAGAGGCTGTAACATTCCCTTCGATACTCTGGGGCAAACCTCCGATGAAAACTTCTATCGTCTTTTCAACAGTCGGTATCATTGTAGGACACAAAGTAGCCAACTCTTGAAATCTCCTAATATAAGTTTTAACATCGTTCCCCTTCACAGTCAAGTTATAAAATTCATCCTCCATTTTCTTGACTTCTGTCCGAGGGCAGTATTTCTTAATCATAAGTTTCTTAAACTCAACCCAAGATAACTTGTATGCCTCTTCTATTCCTATTGGTTGGGCATACGAGTTCCACCAAGATAACGCTTCCTCAGTAAGCGTTCCCGTTGCAAACTTAACCCTACAATCTTCTATACAATTACTACGGGAAAATACCGATTCACATCTCTCAAACCAATGTATCAATCCTATGGCCCCTTCTGTCCCCTTGAAATTGAAGGGCTGATAGCTTATAAATTCCTTGTAGTTACTCTTCTTCACTACAGGGATTTCAGGGTTACTAGCCATGTTTGCATCCCTAGCTCCTAGTGCTGCAGTTACACTATCAGTCACTAGTCGCTGGATATCTTCCTGAGTCATGGTGGGAGTAGTGGGAGTAACAGTTGTGGTAGTTCTTGTACGTGCCATTCTAAAGGTAAAATGTGGTAAGAATTTTGTTATAGTTTATGTTTTAAGTGCTGAAAGCACTTCTCTGATACCGGATGGGTATTAAAAAGAGCAAGTTCCTAGCAAGAATCGTTATGGTTCACCGAAAATAGTTTCCCCCTTCGTCTTAAGGCATAGTGATTCTAAGGGATCCTAAGTTTTACTATTCCTAGGTATGTCTACTTGTTTTAAAATTTTCCTATTTGTTTTAGTTTTTAAATCCTAAGGCGATCTATGTGTGTTCTAAGGCAATGGGGAATCCTAATATGGGATACGAGTTTTATGAAAACTTTTTTTTTTAAAGTAAAAACCTAGCAAGTACCCGTTTAACTAAGTTATCTACATATAGCCTATATTATCTAAACCTATACCCTTATTTTTGTTCTAGGTTACTTTTAAGATCTTGAATGGCCTCCAAGAGTTCATCTATGTCAGACCTATGATTATCCCTAAGATCCTCGATAATCATTTCGATGGTGGAAAGTTTAATATGTGCGGTGCTTACTTCGTCAGAGTGTCCTTCATATTTTGTTTGTAACCTAAAAATTTGATTGCGAGTTTTCTCTAATTCATTTTCTAACCTATTTTTACCTATTCCTAATTCCCTAATCCTAATTTCTACTTCTTCCATTCTTTCTAAAGATAATTTATCTAGATGACTAAGTATTTCATCTATTTGTTCATCGTGCCTTTCTAAAGGTGTTTTATATGAACTACTACCTATATTAAACCTAGGGGGAGGTGATGGTAGTATAAAACGTATTCTCTTAAGGGGAGGTGAATCTATTTTGGGAACATAACAATCTTGACTAGTATAGTGGGGTTTAGGTGGGGTAGGGGTTATAGTAGGTACAGTAGGAATGTTTTCTCCATATGCTTGCATATACCCATTATATGCTTGCATATAGGGATCATTCGGAGAAAGTTCAAATCCTAGGTTAGTTAAGATATTCTGGGCTAATTCTTCCAGAGAATTAGAACCAGTAGATGAGTAAATAGGAGTAGTCGGAGCATACTCATCACCATCGGATGAGGTATCCGTCTCATCGGTATCCAACACGATGATAGGATTGTTAAAGGATGACATATCTAACTGAAATTCCCGAAGGAATATCTTGGCATAATTCTAATCTAAATAAGCATTTTAAAGGCAATTCTAATAGTGGTGGTTCTATCCTAAGGGCAATAGTGAGACATCTAATCCTAAAGGCAATTCGGGGGTTCTAATCTAAAGGCAAGTTAGGGATTCTAGTCCTAAAGGCAGTTGGGGATTCTAATCTAAAGGCAAGTTAGGGGATTCTAGTCCTATTGGCAGTTGGGGATTCTAATCTAAAGGCAAGTTGGGGATTCTAGTCCTAAAGGCAGTTGGGGATTCTGATCTAAAGGTAGTTGGGGATTCTACTGGCACGGAGGACCTTTTTGAAAAAGTGCTTACAGTTTTAGGAAAATTCCTTTTGTTCTCTATAACCAAGGCTCTGATGCCAATCTGTAACACCCCCATTTTTCACTGATTGCAGCGGATAAAGTGTTTGGGGTATTACTCATGGAAACAAAGACAAGATAATAGAAAACGACTCGAAAAAGAGACATTTTTGAAAAAGGTATTATCATTCATTTATTCATCAGAGTTTTTACAGTAAAAGATGTACTTTTACCAAAAGAGAGGTCCCTAAGATATGTTTTATGACACAAAACTTGATGAATGATAACTATTCTGGACGTCCTCATGTCCAGTGGTTCTCCGTGCCAGGGTTCCTATAGTGCCTAATTACCTAAGATAACATGCTTAAAAGTCAACACGTCAAATGACTCATTTGAGGTGTATTTATACATGAAACATGAGATGCCCTAATGGGCTTGGATGGGCTTTGTTTATGTTTGGATTGGACTTGGTTTACATCATATATAAATGGAATAGCTTATACATAACTTTTAACCTATTAGCTTAGGCCAATCCAAACGCCCATTTACTTTTCTAATAACAAAAACTACGACATATTACAACGTTACAATATATGAGAATGACCATCACTTTCTAATATAATATTTAATGCTAACAAAAGCTATTTAACATATAAGCATGCAATTCGACTTATAACTAGGGCTAGGAAAGAAAACATGCATGCACGGTAATCTAATAGCTATCTAAGTCTTATACTAAGTATCTAAGTCTATTCTAAAACTATTTATACGTAAAGGGTTACCTAGGTTGGGGGAGGGCTGAACTAAAGTTTCTAGGGTTTCTTATGGCTCGCTCGACTTCAAACCACAACACAACGTAACCAAGGCCTAGCTACTCGTTTCCTATGGCTTCTAACAACTTAGTACTACAGAAATATGAGGTAGAGAGGGAAAGGAGAGGTGTGAAGAAGAAATGAGAGGAGAAGAGGGTATTTATAGGCTCGATGAGGCGGTTAAGGGTGGTACGGGGTGTTTAGGTGTCACAGAGGGGGAGGGGTGAGCAAGCAAGGCTAGAGGGTGATGTGGTGAGGCTAGGAGGTGATGAGGACGAGCTAGGAGTAGCTAGGGGGTGTCTAGGCCGGTTGTGGTGGAGGAGAAGCCGTGGGAGGCGGTTAGGGTTTAGTTGCTTACAAGGAGGTGATGCACCTCCTATATTGGGTGCTTGGAGGTGCTAGGGTGCTAGGTTAGTCATAGAGAGGTGCTAGGATGGTTGCTTGTTCATATTAAGGTGCTTAAGTAACATGGTTTAGGTGTTTAAGTCTAATTTTAATCTAGTTTTGTTTACTAAGTGTTTAAGGTTTTATCTATGTTTTATTGTCTTAATTAAGGTCCTAATGATGTTTAGTAACTATTAATAGCTTATACTAAGTGATGGTAGCTTATGGTAAAGTTTTAACCTAGTTTAGACCTAGTTTCGGGAAGTTATGACCTAATTAAGGTTTTGTGCTTATATGACTTGTACCTAAGTTTCTAGGGGTTGTACTATGTCCTAAGGGTTCTAATATATCCTAAGATAACTATTTTAACTTATATCTAAGTCCTAAGCACTTTGCATGTAAGTTCAGATAAGCATTTAGGGTTTTAAAACTAACCGGAAACACATAGGTGCATTTAGGGTTTTCTAGCAAGTATAGGGTATTATAGTACTAGTTTTCTTAGTAAAAATATGTTTATTACCTTGACTTGACATACCGGGATGTTTACATCAAGTAAACATAGTAGTGGTTGGCATAGGTGGATACGTGAGCTTATCTAGAGGTTAGTTAGGTTATAATATTATATTAAAGAAAAAATTTAACTCGGGAAAATCCTATAGGCATTTCTAATCCTAGTGTGCTCTAATAAGGGCCTAAGTTAAGTTAATAAGGCATTTCTAATCCTAGGGTGCTAGTAAGGGCCTAAGTTAAGTTAATAAGGCATTTCTAACCTAAGGGGAAGTTAGTGGTTTTTGACATAGTTACTGTAGAATAGATTAATATTGCTTATCTTTGTGCTTTTTGTGTTTATTTAGTATATCTCAGTGAAATTATTGCTTAATATTGATAAATTGTTGATTAGATTGCTTGGTACTAAAACTTTTTACTTTAACTTTCAAAATAGCATATAATTGATTCAGAGAAAATTGTTGTTGTTGTCTATGTTTTAATGCTTCTATGATCTTAATACATCATATGAGAACCCTTGGAACTGAAATTATGGATTGAATCATTGTTAAACTTCAAAAATCATAAAATCAGTGTGATAAATGGTTGTTTGGTTCTACTTAGATCATGGTATTCCAGGGTATTTTTGTTGTTGTTCTTGGTTGTTACATGTCACAATAGGGTCTAATATAACAGGTAAACAATAAAATTCATTGGTTCATTGTTAAAAAGTCAAATCACTTTGAAATCTCTTATACATGTTTACTGTTGGATTTTTTAGAAGCCATAATCAACATTTTGTGTTCATAAGTTGCATTAATAGCTTAAAATAGCCTCATAACAGTTTAATAGTTCATATTAAGTAACTTAGGATAAATCAAATCTCAAATTAGTCAAACCTTAGTGTTAACTCAAAAAGTCAAATTGCATACTTGGACAGGAAAGTCAATTAATGAATGATTTTTTTTATGAGCTTGTTTCTAAACCATTTGGCCTAAATCTTTTTGAAAAACCAAGTCCTGAAGCTCATCTTTACTGCCCATATTTTAGATTATTTTTAGGAATTTTCTTAAGTGCTTAGTTGGCCTTATCTTATGACCTGTTTTGCACAAACATGCCTTGCACCAGGGTGCATTGCCCAAATTCATAAGCTCACCAATAGCTTATCTGTGTGCTTAAGTCCCTAAACCTTAGCTTTTTGGATAGCTTATTAGTCCATTTCATTAGTTCAGTATTTATTTGGTATCTTAGAAGCTTTGCTTATAGCTTAATTTAGCCTGCTACTCACCCTGACCAAACCAAGTCACTAAGACACTCAGTTGACTAAGCCAACTTCACAAGCCCATTGTGGATTCATTTGTGGACCCCATGGAGTGCTTATTGGCTTATTTAAAAGCCATTCAGTCCATCTTATTAGATCAACTTTTAGATTGGACCTCCAATCTCTCTTGTGGGCCTCACACAGGGCTGCATATTGGCATGTTTGGCCTGTGTGTTTTGAATAAGTGATTATTTTTGGCATGTGGCTTATTCAGTGAGCTTATCTAGTTGTTTTGGCTTAATCTATGTGTATCTCATTTGGTTATAGCTTAATTTGTGCTTGGTAGCTTATTAGTAGCTTTATTCACTTAAAAATCTCATTTTTAGCTTATTTATGGACTGATAAGCTCATAAGTTTGCACACATCTTATTTTTAAGCTACAAAAAATTTGTCTTTGTAAAAGTTACTTAATATCAGTAGTTAAATAGTTTTGTAAAGAAAAATCAAAAATATAAAATAGTGATAGCTTCTATTTAAGCCATTTTGGCCTATTTTTCTACTTATTCAATAAGCACTTCTCATTTTTATATTTTTCCTAGGTTCCTGCACTTATATAGTATTTTTAGAAAAATTTTATATTTTTCACTGTTCATTTAGTATTTATAATAATTTAAATTAGTTTAAAATAATTAATAATTAGTTTTTAATTAATAATAATTATATAAAAATTGTAAAAAATATAATTTCAGTTTTAAAATTAGTTTTAAGTTATTTTAGAATTTTCAAGATTTAATTTTTAATTTTCTACCTTAAAATAATATTTAATTGTATTTTAGTATAATTTAAATTAGTTTAAAATAATTAATAAATAGTTTTTAATTAATAATAATTAAATAAATAGTCTAAAAAATATTTTTTTTTTCTTAAAATTTTCTTTAATTATTAGGATTCTAAAAATATAATTTTCATATCCGTTGGATTAGCGTAGCTCAAAATTCACTTTTTATTTTGCGCGTTCACGTTAATTTTAATTTAAACGCGCGTTTTTAGGTTTTTTTAACGTTTCTAGAAAAATTGCTTTCACGTAATTATTAAGATAACTTGTTTAAGCTATTTCATATTATAATCCCTTAGTTTAATCACTCACATCCTTTTTCCTGTTCAAAATCGCCCGATCACAAATTCGTCTTATTACAGATTTCACGCCTCGTTGGGATTAAATGACCCGGGGATACACTGTACTCCATGGAGCATTAGCCTGAGCTGTTTGACCTATTTGACCACATCCATGGTTGACTTTGGTTGACCATTTGAGACCGATCATTGTTACATAAAAATATAGTTTACATGCATTTAGGACTAGTTTTGCAAAACTTTACATGCATAGGGGTATATATCATAAATTCCTGAAACTATAAAGTCTAGTGATTGTTTTTGACATTTCCTAGAAGTTATTAGTGTAAGGACTCTTTTTGTAAAGTTTAGAAACCCTAGGATAGATATTAAAATAAGTAATAAACTAAAAAGTCCTTATTATGCAAATATTATAAAGTTAAGGGTCTAAATGGTAAAATATAGAAAACTTATAAGTTAAAGGGTTAATTCTATCATTTACTAAAAATATAGAAGTCTAGGGACTAATTAGGACAAGTATAAATAGTTATAAGTATAAATAATATAAGTATTATAAGTTTAGGATAGATTACGTAAATATATAAAACTATAAGGGTATATGTTGGGTCACTAAATTCCCCAAGCTTCCTTTAAACTTGGATTTGAACATAAAATAACCTAAGTGTTTGTTATCCGTAAATACAAACAAGTCACTGAGTGAACAGTATCTCAGTGAGTCATCTTCAGGATGCTTGGAGCGAGTCTATGAAGAAAGGTTCACCATTCAGTGAGGCGGAACTCAATGAGTGGGATCTAAGCCAAGAAGAAGATGATGGGTTCAGTGAGGATGACAATAACTCACTGAACCCCATGACTCCTCAACAACTATTACATACTGAATACTGAAGTATGGGCGGGACAAGGCGGGAAAAGTTTGAACGTATCAACAGGTGACCTCATCAACCTGAAGTCAAACTTTCCCTGAACGGCATCAAGTCAGGATGGTGTCATTACTGTGCACTAGAAAGGCACATTGTCTTTTACCCAATATAGTCTATTGTAATAGAGACAAAATATATGTAAGTATTTTGTCTCTACTAGTTAGGTCATGCTTTTTGTCTTTATCAGTAAAGTTGTAATATACTTGTGTACAAATAGGTAGCATAAGTGAGGAGTAAAAGTTGACAAGTTTTGTGCATTTAGAGAGGAGTCCACACCATACTTGTCGTTTCAATCCCAAGTGTTGTTCCGCAAACACTTGGGTATAATTCTTTTTGATTAACTTCTAATAAAGAATTAAACGTTGAAAATATCGTGTCTCTTTTCTTTACGTTTATCTTTGTTGTTAATCTTATATATCTGTGTTAAAAGCCATGAAACTTGGTTAGGTTAACTATTTAGTTAACTATTAACTTAGTAAACGGGACCAACAAGTGGTATCAGAGCCTTTGATTTGTAAAACTTTTCTAAACCTGTTTTCAAAACTAAAGAGTGCTCAAAAGATTTTAAAATCAAGATCCCACCATGGCTGACTGAGATGTTCCCCAACTTGTCGATAAAAAGGGTGGAAGTTATTCAGCTGCTGCCCCTCAACTTGAGGTTGGAAAATTCAATAAGTGAAAAAAGCGAATGCTTTGCTACTTGACTGGGATGAAACCATACTACATTAAGCTAATTAATGATGCTCTATATGTCCCAACAACAGCTCAAGGTTTAGTCAAACCTGAAGCTCAGTGGACCCCTGATGAGAGGAGGGTGGTCAATCAAGACCAACGCCTGAAAAGCATCATTATATCATGTCTTCCTGACGATGTAATGGAATCAGTGATCAGTTGTCCAACTGCCAAGCAGACCTGGACTGACCTGGTTCACAGCTATGAAGGTCCCTCAGATACCAAGGAGAATAGAATCATGGACCTGAAACTTGAATTCAATACTTTCAGGGCCAAAGATTCTGAAAGTCTCTCAGAGACCTATACTCGGTATAAAACTTTCTTAAATGAACTGACCAATGATGGTGTCACCCTGTCTAAGCATGAGATCAATGTTGGCTTTGTCAACAGTCTCCCTGAAAGTCTCTCAGGGTCTTAGAAATGCCAACCATATCCGGAACCTTGAGCTCCCTGAGATTTATGGGAAGTTACCACAGTTTTCTCTCTCTACTACCAACTTTACCACCAACTTAGTGTAATAAAACAACCAAATTTACCACAAAAACATACACCACTTAAACTCAAAAATACCCTACAAAAAACATTTACTAATAAACATACACACACGCACAAAAAACATTCCACAACTCGGTCGTCTGCAGGACCTAGTCCTCCATCTTCTGGCCTTCGACGCGTTCTAAACGGGTGACCTTAATAAGGTAACAACGTCTTTCTATCGCCACATAGGCTTTGCATGCATCTTACATGTGTTATTACGGATGGTCTATAACTCGGCTCGAACGAGCTCAAGTCGAGTTTAATCTGAAGTTACTCAACAAAAGCATGTTACGTTTATGCCTCTACTTATAACTATGTTGATTAATACTACAAAGATTATTGGTTGTGGTGGGCAAATATTGTTTCACATGGTCCAAATCAAAAAAAGGGGTTTTAAGGATAAGAGGGAAGAGTTGCAATCACTTAAAAAGGAAAAAAAAAAATTAAAAAGTCTAGAAAGCCAATAAACTAGTGACACGTGTCCCCCATCCATTCCATCCCCTTTTCCTTTAATATTTTTTGTTAGAGAATATTTTGGTCATTTGACTCATTTTTTTAATTTCACCCCATTCAAACGTAAATAACTTTCAAACGACAAACTTTTATAAAAAACCGATTTTACCATAATTTTTAAATTTTGATTCTCTTTAATTTGGTATAAATTTTGTTAATTGTTTCAAAACTTTTTTTTTTTACATATTCATTGGGTAACATGTGTAATGACATTCAGTTTGTTTATCATGTATCTAATGTAGATGAGATAATGAAATGTTAGGAACAAGCTTAGTGTTACACCCGTATCTGGCAAGGTATTATATATATATATATATATATATATATATATATATATATATATATATATATATATATATATATATATATATATATATATATATATATATATATATATATATATATAGGGTAAGGTTCTAGAGAAAAGTACAGTTAGATAGAAAAGTGAGAAAAAAAGTTGCAGGGGTAGAATTTGATAACCATCGAAACTTTAGGGTAAAAATCTAAAAAACAAACAAAATAGGGATATCAACAAACAGTCTGTCATTTTCTTATCATTTGGACACCACATCTGTATGATTAGACTACTTACCGTCACCACCAGCACTGTTGCCACCGTCGTCCATCGTGCAACCTCCGCATCAATCTTCATTATTCTCCTGTCATTTACAATGAAAAAGTAATCCCCACCAACGCCATTTATCGCCGCGAACCACCGTTACAATCACTGTGGGCACCACCACCATCGAGAACGCCACCATCATTACAATAACTAGACGCCACCAATAGGTCAAATCACTGACATCAATTACCGGTCACCTATGTTTTCTCTCACCAATAGTCCATCGCCGATGAAACCCGCCGGAAATACATACAACAGTAAGTGTACTAATTTTTTGATTGATTAATCATTTTAATGTTTTACTATATAATAACTCAAACAACATAAGAAAAAAAAACTTATTTTAGGGCATCAAAAATATGTTTATTAAAATTGCTCATAAGGTGTTTGATAAAATGTCTGAATAAGATATTATATAAGCGATGCACTAATTTGAAAAGTGAGATGCAATAGCGCATCAGTGTGTTGCAATAGCACATCAGCTTTACCCATGAATACATTAGTATTATTTTTTTTCCATCCTAAAACAACATTGTTATAATAGGGCATCAGTGTTATAATAGCGCATCAGTGTGCTGCAATAGCGCATCAGCTTTGGCCAGATATGCTGGTAGGAGTTTGGCCATAAATGATGGGATGCCAGTGACTATGCGTGAGTTTGGCCATAACATATAGCTAGTAACTAGATTCTTCAGCTAGAGGAGGAACAATGGGAGTGTCAGTTTGGTTAAATAAGGGGTCTAAACGGTTTAGATCAAACCGGGTAATTCTTTGGGATAATTTAAAACAGGTTGGGATCACCTGAAACATATTTTTCCAATATCTGTTTTGCTGTCAAACATGATATAAAAATTCATTTGTGAATTGACTTTTTAAACTAATTATTGATTTACTTTTGTGACCCAGGGCATCAATGCATAACATTAGTGCATCGTTAGAAATATTAAGGCATCTACATGCATCTTTAGTGCATCACATGTATGTTTACTGCATCGATGCATCGTTGAACTTATTGAACAAGATTGGTTTTTCAATATATGAATTCACTCCTCGTGCAAACTTCAACTTTTTCTTTTGCTTTTTTATTAGCCTAAAACAACTAGACCATGATGAAATACTTGTTACAGTATGCTTTCCACATTTCAAAAACAACTAAAACTGAATTATTCATGCTTATTTTCAACAAGTGGACCGATACCTTTTCTATCTAGGATTGCTTATTCGCTATAGGAGCTCTTTGCTAGGCATGTCTTTGCTACAGGATGATGTCTTTTGTAAGAGCCTGCTAGTTCTCAACCAAAAGCGAGTTGGAATGCGAAAGAAAGGTTTTCTTTCATATTTCAAGAACCTGCATTTCACGTTATTTTGTGTATATTTTCTCTCACGTTTCACTACTTGTTTCTGTCAATGCAGATTGTGGTTATTCCATTTGTCATCCTTATCATCAGTAGCAAAAGATGTTTTCAAGCTAACTGGTCTTCACATTGAGGTTATAACTAACACTTTTTCTAGTTTGATTATCTGTAAATTATGTTTCCTATATATAGCATAATACTAGTATATTTTATTACTTAGAATCTGTGTATGACACTTTTCTAGTTTGATTATATAATAGAATCACTTAGAGGGAGTTTGGAATTGCTTATTTTTCTGTTGTGTTTAGGTTTAGTAATAATACTTAATGTAAGTTCTTTGCTTTTGTCCAATATTTAACGTTGTGCATTCTGAATGATGCATATGTGTATTATACTAGTTATGTGATTCCTGTTACTGCATACCTATGTGTACACAGTGATTATAGTGGTTTATTTTTACTGATGTAATTGGAATTGGGCTTTAGCTTTACGACCATATGATGCGTGGGAATTGCACCAGGCTTTACCTCTCGAGGGATCTCGAGAAGCTTACAACCCCCACCAGGCAGTGTACCTGATCAATGTAGTATAGTATAATGACAAGTACCGGGGGATTGATCGTTCAACTCAAGAATAGTGTCGCTAGGATTAGAAAACCTAAGAACTAGGTCTAGAGGTGAGAGATGATTCTTTTTGTGTTTTTATATTTTATGAAAACAAGTAAAAATCTCGGGTATTGGAAGGATAGGCGAAATTAGTTGCTAGTCAACTAACCCAATAACTAAGATGCAATCAAAATAAAATAACAGAAATGAAAATAGACTAAATTAAGCTAATCTGGAGTGAACAATATATGGGAGAATTGTGTTTACTTAGATTTCACTACTCCCTAGATATCTTTTACAGGTTAATTACTTGTTACAGTTACGTGGATGACGGGTTGTATTCCTTAATACCATTCATGGGGTGGCGTACTTACTTCCCCAATCCTATAATCTCCTACTTCACTCCTATGTCGAGCCGGCTAAGAAGCTCCTAACATGGGATCACTAGAATTCGCTCATGCATTAAATAAAACCAACAAAACCTAGTACACATCGGTTCATGTTTCTTAAGACGTTCAAGCAAGTTACACAATAGAGATCTGCCAGTTTTATTAAGCCTAACATTGAAATCATTCATCCATTACAACTATAAACAAGCAATCAACCTATAATCAACATCTAGGTTTCATTACATCTAAGCAAACACACAAAAGATCTAGCCTAGCATGTTAAAATCAAGACAAGCACAAGATATATTCAAACAACACATAGATAAATTGAATGAATTGAAAGGAGACTTATCTCAATTGAACATGAAAGGTTTCAAGGGGTGAAAACCCTTGAAAATACTGTTACAAACGACCTAGGGTTTATTAGGTTCGACCCTAGAATTCTCCACACAAGTTCCTCTATTCATGAATGAAAAAATAGAAAAGTATTTATAGATTTTGTGAGGTGGCGGCGTCAAGAGGAAAAATCTGACGCCGTCATCTTGCCGCCAATAAAGTTCTCGGACTGCCTAGATCCAAAGTTGACGCCGTCATGTGTAATCTCTTCAGGCCGTAACCAAATTTTACTCTTGACGCCGTCACATCTCTACTGGACCGTCACCAACTTGTGCTCTTGACGCCGTCAGAAAATCCTTCTTGACGCCGTCAGGTACTGTTCACAGCAAGGAAAATTAAGACTTTTCCGTTTTCTTCACTTTTATGCTCCAAAAACGTCCAAAATGCTTCCTTTTCCAGAATTCACTCCCAAAGTACCTAAAATCACAAAAGGAACGATTTAGGGCAATATTTGATCAAATAAATTCAATTCCGGGCTTAAATGACCCCCTAAAAATGGTTTATTTTTCGCCTCATCATATACCCTTACACTTGAGATTTGCTTGTCCTCAAGCAAATGCGCTTTTATTCTAGTCAAAATACAAGTTAGGGGTCATTTAACACTAATATAAAAGTAATTACAACAAATAATCGTTCCACTAAAGACCAAAGACAAGCACGGAGGTCATACACTAGCACCTCACAAATAGTGTTCAGATACTCACATCTCTCGGGTGTAATAAAGTTTATATCACAATATGAAAATGGAAAACATCTCTCACTACCTGTCATAGCAAAATAGATTACCATAGGCTTGGGAAAGGATCAAACCTCCACCACATGGCGTAATCACCTAGGATAAACTATCAAATAGGTCTTTTAAAAGTGTTATAACTTTAGGTGTAGGGATATGTAATACACGGTTTTGTTGGATAAAGGCAATCTTTACTGGTGGCGAGCTAATCATCTTGGTTAATTACATGTACAATATGGCGTTGCTAAGCCAAGACTAGACTCGACTTAAGCTAATAAATCAAAAATAACGAAAACATAAAATAAATATAGAATGAAACGGGATGGTAGTCCGTATGTTTTTTTCTTTTCTTTTCTTTTTCTATTTTTTTTTCTTCGATTTTTTTTTATTTTTTATTTTTTATTTTTTATTTTTATTTTATTTTTTTTGCATACACTCTTACCCTACCATCCAAAATAATACATCATAAGGAATGAACATTCCCCTTACACTTGAATTTTTACATACTTTACAATAAACTATTCTAATGACTCGAATCAAGATAATTAAAACACTTGGAGTACTTTTAAGATTAATGCACATATGGGGGTAATAATATGATGTTCTTCCCCATTACTCCACAAAATAAATACTTTACCCATGAGTCCCAATCGTCCTAAAACAATATGTACAAGGATATGACTCGACTTAGCAACCATGTAATCAATTAGATAATTAACTAAGGGTTTAAACATGAATCAATAATGCACTAAAGATGAGTGCATACACGGAAGGCTAAGGCGATTTGGTTGTACATTTAAGTGGGTTGTAACAAATTCTTCCTTTAAGTAAGATGCTTAAAGTTAGAAACGAAAAGATAGGCTCGGAGGGGTGTACTAAGAAACGAAAAGATAGGCTCGGAGGGGTGTACTAGGGGTTTCGTGTACTAAAAATGAGTACAACGCTAAGGGTTTAGGAAAAATTAATTGACTTAACTAGCCAAGTAATATGACTTAAATGGTCAAGTAATTATGATATGGGTTTAACACAAGGGTGATCCTAATGCCTCTTATCATGTAGTAAATCCTACTACACGAATGTAGTCTCACTAGCGGTCTCGGGATGCATCACTAACGCAAGTTCTAGAATCTAAATACTACCGGTACACACATAAGCACTAATAATGAATGCTTTTCCTATCAAATCTAAAGGCGAACCTCACATATTTGGGTGGAAATTTTTTTTAAGTGGTACGGTTTTGTGCTAGTCATACAACCTCCTATCCATGAGACACTTGCTAAGGCTAAAGTTTCACTCCTAAATGTTGTAAAAAAATTTAAATTTAGCGATAAAATTACACTAACAAGTATTTCTCATAGTTTTATTACACATCTACCATCAAACAAACAAACTCAAGTGAAAGTGTATACTATAAGGTATCATCATTTACCCTCCCCTTTCCCTTAGGATGAACATTGTCCCCAATGTTCAAGTAAAGATTGTAAAAGTAAAACAGGTAAAAGAATGAAATCAAATACTCCCCTGATTCGCTCGGTATGGATAGTATGGTAACAAGGTTAGATCTTCCTCCAAGAAAATGAACAATCAAAGCTTCCCTTCCAGAATATAAATCATCTTCTTGTCATATGTAACCTGTTAAACCTGAGAAAACAAACAAGGCAAACTCGCGTAAAATCGGCGGCAATCTATATATACTAATAAGTCCTAGAAAACAAAGTAAGATATAATGCTTGTAGAATGATGTTTACAGATTTCCTGGAGATTATAAAACTAAAGATTCAACAAAAACTTTAAGACTCCGTTGGAAAAACAAAACTGGTAAAATTTCCAGTTTTTTACACGTGACGCCGTCAGGAATTTCTTCCTGACGCCGTCAGAAGTGACCTGCAGAAATTCTTATGTTAAGTTTCCGGAAAATTTCTGGAAAAAACTTTGTCCTACTTCCTGGAAAATCCTGCAAAACATCATTATGACTCGATACAAGCATTTGACTCTAACAAATACGAATATACATGTTCACTTAATATTGTGGAGAATCATGATCAAGTTTTGTTTCTTAAAAACATATTTGGGGTTTCCCCTTACACTTATCTTTTTCGAAATACCTTTTGGTGAAGTTAAGACAAAGCCAAACAACAAAATAAAGCATTTTCACCATTTTAGTTTGAAACATGATCTACCAACAATAAAAATAAAGCATGCATACGGAAACAAATAACAATCAAACAAAATAAAAATCACACAAAACATGGGTTGCCTCCCAAGAAGCGCTTTTCTTTATTTACAAGTCTTGTAGCTAGACTCAAGGTCATGGGTTACTACGTGACCTCATCGTTGGTTTCACTCTCTAGGTCATCTCCTATACCAGTTTTGTATTCCGGACCTAATTGCAAGCATTCTTTGTAGAAACCAAGTATCCTATTCATCACATACTCTACTCCTCTACGTCTATCCTCATAATTCCTATATTAAACCACTTGTTTGTGTTCCTTTTCTATGTTTGATAAAAGACGGTATTGTTCAATCTTATAAGGCATTTTGTAAGCAATCTCATCACTCTCGTCCTTGAATCTAACTATGCCTAGAGTCGGATCATAACTCATCTTAGAAGCCTCAATGAAAGGTTTTCCAAATACTACTTGACTTAGGCAAGCGTCTATCACCGGACGAATATCCTCTACTGTCATGAAATCGATCTCATAAGTGAAATTTCCGACAATCACGTGCAATCCTTTCACTCTACCTACAAAATTACTTATCAAATTCTTGTTGGGCATCATCCTATAACCAAGTTGTTTATTCATTACCCAATTATAATAAGTCCTAGTCATGATGTTTATAGGAGACCTAGGATCGATATAAGCTTTCCATACATGCATATGCCCAATGTTGCATGGTATGTTGATGTTAGAGGGATCACCTACTTTAATAAGGGGTGAACCAAGGATATATGGTGTCTCGGGATCATCGAATAAATCCTTGTGATATTCCCGTTCTTCCTTGGTGGGCAACTTATCAAAGTACTCTTCTACAATCTCTACTTCCTCTAACTTTTCACCCTTATTAACCTCAACTTCCCTAATTTCATCCCTAGTCTCGGTTTCTACTCCAACTTCATCCTTGTCACTTTCTTCTTCATCTTTATCTTTTGTCATAATAGTGACAACATTGACAAAGTGGACGTGTTTGGATGACGAGGGGTCCTTAATTTGGATTCCGCTATTGGCGTCCCTAGTGTCCTTCCTAGGTGTAGTTAACGCTTGGGTGTTGAGGGCTTTCAACAAGTTGTCAATCTTATTGGTCATCTCTGTTTGTTGTTGGTTGAATTCGGTTTCAAACCTAGCTATACGAGCTTCTTGAGATGCCATAAACTTAGACATCAACCCTTCAAGATTATTGGTACTACCATAGTTGTTAGAAGGATTATTGTTGAAAGTACGGTTGGAGGGTGGACCATTTGGTTGATAACGATTAGGTGGGTTGGAAGAATTATTTTGGGGCATGTTTTGGTTTTGCTACCACCTAAGGTTCGGGTGATTTTTCCAAGAAGGGTTGTAGGAATCACCGTAAGGGTTTGGCTCGGATTTGAAAGTGTACCACTTATCTCCCGCTTCGTCGGTACGCGAAGATGCGTAATCCGCAAAAGCTGTTCCGGGGAGTTCCAAGCAATCACGAGTGTCATGGGGACCACTACATAATTCGCATGAAGAAGTGATTTTGTTCACTTGGCTTGAAGGCTTAGGAGCTTCGTAAGATTTCATGAGAAACTTGACTTGGTCCTCAAGTTCCATGATCCTACGGTCGGGAGTGCTAGAATTGTTCGAAGGCAAAGATATTGCCTTGACCGTTTTGTTCAAATCACGGGGATCATTCTAACTTTCGTTGTCATAGAGAGCAAGATCTTCTATGAGTTCCCATGATTCTTCCGCACTAAGATCACGTAGCTTGCCACCGGCCGATTGGTCAATGGTTCGCCTTGTGGAGAGATCGATATGGTCATAGAAGATTTGGACTTGGAGCCAAAGATCTATGCCATGATGAGGGACTTTTTGGAGTAAGTCCTTGAAACGAGTCCATGCTTCATATAGAGTTTCACCTTGACGTTGTTGGAACATCAAGATATCATTTCTAAGCTTGGTAGTTCTCCCCGGTGGGAAAAATTGAGCAAGGAAACGAGTGGTGAGATCATCCCATGAGGTGATGGATCCCGCGGGTAAACGCTCAAGCCATTGACTAGCTTGATCACGTAGAGAGAATTGGAATAGGCGTAATCGGGTCGTCTCTCCAGTTGCAACATCTAGGTCTATGGAATCTACGATTTTAAGGAAGTCCTTGAGATGTTGATTTGGATCTTCGGAACAAAGTTCATGGAATGCACATCCGCTTTGCACCAACCGGATGGTGTCGGATCGCAAGGGAGACACATTGGCTCCTTGGGTGAGCTCAATGGTGTTTCGATAGCCTTGGTGGCTAGGTCGAGAATACTCTCCTAAGGTTCGGGGCCTAGGAGGTTGGTTTGCTAGTGGTGGGTTTTGTGGGTGGTCTTGAATTGGTGGGTTGATGGGTTCAAAGATGCTACCACCTTCCATGATGTCGGATGGTAAAGGGTTACGAACAAAAGCACGAAGAAATAAGATAGACTAAAGAGAACCTAAAAATAAAAATAAAATCTTACTAGAAGGGAATCTAGCAAGTAGACCTAATAAAAAGAAATCCTAACCTAGACAATAACTATTCCCCGGCAGCGGCGCCAAAAACTTGATGCGTGGGAATTGCACCAGGCTTTACCTCTCAAGGGATCTTGAGAAGCTTACAACCTCCACCAGGCAGTGTACCTGATCGATGTAGTATAGTATAATGACAAGTACCGGGGGATTGATCGTTTAACTCAGGAATAGTGTCGCTAGGATTAGAAAACCTAAGAACTAGGTCTAGAGGTGAGGGATGATTCTTTTTGTGTTTTTATATTTTATGAAAACAAGTAAAAATCTCGGGTATTGGAAGGATAGGCGGAATTAGTTGCTAGTCAACTAACCCAATAACTAAGATGCAATCAAAATAAAATAACAGAAATGAAAATAAAGCTAATTAAACTAATGTGGAGTGAACAATTTATGGGAGAATTGTGTTTACTTAGATTTCACTACTCCCTAGATATCTTTTACAGGTTAATTACTTGTTACAGTTGCGTGGATGACGGGTTGTATTCCTTAATACCATTCATGGGGTGGCGTACTTACTTCCCCAATCCTATAAGCTCCTACTTCACTCCTATGTCGAGCCGGCTAAGAAGCTCCTAACATGGGATCACTAGAATTCGCTCATGCATTAAATACAACCAATAAAACCTAGTACACATCGCTTCATGTTTCTTAAGATGTTCAAGCAAGTTACACAATGGAGATCTGCCAGTTTTCTTAAGCCTAGCATTGAAATCATTCATCCATTACAACTATAAACAAGCAATCAACCTATAATCAACATCTAGGTTTCATTACATCTAAGCAAACACACAAAAGATCTAGCCTAGCATGTTAAAATCAAGACAAGAATAAGATATATTCAAACAACACATAGACATATTGAATGAATTGAAAGGAGACTTATCTCAATTGAACATGAAAGGTTTCAAGGGGTGAAAACCCTTCAAAATACTGTTACAAACGACCTAGGGTTTATTAGGTTCGACCCTAGAATTCTCTACACAAGTTCCTCTCTTAATGAATGAAAAATAGAAAAGTATTTATAGATTTTGTGAGGTGACGGCGTCAAGAGGAAAAATCTGACGCCGTCATCTCGCCGCCAATAAAGTTCTCGGACTGCCTAGATCCAAAGTTGACGCCGTCATGTGTAATCTTGCTTCAGGCCGTCACCAAATTTTACTCTTGATGCCCTTGGCTTGACGCCATCATATCTCTACTGGACCGTCACCAACTTGTGCTCTTGACGCTGTCAGAAAATCCTTTTTGACGCCGTCTGGTACTGTTCACAGCAAGGAAAATTAAGACTTTGCCGTTTTCTTCACTTTTATGCTCCAAAAACGTCCAAAATGCTTCCTTTTCCAGAATTCACTCCCAAAGTACCTAAAATCACAAAATGAACGATTTAGGGCAATATTTGATCAAATAAATTCAATTCCGGGCTTAAATGACCCCCTAAAAACGGTTCATTTTTCGCCTCATCAGGGCACAAGATAAGCGAATGTACTAAGGCCAACACTAAGCAAGGAAAATCGTTCGATTCAGCCAAAGTAGAAAAAGTTGAAGTTCTAAAGCCTAAAGCTCGTGTTTATCAGATGGGTGTCGAAGAAGCTAAGTCGGGTCCTGATGTTATCACAGGTATAATCCTCGTTAAGTCCAAACCTGCTCGTGTTTTGTATGATTCGGGTGCAAGCATGTCTTTTGTGTCCCTTAGTTTTAGTAAAGAATTGTCCACTCCGTTAGATAAGCTCTTGGTACCCTTAGAAGTAGAAATTGTTGATAGCAAGGTTATGGTGGTGTCTAATGTGTATAGTAATGTAGAGATAGAGATAGATGAGTGTGTTTTTAGGATTGATCTAATTCCTATAATGCTCGGAGAGTTTGATATTACTATCGGCATGTATTGGCTTGGCAAATACAATGCCGCCATTCTATGTAGACAAAAGATCATCCGAGTTATAAATCCTAATGGTTGAGAGATGATGATTTACGGTGATAAAAAGAAGGGTGAAATAAAGTTTTTTACCGTAATGAAGGCTAGGTGATATTTATCACGTGATCATTCATTCATGGCGCACGTGGTAGATACGAGTTTTGAGAAGAAAAGTATCACGGACGTTCCAATTGTTAATGAATTTTGTGACGTGTTTTCGGAAGATTTGCCGGGTATTCCACCCAAAAGACAGGTTGAGTTTCGTATTGACCTTGTTCCGGGAGCTACTCCTATTCCCAAAACTCCTTATCGCCTTGCTCCGTCCGGAATGAAAGAGTTAATGCGCCAACTTCAAGAGTTAGTCGACAAGGGTTTTATCCGCCCTAGTAGTTCACTGTGGGGAGCCCCAATTTTGTCTGTAAAGAAGAAAGATGGTAGCATGTGGATGTGCATTGATTATCGTGAATTGAACAAAGTCACGGTGAAAAATGTATACCCGCTACCAAGAATTGATGATCTCTTTGATCAACTCCAAGGCGCAAAGTGGTTTTCAAAAATCGATCTCCGTTCGGGTTATCATCAGTTGAAGGTTCGAGAAGAAGACATCCCTAAGACGGCTTTTAGGACCCGTTATGGACATTATCAGTTTACGGTTATGCCTTTTGGTCTCACGAATGCGCCTGCGGCTTTCATGGATCTTATGAACCGTGTATGTAGACCGATGTTGGATAAATCCGTCATAGTGTTCATCGACGATATCCTTGTCTATTCTAAGAGCAAGGAAGAACATGAAGTGCATCTTCGGGAAATTCTTAGCACATTGAGAAAGGAAAGGTTGTATGCCAAGTTTTCGAAATGTGAATTTTGGTTGCAAGAAGTTCAGTTTCTCAGCCACGTTATTAACCCTGATGGTATTAAAGTTGACCCATCAAAGGTCGAAGCCGTGATGAATTAGCAGGCACATAAGAATGTTGGCAAAATTAGAAGTTTCCTTGTACTTGCGGGATACTACCGTAGGTTTATACAAGACTTCTCCAAAATCGCGTCATCACTAACAAAACTTACTAAGAAGAACACTCCATTTGAATGGGGTGAAGAACAAGATGAAGCCTTTCGTATTCTATGAAATACGTTATGCGAGGCATCGATTTTAGTGTTACTGGAAGGAACTGAAGACATGGTGGTGTATTGCGATGCATCTTATTCCGGTCTCGGATGTGTTCTTATGCAAAGGGGTAAGGTGATTACTTACGCCTCGAGGTAACTGAAGAAACATGAAGAGAAGTATGCAACTCATGATCTTGAGTTCGCGGCCGTGGTTCTTCCACTAAAAATTTGGAGGCATTATTTGTATGGCGTCAAGTTTGTAATTTGCACCGGTCAAAGAAGCCTTCAATATTTTCTTGAGAAGAAAGATCCGAACATGAGGTGATGAGGCGAAAAATGAACCACTTTTAGGGGGTCATTTATGCCCGGAATTGAATTTATTTGATCAAATATTGCCCTAAATCGTTCCTTTTGTGATTTTAGGTACTTTGGGAGTGAATTCTGGAAAAGGAAGCAATTCGGACGTTTTTGGAGCATAAAAGTGAAGAAAACGCCAAAGACTTAATTTTCCATGCTGAGAACAGTACCTGACGGCGTCAAGAAGAAAATCTTGACGGCGTCAAGAGTAAATGTGGTGACGGCCTAGAAGAAACGTGAAGGCGTCACCCAAGGCCGTCACGTGTTAACTTGTCAAAACTTGCGCGCGGAGTAGCTGACACCGTTTTGGCCATAACTTTTGCATACGAACTCGGATTTGAGTGATTCAAAAAAGAAAATGACCGGGACGAAAAGATCTACAATTTGGTGAAAAAGGCTTCTTGACGGAGTCAAGAGTAACGGGCTGACACCGTCAAGATGGGCCGACAGAAAACATGCCTATAAATATAACATCATAACTTCACTTTTTGTAAGCCCTAAACCCTAAGGTCGATTCCTGGGTTTAGGTAGGTGTTTTTCCAGCAACTTAGAGGGTTTCAATCACTCCATAAACATCATGTATTGGTTTGTTGATTCTATCTTAATTATGTTTTCCATTATCATTGTTGATTGCTCTTCTTTGATGATGTTTTGCTAATTCACCTTGTGTCTACTTATGATTGTGTGAAACTTGTGTATAATTAATTAGATCTCATTGATTTTTTGTTGATGTTTGTGTCTATCTCCATCAATGAGGGCTTGTTGATGTGTGTGTCTATCTCCATCAATTAAGGCGTGACAACTTCAATAGATCTAGTTGGTTTAGTTTATAATTCTTGTTTCCTATTGATTCTTGTTTTGTTTGAATGTCTCATCAATGTTAGGCTTAAGAAAACTGGCCAACCTCCTTTATGGTAACGTGCTTGAACGTCTTAAGAAACATGAACCGATGTGTACTAGGTTTTTATGGTTGTATTTAATGCATAAGCGAATTCTAGTGATCACATGTTAGGAGCTTCTTAGTCGGCTCGACATAGGAGTGAAGTAGGAGCTTATAGAATTGGGGAAGTAAGTACGCCACCCCATGATTGGTATTAAGGAATACAACCCGTCAATTAAAACAAGGTGTGACAATTCAATAGGTAGAATTGGATAGCTAGCAAGGAGTAACATATCATGGGTAGACATGCTTCACTTATCTTGTAGAACCTTAGTTTATTTTTCTTATACATTAGTTTGATTAGTAGCTTTTGGGTTAGTTGATTAGCAACTAATTCCGCCCCTCCTTCCAATACCCGAGATTTTTACTTGCTTTTCATAAAATATAAAAATACAAAAAGAATCATCCTTCACCTTTAGACCTAGTTATATTAATTTCAATCCTAACGACACTATTCTTGAGTTGAACGATCAATCCCCCGGTACTTGTCACTATACTATACTACATCGATCAGGTACACTGCCTGGTGGGGGTTGTAAGCTTCTCGAGATCCCTTGAGAAGTAAAACCTGGTGCAATTCCCACGCATCAAAGTTTTTGGCGCCGCAGCCCGGGGAATAGTTATTGTTTAGGTTGAATTTGATTTTTATTAGGTCTACTCATTAGATTCCTATCAAGTGAGATTTTTTTCTTTTTATTTTGTAGCTTTCTCTTAGTCTATCCTTTCTTTGTGATTTTGTTTGTAATTTGCTTCAAATGGACTTTACACTTAGACTTCTAAGATTACAAGATAAGGTTGAGCGGCTAACACACCAAAGAGTTCAAAATACCTCATTTAGAGACACCTATGAATTATATGAGCCTTCACCTAGGATAGATTCTTATGAACAACCTCCATGTTTAAGATCTAGTTTTAGTGAGGCCAATACGAAATGCGACCTAGTTTGCCAAGGAATTATGGAGAGAGCCATTGCAACAAATCATAAGTTGGATGAAGCACTAGGTTTGCTATTATCACTACCTAAGAAAACAATTGAGGAGGATTTAGCCGAGCATGATCACATTGATAAAAAAGACCTAGGTTTTATGATCAATGATGATGAATCTCAAGAAACAGATGTTGAATCTCTTGGGCAATTTGTATATAGCAGTCAGAGTATTGAGGATGATCCTTATGATTCGAACATAGAAGTTGAGATGCCTAGAGAAGAACGTGAGATACTTAGGAGAATGCTTAGGATAGATTCTACCAAAACACATGATGAGGATATAGGTGATCTTGACACATGGAATGATGAGGTCAATAACATAAGCCCACAAAATACTCAACCATCATTTGAGGCACACACACCGCCCGTGACTTACCCGGAAGAAGTAGAAGAAACTTTAGGAATTCCGATGGAGGTAGAACCCTTGGACCAGGCACCACTTGAGGATATAGGTTTGAATACTTGTAGTGATAACCTTACTCCTAGTTCTAGGGAATTTCCTATTGTTGATGAACCGAAACCTCAATCTTTACACACCTTTCCATCCTTAGATATATTTCTAGGAGACAAAAGAGGGACCGACCCACCCATCAACCAATATTATCCGGGTAGTTTTAGGATGAAGGAAGCCATTCACTCAACCCCTTCACCTCACGTGGCATATTTCCACCCTAAGGGTGTGTATCACTACTTCCACCCGCACTTAATCCTAAGTGTAGGGAAAATATCCCCTATTTTCGTTAAATAAGGGTAGAGTCAGGCTCGTGACTCGAACAAAAACAAGCGCTTATTGGGAGGCAACCCAAGCTTTATTTATTTAGTTGTTTGTTTGTTTATTTGATTTTATTTGTTTCCGTATGCATGTTTATTTTTGTTGTTTGTGGCTCATGTTTCAAAATAAATTGTGAAAATGCTTTATTTTATTTTTAACTTCGTCTTAATTGCATATAAAGGTATTTTGCAAAAGATAAGTGTAAGGGAGATCCAAATTTGTTTATAAGAACGGAATTGAGCATGAACCACAACAATATTAAATGAACATGTGTATTAGTAATTGTTTGAGTCAAATGCTTGTATCGAGTCATAATGATGTTTTGCAGGATTTTCCAGGAAGTAGGACATAAGTTTTTCCAGAAATTTTCCGGAAACTTAACGTAAAGATTTATGCAGGTCACTTCTGACGGCGTCAGGAGTTAACTCCTGACGGCGTCATGTGTAAAATTCTAGAAATTTTGCTAGTTTTGTTTATACCGGAGTCTTAAAGTTTTTGGTTGATTCTTTAGTTTTATAAACTCTAGGAAATCTGCAACCATTCATTCCACAAGCATTATATCTTTAATTGTTTTGTTTCTATTCCTAAGTCTAGAATTACATCTAGTTGTGAGTTTTCTTTGTTCGGATTGATGCTTTGGGTTTTTGTGTTTGTTTTCTCAGGTTTAACAGGTTATGTTTGACAAGAAGATGATTTATATTCTGGAAGGGAAGCTTTGATTGTTCATTTTCTTGGAGGAAGATCTAACCTGGCCAACTTACTATCCATACCGAGCGAATCAGGGGAGTATTTGATTTCATTCGTTTTACTCATTTCACTTTTACATTCTTTACTTGAACATTGGGGACAATGTTCATCCTAAGTGTAAGGGGAGGGTAAAATGATGATACCTTACAGATACACTTTCGCTTGAGTTTGTTTGTTTGATAATAGATGTGTAATAAAACTATGAGAAATACTTGTTAGTGTAATTTTAGCGCCAAATTTGAAATTTTTTACAACATTTAGGAGTGAAACTTTAGCCATAGCAAGCGTCTCATGGATAGGAGATTGTATGACTAGCACAAAACCGTACCACTTAAAAAAATTTCCACCCAAATATGTGAGGTTCGCCTTTAGATTTGATAGAAGAAGCACTCATTATTAGTGCTTATGTGTGTACCGGTAGCATTTTAGATTCTAGAACTTGCGTTAGTGATGCATCCCGAGACCACTAGTGAGACTACATTCGTGTAGTAGGATTTACTACATGATAAGAGGCATTAGGATCACCCTTGTGTTAAACCCGTGTCATAATTTCTTGACCATTTAAGTCATATTACTTGGCTAGTTAAGTCAATTAATTTTTCCCACACCTTAGCGTTGTACTCATTTTTAGTACACGAAACCCCTAGTACAGCCCTCCGAGCCTATCTTTTCATTTCTAACTTTAAGCATCTTACTTAAAGGAAGAATTTGTTACACCCCACTTAAATGTACACCCAAATCGCCTTAGCCTTCCGTGTATGCACTCATCTTTAGTGCATTATTGTTATATGTTTAAACCCTAAGTTAACTATCTAATTGATTACATGGTTGCTAAGTCGAGTCATATCCTTGTACATATTGTTTTGGGACGATTGGGACTCATGGGTAAAGTACTTATTTTATGGAGTAATGGGGGAGAACATCATATATTACCCCCATATGTACGTTAATCTTAAAAGTACTCCAAGTGTTTTGATTATCTTGATTCGAGTCATTAGATTAGTTTATTGTAAAGTATGTAAATATTCAAGTGTAAGGGGAATATTCATTCCCTATGATGTATTATTTTGGATGGTAGGGTAAGAGTGTATGCAAAAAAAAAAAAAAAAAAAAAAAAAAAAAAAAAAAAAAAAAAAAAATACGGACTACCATCCCTTTTCATTCTATGTTCATTTTATGTCTTTGTTATTTTTCATTTATTAGCTTAAGTCGAGTCTAGTCTTGGCTTAGCAACGCCATATTGTACATGTAATTAACCAAGATTGTTAACTCGCCACGAGTAAAGACTGCCTATATCCAACAAAACCGTGTATTCCATATCCCTACACCTAACGTTACAACCCTTTGAAAGACCTCTTTGATAGTTTATCCTAGGTGCTTACGCCATGTGGTGGAGGTTTGATCCTTTCCCAAGCCTATGGTAATCTATTTTGCTATGACAGGTAGTGAGAGATGTTTTCCATTTCCATATTGTGATATTACTTTATTACACCCGAGAGATGAGAGTATCTAAACACTATTTGTGAGGTGCTAGTGTATGACCTCTGTGCTTGTCTTTGGTCTTTAATGGAATGATTATTTGTTGTAATTACTTTTATATTAGTGTTAAATGACCCCTAACTTGTATTTTGACTAGAATAAAAGCGCATTTGCTTGAGGACAAGCAAATCTCAAGTGTAAGGGTATATGATGAGGCGAAAAATGAACCACTTTTAGGGGGTCATTTAAGCCCGGAATTGAATTTATTTGATCAAATATTGCCCTAAATTGTTCCTTTTGTGATTTTAGGTACTTTGGGAGTGAATTCTGGAAAAGGAAGCAATTCGGACGTTTTTGGAGCATAAAAGTGAAGAAAACGCCAAAGACTTAATTTTTCATGCTGAGAACAGTACCTGACGGCGTCATGAGGCAACGAATATGGTTAGACTTATTAAAAGACTATGATTGTGAAATTCGCTACCACCCCGGTAAAGCGAATGTTGAGGCAGATGCTTTGAGTCGCAAGAATCAAAAAGAAGTTACTAGGATTCACTCGTTACGGAAGATTGTTACATCCGATCGTTTTGAAAAAATCAAGTTAGCTCAAGAGGAAGCATTGAAGGAAGAAAATCGAGAAAAAGAACGTATCACCTCTCACATTCCTCATCTTGAGGAAGATAGCCGAGGGATTAAAACAAGGTATGGGAGAGTTTATATTCCATTTCGAAGCAACATCAAGAAATTACTCTTGGAATAAGCGCATAAATCGAAGTATTCTATTCATCCGGGAGCTACGAAAATGTACCTTGATTTGAAAAGAAACTATTGGTGGCCGGGTATGAAAAGAGATTGTGTGAAGTATGTGGAAAGATGCTTAACTTGCTTGAAGGTGAAAGCCGAACACTAAAAGCTGTACGGGAAAGTCCAACCTTTAGATATTCCAGTTTGGAAATGGGAGAAGATTACCGTGGACTTCATTATGAAATTGTCAAAGACGAAAAAGAAGAACGATGCAATTTGGGTCATTGTAGATCGCTTAACAAAAAGTGCACACTTCATCCCGTTCAAGGAAAATATGCCTGTTCATAAGTTAGCAAAAATCTATGTCAACGAGATAGTCGCACGTCATGGAGTACCCATTTCTATAGTCTCCGATAGAGACGGGCGCTTCACTTCAAATTTTTGGCAAGGCTTTCAAGAAGAACTTGGTACGAAACTACACATGAGCACAACCTTTCATCCTCAAACCGATGGGCAAAGTGAAAGGACAATTCAAACTTTAGAAGACATGTTACGAGCTTGTATGGTTGACTTTGGAGGTAATTGGGATGAACATCTACCTCTAGTTGAATTTGCCTACAACAATAGTTATCATGCTAGTATAGAAATGCCACCCTATGAGATGCTTTATGGTAGAAGATGTAGAACACCCGTATGTTGGGAGGAAGTTGGAAGGAGAGAATTGGCGAGTACGAATGTCGTATTAGCAACAACCGAAAAGATCGAGATGATTCAGGAAAGGCTTAAAGCAGCACAAGATAGATGGAAGAGTTATGCCGATAACCGAAGAAGACCGATTGAGTTTGAAGTGGGGGATTTTGTTATGTTGAAGATCTCCCCGTGGAAAGGTGTATTTGATAACATCAAATCGTACCCGTGTTTTAAGTGTTAATTTCCCCCTAAATTGTCATCATTTATGTTAATATGATACTCAATTCGTTCCTATTCTGTCATATTTGGATTTCAGGCACTAAAACAAAAAAGATACGAGAAACGGCCAAAAAATGGATAAATTCACAAGAGACAAAGATCTTCAAGGTACAAGACGAAATATTCTCTTTCAAGACAATTCCATGTTAAAGTCTAAATGTGCGCCGATCTTCCATTGAAGTACGCCAGTTACGGGGGCGTATGTAGAAATCAAGTCTACCCAATAAGCACGGAGATCTTTCTATCTATGTACGTCAGCCTTCAGCTCTATTAATGACCCTTTGGCGCCAAGTAATCTTTTGAAGCCCACCGTGGTTCTCATCAAAGATCGTTGGCATTCTACACAAAGTCCGTCGTCCTTTGCAATAAGAGTGTCGTACTTCAGTGTCTGACCTCTTGCCCGTGCCTATAAATAGAGCCCCAAGTTGTCTCATTTCAACACACCTCTCTTCCAAACAACTAAATAAGCTCTGGTATTCACACTCCTTCGAAGTCCAATCATTGGAGTGCTCAAGTGAATTCAAAGATCCTTAAAGTCGTTAAGATACATCTTAAACATTATTGTGGTGATCGCTAGTGATGGTAGCTTCTTCATTACATCATTTCAGAAGTATGATGATAATTCCAAACGTTATTACCACTGTAAGCTCTTTTGTTAAAGCCATGATAGGCTAAACTTTCTATGGTTGCTTGGATATGTTAATATAATAAAGTGATTGGTTGTGGTTATGATCTCTTGTTTGATTTCTTGTTTATGTTGAAACCTTGTCGTGTTCTAAACTTATCACCATTGTTTATCTTCTATGATTATAATTGCTAGTTGGAAAGGGTCAAAAGATTCGAATAGTATTTTATGGTTTTCAACATATGTCTATGTATGTTGATCAATTGAAGGAGAAATCGCTTTGATAAAACATAAAAAATATAGTTTGAACGTTGCAACTGGTTCTCTCACTTGTTAACCACTCGTTGAAGGACTAGTAGTCATAAATCAAGAATCATATTTGTTAATTGATGATGAGGCGAAAAATGAACCACTTTTAAGGGGTCGTTTAAGCCCAAATTCGAATTTATTTGATCAAATAATGCCCTAAATCATTCCTTTTGTCATTTTAGGTACTTTTGGAGTGAAATCTGGAAAAGGAAGCATTTTGGACGTTTTTGGAGCATAAAAGTGAAGAAAATGGCAAAGTCTTAATTTTCCTTGCTGGGAACAGTACCTGACGGCGTCACAAGATTCTTAATGACGGCGTCAAGAGTAATACAAGAGGTGGAAGTGGATGACGGTCCAGTGAAAACGTGACGGCGTCACCATAGGCCGTCATGGTCCAAATGTTAGTGACGGCCCTGAGCAACTTTACACATGACGGCGTCAAATGTGGATCTAGGCAATCCGATTTCATTATGGGCGGCGAGTTGACGGCGTTAGAATTTCCTTCTTGACGCCATCACCCTGTAAAATTTATATATAGTTTTCCAATTTTTATTTATTAGGGTGGAACTTTGAGGGTGTAACTTTGGAGAGAAACCCTAGTCCGATTTTCACAGCTTTTTCAAGGGTTTTTACCCTTTGAAACCTCTTATGTTCAATTGAGATAAGTACTCTTTCAATTCAATCAATATGTCTATGTGTTGCTTGAATATATCTTACACTTGTCTTCAATTTAACATGCTAGGCTAGATTTCTTTTGTGTTTGCTTAGATGTAGTGAAACCTAGATGATAATTATGGGTTGATTGTTTGTTTATAATTGTTACGGATGATTGTATTCGATGTTAGGCTTAAGAAAACTGGCAGACTTCCATTGGTAACTTGCTTGAACGTCTTAAGAAACATGATCGGAGGTGTACTACGATTTTTGGTTGTATTTAATGCATAGGAGAATTCTAGTGATCCCATGTTAGGAGCTTCTAACGGCTCGACATGGAGTGAAGGAGGATCTTATAGAGTTAGGGAATATTGTACACGGCCCTACGACTAGTATTAAGGAATATGACCCGTCATCCATGCAATTGTAACAAATGATTAACCTGTAAAAGATATCTAGGGAGTAATGAAATCTAAGTAAACACAACTTTACCTATCATTGTTCACACCACATTAGTATAATTAGTTTATTTTCATTTTTGTTATTTTATTTTGATTGCATCTTTAGATAAATTGGGTTAGTTGGCTAGCAACTAATTCCGCCCACTCTTCCAAAACCCGAGATTTTACTTGCTTTCATAAAAATATAAAAATACAAAAAGAATCATCCCTCACCTCTAGACCTAGTTTTTAGGCTTTCTAATCCTAGCGACACTATTCTTGAGTTGAACGATGAATCCCCCAGTACTTGTCACTATACTATACTACAACGATCAGGTACACTGCCTGGTGGGGGTTGTAAGCTTCTCGAGATCCCTCGAGAGGTAAAGCCTGGTGCGATTCCCACGTATCAAGTTTTTGGCGCCGCGGCCCGGGGAATAGTTATTGTCTAGGTTAGGATTTTTTTTTATTAGGTCTACTTGCTAGATTCCTTTCTAGTAAGATTTTATTTTTATTTTTTATAGGTTTTCTTTAGTCTATATTTTCTTTGTGTCTTTGTTCGTAAAAAAAAAAAAAAAAAAAAAAAAAAAAAAAAAAAAAAAAAAAAACACTTTCCATTCACTCTTCCTTTCACCATTATGGAGAACGCGAATCCACCCTACTACCAACCACGAAATCACCCACTCCAAATGACATCTTGATGTTCAAACAACATCAAGATGAACCTATCTATGATGCATGGACTCGTTTTAAATATTTACTCCGAAAAGTCCCTCATCATAGTTTCGATCTGTGGTCCAAAATTGAAATATTTTACCATCGTGTGACTATTATACCAAAATGGACATTGACCATGCCGCAGATGGGGACCTTTGGGGATTAAGTGCTAATGAAGCATGGGAAGCCATAGAGAATTGTGCCATACTCGCTAAGAAGATGGACAACCCAACAAAAGTTGTTACAGATCAATTGATAGCAAGTTTAAGGGAACAAGCAAGAAGTTTGTTTGGGGATAGAGTTGAGACACCTAGGTGGATAGGATCTACTATAGTGAATGATAACCACATAGGTGATCTTGATAAGATGGAGGATAGAGTAGAAAATCTAAGCCTACCAAGTACCCCACAAGTCCTACCATCATTTGAGGCATACACACCGCCCGTGACTTACTCGGAAGAAGTAGAAAAGACTTTAGGAAACCCAATTGAGGTAGAACCTTTGAACCAAACACAACTAGAGGACATAGGTTTTAATACTTATAATGATAACCTTACTCTTAGTTCTAGGGAAGTTCCTAGTTTTGATGAACCGGAGCCTCAACCAAAACCGTTACCTAATCTTCCACCCTTGGATGAAAATTTAGGAATTGAAATAGGTCCCGATCCACCCATCAAACCATATAGCCCGGGTAGTTTTACGTTGAAGGTAGTAGACTCTAAGCCTTGTAGAGAGGAAGCTGACATAAGAGTGAACCATGACCTTACATATCTACATCACCTATTCATGATTGATCGCAAGAAACATTATGGGTTTAAACCAGGTTTATCAGGTCAAGATGGATTCCCAACTAGGAGTCTCTCAAAGTTGATAGAAGATGATACCTTTTTAGGAGAACACTTTAACTCACCCATTGACCAAAGTGAACTAGGTAAGGTTATGATGATTGGAGCACACCCCTTTGAGCATATAATTCATCCACCACTCTTTCCTCACGAGGCATATTTCAACCCTAAGGGTGTGTATCGCTACTTCCACCAGCACTTAATCCTAAGTGTAGGGAAAACCTCTCTTATTTCTGTTAAATAAGGGTAGAGTCAGGCTCGTGACTCGAACAAAAACAAGCGCTTCTTGGGAGGCAACCCAAGCTTTTTATTTGTTTTAATTGTTAGTTTGATTTTTATTTGTTTCCGTATGCGTATTTATTTTTATTGTTGGTCAATCATGTTTCAAACTAAATTGTGAAAATGCTTTATTTTGTTGTTTAACTTCGTCTTAACTTCATATAAAGGTATTTTGCAAAAGCTAAGTGTAAGGGGAAACCCCAAATTTGTTTATAAGAACAAAATTGATCATGATTCGCCACAATATTAAATGGACATGTATATTAGTATTTGTTAGAGTCAAATGCTTGTATCGAGTCATAATGATGTTTTGCAGGATTTTCCAGGAAATATGACATAAGTTTTTCCAGAAATTTTCCGAAAACTTAACAAAAGATTTCTGCAGGTCACTTCTGACGGCGTTAGAATTAACTCCTGATGACGTCATGTGTAAAATTCTGAAAATTTTGTGAGTTTTGTTTTTCTAACGGAGTCTTGAAGTTTTTGTTAATTCTTTAGTTTTATAAACTCTAGGAAATCTGCAAACATTCATTCCACAAGCATTATATCTTACATTGCTTTCTAGGATTTGTTAGTATATATAGATTGCCGCCGATTTTATGCGAGGTTGCCTTGTTTGTTTTCTCAGGTTTAACAGGTTATATATGACAAGAAGATGATTTATTTTTCTAGAAGGGAAGCTTTGATTGTTCATTTTCTTGGAGGAAGATCTAACCTTGTTACCACACTATCCACACCGAACAAATCAGGGGAGTATTTGATTTCATTCTTTTACCTATTTCACTTTTACATTCTTTAATTGAACATTGGGGACAATATTCATCCTAAATGTAAGGGGAGGGTAAATGATGATACCTTATAGGATACAATTGCACTTAAGTTTGTTTGTTTGATGGTAGGTGTGTAACAAAACTAAGAGAAATACATGTTAGTGTAATTTTAGCGCCAAATTTAAAATTTTTTACAACATTTAGGAGTGAAACTTTAGCCTTAGCAAGCGTCTCATGGATAGGAGTTGTATGACTAGCACAAAACCGTACCACTTAAAAAAAATTTCACCCAAATATGTGAGGTTCGCCTTTAGATTTGATAGGAAAAGCATTCATTATTAGTGCTTATGAGTGTACCGGTAGCATTTAGATTTTAGAACTTGCGTTAGTGATGCATCCCGAGACCGCTAGTGAGACTACATTCGTGTAGTAGGATTTACTACATGATAAGAGGCATTAGGATCACCCTTGTGTTTAAACCCGTATCATAATTACTTGACCATTTAAGTCATATTACTTGGCTAGTAAAGTCAATTAATTTTCCCACACCTTAGCTTTGTACTCATTTTTAGTACACGAAACCCCTAGTACACCCCTCCGAGCCTATCTTTTCGTTTCTAACTTTAAGCATTTTACTTAAAGGAAGAATTTGTTACAACCCACTTAAATGTACACCCAAATCGCCTTAGCCTTCCGTGTATGCACTCATCTTTAGTGCATTATTGTTATTTGTTTAAACCCTTAGTTAATTATCTAATTGATTACATGGTTTCTAAGTCGAGTCATATCTTGTACATATTGTTTTGGGACGATTGGGACTCATGGGTAAAGTACTTGTTTTATGGAGTAATGCGGAGGAACATCTTATATTACCCCCATATGTGCGTTAATCTTAAAAGTACTCCAAGTGTTTTGATTATCTTAATTCGAGTCATTAGATTAGTTTATTGTAAAGTATGTAAAGATTCAAGTGTAAGGGGAATGTACATTCCCTATGATGTATTATTTTGGATGGTAGGGTAAGAGTGTATGAAAAAAAAAAAAGGAAAAAATAGAAAAACATACGGACTACCATCCCGTTTCATTCTATATTTGTTTTATGTTTTTGTTATTTTTGATTTATTAGCCTAAGTCGAGTCGGGTCTTGGCTTAGCAACGCCTTATTGTACATGTAATTAACCAAGATGATTAACTCGCCACCAGTAAATATTGCCTTTATCCAACAAAACCGTGTATTTCATATCCCTACACCTAACATTATAACCCTTTGAAAGACCTCTTTGATAGTTTATCCTAGGTGCTTACGCCAAGTGGTGTAGGTTTGATCCTTTTCCAATCCTATGGTAATCTATTTGCTATGACAGGTAGTGAGAGATGTTTTCCATTTCCTTATTGTGATATATACTTTATTACACCCGAGAGATGTGAGTATCTAAACACTATTTGTGAGGTGCTAGTGTATGACCTCCGTGCTTGTCTTTGGTCTTTAGTGGAACGATTATTTGTTGTAATTACTTTTATATTAGTGTTAAATGACCCCTAACTTGTATTTTGATTAGAATAAAAGCGCATTTGCTTGAGGACAAGCAAATCTCAAGTGTAAGGGTATTTGATGAGGCGAAAAATGAACAACTTTTAAGGGGTCGTTTAAGCCCAAATTCGAATTTATTTGATCAAATAATGCCCTAAATCGTTCCTTTTGTCATTTTAGGTACTTTTGGAGTGAAATCTGGAAAAGGAAGCATTTTGGACGTTTTTGGAGCATAAAAGTGAAGAAAACGGCAAAGTCTTAATTTTCCTTGCTGGGAACAGTACCTAACGGCGTCACAAGATTCTTAATGACGGCGTCAAGAGTAATACAAGAGGTGGAAGTGGATGACGGTCCAGTGAAAACGTGACGGCGTCACCATAGGTCGTCATGGTCCAAATGTTAGTGACGACCCTGAGCAACTTTACATGACGGCGTCAAATGTGGATCTAGGCAATCCGATTTCATTATGGGCGGCGAGTTGACGGCGTCAGAATTTCCTTCTTGACGACGTCACCCTGTAAAATCTATATATAGTTTTCCAATTTTTATTCATTAGGGTGGAACTTTGAGGGTGTAACTTTGGAGAGAAACCCTAGTCCGATTTTCACAGCTTTTTCAAGGGTTTTTACCCTTTGAATCCTCTTATGTTCAATTGAGATAAGTACTCTTTCAATTTAATCAATATGTCTATGTGTTGCTTGAATATATCTTACACTTGTCTTCAATTTAACATGCTAGGCTAGATTTCTTTTGTGTTTGCTTAGATGTAGTGAAACCTAGATGTTAATTATGGGTTGATTGTTTGTTTATAATTGTTACGGATGATTGTATTCGATGTTAGGCTTAAGAAAAATGGCAGACTTCCATTGGTAACTTGCTTGAACGTCTTAAGAAACATGATCGGAGGTGTACTACGATTTTTGGTTGTATTTAATGCGTAGGAGAATTCTTGTGATCCCATGTTAGGGGCTTCTAACGGCTCGACATGGAGTGAAGGAGGATCTTATAGAGTTAGGGAATATTGTACACGGCCCTACGACTAGTATTAAGGAATATGACCCGTCATCCATGCAATTGTAACAAATGATTAACCTGTAAAAGATATCTAGGGAGTAATGAAATCTAAGTAAACACAACTTTACCTATCATTGTTCACACCACGTTAGTATAATTAGTTTATTTTCATTTTTGTTATTTTATTTTGATTGCATCTTTAGATAAATTGGGTTAGTTGGCTAGCAACTAATTCCGCCCACTCTTCCAAAACCCGAGATTTTACTTGCTTTCATAAAAATATAAAAATACAAAAAGAATCATCCCTCACCTCTAGACCTAGTTTTTAGGCTTTCTAATCCTAGCGACACTATTCCTGAGTTGAACGATCAATCCCCCGGTACTTGTCACTATACTATACTACGACGATCAGGTACACTGCCTGGTGGAGGTTGTAAGCTTCTCGAGAGGTAAAGCCTGGTGCGATTCCCACGTATCAATTGATGAAACGTTATTTTAACGAAATTAACTACTCATTTGTTGAACTTGCTACACTACAGAGATCACTGTCATAAACCATCACTAAGTTATAGAAGCTATCCAAGTAAACCATACTTGTCTCATCCTTGAATTCCATATTACCATTTGCATAAGTTTTCTAAAATCCTTTTGATTAAGTTAATTGATATATAAGAGTAATCTCAGTCCCTGTGGAACGACCTGGTCTTACCAAAACTCTTTACTATAAACGAGGGTTATAGTTTTACCCGTGTGTTTTGATTTAAGAGAATCGGTGAAACTAGTTATTATAAATTTAAAGCTTTTGAAACACATCAAAGTTTTTGGCGCCGCTGGCAGGGACTAGCATTTACTCTTTTTATTGATTGTTTGATCATTCTAGTATCTTTAGAATTGCATTTCTGTGTTTACAATTTCGAATATCATCTGTCTGTCCAAAATAACCGCCGGTTTTTGCTTAAAATCGCCGCTTTTGCACCACGATCACGGCGACCTTTTTCCAAAAAAACGCCGCTTTTCTGGGTAACGAAATATTTTCCCAGAAAAATTTAAATATTCAAAAATTCAAAAAATTTCCAGAAAACCGCCGTACTTACAATTAAGTACGCCGAACTTATTCCTTCAGAAAACTAATTCATCCGAATTAACTTTTATCACTACCATTTGCAATCTTGTTTTGGATGATCATACGATCTTCCAACAAAGAACTTGCAAGTCCTATATCTGAACCTGAACGAACCATTAACCGATGACGTAAGCGTAACAAATGTGTTCCATTTTCACAAAAAGACATAAGACCCGAAACACCTAAGGAGATCATTCCATCTGTTGACGATCTTTCCCTTTATAGATTATTCATAAACTTCATCAAGCTTCACGATCTAATGGACCAAACCGACAATGAACCTATGGGCCAATGAGCGAAACGTTGCTTCTACTCCTGGTCCTGCAATAACTTTACCCGAAACAGCCAATGAATTTTCCATGAAAGGAAATCACCTAACCCTTATCAAAGGAAACCAATTCGATGGTAGAACCAAAACCGACCCTTATAAACACATTCATGAGTTTCTTGGAATTTGTGAAATGTTTAGATACCGAGATACTGGACATGAAGCCGTCCGGCTCATGATGTTTCCCTTATCCCTAATCGGAGAAGCTAAAACCTGGTTAGACGAACTTGGCGAAGGAACCATAGCCACATGGGATAAACTTCGTACTGCTTTCATCAGTTGATTCTTTCCACCTGCCTTATTTGACCGACTCCTCAGAGAAATTCGCGCCTTTTCCCAACAAGATCGAGAAACACTAACCGAAGCCTAGCTACGAATGAAAGAAATGCTCATGAATTGTCATGGACATGGTTTAAGCAAAGGAAATATAATCAAAATCTTTTACCATGGACTTGACAAGAGTACTCAAGAAGCCTTAAATGCTGCTGCAGGAGGAATTTTCATGTACAGAACCCCAAATCAAGCCTACCAATTACTCGAAGACAAAGTCTTACTTAAACCTGATTGGGCAAAAAACCAAAAATCAAAATCCGCTCTTCGCAAAACTGTTGCTTTCGCCGATGAAGGTAGCAGTATTTCTGATACTGACAAAATTATGGCTAGAATGGACGTCATGTCTATAAAAATAGATACAAGGAAATGAAAGAGAAACGTGAATCTTGCAACTATTGTGGTGGAAATTATTCAACCGCAAACTGCAATGATGATGACACACCTATGACTCGAGAATAAGAAGCGAAATTCATGCAAACATTTAGACGATCTCGTTTCTATGATGATTATCATAATCAAGACCGTGATAAATGGCGTACTGATGATCCCAGTTGAGCAGTTGATCGTGTTAGTTAACTTAGAATAAATTCTAAGCTAGCAAGTATAGAAGCTTGAACACAATTATTCAATATGCGGAATATACTGAAAAACAAGAAGAATTATAATGAACACAGTAATTCTCTCTAAACACTTCAATATTATTAATACGAGCACTCTGAGTAAATGTTAGGGTTTTACAAACTTGAAGTGAATTTTCTCTCTAACAATACGTACCTATCTCTAACCCTAGGACCTTCTTTTATACACTAAGGAGTCCTGTACAAGATAACTATCTTCTATTCGTATAGGATATACACAAAATATATTCCATAATTATCTAAACACGTATACAATCTTATCACATAAACAATAGAATATGACTGACAGCAATAGGATAACTTTGTAGATCAACAGTGGTATTCCAGCAGTACCATTCCATCAGTACCTTTCCAGCAGTAGGATGACTAGCAGCACCTCAAAACCCAACAATCCTCCCCTAAACTTGATATTTACCTCTAAATCATCAAGTTTCTTTAAAAACACAAACAAACACTAGGAGGATGCTTTCAAACATATATACCTTTCTTCTTCAGACATCTCCTTCTCTTGTTTGGATCTAAGATCTTGTCATACTTCTGTACTAACTTATAGGCTTGATGATCTGACATATAATGTCTTTGAAGCTTTAGAAATCCATCTTGTACCATTTGAGTGAGTATTTCTGTATTTGCATTCAAACCAGGATAATCTTTCTCCACAAGTAGAAACAAAGTAACTTCCCCAACTGATAATTCATGTATACCACTAGATTGATATAAGAACCATCTGTGTACCTTTTTGGATCTCATTTCCACCCACTCTTTATCAGTAATTTGAGGTTCAAACATGATTCTCAAATAATGATAAAAGAACTTTTCATGATCACATTCTGGTGGTGTAGCTCCAAACTTTTCTTTATATAATCTCCAAACATCAACTATATCATCCCTATCCATGTAAAATACCATCTGATTGAATCTTTTAAGCCCATATTTTCTACCATCTGATCTCTCAAATATCCAATAACCTTGACTTCCATCTTTTACCATATACTCATAAGAAACAATAGAATGCTTCATAGATAAAGGAGTTACAGTAATACCTTCTAGTTCATCCATCTTTGGTACTTCAAGGTTTGAAAATGTTGTGAGAGCCATCATCCTTCCCTTATCTTCATCAGTATCCATATCATCTTCCTCTGAAGTCTGTTCTTCTTCTTGTTCTTTATTAGACTCAGAACTGCTTGAAACTGCCTCAATCTTCTTCTTCTTCCTAGCAAAAGTCTTTTTACTTAAACTCTTTCTTTTTGTACCTCTGTTAGAAGAAGTATTCTCAGCCTTTTCCACCTTAGACTCTTCAACCTTCTCTTCTTTCTCTTTCTCTACCATTTTCTCAACTTTATGTGGTAATTCTGGCAAAGTAGCTTTCTTAGGTCCACGTTTCCTTTTCATCTCTTCAATAGCTTCATCATCTTCTTTAGTCCCAATAGCAATAAAATTTTCAGTTGCTTTCTTTGTGCTTTGGTACATATTGAAGATCTCCTCATAGGACTTTTTCTTAAGTTGTGCAAGAGTACATCCTCTTATGTTTTTGATGTACCTCTCATACTCTCTTCTTTTCCGCAATGGAGTAGGACCTTTGAGAACCTTTCTCTTCTTTCTTTCAGCCATTACCTGTTTCTTTCTTTTAGCTCTAAACTCTTTCAACCAAGCTTCATAATTAAATTTAAATACTTCTTGGTCTTCTTTCTTTATTAATTTGTCAAGTTCAATCTCAGCATCTATACCTACTATTTCATCCTCCCACTCCTCATACTCCCTTCTATTAGCAGCTTCTTATTCATCTTGTAATTGTTGTTGCCTAAGAAACTCTTTTTCATCATCCTCCTGTGCAATTTGTCTTGACTTAGGCCAGTATTCAAAAGGAATCTTACTCCAGTCTTGTCCTTCATCATCTGAATCAGACTCAGGTTCTTCAACAAGTATTCCCTTTCCTTTGTTAGTGCTTGAAGAAACTTGAGTAGCCTTTTTCTGTTGAAGTGAGGGTTCTTTGATAACAACACCTTTAACAGGTGGTTTAGGTACAGATGGTGTTGGTAGTGCAATAGGTTGTGGTTGTTCTGGTTGTGATTGTGTTGTTGGTTGAGTTGGTTGTGATGGTGTTGTTGTCTTCTTACTCAGCAACATCATGGCTTTAGCAGCAGAATCAACTTTGGTGCTATCAGCAGAATCCACTCTTGTACTAGCAGTAGGACTATGTGCAACAGCTTCATCTCTTCTAATAGCAGTGGCATCCATTCCAGCAGTAGAATCCACTTCAGAAGTGTAATCCACTCCAGCAGTGGAATCCTTCACCACTTCTCCTAATGTTCTAAGAGCATCACTCATTACTCCAACAACATTCACCAGGCTGCAGAGTTTTGATTTTATCCACCACATTCTCCTGAGTCTTAACCACTTCTTCCAAAACCACTTCATGACCCTCTTTATCAGCAACCACAAATTCTTGAGCATTTTCACCACTATCAACTTCCATATTAGTTCCCATGGCCTCCCCTGAAACCATACCTATATCCAACCCAACATTATCATTATTATTAGCCTCCCCTGAACCCACTGTTTCAATCCTCCCCTGTTTGGAAGCATCCTCTCCCAAACCATCAGCAGTATCTTCAGAAGGACTAATCACTTGTGATGTGCCCACCTTCTTAAGTCTTTTGGATTTGTAGATTCTTGATCTTTTCCCGTCGTGGAATTTCTTAAATGCCAGCTTCAAAGTCTTTATATCCTCTGTCTGAGAAGCTGAGAGTGCCTCAAGATCAAGAACCTTGGACTCAAGAGAGGTGCACTTGATCTCCAAGTTGGTACATCTTTCCGTCAATTCATAAATTTTCTTTGCACTAACCTCATCACTTCAGGATGTATTACCTTCCCTGAGAGGTGAATCACTGGTATTGACATTTTGTACATCAGGATTAGCCATCAGTTCATGTGTTTGTTCCATTGTAGCCTCATCACTTCGACCTGTATTACCTGGTCCGATAGGTGAATCCTTGGCAATGTCATGTTGTACATTGTCATTTTCCATCAATTCATGAATTTCTTCTCTGTCCTCATCACTTCGACCTGTGTTACCTGGTCTGAGAGGTGAATCATGGGACACGAACTCAATATTCAACCTAGTTGAATCAGCTGAGCCCCCTGTTTTTGCCATGGGGCTAAGGTTACCTTCACTTGCATCAGATTCATTTGAACCTTCAACATTAGAAGTTTCCTTGGTTGGGGTCTTAGTTATGTTACCACTGTCCTGCTCTGCTTCTAAGCTAGTAACAATAGTGGCAGCCCCTTCCAAATTGCCACCGACATTACCTGTGACACCCCCATCTGCAAATCCCATACTAGTACTAGCCTGGGGTAGCTGAGTACCCTGTTTGTGAATCCTACGGGTATAGGTATGAGTGAGTTGAGATGAGGTAGCCTGAACTGTGGGTGTGTGATTGTTAGGAATTATTGAAGTCAGAAGATAGTTTCTGCTAACGGATATTGCTGACAGGATACTGCTGAAGTGATAATAGTTTCTGATGATGATCTGGATCCTACTGATGAAGTCATTCTACTGATATAGTTAATCCGTAAGATATATGTTTAGTTTATTTTAGGTAGAGATGTGTAATATATTTTATATTCTTGGATTACATGTTTTCTTGTAAGAGAGGTTAGGGTTCCTTGTAGTATAAAAGGAACACCCAGATGAATGTTTTGTATACGATTAGTTTTCAATCTTTAGTGATTAAATAAAAGATCCATAGAGGATCAGAGTTATTAGTATATTGTGTTTATAATACTTGTGTTTAAATTCCGCATATATACAAGTATACAGAGATTTTCCATATAGTCTTGCTTTTGATTACATTGGCAAGTTATCGATCCATTGGCTCAAAGATCTATCAAGGAGTAGATCCTACAGAGGTCGAGTAAGCAAGCCTACTAGCTGTGTTGGAAGACCTAAGGGATGACTAAGAGGAGCTATGGTGTAGCTAGGGGGCGCCATAAGCTGGTTGTGGTGGTGGTGAGCCGAGAGGAAGAAGGAGGTGACAAGGAGGTGATGCACCTCCTTGCTAGGGTGTGTGCTAGGTCTAGGGGAGGTACTAGGGTGCTTGCTTGGTATTTTACAAGTAGTATAGTAGCTTAGTTTAAGGTTTAGGTTTAGTTTGGTCCTAGTTTTGTATAGTTTAGGATTTGGGTTTAGCCTAGGGTTTAGTGCCTAAACCAGTGTCCTATGGGTGTCTAGTGACTAAGGTTAGGTCCTAAGAGGCTTATACTAAGTGGTGGTAACTTATGGTGAAGATTTGGGAAAGTTTAGACCTAGTTTCGGGAAGTTATGACCTAGTTATGGTTCTAAGCTTAAGGGAGTTGTACCTAAGTTCTAGGGAGTTGTACTATGATCTAGGGGGTCTAATATGTCCTAAGGTTGCTAATGTAACTTATACCTAAGCCTTGAACACTTTCATACTAATTCAGATAAGCAATTAGAGTTTTAAAGTTAACTGTAAACACATAGGTGCAATTAGGGTTTTCAGATAAGCATGGTGTATAAGAGTGATAGTTTTCTTAGTGAAAATGTGCTTATAACCTTGACTTGACATACCGGGATGTTTACATCAAGTAAACATAGTGGTGGTTGGCATAGGTAGATACGTGAGCTTGTCCAGGGTTAGTTAGGGCATAAAGATATAGTAAAGCCAAAATTTAGCTCGGGAAATTCCTAAAGGCATTTCTAATCCTAGATAGTGCTTAGTGAGGGCCTAAGTTAAGTTAGTAAGGATTTGCTAACCTATAGGGAAGTTAGTGGGTTACTACACCAACACTTTATATCTTTGTGATACTAAGTGTTCTTCTCTTGCACTAGTAGAAGAATGAAGATGATCACTTGAATGGATGATTGGATCACTTTAAAATAAACTAAAACTCTCTAAATGATCAAAGAAAGTGATCTAAATAAGAAGGGATTAGACCAGAGAAAAGTGACTGAAAAAATCAAGTTGGAAGTGTAAAATGATCCACTATTTACAGGTAAAAAAAAAATCTAGCCGTTACAGTGGGACGACACCACTAAATACCCGGCGGTACCACTAAATTTAGTGGTACCGTGGCACCGTCCCAGACAGGGATGCTCCAAATTTTGTTTTTAGTGGTGAATGTTTATTTGGGGAAGTTTGGAGCTTATTTGAGGGGAAAAATAGCTGTTGGTGATTTTTAAACTTATTTTTCAAATTAAAACATTCTTTTTACTTCAAAAAAATAATTTGTGAAATGTATTTTTGAAAAAATGTTTTGTCACATTAAAAATGTGAAGTTTAGAGAAAAATATAATCATTTGATCATTAGTCAAGTTGTAGATTTGTTTGTTCATACCTTGAGTGATTTACGTCGGGATGAAAATCTACGACTTTGTTGAAGCATACTTGAGACGTCGAGAGATGTTAATGTAAAGTATGCATTGATGATTTGTGTATATAAGTAATTGCGCATTTTACGTTATGCATTACAAGTTACATGTTTGTCATAATTAAAACCGAAGAAACCGTTTAGTTTAAATATTGTAATATTTGCACTGACACAACGAATTTTGAGTATTTCTAGCAAGATTTGCAGGTTTTTGATAAGTTTGACAATCATTGATCGTCGTTGATCACAATTGACTTATTTAGTTGACCGATTTACATAAATCGAAAAAGTCGGTAAACGATTAGATTCTAAGGTGACGATTAATCGGCCATTGAAGGCCGCTTATAATTTGAGATCGAAAAAAAAAAAAAAAAGTAATAAAATAAATAGTTTTAAAATAGTCTAAAATGTCACATTATCTTTTATCCCAAAAAAATAAATAAATAAATAAATAAAAATCACATTATCTTACCACCTTGAAGCCCAATTTTCAAGTTTTTTTTGAACGAAAATTTCAAGTTAACCATTTCACTGTTTCAGGATTTTCAAAGAAGAACAAAACCCACACCCTCTCTTCTTGGCGCCAATTTCCACCGCCGTAACACCACCGCCAAACACACCGGAAAATGTCACATCGCAACAACCAAATCCCAATCCGCACATCCAAACGCCCCTCAAAACCCTTCATTCCACCAATCTCAAACCCCCCTTCCAAAATCCCCAAAACCACACACCCACAAAACGACGTCGTAACACCACCTCCACTACAACCCCAATCTCAAACCCTAACTTCAACTGATCATTTAACTTCCATCCTCGCTGACGCTGGAATCACTTTAATCAACTCCTCTGGCCCCCCTTGCCTCCCTGCCGACTTGCTTAAACTCCGCAACCATCTCCAGACGCGTTTCGCTTCTGATTCCGCTCTTCGCTCTCGATTTTTAACCGGTTTCGCTTCGTATATCAACGATAAAAATGATCTACGCAGGTTTAATTTAAATTCACATTCATTTCGTTTCATTTCATTTATAGCAACAGCCTACAATTAAGTATTATTCGCGTTAATTGATTGAAAATGTATCTGGCTTTACCTCTTTTATTTTGTCGCGCGTCAATCTAATTGTTTCGTATTAAATACATATAACTTGCTAATTGTACTATTTTGTGTAGGATTAACTGATAATGCTGACGTGGCACCCTGCCACGTCAGCTATATAAGGTGCGGCGTCTCAAAATAGTATTTTGTGTAGGATTAACAAGTTATATGTATTTAATATGAAAGGAAAATAGATTAATGCGCGACAAAAGTAAAGAGATAAAAGTTTGATACATTTCCAGTCAATTAACGTGAATACTTAATTGTAGGTTGTTGCTATATGATATGTAGTAGTTGTTTTAACCTACTATTATTAAGTATCGTGTTAATTGATCGAAAATGTATTTAACTTTACCTCTTCCATTTTGTCGCGCATCAATCTTTTTTTTCCTACTAAATATATATAACTTGCTAATCTTACTATTTTGTGTAGGATCAACTGTTGATGCTGACGTGGCATGCCACGTCAGCTACCACATAGGCTACTACGTCACGTAATAGTATGATTAACAAGTTATCTGTATTTAATACGAAAAAGGTAGATTAATACGTGAAAAAATAAAAAGAGGTAAAGTTAGACACATTTTTAATCAATTAGCGCGATGCTTAGTTGTAGGTTGTTGCTAATAGAGTAACATACAGTTGTTTAATTGAGAGTTTATACTTGTAGGGTGTTATTACCGTCATTTCGTGATAATGTGAATAACGGAAGGAGTGATAGTTTAGTTAGAGTGTTGTTACTAGTGCCTTCGATACAATTAGATCTTCAGAACATGTTGCTAGAGAAGCTACCTGAGTATTTTGATCGTGATACACTGCGTTTGGATGAGGATATAGCTAGGTTGATTGTGAATCAGTTTAGGTGGCTTGATTTTTTGGTGGATTGCGAGAAGTTTACGGATAGTTTGTTTAAAGTGTTGTCGATTTGCCCGTGTGATTTGAAGAGAGAGATTATTGGTTCGTTGCCGGAAGTTATGGGAGATGGTAGTAATGAGATTGTGGTTGAGGCGCTTGAGCAAGTGTTGCAGGATGATTCGAGTGCTAATGTTGCTGTTATTGATTGTTTCTCGAGTTTGAATTTGGACGAGTATTTGCAAGATAAGGTTGTTTATACGTGCATATTATTATCGTTAAGTATACATATTGGTGTGTTTTGTAGCCTGATTGCTGATAAATGGTGTATTTGATTGTTTTGAAGGTTATAACGATAGCTTTATCGTGTATTCGAACGATTGAAGCTGAGAAGTTGCCATATCTGCTCCGGTTTTTACTTCTTTCTGCAACACAAACAAATGCCCGAAGAATAATCTCGGAATTCAGAGAACAGTACAAGCTTGTTGGCGTGTTTGATACTCGTTTAACCCAAAACAATAAGCTTAAGGGGAAATCAGTTATAAACAACGTGGAGGCTTCTGTTCTTGATGCTTTGGGGTCTAGTCTTCGTTTTAAAAATGTACTTGAAACTCTTACATTACTTTAAGTTACTTTGATCTGTTAACTTTTTCTTTAGTGACGTTTTTGGGTTATATTGCGAATGGTTGCAGATACTATGCCAGGAAATACTGAAAGAACTTCAACACATTGATAAGCCTCAGGATCATAAGGTGGTCGATATTTGGTTGCTGATGCTTATTTATAAAAACTGTGAATCTATGCAAAAGAGTGTCGAAAAGCTACTAAAGAAGAAAATCATTGAAGGCTCTATCCAGGATGGTTTGTTTGAGCAATGCATTTTTGGTAACAAGGATTTGGTAAAGGTATGCTGTCATCACTTTCATCTGCATAGAAAGCGGGCTTTTGTTACTTGAAACTTTTTTGTACAAACACATATGAGCTCATTTTGTGTCTTCTTCTTTAAACTCAGGATCACTTTTGCTCGTTTTTGCTATTGTCGGAATATTTGCTGGCTTGCAAAGAACAGCAGGCGAGCAAATTTGGCATTCAGATATACAAGTACCTATTTGAGGGGTTTCCTGATACTTACTCAAGACAAGAAGTAAGCTGTTATAACTGTTTTTATTTTTCTTTCGGATATATGTTCTTGCGAATAGAAGAAAAGAACGTGAACGTGCAATTTATGAGAGAAGTTTCATTTGTGGGCATTCAGGTCTTAGGGTCGTTGGTCACGCATGTGGGGTCTGGCATTACGTATGAAGTTAGTTCAGCTTTAGAGGCTATGGTCTTGCTAGCCTCTAGGTACTCTCAAGAGTTGATTCCAGTTTGTTCTTACATAACTGGTATACTCTCACTTTCCTATTGTGTATAAGTTGATTTTCCGTTTTTGCTCCAATGTTGAAGTTTAGCTGACAAATACTTCTACATTTTTTGTAGGCATATTAGATTATATGGAAGGATTCAACACTGAAAACCTGCATAAGGTTACAAAATATGTTTTTCAACAGCATAATTTCTTGCATATTGCTTGCTTTTTAAACGTGGATCCTTGCATTATAGGTATATGACGTTTTCTGCTATTTATCACGGTCAGCGCGGTCTAATACTGAATCGTTTGGTTCATCTATCGCAAATGAACTTTTCATGATAGTAAGGAAGCAGGTAAAAATAATTATTTCTTTTAATCCCGCTTCCTAACTTTTGTTTTTATTTACATTATTACACAATATCTGGCAGAGGTTTAAAATAACTGTTTGGACTGGCAGGTCAGCAATCCTGACTTCAAGTACAAGAAAATGGGTCTAATTGGAACTTTAAAAATATTGTCCCATCTTGGAAACACTGATACAGATGATACATCCCACTCCTCATCATCGCAGGTAATATTAAGAGAAACAAGTAGACTGTTTGCTTATTCTCATCTCCAAAGCTAGAACTTCCGAGAACATACTTATCACTTATTTGTCATTATTTGTTGTGAAATCCATGTATAGAAGTTGAATTATGCGGAGGCTCTCGAACTTCTGAGAACATCCCTAGACTCATGCCAACAGTTGCCAATATCATTAATCCTCTTTTACGATGAACTATCTTCCATTCTTGATTCAAGAACGCTTCACCCAGCAATCATGGAAAGGTGAGTACATGCGATAGTTTTTTTCTTTTCGAAAAGCTATATGCTGATAACCTAATATTACATGTATACCTTTTTGGTATAAACCTTAATTTGTTAAAAAGCAAAAGTAGGAGACATAAAAATATACTGTATTAATTACGGAGTATCTACTATTCTTCTGTGCAGGGTTGGTCAACTTGTCGGAGAGTTTGAATCTATGTATTTAACTGATTTAGAAAGTGGAAAATTGCCTGGTTCTGACTTGTACTGTGATCTTGAAGGTGAGTCACATGGATGTGGCTTTATCGGCTCCAAATGAATGGGTTACAGTAAACAGCTTTAATATGTATTGTATTTTCTGTTATGCGGGGGAGCCATGGATGAACTTGGATGGAGATATATCTCCAATTTGCGTGAACATATTATCAATGGCTTCTTCATCATCAATGTAATATTATAATTGCTTCTTTTAAGTCTTGATCAACTTCTCACTATAGGTATTTGCAAAACTAATATTTCTAGCTAAACTTGTAAAGACGGATCACAAAATTTGAACTGTGCAGGTTGACATCATTACAAACTCTTCCTGCTAACTTCCGTTTACTTTCTGTGGTAGGTGCCTTAAAAATACATAAGTCTTGGTTAACCTTATTTCTGTATGATGATCTCAGTTTTGTGTTTGATGTTTATCTATATATATACAGATGGAGAGGCTGGGAAATCAGGGATCTCTCGGAGGAATTGATGCACTTTTGGGCTGTCCTATACATCTTCCTTCTTCTAAGGTTAACTTTTAGGATCTTTCTCTTTTACTTTATTTATTGTTGTAGTTCCTTCAGATATGTGGAATTTCAATTTTATCTGTTCATTTAAGCACTTCCATTAGTTCACATCATTTTGCTGATATGAGTCAATACTTGAAGGGGGTATGGGTAAAGCTTGTTTATGGTGCTTAACTCAATAAGCTCATGGTGCTTATTAGGTTACTGGAGAAAGTCTATTACAATGTGAGGAAAAAAGAATTATGTGCTTAATGCACTGTTTTAAGATTTATTTATTTTTGGAATGGCTTGGATGAATATTTAGATTGAAGTCAGATTGGGAATATACATGCTTAAATATAATATGATAGTCAAGTCGGAAACCCAGGTAACCCAAAAAGAAATATATATATAAAAATATAATATGATAGATAACATCTCAATGTAAAGTATTATGGGGATATAAATGCTTTATATAAGATTAGTGAAACCTGTTATTACTGGAAATGCATGCTTCAGTTTCATTTTCTCCATATTTGAGCCCTGTATATGTTGTTCATGATGTACTTGCACAGACTGGGGTGGTGGGCACCCTGACGGGGTTTGTTTCTCTTTTAAAATATTCCAAAGTATGTTTTCACTTCTCTTTTTGTGCCCCACTTGGTTATCTAGTCAGACAGTTCCAAAAAGCTGTATCTATTTTTCCTTGATGCATCTTCTAGAAGAAAGGTGATATGGCAAGAGGGGAATCTTTCTTGAAAGGAAAAGCTGCATCTTAAAACCAAAGAGACAACAAACATACCAGAACCATGTTGATATTTCATACCCATGCTCACTAATGGATAAGCTAGCAAGCTTACTGCTTTATTATATAATATAGCAAGCTTATAAATTTGTCCTTTGCTCTTATTTGATTAGATATGCAACATGGTTTACTAATCTCTTCTTGCCATTGGTTTTGCAGCTTATCTTGGAGTCTTGGCAGTCATTAAATAAAAAGCAGAAAGATGTTGTCTGCCTCTCTCTTTACTATGCAATTAACTGGATCAGAGAGCTAGTAAGTTTTGACGTTTGATGTAACTGACCGAGAGATTTATATGAAATTTGATCTTTCATACTTTGCTATTAGTTCTTAAAATGATGGCAACCTTAGCTGGGTTTTTTTTTTTTTTTTTTTTTTTTTTTTTTTTTTTTTTTTTTTTTTTTTTTAAATGATTATTAAGCCTGCAAAAACCAACACATTACAGAAAGTTGGAAGTCATTAAAGCCATAAGACTTCACGAGTTTTGGAATATTTTATAAGGTTAAGGGGTGTAATGCACACACAAAAATAGAACAAGAACATTTTTGGCCGCATGACTAACCACCTTGGTGGTCACTTTGACAACATAAAATTATCAAAACACGACAATGGTTTATATTGTATTTACTTGAATGGTTTTACTTTTTCATCCCATATAGCTTAATGCCTTTGGTACACAAGTTGCTGGAAGATCTGACTGCATAAGCCAAGCTACAAAGGAGGATACGGTCATCAAGATCTCAAAACGTTTGAGAAACCTTGTGTAAGTCGAAACGAGATCTAACATGTAACGTGAAGTGTATAACGATTATGGAAAATATAGTCTTCTGTATCATTGATATTACACCTTATTACTTTCACTCCTGCAGCCCAATAGTAAATGAAGTGTTTGGCTTAACACATTGTTTCATAAGAGGTTTCTTTCTTTTTTTTTTTTTTTTTTTTTTTTTTTTTACTAACATTTGGGTATTTCAAAATCATTCTAATAATGACCAAAAGTGTTCAATCATATACGTCATTAAGCATCATAAATGGAATCTGGATATTTGGTTGATGATGCTGCCATGTAATTTATCTCTTTGGTTTGTGCTGTAGAGATTATTTTGCATGTGGTTTACACTTTTCTTCATCCTGCACTTTAAAGCATGTTTAGCAGTGATCTTCCTTTAAAAGTTGATTAAATTCTATGATGCAGATTTCTTGAGAGCTTGTTAAATCATTTTCTCAAAGAGTGTCCTATATCCTTTCCTGAGCTATCCTCAGCTTCCTCTCCAGGCCAGCCTACTCGCATTGAAAAGAATACAGAGCAAATGAGAATGAATCGAGATTCTTTCCATGGCAGCAAGAGAAAGGATAAAAAGTCCTCAAAGACATTGAAAAATTCTGGCACCCAAGGAAACAACACTACTCAGCTTACACTTATTGAAACGTGGAAGAAAGCAGGAGCAATAAGTACTGATGCTTCAAATGAAAATTCTACAGGCATGCCTTCTAAAAGCAGTCCATCTCAGACAGCAGCATGTTCTACCAGCAACTCCAGTGAATCAGTAGATACTGATATTATAATTTCTGAAGCTGTTAAGCTTCTAGAAGCTCAAAGATACAAATTTAGACCTCTTTTGGTTGATTGTTTCTCCATCTTGTCATATTCAAAGGTCAATCATCTATTCCCATTCAGTGATCTTAGTATATGTTCTGTTTATTTTGATTATTATATGTTAGGTATGTGATTTTGTGAAGGTATTATATATCTGGTGCCCGCTGTTAGTCAATTCCATTACATCACATGTTTCTTGATTGCAGGATATTGATTCTTGTTGTGCAGATCCTAAATGTGAGGTATGCCATTATCTACTGCATCAGTGCATGTTATGACCTCACTCGTCTAGCATTAAATGTATTGTGGCTTAAATAACCTTTTTTACATGTGGATTTCATATTCTAGTTACCTGTGTATCTTTACCTCCTGCGCGATCTTCATAGCAAAATAAAATATTTTACTCCGAAGCCGACATTACCCAAATCCGCAAGCACTCCTCCTGGTTTAAGTGGAATAACAACAGTTGCATTTGTAAGCAAGATTCAAACATTGTTTCCGACTCTCAGGACACACCTTGATTCTGCTACTTCTTTACTTGAGCATTGTAAGATTCTGGCATCAAATGATTGAATATTGGTCACTTGGGCTTTAAAGTATATATTATCTTACACATAAGTACTTTTAGGTTCTGAAACATGTCAGCAACACTGGAGGGATCAATCTTCTATGGCTGGTAATCCAGAAACAAGTAATATGGTGGTTTCAGTACCATCTGTTTCGAGTTTTGTTATCAAAGAGACCCTCTCTTGCTTCAGCAAGGTATCTACTGCCCTCCTTTCTTATTATTGTATCAGGTTTTGAAGGTTTACTGTACTATGATTTTATCCCTCTTTTCATATTATCTTCTTTTTTGGTTCTTTCACTTTTGGATCCAATACAGATGCTGACCTGTTCAGATCTTATACTCTCAAAACAATCAGTTCTCTTGGATCTGCTTAGGTCTTTCCAGCCGAAAAAAGTCTCTGATATTGCAGGCATGCAATCTTTATCATCAACAAGAGAGATAGATTGTTTATATGAAGGAGTGTATACTTTTCTAGAAGGGGTCCTGGATGTAGGTATGGTTTCCATTTATCTGTGAATGGGTTATTTTTGGTCATGTTTAATACTTTAATCTAACAAAGAGATCAGAGATGGGTCAAATGGGTCTAAATTCGCCCAACTTGTCCCTTCTAATGCATAAAACCTCTTTTATTCATTAAGTTTATACTTATGTAATGTTTGTAATCCATAGATAGAAATTTAACAGTTTTAGCAAACGTATTTTGGGTCGTCTCTACTCGACACACACAAAACTGACCAGTTTTTAAACGAATTTGTTTCGGCATGTTCCGCGACCTGCTGACTACCCATTTTGCCACCTCTAGCTTCTTGTCATTTCATCTACTGTTGATAGATAGTAGGATTCTTATGGCCTGTCGATCTCTTCTGCAGCACTCTGTTTCTCATTTATACTTGCTTCTGAAGTGGTACTGACATTGGAGTCGGTTATTGTCTCTCTTCAAAAAATCCTTGACAAGCCTCTGGAGGGAATTGATAAACATAAACTGGCTGTCATTCCGGAACTACTTGTCACTTTGCGGAACAAACTCTGCTTGTCTGCTCACAAATTATTGAGTCATAACTGGCATAATGAGATTCAAAATGGTTGGAAGGGAAAAGTAAATCATTATCTTCTGCCTGTATCTTATAAAGTTGTTTAACATATATATTTTATTCATTATTTTTCCTTTTTCCCGGTCTCCTGTATCTTGCAGGGGGAAATGGTGCAGAAGATCATTCACATTTACTTGGAAAACAGTGAGTCCACGTCTGAATCACTGGACGAAATTGCATGCTCTATTTTGCCAACGGTGAGTATAATTTAAGCTTTGCAATAGCTGGCCTCTCCATTTAGTAAAATATGAAAGTCTGTCCTTTGCCAATAACTGAATCATACACCCCCATGAATCATCATATACGATCTTACTATATTTATTTCTTTTTCTCTCATCGGTTTTTTCTTACTTGCATAAAATTTTTACTGAATCATCTGTATCACTGTATGAATCATCTGTATCACTGTATGATGTCCAACTAGATATTACTTTTTGCAGACAGCAATGTGGCCTTTTCATAAATTGGTTAATCCCGGTTATGTTTCTTATGAAAAATAAGCTATCGTGTATTTATAATGCCAAAACCCTCCTGAACTATTTTTTATTAAATTTTGATTGAAATAATATAATATTTGTAATCGTATTTGACACACTAATTATTTCCAGATATTTAAAATAATTTGGACAGGATGTTAGATCAATCCAACCCAAAGTGCGCCAAAAACTTACCTGTTTTCCCCCGAATCTGTTTTGATCTGCTACCCGCCCCACCTATCACCCGTTTTGCTACCTCTTATTGTGAGAGTTATAATATTTTTCCAACTTTATATCAACTTGGTTAATATAATTTTCACTATGAGCAAAACTGCATATTTGCTTAAACACTGGCTCTTGAAAGTTGAAGCAGCTCTTAACTAATTAGCAAGGTTTGAATTTAGAGAATCAGTTAATTACCAAATTAAGCTTGATTTTGACGTTTCCTGAGCATAATTGTTTGTGGTTTCTCTTGGGTGTCAGGTACCCTCTTCCAGCAGAACAACAGCGGAAGATTCCCATGGTTTTACAACTCTTTGTTCCTCAACTTTTGCTGTGTGGTATAGAGAGTTGGTAGACATCATCTCTTGTCAAAAATTGTTTATGTTTTAAATGCTTCTCACAGCGATTGCTAACATAACATTATTTGATTTGCAGCATGAGCAGAATCTCATTATACTTGGCAAGCTGGTAACATTCTCTTTTTTTCTTTTTTTTTAATTAATTCAAATGTCACATGTAAGAGGTATCAACAATTAACTCTGTAAGATCTTACACTAGGTTAAAGAAGCTATTATAATACAGAAATCAAGGGCTACTCCTAATCCAAGCGTGGTGCAAATACTCATGGAGAAGCTTCACCGATCTGTAAATGTAGTTGTATCCTTGATAAATGTTTGCAGGAATCATGCCAAGGTATATACTAAGTAGGACTCGTATCATTCCATTATTCCATTGCTTCAGGTTATTTTGCAACTTTGATGTGCAAATTTGTTGTAGGTTACCATTCACACAATGGCCGTCAAGTATGGTGGAAAGTTTGTTGATTCCTTTTTAAAAGGTATGTAGTTGACATGTTATGTTTGGTAACTTATGTCTTATGTGATACTAATACTGAATCTTTTGCAGTTTTTGAATTCCTAGAAACCCACTTTCAGGGCCACAGTCAACTTATCATCCAACTGGTAAGGCAGTCATCATTCTTATACACTATGCTAGTCGTTGGGGAGTGGTGGAAAATTTGACCTATTTACTTATGAATGAGTCATTTGGATTATGTTCTATCTCTAATGGGTGAACAGGTAAAGCAAAAATATAGGTCTGAAAAAAAAAACTTGTCAAACAGGCAAGAAGTCCCCCAGAGAGTTAATTAATGCATAAAAACTCCTATTTTGCCACAAGTCATCGACGTCGACCCACCCATTTTGCAAGCTTTATTTTGGAACTTTGAGTGGTTTAGAAACTTTGATGCAGCCTTCATTGTTGTAAAATCTACAAAGTAATTCAGATTAAACTAGAGGTTTTAGTTACTTTTTTGTGCATTTCAGTTTAAAGACTTCCAAAGGGGAACACGAACAATACAAACACTATGTTCGCAAGCAAAGGTATATTATTTGCAGTTTCTTATCGTTATCATTAATTTGTTCACTCCATTCATGGGGTCTAACGAATCTCTCATTCTCTCTTAACTTTTTCTTGTATTGGAAGGGCTTGAAACAAACTGGTATTACTTGTAAAATTCCTGCTACCAAAAGATCTTTGGAACGCCTTTTATTTCGTGTGAAGGCTCTTCTTCACTCTTCATCAAGTGGATTGACCTTCGAAGTCGGTATGTAATACAGTTCCTGCTTTTCTTAAAGCATGCCTTGACCACACATTGAACTGTTCCTGTAATTTTAACGTACTCAATTAATATTTTCTAGCTAAAGGTAAATGGGTCAAATGAGCAGAAGTTTTCCATAATCTATTCTAAGTACATAAAACCTCCTAAATTGATTTCTTTAAAGATTTAGATTATTATTTTGATAACAAAATTGTTTCTGTGTTAATAATTTACTCCGTATAATATTAAAAACGGACAATAAAGTGTTGGCGGGTAAATTTGATTTAACTAAGCTTGCCTTGACCAGCTCCAGTGAGACTCGTTTTGACTTGATAAGTGTACTCCAAACTTAATCAGTAGCACAGTGGTCGGTTTGCATCATGTTTGATCATAAATCTCATATGGCATCCAGTTTTTCAACTTGAATGCATTTGTTTGCACTTATGCCCTTTACATGTCATAAATCTCATTCAATATTCATTTTTTTAATTGCTATTGTTGACAGGCAACTTGAAACACAAGAACTTGATAGGACAGGAAGTAAGCTCTCAAGCATACGTAGATGATGAAAATGAAATTAACACTGATGACTTTGTTGGCACTGTCGAGGATGAAAGAGTAAGAGATTCAGAGGATGAAACAGTACGAAATGCAGAGGATGAAACAGTGATGAATTCAGAGGATGAAAGAGTAAGAAACTCAGACGATGGAGAAGCAGATTAAAGCAATAATCTATCATACTACAATAAAACTGACGGTTCTTGGATGCTACAACTTTTTTTAATACCGGGGGGCTTTGACTGTCTTTTTACACAAAATTATGGTTGACATTTCATCAAGCATTTTAAAAGCTCAAATGTATAGTTTCATAGAAAATATTAAATCTTTGATAATACATCATCTATATTTACTTCGAAGCTTTTAGTTTTTCTTTCTTGAATAACTATAATAGTGTTGCCCTATACCTTAACAAATGCATTGTTATGTTTGTTGTCTCAAGTGATTGTTGCTCATTTGCCCTTTATATCCAGTAGGTGCTGTGGTGAGTAGCAAGAATGAATAGGGTATCTAACACAGTTTATATCTTTACTTTTGTAGATACAAGTACTTTTTCGGTGCAGTTGATGCAACATTTCAAACATGATTGTTATTTCCAGTAGGTTCATTTTATGAAAGAAACTCACTGATGAGAATTTTGCCAGACTCATGCCCTTTGTGTGGCACGGTTGTTCAGTGTCACGCGACGTGACTACATGATTGCCAAACTACTTGGCAAGGCATGACTGCGATTTTGTGGATTAACAAGCTTCGTTTTAAGTAATCTCAAACCCAACACATCGTATAAATAGTAAGTGCCATTTTGATACAATACGCTTCCAGAACTCACTGAAGAGTTGTGTGGAAGGCAACAACTAACTTGGAATCTCAATAAAGAAGAAATGAGATTCGAAGAGAAATTGTTAATTTGGTGGGAAATATGGTTGTAGTTGAATGGCGGTTATGATGGAATGAAGTAATAACAGAATCTAGAGAAAAGAGAATTTTATTCATCAATAGCTAATTACAAATGAGATACAAGCAAAGTATTTAAAAGGAAGGTTTAGGCGGGAAATTCTGTTGGTGGAGTGAAAGGTAGTATGTGGAGAATGTCACGTGCACCTCACATGTCCAGTGTTAATGTGCATGTGTCCCTCACGTGCCAACTTACTATCCAAACACTCCTACTCGGGACAATCCTTCCCCCTTAAACTGTTCTTGTCCTCAAGAACTGACATCAAAGAGTGGAAAACGTTTGATTAGATCTTCCAATGGCTCCCATGTTGCATCATCTTCACTTCCATTAGCCCATTGAATAAGACCATAAACTGCTGCTGCATTGTTCTTCTTAACAATCTTTCTGTCCAAAATAGCCAGTGGTGGAATAACTAGTGTTCCAACCTCATCACAATGTGGTAATATAGCAGCTTGGTTGTCTGGCACTTCACCTCTACACTTCTTGAGCTGAGATACATGGAACACATCATGTATTTTGGACTGCTCAGGTAGTAATAATCTATAAGCCACATGTCCTACCTTTTCACACACCTTGAAAGGACTATAGTATTTTGGTGAGAACTTATTCTGTTTTCCTTGTCTAATGGTGACCTGTCTGTGTGGTTGTAGTTTTAACCAGACCCAATCATTAAGCTCAAAGGTTCTCTCACTTCTGTTCCTGTCTGCTTGTTGCTTCATTCTGTTTTGAGACCTCTTTAAATGGAACTTGAGTATGTTAATAGCCTCTTCTCTTGCTCTTAGAGACATGTCCACTGCCTCAACTCTGCTCTCACCTCCCAAGTATGGTACATGTATTGGTGGTGCTTGATCATATAGAACCTCAAAGGGAGTGGTATTAATAAAAGAGTGGTAATTGGAATTGTACCATAACTCTACCGTTGACAACCATTTAGACCACTCCTTAGGTTGCTCTCCAACCATACACCTCAAGTAGCCTTCAAGACATCTATTCACAACCTCAGATTGACCATCAGTTTGAGGATGGTATGAAGTGGACATTAAGAGCTTAACTTGTAACTTAAAGAGCTCCTTCCAAAATCTACTCATAAAAATCTTGTCTCTGTCAGATACTATGTTCTCAGGTAACCCATGTAGCCTATAAACTGAATCCAGAAATGTTTGAGCTACTTGTGCAGCAATGTAAGGATGAGATAGAGCAATAAAATGGGCATACTTGCTTAATCTATCCACAACAACCAGAATTGTGTCCTTGCCCTGAGATTTTGGTAGTGCTTCAATGAAATCCATTGAAATACTTTTCTATACTCCTTGTGGAATTGGTAATGGTTGCAACAGTCCAGGGTAAGATGCCAAATCAGGTTTGTTTCTTTGACAAGTCAAACACTACCATCTGTTTCACTTCTCTTCTCAAACCTTTCCAATAGAACAAAGACACCATCTTTTGAGTAGTTGGTTGTATGCATGAATGACCACCAATAACTCCCTCATGCATATGCTTGAGCAACTCAGTCCTCAGTTGTTTATCATTTCCCACCACCAATCTATTCTTCCTGAGCAATTGTCCATTAATCCAAACATAATGCTTCTTAGCAGTTTGACCATTCTGCAACTTATGCATAATATCTTGAACTTGATCATCATTATCCCAACTTTTAACAATCCTGTCATATAAGTCAGTAGTGATAGTAGAGACAGCAATAGCCAATAATTCACCATGACCTTCAAGCCTAGAAAGAGCATCAGCTGCAACATTGTCACTTCCTTTTTTATACACCACTTCATAGTCAAACCCCATTAGTTTTGGTAACCACTTCATCTGAGCTGGTGTAGTCATCCTTTGGTCTAACAAATATTTGAGGCTAAATTGGTCAGTTTTGATCACAAGATGTCTGTCCAATAGGTACCCCCCTCCATTTTTCTAAGGCCAATATCACTGCTAGAAATTCCTTCTCATAAGTAGAAAGTGCTTGATGTTTTTGTGAAAGTGCTTAGTGAGATAAGCAATTGGATGTCCTCCTTGCAATAGAACTGCTCCCAATCCCACACCAGATGCATCAGTCTCTATAACAAAAGGCTTTGTGAAATCAGGCAAACTCAAAACTGGAGCTTTGATCATGGCCTCTTTCAAAAGCAAGAAAGCTTTTTGTGCTTGTTCATTCCACTATGTTAGGAATACGTTTATTCCTATGAAAGACTCGGTCACCCCGAGTATAGTTTAGCATTATGTAGCTCGTAGTATTTATCGTATTAGTTAGTAATTAGTTTAGTTTAAGTAACACCGTGGAAGAAGGACGGGTCTTTACCCACTGTATGCCTGATTCACAGCCCGAGAGTGGGCGTTTTATTTGTAACTATAAATACCCCTCTCCTACCAAGGGAGAGGGTTGGACCTTTCACTTAATCTAATATTCATCTTGTTTCTCTCTCAAGAAAAGGCTCCCATTTCTCTATACTCTCTCTCTCTCTACATTTCTAGCTATTAGATCCATACAATTCACAAAGACCATACGAGTTTATGTTTATGAGTATCCTACAATTGGTATCAGAGCCAAGGTTTCATCTTAGGGCCTTGTAGAATCGGATTTGGTGTGGTTTTGTGTAATTTTTGTTAGTTAGAAGTGTTTCTCTTGAAAACATCTTGGTTTGATCTTTCTAGTGTTATTAGACATGTTAGAGATGTACTTTTATGATCCTTGGTGTTAGTATAACATTGTGTTTCAGTTGGTTATACTATTTCATACGTCTATTTGAAGTTTGGATTGGTTTTGAGTCGTTTTTCTTGTCTGCGGTTAGCTCCACTGTTTCATTTTCTTGGCTGCGGTTTGCTATTAGATCCTGCGGTTAGCTAGTTAGCGATTACTATTTTGGGTATAAGGACAAAATGCAAGGAAAGTGACTATTTTGGATTTTTGTGTATTGCGGTTTGGTGGTTAGCGGTTAAGTGATTGTGGTTTGCTCCTGCGGTTTGCATTTTCTGCGTTTACCTCACTTGCGTTTAACCCATCTTGCGGTTTACTCCTTATTGCGATTTGCTTCTGTTGCGGTTTGCTCCTCTTTGCGGTTACCTTGCCTGATCCTGCGGTTAACTCTGGTTTGCGTTTTTCTAAAGATTGCGATTACCTCCAACTAGCGTTTACCTCTTCTAGTGATTTGCTAAAGTTGCAGTTTGACCAAAGTTGACTTTTTACGTCAAAACTTCAAACGGTCATAACTTTTGAACCGTAACTCCGTTTTCAGCGAATTAGCTGTCAAAACGTCCGGAACAGGCTGAATATTGTGATGTTTCACCACAAAGTTGTGAAACGAATTTTTCGAGGCCCAAATCACCTCCGGAGTGAAGTTATTGAGGTTTTAAGTTTTTAGACCTAATTTTCACCAAATTTTTGAGGCCAAACTTGCATCAACCGAACCAAGATCACAACAAAACAACATCAACTGATCTTCAAGTCCATCAACTGATCATCAAGTTCATCTCCAGTCTTCGATATTTTACGGTTTCTTCTTGATTTTGTAAAATCCCGCGAAAAAATCTATTTCTCGGTTTAAATCATAGAAGTGTAAAATCCCGTGCACGTCCACATCATGTCAAATTCTTCAGATTCAGTCATACCTGAGATACTCAAATTGTACGACATGATCGATGTACATAAGACTTCCAACCCTTCACAACAAATTACCGTGTTTGAGTCTGATAATGCTGAAATGGAATCTCCGTGCTCGAAGTCTCAACAGAATGAACTTCATCAGCCAATTAAATTGCCCAGTAATGCAAAGGATAGTTGCATTGAATGTTTTTGATTACTTCACTCACATCTCAAGGTTCTCTTTGCACAACCTGGACACCTGGTAGGTTACAATCGTGCATTCGCAACACTTTTTGGTCAAAATGTTGAGACCTTCACAGTCCAAATGACTCTATTCTTAGATCAACTTCAACAACAACTTGAAAAGGGTGAATTCTCTGAAGGTAGATCTATGGTTGCATTCTGTGTGATCAACAACCAACTTCAAGGGTTTATTGATTCGCGATTCACTGAGGAGTATGGTCATGAGAGTCAAATGACGAAAAAGGGCTTTTCTACTCACACGGGAATCGAAGTTGATGTGTTCAGAGTTACACTACTCCAACTAATGGATAATGTGAAGGAGTACATCATGGAAAGGGCACAGCACAAACTCAAGTATAAAGACAAGGTGAAGGCATGTCGGGTGCAATCAAGTGATGTTATTGTGAATTCGGGTATAGCATCAGATGTTGGGATAATTGTCACCGATGACAGAGGAGCAGAAACTGATAAGCTTAACTCTACCAACAGTTCTATGACTCTTCTTGCCACACAGGATGTGGATGCATATATCAGACCGATGAAAGACCAGGTTTCATGTGCTAAGGTACTCAAACTGAATAACATGGTCGATAAACATGAGATTCCCAACAAAGTACAACTGACAAACGTTGTTGGCTCAAATACTGCTAATATGGGAAATAGCGATATTTTCCCATGTGAACAATATGTGAAACACAACGAAGAGTCAGTTGTACCAAGTAGTGCATCTTCTGTTGTCGATAATGATTGTGATTTGCATGAGCACACTGTTTATATCCCTGATGACACCCTAACCACTAGGATTAACATTCTTAAGGATCAAGTTAGGTATTATGAACAACGTGCAAAATTTGAGCTAACTGAACGTGAACAGAAAATGGATTGGCAAATGCATGCATATATAATTGAACGTAACTTAAAGGAATAAACATTGAAACAAGAGTTAAAATCTTTACAAAATCAACTTGATCAAACTGTCAAACGTGAACAGGAGATACAAAAGAGTATGATTACTCAAAAACTTGATTTTCATGATAAGGAAACAAAACTCTTAGATGATTTTTCCAGACTTAAGACGTTAAAGAACAAGCTTGAAAACAAGTTGTACACACAAGGCCAAACAGTTCAAACTGCTCAAATGATACAAAAGCATAGAAAGCTGTGTGATGAAAACAGTGAAAAGGATGTAGGTGAACCCAAATCTAATTGGCTTAGGAGCGTTAGAGAAGCCCAACCTGCATTATATGATGCAAATGTTATGCTTAAGCCTGGTCATGCCCCTCCTGATGTGCGATCCGATGATGAGACCAAAGAGATAGAAGATAGAACTAGAGAGAAATTGGCTGAAAAATTAAAGGATCCCTGGTGCATTGCAAACAAAATTCTGTACAAATATGATTACTTTGAAGATAATCGATTAGCTCTTTTTGTCCCTCAAAAAAGGTTTACCCCAGAGCAAATATCTTGGAGTTTTGACTTTGAAAGAATGAAAGCAGAAAGAATTGTGGGTGAAACTCGTACCATGTTTAAGATAGCTAATCCAACGTTATACCCACTGAATACACCCAGGCATCTTGTCCCTTTAACTATCCCCACGCAAAATAATGCTCTAATTGATCTATATGTTCTTGGTCAATTATTCACTGATTTTGATAAAACATGTAAAAAGAGAATTACGCCAACAGGTATTACTGAAGGGGAAAGGGGTTTTGAACAAACAAAAAGTTGTTATTTAACTGAGGTTATGCCATTCTTTAAACTTCTCAAGGAACATTTTGAGGGTCTTCAAAAAACCTTAAATAAAGATGTTGATAATATGAAAAAGGTGTTTAAAGAAGTGGAAAACGAGGGAAAACAAACTGCAATAGATCTTCAATATAGTGAAATTGCAAGGAAAAATGCTCTTATCATGAATGATACCTTGATTGCTAAATGTGTTGCTCAAGATGTATTCTATATTGCCACTGATTTTGCATTAACTGCTTGTCAATTTCATGAAATGTCTGTTGCTTTAAATGTTCTCCAGAATCGTGTTGTTGAGCTTGAGGGGGAGAATTTGAAATTGCGTGAGAAAATTCAAAACGATGACCATGATAGCATGGTAAGGCATTTGTCAAAACTAGAGGTTGATAATCTTAATTTGCAATTAAAGTGTCAACATTTAGAAGAAAGAATTAAAATCTCAAATGCCAAGACATCTTCGGATGCTCCTGAATTTGATGCATATTTTGAATTAGCCAAACGTGATGAAAAGATTCAAGCTCACACTAACACGATTCGGAAATTGAGGGTTCAAAATGCCCAATTGAAGTCTTACAATTGTGATGTGACTGACACCAATAACCTCAAGTCGATAGATTCTCAAAAAATTTCAAAATAAAGACACCATTAACAAATTACAACATGATAATGTGTGGCTTCATGCTGAAATGTCTAATGCTAAACAACGTTACAAAGAGTTATTTGATTCAATCAAAATCACACGTGAGAAAAACGATGAAAAGATAACTTCTTTTCTTAAAGAGATTGAGAATCTAAAGACTCGGGTGAAAGGGAAAATGCCAATCATCACCAGTGATTATGTTGTTCAAAAGGTTTCTGCTTGTAAAAAGTACGCAATTGATGCTGTGAATATTCCTCTTCCCCTTAGGAATAATAAGTTAGTTCATAGAGACTATCTTAAACATCTTAAGGAGTGCCTTGACTTGCTTCGTGGAACCATAGAAGAGGATAGGATAGCAAAACCACTTGATGATGCTATTGTAGGTGCCTACTTTCTCACTAATAGATCTCAGGAACTCTTAGAATATGCTATTGGTACATGTCCTAAGATTGATAGCAAGCAAGATAGGTTATCTGCTTCATCCTCTAAGTCAACAAACAAGCATGTTACCTTTTGTGAACCTTTGGAAAATTCAGATCCCAACACATCAAAACATGTTCAACAACTTGAAGTGAAAAAGACTAAGGTTCCAATCACTCCTTCTACAGGAGTTAATAGTGTCACTAATGCTAGTAAGTCAAAACCTAGGAGTAATATAAAGGATTATAGGACTTCTCTAGCTAAAAGTGTTCCTAAGACAAAAGTAGAAGACCACATGAGGAACTATAAGTCTGAGTTGAACAAAAGGAACCATAATTCAAATCCGAATTCACTTTGCAAAACATGTAATAAATGCTTAATCTCGAGTAATCATGATAAATGTGTTGAGAAATTTCTGAAGTCGTTTAACAAACCCCCAGTTAAGAAAGTTTGGAGAGCTAAACAAATTAAGCAAATTTGGAAAGCAACAGGAAAATTGTTTGCCAATGTTGGTTATCAATGGAAGCCCACTGGAAGGAAATTCACTTTAGGAGAACAGTGCCCTTTAACTAGGATATCTTACTCTAAAGTAGTGCCTATTAAGAAATGGAAGCCAACTGGTAGAACTTTCCCTTTGGAGACTCAATGTCCTTTAACTAGGCCCATTGCATCGACTAGTGAAACTTCCACCATTGAAACAAATGAACCTAAGGTCTCAGTTGCTCCAGAACTTGTTTGCACTAACTAACTGGAACCCAACTCAAATTGGGGATCCGACACTCCAAATCTTCTGCTCTCGTCTGTTTTCAAATGCAGGTCGTACATTTTGTCCTTTGGTATTTGGACTCAGGCTGCTCATAACATATGATTGGGGATCGCTCAAGGCTTGAGAACTTCGTGAATAAGGTTATCGGGACAGTTAGATTCGGGAACTACCATTTTGGGGTAATTATGGGTTATGGAGATTATGTTTCTAGTGACAGCTAATCTCCTGGGTATACTACGTGGAAGGACTTGGGCATAATGTTCTCTGTTGGTCAATATTTTGATTCCGATCTTGAAGTTGCCTTCAGATAATACACATGCTTCATCTAAGAATTGGATGGTATTGATCTTCTTAAAGACAGTCATGGCACAAATCTATACACCTTTTCTATCAAAGACATGATGCGGTCCTCTCCTATTTGCCTTTTCTCAAAGGCCTCAAAGAACAAATCGTGGCTATGGCAACAAAGTTTTAATCACTTGAACTTTGGTACCATCAATGATCTTGCTCGCAATGATCTTGTATGAGGTCTACCCAGATTAAAGTTTGAAAAAGAACATCTTCATTCGGCTTGTCAACTGGGTAAACGAAAGAAGCATACTCACAAACCTAAAATTGTCCACACCAACATGGAAGTTCTTTACACCCTTCACATGGACCTAGGCAGACCAATGAGTGTGAAGAGTATAAATGGGAAGTAATATGTACTCGTTGTTGTCGACGAATACTCTCGGTTTACATGGGTAAAGTTTTTGAGAACCAAGGACGAGACTCCAGAAGTTATCATAAAACTCATCAAACAACTGCTAGTAAGACTCAACAAAACCGTCAGAATCATCCAGACAAATAATGGAACGGAGTTTATCAACAAACAACTCGTTCAATTTTATGAATGTACTGGTTTCACCCATCAGAAAAGTGTTCCATGCACTCCTCAGTAGAATGGAGTTGTTGAAAGACGAAACTGTTCTTTTTGTAGAAGCTGCACGAACCATGCTAATATTCTCCAAGGCACCGATGTTCCTATGGGCGGAAGCAATTGCTACAGCTTGTTACACCCAAAACCGATACTTGATACATACTGTTGGCATGAATATTACGATATTTAATCTAAACATCCTCTTCATGTTTTGATGATGACAAAAATGTAAGTTACAACATATAACGTAAAGTGCTTAAGTTACTTGTGATCACAATTCATCTATGCATTCTTACGTCAACAAACCTCGACATCTCAACGTCTCAAGTATGCTTCAACAATCACTTAAGGTATGGATAAACAAGTGTTTAATACATTTCATGATCAAAGGGGTATTTAATTAACTAATACAAAGTTTATTTAATTATATAAACTTATTATATATTTTTGAAAAACACTTTTGGTAATAAAGAAAAATGTTTTAATCATACTAAATATATGATTTCAAACTTTTAACCAAAATTAGTTAGTTTTTCACCAAATAAACTTTCCCCACTAAAAGACAGAAAATCTGGCCGTTTCAGTAGGGCGGCCCCCTTAATTATAAGGGGCGGCCCCCTTAATTTTAAGGGGACCGGCACACAATTAAGGGGACCGGCCACGCTCCCCTGTCAGATTTTGTCAGAAATTTTTCCCTATAAATACCACCTCAAACCTGGAATTTTTCCAATCTTTTGCACAAATATTTTCAGATCCAATTCTCTCTAAACATCCTTCTAAAACCCTTTGATCATAAGATTATTAATCTTTGTTTCAAGTGATCCAATCTTTCATCACTTAAAGTGCAAGAGAAGTATCCTCCCTATCATAAACCCAAAGATGTATTAGGATCTAGTTAGTGCTTATGTGAAGTTGTAAAGACATTAGTGGCTTGAAGGTGTCAAGACATTAATGCATTGAAGTTGTGAAGACATTAGTGTCTTGAAGGTGTCAAGACATTAGTGCATTGAAGTTGTGAAGACATTAGTGGCTTGAAGGTGTCAAGACATTAATGCATTGAAGTTGTGAAGACATTAGTGCCTTGAAGGTGTCAAGACATTAGTGCATTGAAGTTGTGAAGACATTAGTGGCTTGAAGGTGTCAAGACATTAGTGCCTTGAAGGTGTGAATATACTTTTGGTGTGAAGAAGATAAGTTAGGAACTAGATTGGTGTGAAGAAGATAGGTGTGGAGTAGTTAGTTGTGAAGTAGATAGATTTGAAGAAGTTGATTGGTGTGTAGATTGGTGTGTAGATTGGTGTGTAGATTGGTGTGAAGATTGGTGTGTAAATTGGTGTGTATATTGGTGTGTACGGTTTTCTCCGCCATAAGGGAGCTTGTTGAGTAGTGAAGAAAACTCTCGAGTAGGTGACTCGGGGAGTGGAGTAGGAACAAGGAAGGTGTCCTTGTAGCCGAACCACTATAAATCATCGTGTTCGGTTTGCATGTTCTTTCTCTCATCTCTTTTCATTCATTCTTGCATTTATCGCTTTATATCTATGCTTGCCTATATGTCTTAATTGTTGCTTATATTGTTGTGATGATTGAATGTGTTTTACATAGAAGTTAATAGTGTGATAGGACATATAATTATATGTTATGGTCAAATGGACTAATATATATATATTTAACACTTCTCATGTTGAGCTTAACTTAATCGATAATTTGATACAAAACGTTTTAAGATTTTAAAAGGAAAACTTATACACATAAAGTTTGATCTATGCTTCATTCATAAAACTAAGTTTTGAAAACCAATCTAAAAGTTCACATATATAATTGATCATATTGATTATATGTTGCTTTTATACTAAAATCTAATTGAAGGTTTTTCAAACAAACAATTGAATAAATTTTAATCAACATTTTGAAACAAAGTTTTTATAAAACGAAAAAGAAGGGAAAACTATTCAACCCCCCCTTCTAGTTTTCCACACATACTCTTCACAACAAAACTCCATATGAGCTGATACATGGCAAGAAACCAGATCTCTCCTTTCTATTTGTGTTTGGTGCTTTATGCTACCCTACAAAATGACAGTCAAGATCTGGGAATGTTAAAAGCTAAAGTTGGTATTGGATTCTTCATTGGTTATGCTCCAGATAGTAAGGGATACCAAATCTACAACAAACGAACCCGATAAATCCTGGAAACCATTCACGTCACATTCGTTGAGCTGAATGAGCAAATGGCTCCTGTACACATCAGTGGAGGACCCGCGTCTAAACTTTTGTCCCCTGAACCAATTAGTTCAGGCCTTGTACAGTATTCCACGCGTGCAGTACTTTATGTACCTCCTAGAAGTGAGCATTTGAAGATCTTATTTGAAGCGATGTTTGATGAATAATTTGAGACACCTACTGATGATACACCGACACCACCATGTAACAATTCACATTTTCGGATTACTATTCACTTTTTACTATTCACTTTCACTATTCACTATTCATTTTCTGAAATTTTTATTTCATATTCTCGTGTGATAAATCATTTCCATGATAAAATAAAAGTTTGACACTTATCAGATCATTTTCGTGAAAGTTATTAAGAAACTACACGTTTGGTCTTAACGTCGTTTAAAAATTCTACGCACAACGAAAACCAACCGCGTCAATTTTCCCCGCATCAGATAAATGTTTAGTACATTCATGATTAATTAGAGAATTTTTGATGACTAAGAAAAATGTTACCAAATAGACCCTAGGCCGTGAGAAACAGGAATTTACGTTTTAAGCACTTTTACTTATCCGTAACCTTAGCCTATACTTGCACCGCATTTTCTGAGATGATTAGAAACTTTCATAATTTGGAAAAGTCAACATATTTTCCCTCCTCCTTTGACCAAAAATCATTATTTGATTTTGTAAATCATTCTTTGATTTTTAGGCTTTCGGTTTTATGTCTAAAAGACATTAAATACCAACCGACACTAGACTGAGCCCAGTCTAGACATTATAAGTCATTTTAATTCATTATTATCCTATTAGAAAAGTAACATTTTACTTTTCTCAATTTTACACAATATTCGTATGTTTTGCGTATTACGCGTTTTAGACCCGTGTTTCCAGTTTTAGTAGGGTTTGAGCAACCCAATGGAACTTGCCACTCATTTTATATTTTATTATGGAGTATATTGACAAGTTTAGTCATTCTACAAGTTTCATATTTTTACGATACCCGGTTTTACGTTTCGTGACTTAACGACTTACCGTTAGCGATTAACGGGACCAAAACTCACTCCGTAACTTATATAAGGCCAAGATTCATCCACCTAGCCCTCCCCCTTGTATATGAACGTGTATAGAGGGATTCACTGACATTAAAATCCACAGGAACACCAAACCCGCAATGGTCACTGTCTTCAGGGGGGCTGATAAAAGAGTCATTGACACTCATAACCCATTCAGATTTGCTGACTTTGGGATTACTGAACTTGATGAACTCCGTCCTATCATTGCCAAGAAAAACAATGCTGTTGTACACGACCTTCTCAAGTCACTGAAGGAAAGGTATGACAGACTGAGAGCAATGCCTGAAGCCCTCAATATTCCCTCCCTTCTTCCTGCTCCAACAACAGGAACTGCTTCATCAAAAACTTCCAAGAAGAAAAGGAAGCAAATTGAGATGGAGCCTGAGATCAAGGTACCAGGTTTAGAGTGTGACAAGTCGCTTCCTGAAGGGATCACGTTTGTGAACAATACGGTCCTTGAAGCTCCTGAAAGAGGCTTATGCTTCACTGATGAGTATGGAAGCCTGGGTTTCCAAAGGTGGTCTGACATGGACAAGGCAGGAATCAAAGCAATGCTTATATATCTCATGTTGGCGTCCCCCATCAAGAGTGATGAGAACAAAAGATTCTGCCAGGACTTGGAAGCAATGATCAACGAACATCCTGATAGACACCTACTCAGATCAAAGAAAGCAAAGATTGAAAAACTTGGTTTCCGCCTGAACATCTAATCTGCAACAACAACTATCTTTATTTTGTTTGTAATTTGTAGGAAAATGTAATAGCTATGAATAAACTGATGCTTTTGTTTAAAAGTTATGTCCTACTTACAATTACTACAAACCTTCAGCAAGAGAAGAAGTACCCTGACAACTCATGCTGAATCAAGAAACACTTAGGCTATTTGTATGTTCAAATAGGGGGAGACTGTTGGGTCACTGAATTCCCCAATCTTCCTCTTGCAAGGATTTGAACGTAAAATCACCTAAGTGTAAACAAGTCACTGAGTGAACAGTAACTCAGTGAGTCATCTTCAGGATGCTTAGACCGAGCCTAAGAAGAAAGGCTCTCCATTCAGTGAGGCGGAACTCAGTGAAGTGTGATCTAAGCCAAGAAGAAGGTGATGGGTTCAGTGAGGATGACAATAACTCACTGAACCCCAAGACTCCTCTACTACTACCAAGGTACTGAAGACTGATGACTTGAAGACTGAAGATTTGGCGGGACTGGGCGGGAAAGTTTGAACTGGTTCACAAAAGTGCTTTATCACTTTAAAGTCAAACTTTCCCCAAATGGTTAAATCCAGTCTGTCATCAGAAAGCACCTTTTGGACCTAACTCAAAGAAGTCTCTCTTGCCAGAGAATAAAATCTTATCAAGATTTTATTGAGGAAAGCTTAGGTCCATTGTATATTAGAAGTGTTCATATTTGTGTATAAATAGGGAACATAAGTGAGGAGTAAAAGTTGACAAGTTTGTGCAATTAATGCAAGCATTCACAAACCACTTTTACTCCTCCAAAGAACAACATAACCCCTGAGATAGCTCAGTGGGTACTCAGTTGTCACTCAACAGTTTGTTTTGAGTTTAGAGAGGAGTCAATACCACACTTGTCATTTCAACCCCAAGTGTTATTCCGAAAACACTTGGGTACGATTCTTTTTGATTAACTTCTAATAAAGAATTAAACGTTGAAAAATATTGTCTCTTATCTTTACGTTGCTTTATTGTTAATCTTATATACATCTAAGTTAAAAGTCATATATCTTGGTTACTTTAGCTACCTAGTTATTGTTAACCAAGTAAAAGGGACCAACAAGTGGTATCAGAGCCTCTGATTTGTAAAACTTTTTCTAAATCTGTTTTCAAAACTAAAAGAGTGCTCAGAAGTTTTTTAAAATCAAGATCCCACCATGGCTGACTCAGATGTTCCCCAACTTGTCGACAAAAAGGGTGGAAGTTATTCAGCAACTGCCCCTCGACTTGAAGTTGGTAAATTTAACAAGTGGAAAAAACGAATGCTTTGCTACTTAATTGGGATGGAACCATACTACATTAAGTTGATTAATGATGGTCCATTTGTCCCGGCAACTGCCCAAGGTTTAGCCAAACCTGAAGCCCAATGGACCCCAGATGAAAGGAGGGTGGTCAATCAGGACCAGCGCCTGAAAAGCATCATTATATCATGTCTTCCTGACGATATAATGGAATCAGTGATTAACTGTCCCACTGCCAAGCAGACCTAGACTGACCTGGTTCATAGCTATGAAGGGCCTTCTGATACCAAAGAAAATAGAATCATGGACCTGAAGCTTGAATTCAATACCTTCAGGGCTAAGGATTCTGAAAGTCTCTCTGAGACCTATACCCGGTATAAGACCCTCCTGAATGAGCTGACCAATGATGGTGTTATTTTGTCAAAGCATGAAATCAATGTTGGCTTTGTCAACAGTCTCCCTGAGAAGTGGTTAAACTTCTCTCAGGGTTTGAGAAATGCTAACCACATTCAGAACCTTGAGCTCCCTGCTATCTATGGGAAGTTTCTAGAAATGTCATTCAATAATGACACGGAATCATACATATGCTTGAGCAAGAGTTTTTCTTTTTCAAATAATGTTTATCTAAAACATGTCGTTTCTCAAAACATTCTTAAAAATATGGTTTGCTATTACTTCAGATAGCAACCCGGACTTATTATTGGGGAAAGTTCGTTGCCAAAAAGATGGCTGTTTCTAACAAAGGCATGAATTACTTCATATTCATGCCTTTCTGATCTGATGTACATTTTAGTGCATAATTTCTTGTAAAAGAAGAGAAATCTTCTTTACATCACGAATACTTTTCCTTCAATGATTCTTCGGGAAAGTATTTGTTCTAAACGTGGTGGTACCATGGATTTTGAAGATCAAACAAACTTGAAACTTTGTTTAAAATTTGCCACTCAATCGATGCTAAAGGATTAATCTTTTGTGTAAAATGATAAATTGAAAATGCGTCATCGATTGAGGGGGATAATGATTTCAAAAACTATATATCATCAAAACAAGATCTTTGTGCATATAAAAAGTGTTTTAAGTGAAATTGTTATGTGTTAGTATATGAATTTTTCATGAGTTTCTTGTTGAACTCTAAATCATTTATAAACTCATCTTTTCTAACACATAACATGCTCCCTCAAGTATTGAGGGGGAGAAAATGTAATGTCTCAAAATCAGTCATTCTTAAATCTGACACATTTTTCTCCCAAAAATCTTTGAACTTATTTAAATCACTTGGGATCACAAATCTCAAAGGGTTTGAAATTTTTGATCGGGGGAGAAAATGTGATTTAAATATGAAACCTGATTAAAATGTGATGTTTTGGACATAAATGTATGCTCTCCTATATGTGCTAAACTCTCTTGTATATCAATGCATATATTTAGGGGGAGCAAATGGTTTGTGGTGACAAAAAGATATGGCATCTCATATGAGTGAGACTCAGACTTGAACAATGAATTGACGAAACAAAAACTGTCTGTTAATCAAAAGGACTTGTCCTGGCCGGGTAATAATTTCAAGCTGGTCTAACCAGTGATGTAAACGTGTCTCGAAGAGGACTTGTCTGAGTAGAATGTACCGTTTTGAGAAACTCTCAGTGATCTTAACCAGGGCGGGTAATAATTTCAAGCTAGTCTAACTAGTGATGTAAACGTGTCTCGAATCGGTCATGGTCACTAAGAGTGGATCAATTTAAAAAGTGTGAACTATTCCCTACATGTGCAAATTTTCAAATCAATACATATGAGCACATGTTAAGGGGGAGCATTTGAAAATGATAAAACTCTCAACGTAAACAAAATGTGTTTTCTTTATCATAAACACATTAAGAGAATTTTCAATGATTTGGTGAAAGGCAACATAGGATAGTCATGAAGTTATAAGGTGGCTAAGGTTAGGAAAATCGTCCTATGATCGGCCAGAGCCGGAGGGATCTACCCAAGGACAATACCCTCTAGTTAGAGTAGAAGTCCTTAGGAATGATTTAAAAAAGGAGAAATGTGAGAATGGAGAAAGAAGGGGTTGAAGAATTAAAAAGAAATGAAATGAGAAAGGGTGAAAAGAAATAGCCCTCCAATTATTCAACCTTAGGGCAGAAACCGGGTTCAATTCATATGCTACTGGTGTTTACTAAGGTAACACCGGTATTGAAGACAAGACGTCATGGACCCAGTGACGCACTACACTAAACCTTCTAGCCACTCAAGTTCTCTTAAAAGAACTTGTTTCATTCTCACGGGGAACCGGTGTAATCTATCAACTTATCTCTTAGAGATGGTTGATATTGAAGCGGGAGACCTCTCCCTAGTCTCCGCATAGGAATACCAAATCTTGCACTTATCGAGTCTAGAGCCTCGAGATGCATCAAAAGATCTCAATAGGAACACTGGATACTTTTGCACTGGTGGTTCATTATCAAGGACACCAGTTGCACATTTGAGAGTCCTACGTAGATCTTAACAATCTACCAGAACATTCATGAGAAATTACTAATGTAATTGTTAGTGATTGAATGTAAATTCTTGCCAGGGTCAACATCAAACAGCCCTCAAAGTAGGTCACTTAGGTAATTCCTTGTGGATTACGCTTAGTGGTTGCAGTGGTTACTAATGGTCTACAGTCGTGGAGTGATCTCCAGCGACTCACCCAGTCGTTGATCTACTGAGGAAGATCGTGTGAATCCTCTCGGGGGTTGCCGATTGGGAACGGTCTTGGTAAGGGTTAGAAGGAGTCTTCACACTATGCCGTTGACGATCTCTAATTCCAAACCTATAAGTACCGGATGATTTGTTGCTAACTTTTTGCTTGCAGGAATTTCTGACGGTTGCAGTTGATTGCTGAAAAGATGCTGATCCATCACCACATGCTCACTCTTTGACATCACAATCTAAGAAATCATGATCATTGATTTAGGCCATATCTATGCTTCCACAACTCTGATGCAGAAGATCATGATCCTGAAAAGTGTGAGCATGCCAACACAAAGATGTTCAAATCACATGGAGACTTTACTACTCAAAGATGACTTGCAGATACTCATTTGGATAATGAACTCGACGTAATGCCAAAGATCATCCAACACATTGAACAAGTCATCTAGAGTCTGCTGCTGAAAGCACAAAGATCACGAGAATGAAGAATCAAATGGCTACTGGTGCGTGGGAATCGCAACAGGTTTTACCTCTCGAGGGATCTCAAGAAGCTTACAACCCCCACCAGGCAGTGTACCTGATCGTTGTAGTATAGTATAGTGACAAGTACCGGGGGATTGATCGTTCAACTCAGGAATAGTGTCGCTAGGATTAGAAAGCCTAAAAACTAGGTCTAGAGGTGAGGGATGATTCTTTTTGTATTTTTATATTTTTATGAAAGCAAGTAAAATCTCGGGTTTTGGAAGAGTGGGCGGAATTAGTAGCTAGCCAACTAACCCAATTAACTACAAATGCAATCAAAATAAAATAACAAGAATGAAAATAAACTAATTATACTAATTTGGTGTGAACAATGATAGGTAAAGTTGCGTTTACTTAGATTTCATTACTCCCTAGATATCTTTTATAGGTTAATCATTTGTTACAATTGCATGGATGACGGGTCATATTCCTTATTACTAGTCGTAGGGCTGTGTACAATATTCCCTAACTCTATAAGATCCTCCTTCACTCCATGTCGAGCCGTTAAAAACTCCTAACATGGGATCATTAGAATTCTCCTACGTATTAAATACAACCTAATATCATAGTACACCTCCAATCATGTTTCTTAAGACGTTCAAGCATGTTACTAATGGAAGTCTGCCAGTTTTCTTAAGCCTAACAATGAATATAATCATCCGTAACAACTATAAACAAACAATCAACCCATAATTAACATCTAGGTTTCACTACATCTAAGCAAACACAAAAGAAATCTAGCCTAGCATGTTAAATTGAAGACAAGCGTAAGATATATTCAAACAACACATAGACATATTGAATGAATTGAAAGAGTACTTATCTCAATTGAATATAAGAGGTTTCAAAGGGTAAAAACCCTTGAAAAGGCTGAGAAAATCGGACTAGGGTTTCTCTCCAAAGTTACACCCACAAAGTTACACACTAATGAATGAAAATTGCAAAACTATATATAGATTATACAAGGTAACTGCGTCAAGAAGGAAATTCTGACGCCGTCAACTCGCCGCCCATAATAAAACCGGATTGCCTAGATCCAGTTTTGACGCCGTCATGTGTATTTTGGGTTCTAGGCCGTCACCAACTCTTGAACCGTGACGGCCTATGGTGACGCCGTCACGTTTTCACTGGGCCGTCACCTCTTCCATCTCTTGTATTGCTCTTGACGCCGTCATGTAGAATCTTGTGACGCCGTCATGTATTGTTCCCAACAAGGAAAATTAAGACTTTGCCGTTTTCTTCACTTTTATGCTCCAAAAACGTCCAAAATGCTTCATTTTCTGAATTTCACTCCAAAAGTACCAAAAATGACAAAAGAAACGATTTAGGGCAATATTTGATCAAATAAATTCGAATTCGGGCTTAAATGACCCCTTAAAAACGGTTCATTTTTCGCCTCATCAAATACCCTTACACTTGAAATTTGCTTGTCCTCAAGCAAATGCACTTTTATTCTAATCAAAATACAAGTTAGGGGTCATTTAACACTAATATAAAACTAATTACAACAAATAATCGTTCCACTAAAGACCAAAGACAAGCACGGAGGTAATACATTAACACCGCACAAATTGTGTTTAGATACTCTTATCTCTCAGGTGTAATAAAGTATATATCACAATAAGGAAATGGAAAACATCTCTCACTACCTGTCATAGCAAATAGATTACCATAGGCTTGGGAAAGGATCAAACCTCCACCACTTGGCGTAAGCACCTAGGATAAACTATCAAAGAGGTCTTTTAAAGGGTTATAACGTTAGGTGTAGGGACATGGAATACACGGTTTTGTTGGATATAGGCAAGATTTACTGGTGGCGAGTTAATCATCTTGGTTAATTACATGTACAATTTGGTGTTGCTAAGCTGATGCGTGGGAATTGCACCAGGTTTTACCTCTCAAGGGATCTCGAGAAGCTTACAACCCCCACCAGGCAGTGTACCTGATCGATGTAGTATAGTATAATGACAAGTACCGGGGGATTGATCGTTCAGCTAGGAATAGTGTCGCTAGGATTAGAAAACCTAAATACTAGTTCTAAAGATGAGAGATGATTCTTTTAGTATTTTTTATATTTTTTAGAAAGCAAGTAAAAATCTCGGGGTTGAAGGATTTGGGCGGAATTAGTTGCTAGTCAACTAACCTAATACTAAAGATGCAATCAAAATAAAATACTAGAAATGAAAATAAAACTAAATTGAACTAAGGTTGTGAGCAATAAGTGGAGAAATTGTGTTTACTTAGATTTCACTACTCCCTAGATATCTTTTACACGTTAATTACTTGTTATAGTTGCGTGGATGACGGATTGTATTCCTTAATACCATTCATGGGGTGGCGTACTTAACTCCCCAATCCTATGAGTGCCTACTTCACTCCTATGTCGAGCCGGCTAAGAAGCTCCTAACATGGGATCATTAGAATTTACTCATGCATTAAATACAACCAATAAAACCTAGTACACATCGGTTCATGTTTCCTAAGACGTTCAAGCATGTTACCATTTGGAGATCTGCCAGTTTTCTTAAGCCTAACATTGAAATCATTCATCCAATACAACCATAAACAAGTAATCAACACATAATCAACATCTAGGTTTCATTAGATCTAAGCAAACACAAGAGAAATCTAGCCTAGCATGGTGGAATTAAGATAAGCACAAGATATAGACAACCAACACATAGACATATTGATTGAATTAGAAGAACACTTATCTCAATAGCACATGTAAGGTTTCAAGGGCTGAAAACCCTTGAAAAACCTGTAAAATTCGTATATGGTTCGGCCTTAGGGTTTCTCCAAACTTATTCCTCTTTAATGAATAAAAATTAGAAAACTATATATAGAAAATAGAGTCTGACGGCGTCAAGAACAACCTTGTGACGCCGTCATCTCGCCGCCAAAAGAATCCTCGGACTGCCTTGATCTACATCTGACGCCGTCATGTGTTACACTTTTCCAGGCCGTCACGTATTTAACTCTTGACGCTCTTCCTTGTGACGCCTTCATTTCTGTACTGGACCGTCATGATATTTACTCTTGACGCCGTCAACTTGTTACTCTTGACGCCGTCAAGCACTGTTCCCAGCATGGAAAATTAAGTCTTTGGCGTTTTCTTCACTTTTGTGCTCCAAAAACGTCCGAATTGCTTCCTTTTCCAGATTTCACTCCCAAAGTACCTAAAATCACAAAAGGAACGATTTAGGGCAATATTTGATCAAATAAATTCAATTCCGGGCTTAAATGACCCCCTAAAAGTGGTTCATTTTTCGCCTTATCATATACCCTTACACTTGAGATTTGCTTGTCCTCAAGCAAATGCGCTTTTATTCTACTCAAAATACAAGTTAGGGGTCATTTAACACTAATATAAAAGTAATTACAACAAATAATCGTTCTACTAAAGACCAAAGACAAGCACGGAGGTCATACACTAGCACCTCACAAATAGTGTTTAGATACTCACATCTCTCGGGTGTAATAAAGTATAAATTACAATATGGAAACGGAAGATATCTCTCACTACCTGTCATAGCAAAATAGATTACCATAGGCTTGGGAAAGGATCAAACCTCCACCATATGGCGTAAGCACCTAGGATAAACTATCAAAGATGTCTTTTTAAAGGGTTGTAACGTTAGGTGTAGGGATATGAAATACACGGTTTTGTTGGATATAGGCAGTCTTTACTGGTGGCGAGTTAACAATCTTGGTTAATTACATGTACAATGTGGCGTTGCTAAGCCAAGACTAGACTCGACTTAAGCTAATAAATGAAAAATAACAAAAACATAAAATAAACATAGAATAAAAGGGGATGGTAGTCCGTATGTTTTTTTTTTTATTTATTTATTTTTTTTTTGCATACACTCTTACCCTACCATCCAAAATAATACATCAAAGGGAATAGAAATTCCCCTTACACTTGAATTTTTACATACTTTACAATAAACTAATCTAATGACTCGAATTAAGATAATCAAAACACTTGGAGTACTTTTAAGATCAACGCACATATGGGGGTAATAATATGATGTTCTTCCCCATTACTCCATAAAATAAGTACTTTACCCATGAGTCCCAATCGTCCCAAAACAATATGTATAAGGATATGACTCGACTTAGCAACCATGTAATCAACTAGATAGTTAACTTAGGGTTTAACAAATAACAATAATGCACCAAAGATGAGTGCATACACGGAAGGCTAAAGCGATTTGGGTGTACATTTAAGTGGGGTGTAACAAATTCTTCCTTTAAGTAAAATGCTTAAAGTTAGAAACGAAAAGATAGGCTCGGAGGGGTGTACTAGGGGTTTCGTGTACTAAAAATGAGTACAACGCTAAGGGTGTGGGAAAAATTAGTTGACTTAACTAGCCAAGTAATATGACTTAAATGGTCAAGAAATTATGGTACGGGTTTAACACAAGGGTGATCCTAATGCCTCTTATCATGTAGTGAATCCTACTACACGAATGTAGTCTCACTAGCGGTCTCGGGATGCATCACTAACGCAAGTTCTAGAATCTAAATGCTACCGGTACACTCATAAGCACTAATAGTGAATGTTTTTCCTATCAAATCTAAAGGCGAACCTCACATATTTGGGTGGAAAATTTTTCTGAATATACGGTTTTGTGCTAGTCATACAATCTCCTATCCATGAGACGTTTGCTAAGGCTAAAGTTTCACTCCTAAATGTTGTAAAAAATTTTAAATTTGGCGCTAAAATTACACTAACAAGTATTTCTCATAGTTTTATTACACATCTACTATTAAACAAACAAACTCAAGCAAAAGTGTATCTGTAAGGTATCATCATTTTACCCTCCCCTTACACTTAAGATGAACATTTTCCCCAATGTTCAAGTAAAGAATGTAAAAGTGAAATAAGTAAAAAGAATGAAATCAAATACTCCCCTGATTCGCTCGGTATGGATAATAAGGTGGCCAGGTTAGATCTTCCTCCAAGAAAATGAACAATCAAAGCTTCCCTTCCAGAATAATAATCATCTTCTTGTCATACATAACCTGTATATCCTGAGAAAACAAACAAGACAACCTCGCATAAAATCGGCGGCAATCTACATAAGTTACTAAATCCTAGAAAACAAAGTAAGATATAATGCTTGTGGAATGAAGTTTGCAAATTTCCTGGAGATTATAAAACTTAATAATTCAACAAAAACTTTGAAACTCCGTTAGAAAAACAAAACTGGTAAAATTTCCAGATTTTTTTACACGTGACGCCGTCAAGAGTAAACTCTTGACGCCGTCAGAAGTGACCTGCAGAAATTCTTATGTTAAGTTTCCAGAAAATTTCTGGAAAAACTTGGTCCTACTTCCTGAAAAATCCTGCAAAACATCATTATGACTCAATACAAGCATTTGACTCTAACAAATACGAGTATACATGTTCACTTAATATTGTGGAGAATCATGATCGGTTTGTTTCTTAAAACATATTTGGGGTTTCTCCTTACACTTATCTTTTGCAAAAATACCTTTAGGTGGAGTTAAGACTAGGCCAAACAACAAAGTAAAGTATTTCCACTTTTTAGTTTAGAAACATGACCTACCAACAATTAAAAAAAAAAAAAAAAAAAAAAAAAGAAAAAAAAACATGCATACGGAAACAGATAACAAACAAACAAAATAAAAATCACACAAAACATGGGTTGCCTCCCAAGAAGCGCTTTTCTTTATTTACGAGTCTTGTAGCTAGACTCAAGGTCATAGGTTACTACGTGACCTCATAATTGGTTTCACTCTCTAGGTCGTCTTCTAAGCCAGTTTTGTATTCCGGACCTAGTTGCAAGCATTCTTTGTAGAAACCAAGCATCCTATTCTTCACATACTCTACTCCTCTACGTCTATCCTCATCATTCCTATAATAAGCTGCTTGCTTGTGTTCCTTTTCTATATTTGACAAGAGGCAGTATTGTTCAATCTTATAAGGCATTTGGTAAGCAATCTCATCACTCTCGTCTTTGAATCTAACTATGCCTAGAGTCGGATCATAACTCATCATAGAAGCCTCAATGAAAGGTTTCCCAAACACTACTTGACTTAGGCAAGCATCTATCACCGGACGAATATCCTCTACTATCATGAAATCGATTTTGTAGGTGAAATTTCTGACAATCACATGCAATCCTTTCACTCTACCTACAAAATTACTCATCCAATTCGTGACAGGTATTATCCTACATTCAAGTTGCTTCTTCATTACCCAATTATAGTAGGTCCTAGTCATGATGTTTATAGGAGACCTAGGATCGATATAAGCTTTCCATACATGCATATGCCCAACGTTGCATGGTATGTTGATGTTAGAGGGATCACCTACTTTAATAAGGGGTGAACCAAGGATATATGGTGTCTCGGGATCATCGAATAAATCCTTATGATATTCCCGTTCTTCCTTGGTGGGCAACTTATCAAAGTACTCTTCTACGTTCTCTACTTTCTCTAACTCCTCTCCCTTATTAACCTCAACTTCCCTAATTTCATCCCTAGTCTTGGTTTCTACTCCAACTTTATCCTTGTCAATTTCTTCTATCTCCTTATCAATTGGTTTAACGGTGACAACATTGACAAAGTGGACGTGTTTGGATGATGAGGGCTCCTTAGATTGGATTCCGTTACTGGCGTCCCTAGTGTCCTTCCTAGGTGTAGTTAGCACTTGGTTGTTGAGGGCTTTCAATAAGTTGTCAATCTTATTGGTCATCTCCGTTTGTTGTTGGTTGAATTCGGTTTCAAACCTAGCTATGCGAGCTTCTTGAGATGCCATAAACTTAGACATCAATCCTTCAAGATTGTTGGTACTACCATAGTTGTTAGAAGGATTGTTGTTGTAATTACGGTTGGAGGGTGGACCGTTTGGTTGGTAACGATTAGGTGGGTTGGAAGAATTGGTTTGGTTTTGTCTCCACCTAAGGTTTGGGTGATTTTTCCAAGAGGGGTTGTAGGAATCACCATAAGGGTTTGGCTCGGGTTTGAAAGTGTACCACTTATCTCCCGCTTCGTCGGTACACGAGGACGCGTAGTCCGCAAAAGCTGTTCCGGGGAGTTCCACACAATCACGAGTGTCATGGGGACCACTACATAATTCGCATGAAGAAGTGATTTTGTTCACTTGGCTTGAAGGCTTAGGAGCTTCGTAAGATTTCATGAGAAACTTGACTTGGTCCTCAAGTTCCATGATCCTACGGTCGGAAGTGCTAGAGTTATTCGAAGGCAAAGATATTGCCTTGACCGTTTTGTTCAAATCACGGGGATCATTCCAACTTTCGTTGTCATAGAGAGCAAGATCTTCTATGAGTTCCCATGATTCTTCCGCACTTAGATCACGTAGCTTACCACCGGCCGATTGGTCAATGGCTCGCCTCGTGGAGAGATCGATATGGTCATAAAAGATTTGGACTTGGAGCCAAAGATCTATGCCGTGATGAGGGACTTTTTGGAGTAAGTCCTTGAAACGAGTCCATGCTTCATAAAGAGATTCATTTTGACGTTGTTGGAACATCAAGATGTCATTTCTAAGCTTAGTACTTCTCCCCGGTGGGAAAAATTGAGCAAGGAAACGAGTGGTGAGATCATCCCATGTGGTGATGGATCCCGCGGGTAAACGCTCAAGCCATTGATTAGCTTGATCCCGTAGAGAGAATTGGAATAGGCGTAATCGGGTTGTCTCTCTAGTTGCAACATCTAGGTCTATAGAGTCTACAATTTTAAGGAAGTCCTTAAGATGTTGATTTGGATCTTCGGAACGAAGTCCATGGAATGCACATCCGCTTTGCACCAACCGGATGGTGTCGGATCGCAAGGGAGTCACATTGGCTCCGGTGAGCTCAATGGTGTTTTGGTAGCCTTGGTGGCTAGGTCGGGAGTACTCTCCTAGGGTTCGGGGCCTAAGAGGTTGGTTAACTAGTGGTGGGTTTTGTCGTGGTGGGATGACGGGTTCAAAGATGTTCCCATCTTCCATGGTGTCGGGTGGTGAAAAGTTACGAACAAAAACACGAAGAAATAAGATACACTAAAGAAAACCTAAAAAATTAAAAATAAAATCTTACTAGAAAGGAATCTAGCAAGTAGACCTAATAAAAAGAGATTCTAACCTAGACAATAACTATTCCCTAGGCTGCGGTGCCAAAAACTTTGATGCGTGGGAATTGCACCAGGTTTTACCTCTCAAGGGATCTCGAGAAGCTTACAACCCCCACCAGGCAGTGTACCTGATCGATGTAGTATAGTATAATGACAAGTACCGGGGGATTGATCGTTCAGCTAGGAATAGTGTCGCTAGGATTAGAAAACCTAAATACTAGTTCTAAAGATGAGAGATGATTCTTTTAGTATTTTTTATATTTTTTAGAAAGCAAGTAAAAATCTCGGGGTTGAAGGATTTGGGCGGAATTAGTTGCTAGTCAACTAACCTAATACTAAAGATGCAATCAAAATAAAATACTAGAAATGAAAATAAAACTAAATTGAACTAAGGTTGTGAGCAATAAGTGGAGAAATTGTGTTTACTTAGATTTCACTACTCCCTAGATATCTTTTACACGTTAATTACTTGTTATAGTTGCGTGGATGACGGATTGTATTCCTTAATACCATTCATGGGGTGGCGTACTTAACTCCCCAATCCTATGAGTGCCTACTTCACTCCTATGTCGAGCCGGCTAAGAAGCTCCTAACATGGGATCATTAGAATTTACTCATGCATTAAATACAACCAATAAAACCTAGTACACATCGGTTCATGTTTCCTAAGACGTTCAAGCATGTTACCATTTGGAGATCTGCCAGTTTTCTTAAGCCTAACATTGAAATCATTCATCCAATACAACCATAAACAAGTAATCAACACATAATCAACATCTAGGTTTCATTAGATCTAAGCAAACACAAGAGAAATCTAGCCTAGCATGGTGGAATTAAGATAAGCACAAGATATAGACAACCAACACATAGACATATTGATTGAATTAGAAGAACACTTATCTCAATAGCACATGTAAGGTTTCAAGGGCTGAAAACCCTTGAAAAACCTGTAAAATTCGTATATGGTTCGGCCTTAGGGTTTCTCCAAACTTGTTCCTCTTTAATGAATAAAAATTAGAAAACTATAAATAGAAAATAGAGTCTGACGGCGTCAAGAACAACCTTGTGACGCCGTCATCTTGCCGCCAAAAGAATCCTCGGACTGCCTTGATCTACATCTGACGCCGTCATGTGTTACACTTTTCCAGGCCGTCACGTATTTAACTCTTGACGCTCTTCCTTGTGACGCCTTCATTTCTGTACTGGACCGTCATGATATTTACTCTTGACGCCGTCAACTTGTTACTCTTGACGCCGTCAAGCACTGTTCCCAGCATGGAAAATTAAGTCTTTGGCGTTTTCTTCACTTTTGTGCTCCAAAAACGTCCGAATTGCTTCCTTTTCCAGATTTCACTCCCAAAGTACCTAAAATCACAAAAGGAACGATTTAGGGCAATATTTGATCAAATAAATTCAATTCCGGGCTTAAATGACCCCCTAAAAGTGGTTCATTTTTCGCCTTATCATATACCCTTACACTTGAGATTTGCTTGTCCTCAAGCAAATGCGCTTTTATTCTACTCAAAATACAAGTTAGGGGTCATTTAACACTAATATAAAAGTAATTACAACAAATAATCGTTCTACTAAAGACCAAAGACAAGCACGGAGGTCATTTAACACTAATCTAATGACTCAAATTAAGATAATCAAAACACTTGGAGTACTTTTAAGATTAATGCACATATGGGAGTAATAATTGATGTTCTTCCCCATTACTCCATAACATAAGTACTTTACCCATGAGTCCCAATCGTCCCAAAACAATATGTACAAGATATGACTCGACTTAGCAACCATGTAATCAATTAGATAATTAACTAAGGGTTTAAACATGTAACAATAATGCACTAAAGATGAGTGCATACATGGAAGGCTAAGGCGATTTGGGTGTACATTTAAGTGGGTTGTAACAAATTCTTCCTTTAAGTAAAATGCTTAAAGTTAGAAACGAAAAGATAAGCTCGGAGGGGTGTACTAGGGGTTTCGTGTACTAAAAATGAGTACAACGCTAAGGTGTGGGAAAATTAATTGACTTTACTAGCCAAGTAATATGACTTAAATGGTCAAGTAATTATGATACGGGTTTATCACAAGGGTGATCCTAATGCCTCTTATTATGTAGTAAATCCTAACTACACGAATGTAGTCTCACTAGCGGTCTCGGGATGCATCAATAACGCAAGTTCTAGAATCTAAATGCTACTGGTACACACATAAGCACTAATAATGAATGTTTTTCCTATCAAATCTAAAGGCGAACCTCACATATTTGGGTGGAAATCTTTTTTAAGTGGTACGGTTTTGTGCTAGTCATACAATCTCCTATCCATGAGACGCTTGCTAAGGCTAAAGTTTCACTCCTAAATGTTGTAAAAAAATTTAAATTTGGCGCTAAAATTACACTAACAAGTATTTCTCTTAGTTTTATTACACACCTACCATCAAACAAATAAACTCAAGTGCAAGTATATCCTATAAGGTATCATCATTTACTCTCCCCTTTCACTTAGGATGAACATTGTCCCTAATGTTCAATTAGAGAATGTAAAAGTGAAATAGGTAAAATAATGAAAGCAAATACTCCCCTGATTCGTTCGGTGTGGATAGAGTGGTAACAAGGTTAGATCTTCCTCCAAGAAAATGAACACTCAAAGCTTCCCTTTCAGAAAAATAAATCATCTTCTTGTCATACATAACCTGTTAAACCTGAGAAAACAAACAAAGCAACCTCGCGTAAAATCGGCGGCAATCTATATATACTAACAAATCCTAGAAGACAATGTAAGATATAATGCTTGTGGAATGAATGTTTGCTGATTTCCTGGAGTTTATAAAACTAAAGAATTAACAAAAACTTTAAGACTCCGTTAGAAAAACAAAACTAGCAAAATTTCCAGATTTTTACACATGACGTCGTCAGGAATTAATTCCTGACGCCGTCAGAAGTGACCTGCAGAAATCTTTACGTTAAGTTTCCGGAAAATTTCTGGAAAAACTTACGTCCTACTTCCTGGAAAATCCTGCAAAACATCATTATGACTCGATACAAGCATTTGACTCTAACAAATACTAATATACATGTTCATTTAATATTGTGGAGAATCATGATCAATTCCGTTCTTATAAACAAATTTGGGGTTTCCCCTTACACTTATCTTTTGCAAAATACCTTTATATGAAGTTAAGACGAAGTTAAACAACAAAATAAAGCATTTTCACAATTTAGTTTGAAACATGATCTACCAACAATAAAAATAAAGCATGCATACGGAAACAAATAACAATCAAACAAATAAAAATCACACAAGACATGGGTTGCCTCCCAAGAAGCGCTTTTCTTTATTTACGAGTCTTGTAGCTAGACTCAAGGTCATGGGCTATCACGTGACCTCGTCATCGGTCTCATTCTCTAGGTCATCTTCAATCTCGGGGTCGCTCTCATAGTGTAGGTATTTTGGATCTTCAAACTCAAAGACATCTTCCCGATATTTGGGTCCAAGCTTGCTAACATCCTTGAAGAACCCACATGATAAATCAAAGGTATTTTTACATCCTCTTCGAATATCATCATCACATAAAACTAGTTGAGAACCTAGCTTATCAAGTCCGTCGCAATCAATTCCATCAAAATCTCTTGTCTTATATGGTGTTTGGTATGACACTCTCCTAACCCCATCTGTGAAAGTCATGATTCCGTTCCGGTCGTCAACCATTAAGTTAGTGATTTCACAGAAGGGTGCCCCGAAAACAACTTGTGATAACCTTGGGTCGATATAGTCCTCAATGTTGTCCACGATCGTAAACTCCACTGTAAATGCCATATTTCCTATGAATACCTTGATCTCATGATCTCTACCAACAACATTCTTTCCTTTATAAATCATTCCCCATCTACAAATATTGTTATAATGAAACAGGGACATAAAATTCTTAGGTAGAAACACGTGAATGTAGACATTATCGAAATACTTGTGACCAATCATACAAGGGATTTTGAGGTTATTCGGATCATGCCGCTTTATCCTTTCCGATCTTCCATTTTGTGATCCATATGCATTGCAATCTAGTGACAGATGGTACTCGTATATCTCCTCGTTACCCTTTCGGAAAATCACTTTCCTGACACCGTTGGTGAATAATGCACTACCATCTTTTCCATCCAGGATTACTCCCATCTCATTAACAAATGGTTGCCCGAGGACGAGGTTGGTTAATGTTGGATTAGTAACCGAGTCTATGTCATCGATCACGGTGAGATCAATGTCATAGATGAATCCTCCAATCATAACTGATAACCTTTTCATCATCCTGGCATTATCGAGTCCTTTACATGAGATTTGTTCAGGGAAGGCTTCATTGTAAAGGGAGAGGGGGATTACGCTTATAGGGAGGTTAGGATCTATGTAAGCATTGGTTATGAGCTTCTCCTTAGCGGTGCAAGAAATCTTAAAAACTTCCGAGTTGCTTTTCCTAATCCTATCGCTACATCCTATAGCAATGTCAACTTTATTTTCCTCTAGTTTCTCTACAGTAGATTCACCCAAAATCCCTGGGTCTTTCGTGTGCCCTTTTGATCTTTCATTCGACTCATCCCATTCGCCTGACCCTTGCGTGATGGAGTCCTCGAGTAAGTTGGCGAGGCTCTTGACCACTTCGTGGTCCCTCTCTGGGGCCTTGCCCTCAGCTTCATGACCCTTATCCCCAGTTGGTTGTCGGTTCTTGTCAGGTGTAGGAGCAGATATTGTGGTGATGGTATTTACAAAGTGGATTGGTTCTTGAGGTTTAACATAGCCCCCGACATCCTTCACCATTGGTGACATATGTTTAAAGAGTTTACTAGGGCTTTTTATTTTTACGGGAGATGTTGGCTGGTTCGTGACGGTGACAGATTTGACTTCTTCAGCCCGAATTGGTTTACTAACAGCGTGCTCTTTAATAGCTGTTAATAGATTACAAATCTTGTCATTCATATCGGCTTGTTGTTGTCTAAATCGGGTCTCGAGCATGGAGAGCTGTAGTTCTTGAGAGAGAATGAACTTCCGCAAGGCATCTTCATAGCTTTGCTCAGGAATGTTTCGTGGTGGAAAATGCTCGGACCATTCAAGTGGAGGGGAATCATCGAAGGATACACTCCGAGTTTGGAATCCTCTAAAATTTGGCTTATCCTTCCATGCTTCATAGGCCTCGCCAAAATTTCGAGGACCTCGATTAGTGACGAACCCTCTATCCCTTACATTATTAGCACGTGACAACGTGAAGTCCTTAAAAGCCTGTTTTGGGAGTTCTATGCAATTGTGAGTTTCATGAGGACCATTACACAAGTTGCATGAAGAAGTTATTTTGTTTGCTTGGCCTGAAGGTTTAGGAGCTTCGTAGGGCTTCATGAGAAACTTGACTCGGTCTTCAAGTTCCATGATCCTACGGTCGGGAATGCTAGAATTGTTCGAAGGCAAGGATATTGCCTTGACCGTTTTGTTCAAATCACAGGGATCATTCCAACTTTCGTTGTCATAGAGAGCAAGATCTTCTATGAGTTCCCATGATTCTTCAGCACTTAGATCACGTAGCTTGCCACCGGCCGATTGGTCAATGGTTCGCCTTGTGGAGAGATCGATATGGTCATAGAAGATTTGGACTTGGAGCCAAATATCTATGCCATGATGAGGGACTTTTTGGAGTAAGTCCTTGAAACGAGTCCATGCTTCATATAGAGTTTCACCTTGACATTGTTGGAACATCAAGATATCATTTCTAAGTTTAGTAGTTCTCCCCGGCGGGAAAAATTGAGCAAGGAAACGAGTGGTGAGATCATCCCATGAGGTGATGGATCCCGCGGGTAAACGTTCAAGCCATTGACTAGCTTGATTACGTGGAGAGAATTGGAATAGGCGTAATCGGTTCGACTCTCTAGTTGTAACATCAAGGTCTATAGAATCTACGATTTTAAGGAAATCCTTGAGATGTTGATTAGGATCTTCGGAACGAAGTCCATGGAATGCACATCCGCTTTGCACCAACCGGATGGTGTCGGATCGCAAGGGAGACACATTGGCTCCTTGGGTGAGCTCAATGGTGTTTCGATAGCCTTGGTGGCTAGGACGGGAATACTCTCCTAAGGTTCGGGGCCTAGGAGGTTGGTTTGGTAGTGGTGGGTTTTGTGGGTGGTTTTGAATTGGTGGGTTGATGGGTTCAAAGATGTTACCACCTTCCATTATGTCGGATGATAAAGGTTACGAACAAAGACACGAAGAAATGAGATAGACTAAAGAAAACCTAAAAAATAAAAATAAAATCTTACTAGAAAGGAATCTAGCAAGTAGACCTAATAAAAAGAAATCCTAACCTAGACAATAACTATTCCCCGGGCTGCGGCGCCAAAAACTTGGTGCGTGGGAATCGCAACAGGTTTTACCTCTCGAGGGATCTCGAGAAGCTTACAACCCCCACCAGGCAGTGTACCTGATCGTTGTAGTATAGTATAGTGACAAGTACCGGGGGATTGATCGTTCAACTCAGGAATAGTGTCGCTAGGATTAGAAAGCCTAAAAACTAGGTCTAGAGGTAAGGGATGATTCTTTTTGTATTTTTATATTTTTATGAAAGCAAGTAAAATCTCGGGTTTTGGAAGAGTGGGCGGAATTAGTTGCTAGCCAACTAACCCAATTAACTACAAATGCAATCAAAATAGAATAACAAAAATGAAAATAAACTAATTATACTAATTTGGTGTGAACAATGATAGGTGAAGTTGTGTTTACTTAGATTTCATTACTCCCTAGATATCTTTTACAGGTTAATCATTTGTTACAATTGCATGGATGACGGGTCATATTCCTTAATACTAGTCGTAGGGCCGTGTACAATATTCCCTAACTCTATAAGATCCTCCTTCACTCCATGTCGAGTCGTTAAAAACTCCTAACATGGGATCATTAGAATTCTCCTACGCATTAAATACAACCTAATATCGTAGTACACCTCCGATCATGTTTCTTAAGACGTTTAAGCATGTTACCAATGAAAGTCTGCCAATTTTCTTACGCCTAACATTGAATACAATCATCCGTAACAACTATAAACAAACAATCAACCCATAATTAACATCTAGGTTTCACTACATCTAAGCAAACACAAAAGAAATCTAGCCTAGCATGTTAAATTAAAGACAAGCATAAGATATATTCAAACAACACATATACATATTGAATGAATTGAAAGAGTACTTATCTCAATTGAACATAAGAGGTTTCAAAGGGTAAAAACCCTTGAAAAGGCTGAGAAAATCGGACTAGGGTTTCTCTCCAAAGTTACACCCTCAAAGTTACACACTAATGAATGAAAATTGCAAAACTATATATAGATTATACAAGGTGACGACGTCAAGAAGGAAATTCTGACGCCGTCAACTCGCCGCCCATAATAAAATCGGATTGCCTAGATCTAGTTTTGACGCGTCATGTGTATTTTGGGTTCTGGGCCGTCACCAATTCTTGAACCGTGAAGGCCTATGGTGACGCCGTCACGTTTTCACTGGGCCGTCACCTCTTCCATCTCTTGTATTGCTCTTGACGCCGTCATGTAGAATCTTGTGACGCCGTCAGGTACTGTTCCCAGCAAGGAAAATTAAGACTTTGCCATTTTCTTCACTTTTATGCTTCAAAAACGTCCAAAATGCTTCCTTTTCTGAATTTCACTCCAAAAGTACCTAAAATGACAAAAGGAACGATTTAGGGCAATATTTGATCAAATAAATTCGAATTCGGGCTTAAATGACCCCTTAAAAATGGTTCATTTTTCGCCTCATCAGCTACGAGCTACAAAGTTATCTTCACAGATAGAATGCTAGGATTCAATATGTATTTTCCGGGGTGACCTCCCTTAGGGGGAGATTGTTAGGAATACGTTTATTCCTATGAAAGACTCGGTCACCCCAAGTATAGTTTAGCATTATGTAGCTCGTAGTATTTATCGTATTAGTTAGTAATTAGTTTAGTTTAAGTAACACCGTGGAAGAAGGACGGGTCTTTACCCACTGTATGCCTGATCCACAGCCCGAGAGTGGGCGTTTTATTTGTAACTATAAATACCCCTCTCCCACCAAGGGAGAAGGTTGGACCTTTCACTTAATCTAATATTCATCTTGTTTCTCTCTTAAGAAAAGGCTCCCACTTCTCTCTACTCTCTCTTTCTACATTTCTAGCTATTAGATCCATACAAATCACAAAGACCATACGAGTTTTTGTTTATGAGTATCCTACACACTGGTACCCATTTTTCTTGAGTAATTGAGTAAGAGGTCTGCTCAAGGTGGCATAATTCTTTATAAATCTTCTATAATATCCAGTTAACCTAAGGAAGCCCCTCAATTGTTTGATGTTCTTAGGTTGTGGCCAATTTTCCATAGCTTTGATCTTGGAAGGTTCAGTGGCTACTCCTTTAGCAGATATTACATGGCCCAAGTATTCCACATGACTAGTGCCAAACACACATTTTATCTTCTTCGCATACAGTTTATGTTGTCTCAATGTTTCCAAAACTTGAGTCAGATGTTGTACATGATCACTCAAGCACTTACTGTATACCAAAATGTCATCAAAAAACACCAGTTTAAACTTCCTCAAAAATGGCCTGAATACTTCATTCATCAAAGATTGAAAGGTTGAAGGTGCATTTGTCAAACCAAATGGCATCACCAAAAACTCATAATGGCCTTCATGAGTTTTAAAAGCAGTTTTGGCCACATCATCTTCAAACATTCGAATCTAATGATACCCTGACCTCAGATCCGATTTAGAGAACACAGATGCTCCATGTAGTTCATATATCAACTCCTCAATCAGTGGAATAGGAAACTTGTCTTTAATTGTGTTCTTATTGAGTTGCTGTAATCTATGCACATTCTCCATGTATTATCTTTCTTTTTAATCATATCCACTGGTGAAGCAAATGGACTTTGACTAGGCTTAATCACTTCAGCTTCCAAGAGTTCTTTTACCATTGCTTCAATAGCATCTTTTTGGGTAGGTGGATGCTTGTAAGGTCTGATATTGACAGGTGGAACACCTTCAATCAATGGTATCCTATGGTCATGAGATCTTGGTGGTGGTAGTTCTATTGGTATGGCAAACATATTTTCATAAGACTCAATTGTGGACTGCAACTCTTTCATTACTGAGTTTGATCCATTACTCTCCATAGACCACAGTTCCAATCCGGTGTTATACACAGACATCATCATTAGCTCAGCTTTTTGTGGTTGCTCCATCATTTGTAATTGCTTCTTACTTTCCACCCAATGCACTAGAGACTTAGAAGTACCCCTCAATACCATTTTCTTATTATTGTGTGCGCAAATTCCATTCTTAGTTCTTTGAAATTACACTTCATATCACCCAAAGTTGACAACCATTGAATACCAAGTACCATTTCACATCCACCTATTAGTAAAAGCATTACATCAGTGGTAAAAATTTCACCTCTCATCTTCCATTGAAAACCTCTACATTCATCCATACTCATCAATTGTTTCCCACTAGCCATTGAAACTGACAAAGGACTTGTCTGTCTCCATTTACAACCTATCTTCTTGGCCACACTAACATCCAAGAAGTTATGAGTTGACCCTGAATCCACTAAAATGTGTATTTTGTACTTGTTTGATACAATACCAACCACTCTCGTTGTCTTAAAAGAACTTACTCCAGTGAAAGCATTAAGTGAGATTTGAGGTTGCATATCATTAACATCAACTAATTCAAGTAATTATTCCTCTGCATCCACAAATTCCTCCTCACCCTCCATAGGCAAAACTTCTAATGAATACAACTGCCCTTCACATTTGTGACCAGGAACAAACTTTTTGTCACAATAGAAACAGAGGTTCTTTGCTCTCTTCTCTTCATATTCCTTTTGAGTAAATTGCTTCCTCATTGGTGGCCTAACTTGGGTATTTGAGTTAGCTTTCCAAGAATTGTTTTGAGCAGGCAAAGTCAACAATGGCTGTTTTGTTACACTTGCTACACCATTATTGGTTCCAAACCTATTCACATTAGAACTCACAAAGGGTCTATTCTTTTTCTTAACAGCCTCTAGTGTAGCTTCTTGAAGACAAGTTAGACAATATGCATCAGATAATGTTTTGGGGTTTAAACATCCTGACACTCATTTCAAGTTCAACTGGTAACCCCCCCCCCCCCCCCCCAAATACAAACTCAGAGCATGTTCTTCACTAACATCCACCCTACATAACAGTTTGTCAAATACATCTTGGTATTCTTTAGCACTTTTTTCATATTTTGCATTTTTCAATTCAGCCATTGGATCATCAAAAACATAACCAAGTCTTTGAACTATAGCCTCTTTATAAACTCCCTAATCAACATTATCACCAAGAGACTTAATAAATTGTCTATGCCACATTAAAGCCTTATCAAATAAATGCACAAAAACATTTTTTACCTTCTCTTCTGGTGTGTTATCAATAGCAAAGAACTGATCACATTTAAACACCCAACCTCTCACATCATCTCCCAAGAATCTTGGAAATTCCACCTTTGCCAAACGACTAAATTGGCTCGCATTTCTTCCACCACCATTGTTAACCACTTGATTATTCTGAATGCTCAAGGCAGTGATTGAATTATTCATTTCTAACAAAGTTTGTCGTATTCCTGCTAAAGCTTCTTTAAACAATTCTTTTGACACCCATTCATCATCATTATTGGCAATAACAGTTCTGGTTGTAGGAGGCATTTCTTGATCAGTTATTTTCAATTATCAGTTGGTTTCACCAATGAATTGGTATCACTATTGCTCATCAATACATGGAATAGTAACTACCAATCTTGCTCTTGATTACTCAACCCAATTGCTGCTGATCAGCGTGTTCAAAACTAGAGGATTTAAGTAGTCTTGCGCTAGTCTTGTGACCGTACAATTGGTTGACACTAATCAGATGTAAAAGAGCAAGCGAAATTAGTGGTGACTAATTTATGTACCAGAATCTTGGTTTTGTTTGGTCGAAATTGACCAGAGAAGAAGCCGGAAAATCAAGAATGTCGGTGTAACAATCTTGAAATGATATAGAGCCAGAAAAGGAGCTCTGATACCACTTGATACAATACGCTTCCAGAACTCACTGAAGAGTTGTGTGGAAGGCAACAACTAACTTGGAATCTCAATAAAGAAGAAATGAGATTCGAAGAGAAATTGTTAATTTGGTGGGAAATATGGTTGTAGTTGAATGGTGGTTATGATGGAATGAAGTAATAACAGAATCTAGAGAAAAGAGAATTTTATTCATCAATAGCTAATTACAAATGAGATACAAGTAAAGTATTTAAAAGGAAGGTTTAGGCGGGAAATTCTGTTGGTGGAGTGAAAGGTAGTATGTGGAGAATGTCACGTGCACCTCACATGTCCATTGTTAACTGTGCATGTGCCCCTCACGTGCCAACTTACTATCCAAACACTCCTACTCATGACACATTTCTATTTCGACAACTTTTCTAGCCATTTAAAGTTTTAAACAGAACGACCCACAAAACCCTACATCAGATTTGGGTTTCTTGTATTGATTAGGAGAAACTAAAGGTGGTATGATCAGTCCCGAACCGTCAGATAATTATTGACCAAGGTCAATAAGTCAAATACAGCTTAGGGCTAATGCTTCCGTGGAATACAGTGTTTCCCCGGGTCGTTTATCCCAACGAGGCGTGAAATCTGTAATAAAACGAATTCGTGATCGAGTGGTTTTGAACAGGAAAGGGGTAAAAGTGTGTGTGAGTGATTAATCTAAGGGATTATAAAATAAAATGACTTAAATAAACTATTGGAATGATTACGTAAAAGCAAATAACCTAGAAACGCGTAAAACCTAAAAACGCGTACGTTTAATTTAATTCTACGTAAACGTACGAACTAAAACGTGAGATTTAATAAATAAAAAACCTATGGATATGAAAATTATATTTTTACAATCCTAATAATATAAGAAAATTTTAGAAAAAAGAAAATTATTTTTTTGACTTTTTAATTATTTATTATTAATTAAAAACTATTTATTAACTAATTAAACTATTTTGATTTATTAAAAATACTAACTAAAGAGTAATAATTAGAAAACTTTTTATATAAATACTAAGTAGTAATACTAAGCTAAGAAAAATATAAAAGTTAAGAAAAGCTTAAAAATAAGCTGTAAAATAAGCTTATAAGCCAAATAAGCCAAAATAGAAACTGAGTACTATAAAAAGAAGAGAGGAAACATATAACACTAACATAAGCATAGCCCAGATGGTGCTTCCCTTTGGTCTGAATTTTGACCAGTCAACCCAAGAGGTCTAGGGTTCGAATCTGGCTAAGTGCAAAATTTACAAAACATTTTTCTTTTTAATTTTAACTTTACAAAATCATCAAACAACTGATTATAACTAACTTTTATAAAAGAAAACTTTTTTTTTGAAAACTACAAATAAGCTCTGTGGAGCTTATCCTCCACAACAGTTAAGCTTATTTAGCTAAAAAGAAATTTGAAAACTTGCAAAGCTGAGTAACAAGCTATAACATAAACACTAAGAAAGCAAAAAGCTAAAACACACTTGTGGTAACCCAAATAAGCTGAAATTACTAAAAAAAATAAACTATAATAAGCTATTAGACTAAATAAGCAAATCCAAATTACTTACACCAAACAGGCCACACAGCAAAGTTGCAGCCCACTGTGGGGCCCACCTGGGTGATCAAGGGACCAGGGTGAGTCTTGAACTTAAAAGCTAGCCAGGGGAGCTTTGCAAAAAGCTAAGGGACAAGCCCTGGGGCCCACTAATAAGCTATTGAGATCCATGGGAAGTTGGGGGCTTAGGGCTGATCCCCTGGTGCAGGGCACTTAAATGCTCACTCAGTCAACTTTGAGCATTATTTTTAGCAAGCAAATGCACTTCAAAATCAGATTTTCTTCCTGATTCAGATTCACAAGCAAGAAAAGAACACAAAACAACAAGATTAACCTATTTCCAATCTAAATTGAACCCTAGAGATGATCCAGAAAACTTGCTCATTTCAACAGACATGAGTTTTGACCATTTGCAATTTTTACACTAAGTTGACTCAGATGATATTCTAATGATCTAAATGAATCCTATATGATGTAATTAGATGATATAAGACCTATTTAAGCTATCTACAACTATATTATACCTAAATTCATGATTCTACCCACTGTAACATCAAAAAGGTCACTGAATTTAATCTTACAAGCTCATTTTGACTTTTAACATTATGACCACTGATTTTTCAATTTAACTAAGCTATATTTGCCCTATGTGTCATGTACCAAACAAATACAATCCCAAAAACTTACTGAAACTTAGTGACATCCCCTGATCCAAACACTCCCTAAAACAGTCTCACATGAAATTTTACAAAGCATGCATCTGATTTAAACCAATTCACTGATTCCAAAGGTTGTAAAGTGATAGCATAAGATCATTAGAGTATAAAATCACTGATAACATCAACAATTCCCCTAGTATGCTAAATATGAATTTTTCTCAGTTATATGTCAAAGATAGCAACAAGAGTGTTCAGTGAGTAATAAACAAAACATTAACATCAATTAACTATCACCTTTCCTGTATAAACATCAAACACAAAGATAGGTATTTAAAGGCTATTCTACAGTAGTTGCAAAAAATTATAGAAATTGCTTACAAAAGCTCTCCAGCAAGAACAAAGGTACCAGGAAAACTTATTTCACATTCCTATGCTCCCCAAGAGCTCTAAACCACATCAATCCACATTTCACCATTCACCATGCTTTCTTCATCAAGTACACAGATTTTTTATTTATTTTCTATTTTCTTGGAATTTTTGAGAATTTCTAGAATATAATACTAAACTGGTTTTAATGATATTTAAACTTTTACAAACTTAAAATTGAGCTTAAATAGACTTAATAAAACAGTTTAAACAACAATTAACATGACTTAATTGAAATTGTCAATTTCAATTAAATTTGCTAATTATAAATTTAATGAACAAGACTGAGATTAAAGGTTAAAGAAAGTTTGAATTACATTAAAGGAAATGAGTACAACTTAATTCAACCAAAAATTACAACTAAAATTGAAGTTACACTACCTACGTTACACTACTCCTAAGCTACAACTAACTATTTTCTCTACTGCCTCCCTTCTCCTTTTATAGGCTCCCAGCATGCTCCACGTGTCATAAGAAGTGAATCCCATCAATTCTCAGCCTTGGTACGTGTCTAATTCATCACACCTGTTGAACCAATTTTTGGCGGGAAAATTTGTTGGAATCAATTGGGGACTATGAGGGTTTCTAATGGTTGATTTTGGAGGTGGAGGGGACAGGGGATAGGTTTAGTGAGCATAGGTGGTGGAGTTGGAGTGTTGGCAGGTTTTGGCAGGGTAGGGGTGTGGTGGAGATGGTGGGGATAGTACGTGGTCCCTCCTAGGGCAAACCTAGGAGGTGGGTTTTGATGTGGGAGTGACAGGGAGTGAAGGAGGTGGTGGAAGAGGTGGAGTTGTGGATAGTAGCAGGGTGTGGGGGGTTGAAGAAGGAGGTGGAAGCAGGGTCAAACAAAAGGTTGACCCGTTTTATATTTCAAAAGGGTAAGTTGGGCTTTTGAGTTATTTGGGCTTGGATTAAAAGATGGACCAGGCTTTGTTTTGTGTTTGGATTTATTTTGGATTTTGGTTTAATAAAATTAATTTAGCCCAAGGACCTATTATGTAAAATCTGATTTTCCAGGGACTAAACCTGTATTTATTCTATAGTTATTAAAAAGGACTTTTCATGTCACATAAGAATAATACAAGGACCTATTTTGATATTTTCCAAAATAAAAACAACCGGGGACCATTTTTGCCAATTTTATAAAGTTGAGGGTAAAAAGTGTAATTTTCCAAAAGTTTATCAAAATGGACTTGATTTGTCAGGATAAATAGTACAAGGGCCATAGATGTAAGTTTTTCCAATTTAAAATGCCCAGGGACTGTTTTTGCCATTTTTGAAACTTCAGGGACCAATTTTGTAATTTCCTCAAACTTTTTATCCAAAGGTCAAATTTGATAACTTGTGAATTCCCAAGGACCATTTGACTTTTTCTTCCAAAATAACTTTCCAGGGACTAGAATTGTCAAGTTTGAAACTTGAGGGACCTGTTTTGCCATTTTGTGCAATTTTGAACTTCAAGGGTAAAATTTGTTATTTCATGATTCCTGGGGGACTGTTGTTGACTTTTCTTCAAAATAACTTTCCCAGGGACCATTTCTGTCATTTCTTGAAAGTTCAGGGACTGATTCTGCCAATTGTGCAAACTTTGCACGTTTTTCATCTGTTTTCAATCCTTTTGCACCTGAAACATATAAAAACACAATCCAAAGATATTTATAGTATTATGTGGTGTTTCTGTGTGTTTTTAACTGTTTTCGTATTTTAAACAGGACAAAAATGATGAGTTTTTATGGACTCATCATGGTAACAACTAACAAAATACACATATTCATCCTTGTTATCATGTCTGCTCGCCCATTAAGCTTCATGTTTGAAGCTCGTTTTTTATGAAAACTATTAACCTTTCAGGCTTTCATCATCCTCTGGCTTGGTATCATTTTTGTTTGCAGATCATTTGAAACATGATTTTTGCTTTCGTATCTAGACAGTGCAAACATTCTAGTTGTTGAAAAAGATCTCTCCCCCCCCCCCCCCCCCCCCCTCCCAAAAAACCTCAACACATAAGGAAAAATGCAGGGGAAAAAAATTAAGCATTTTGAGACGAGTGGTAACGGTGACCAAACCCATCACTGTCACATCAACATTCACCTGTCACCAAACAAGTGAACGTGATCACCAAAACCAACTACCGAAAACATTTTTTTTTTTCCTTTTAATTTCCAAGACTAAAACACTAGATGACTAAAACATTGTTTGTGAAGGAGCAAACAAAACCACCACCACGCGTTAGGGCTGTTAAAAAACCCGAGAAATTGAGTCGAATTGCTTGACCCGAAACCGAAGAAACCAAAAAAACCTGCTTATCATGGTTCGGTTTCAGCTTTTATTTCTAGTTTTTATTTCTAGATATTCGCGGTTAACCGAACCGAGAACCGTGTGTATTATACATGAAGGTTTTTAACAAAATATTTAAATAATTGTACAAGTATCGATTATATAATTGCACTAATTTTCATTGTGTTATGACTTTTTTGCTTCCAATGTAGACATTTACTAAAATCTATGAAAATTGATTAATGTGATCGTAAACGATAAACGCCGAATAAATACATTTTGTTAATATGTTATGTATGTTTATTTGTATGCCATTATGGTGATGGAATAACTTTAATATGACTATAATCTATTCAATGTTACTTAATTTTACTAAAATGACATTTTACGTTTTAGGTCATGTTATTGTTCATACAGTTAAACTCGATGAAACGTCTACAATGGTTAAATGTGATCCAAATCATGGGTAACCGTTCATTTTGGCTACCCGCATGTCCGGTTACCCGCCTAGTACTATTCGATTTCGGGTATTAAAATGAATTACATGCCCCCACGATGAATAGTTTAAATCTTCTAACTAATCGAACCGAACAGCCCCATGAACACCCCTACCATGCGTGGTGGTGGTCATGGTGTAAAGGGGAGCACGTGTGGTTGGAGTAGGGGTGGGGTGGGGGAGGGTGTAAATGAGATGAAACAACTCGCGAGTTATTCAAGATTGACTCTTAAACTACTCGAAATCGTCTTGATTTAAACAAGTCGAGCTCGAGTTCGAGCTATTGGAGTATATTTTCGAGCTCCAAAATCCGAGGCGTATATGAGGGTGTGCGAAGCGTGCTATCGCACAGGGCCTCCAAATTCTAGGGGCCTCAAATTTTTTTTATGATATGTATATATATCCTATAAAAGTGACTTCATGTATTTGATATATAGTGTTGCATTAAAAAATGATGGTCAGACACATTGAAAACGATTATTTCTCATTTTATCTTTTAATTAAATTAGTTACTTTCTATTTTAGGCCCCGTACTTGTCTTTAAACTGAATCTTGCACTGGGCCTCTATAAACTCAGAGACGACACTGTACCAAAATACTCGAATCGTGAAGCTCGCAAGCCTTATCGAGCTTTGATTACACTTTTACCCTTTTATATACACAAATCGAGTCGAGCCGAGCAGCCCGAGCTTGATATGCGGAGTATTAGAGTTCGGGCATGAGATGTGGAAATAATCGAGCTTGAATTGAGTTTCAAGCTCGAGTTTTATATGACGACCCGAGCTTTAGCTCGAAATATAAAACTCGACCGAGCTTGGTCAGGTTATGAGCTCGAGTTTTAGTAATTGAGTTGAGCTCGAGCTTGGTAGTACTCGACTCGGCTCGTGTCTTGGGGGGGGGGGGGGGGGGGGGGGTAGCGCGTGAAGTGTCCACCAATACCATCGGTCATTTTATATTTTAACAACTAAAATTAATTTTACATACTAAAAATTGAAACTAACACCCGTTCTTTTACCGATTTTAACAACCCAGTTATGTTATATTGTCGATTTGTAGTAACATTCAGCTTATAGCGTATCATATCTTTGGTTAAAATATAAAAAACAAGTAAAGTGAGATTTGTTTGTTAAATTTAGTGTTTATTTATACTTTATGTCGTTTCTCATCCATCTCGATCACGCGTCAGTTATCTATCACAACCCTCCATCCACACACACAACGCTTTTATGATCCAGATTTGTGCAACGTTTAGTCATTTGGATGACCGAGCAATTTCTTTTTTCTTTATTGGTGAGTTGCATTGTGAGGTATGTCTGTGTCGTTGGTTTGTGGAAACTACTACGCTGTTTAGCGGTTGATTCGGTAAATGGGTGGATGTGGATGTGGAGTTGAGATCACGATAGTAGGTTTAGTCACCATTACACACATAAATACTAGTACATGATCAAGGGGGCGCAGTGATGTTAGGGATGCTATTTTATTATAATTTAATAAGAGTAAATATTCAACTAATATAAAGAAACCTTTTGTTAGTTGAAGGGTGTCAAGCACCCACTGATTACCCTACTAATTTCAGTAAAACTAAAAGTAAGCTAACAATAAAACAATTGAAACAAACACCAATATTTATTTTTATTTTTACAACTACAAAAGGCCAAGCAAGAAGTATAAATACTAATATTGAACATAAACGAACATTAACGAACGCATAATCAATTTTAAAATTGTACAATTAAAATATATGATATACGAACATAAATAAATAAATGAACATAAACGAACATTAACGAACGCATAATCGAACGTTCACAAACATAAATGAACGAACACTACTTTGTTCATGTTCGTTCATTTAACTAAACGAACGTAAAATATTGTTCATGTTCGTTCATTTAATAAATAAACGAACATAAACGAACTTTTTACTGAACGGTTCATGAAATGTTCACTGAACGTTCAGTTCATTTACAGCCCTAATGATAAGCATAAATACAAAATAGGAATATTTCTCTGTAGTAGTTGGTACATTTTTTTCTTATTATATACGTATTAAAATTGAAGGGGAAAAAAATGAAAATGTAAAAGGCGTTTAGCAAATTAAATAAAAAGTCCATTAAGAGAATTGGACAAGTGAAAAGCCCAAAGGCCCAAAAGAAATAAACCCTGATATAAGAAGGCCTTAAAATGACGCCTCACAAACCCTAATTCATCAGTTGTTGTTTATCTGCATAGGTTTAGCGGCAGCAGCAGCCTCCTTCTTTCCTGTCTCAAGATGAAGGTAACTTGTTTTATTCTCATAAAATGAATAATAATAAATAATAAAATGTTAATGGGTTTTGATTTTATGATGTGTGTAGTTCAACATCGCGAATCCAACAACTGGATGCCAGAAGAAGCTCGAAATTGATGATGACCAAAAGCTGTATGTTTCTTCCTTTCATTTCCATTTTTTTTCTTCTTATGTGTAAATGTTATTACTCTCGTAGTTAGCTATGATATTGTTACACTGTTGTATCTGATAGCTTTAACTAATGTTTAGTGATATTAGCAAATATAGGCTATGACAAATATTTAATAATTTTGATTTTGGTTTAGTTTATTTACATACAAACATCTTGGTATACATTTGGAAGATTTAGATTAATGTTTTAAGTGATGTGGCGATTTTATGTTTTAGATTAGCTAGATGTTAGTGTTTTAGGTTACTTTATAAGTGCTGTTGTTTGAGTTTATTTGGTTTTGCTTTTTGTTTTATACGTTTCATTTTTCTGGCTTATTTTTGGGCTTATGTAAGTTTATTATGTCATAACAAATGCTTTTAAGTTCTCTAATTTGAAAATAAGCTGACAGAGTTGAGCTTATAAATAAAAAAAGAAGATAAGCTCATAAGCCCATAAATAAGCTTAAACAAAAACCCCTTACTCATGCTGGACTAACTGCTTTAGTTTGATATACCTTAAATCAGACTGGTTTTTATTTGGCTATAATAACTGCTTTAGTTTGTAAATCAAATGTTTAATAACTCTCTTAAGCTAGTTTGAGTGCTTATCTGTGTTACACAACTTTACCCGGAAAAAATTTCTTTACCCGAAGTTATGCATTAAGGATAGGTAAATTTTTCTATCAATAGCTTTTGGTTGTTTTTTATTTGTCTTCTGGTTCTTTATTTGCTTAGTATGTAACTAAAAAGCTGACTGTTGTTTCTCTGCTATTATTTTTACAGTCGTGCTTTTTATGACAAGAGGATCTCCCAGGAAGTCAACGGAGATGCACTTGGAGAGGTATTACTACTGTAGTTATTGTTTCATCATTGTGTGTTGTAGTTGGATAGTTACTGCTGAAGATGATATGATATCTAAAGTTTGTTTTTGTTTTGGTCAATAGGAGTTCAAAGGTTACGTGTTCAAGATCATGGGAGGGTGTGACAAGCAAGGTTTCCCAATGAAGCAGGGAGTGTTGACTCCAGGACGTGTTCGTCTTTTGCTTGTTCGAGGTTTGTGAACCGAATGTTTAACATGTTATTGTATATATTATCTATTAATTGTTGATATGTTTTACTGTATTAAATAACGAGCTCTAATTATTTTACTGTTTTCAGGTACCCCTTGCTTCAGGGGTTACGGAAGGCGTAATGGTGAGCGCCGAAGGAAGTCTGTCCGTGGATGCATCGTCAGTCAAGACCTCTCAGTCTTGAACTTGGTCATTGTCAAGAAGGGTGACAATGACTTGCCTGGATTAACTGATGTCGAGAAGCCAAGGATGAGAGGTCCCAAGAGAGCTTCCAAGATCCGCAAGCTGTTTAACCTTTCCAAGGAAGATGATGTCAGGAAGTACGTCAACACCTACAGACGCACTTTCACCAACAAGGCTGGTTAGTATTTCATTATCATATATGTTGTTTCATACATATACAATGGATATTAGATTATGGCTTTAAAATAATCCGATTTAAGTATGTCAAGGTCTGTATAAAATAATTTGTTTGTAACAGGCCTCTTATGTATAAAGTTCTGTATAAACATTTTTTAGGATATAAACTTGATTAATTTGGCTGGCGTATCTTTAGTTAATCTTATTGACTTTGACCATTTGGGACAGACAATTTGTATCTCACTATTGGAGTAAATTTGTTGAAATTTCTGTTAAAAAAAAACATTTCTTAGCGACATGAAATCATTTGAATGGGTTTACAGGAAAGGAAGTCAGCAAAGCTCCTAAGATCCAGCGTTTGGTGACACCATTGACCCTTCAAAGGAAGAGGGCTAGAATTGCCGACAAGAAGAAGAGAATCGCCAAGGCTAAGTCAGAGGCAGCAGAATACCAGAAGCTTCTTGCTAGCAGGTTGAAGGAACAAAGAGAAAAGCGAAGTGAGAGCTTGGCAAAGAAGAGGTCCAGACTTTCAACTGCTTCTAAGCCATCCATTGCTGCTTAGAGTCTGCTTGGTATGTACTTTGGTTTTGGGAGTTCTTGATGGTACTCTGATAATGAATGAGACATTAGTTTTGTTACCTTTTTTCTTATGAGTTTGTATGACTGGTAATGGTATTTCAACATTTTGGTTATCTACTTATTTAAAGCGATATTTCTTATTTCATGTCATTTGGTTTACTTAGCCATATGCTTTACTTGGTTTCGATTATTATGCTCATAAATATGGCAACACGTTTATCTATTTACAAACAAGCTGTGTTGACAAATAAGAATGTTTGTGAAATTCATTGATACAACACATTATGAAATAATTAATCTCATAAAATTACAGTAGTTTATAGTTTTCTTCTTGTAATTGTTATGAAAGTAAAGAAAATATAGTCTGGGTCTACGGTAGTTTTGTACTTTTGTGCTGTGTCTACAGACCTAAATGATCTGTGGGTCGAGCTTTGTTGTTTCAGACATGGCTTGGAGATTTTAGAGGATTAATAGAACTAAAAAAAAAAGTGTTTGTTTGAGATAAGGGTGAGCAATCTGACCGTTTAGACCGGACCAACCGAAGGACCAACGGTCCGGTCTTGGTCCGGGGTTTTTCATTATTTCGGTCTTGGTTCGGTCCGGCTTACAAATCGGACATTTAGCCTATTTGGACCGGACCGATCGGACCTGGCCGGACCGAGACCTGACCGACCGCATTTGGTCCGGTCTCAGTCTATGGTTTTCCATTAACTCGGTCTTCGGTCCGGTCCGGTCTTCACCAGTCCGGTCCGGTTTTTGGACCGTGATGACCCCTTGTTTGAGACTGTAAGTTATAGACAAGTTGGTCAGTTCAAGTAAATATTGTCTTTGAAATAAAAGTGAAGACTTAGAACCAAAGAAAGGTCTTTGGTGTTAAGAATATGAAGTTTGATAATCCTTTTTTCTTTTTCACCACTTTTAGTTGATCAAACTTTTTAGTAGTACATCTCGCAGCTGCAAGATTGCTGATTGTTAATCCAGTTCTGCTTGTTTCAAGTCCGACTGGAATTGTCATGGTGATAATGATTTTTATAAGGGTTCTAAATAGCGCTATAGCGGCGCCATAGAGTTAGGCGTGGCCTCCACGTTACGAAACAGGACAAGGCGTCGTCTCTAGGCGTAGCGTGCAATAACGCGTGATAAAGCGCGTTATAGTGCAAGGTGTCGCGCCTTTTTTTGAAGCTTTTAAGATTTTTTCTTTTTTAATTTTTTTTAAAAGAGATTTATTAGACTTTATTTACAAGTATTTATTCGGGCTTAGTAAATCCATAACTGAGTATTAAGCCTATTAGTTAACTAATATTGACAAGTCTATAAATATTTTTTGCCGCTTTGAATCACGCTTTAAAAACGCTATGATGCAACGCCTCACGTTAAAGCTTGAGGCTTGACTATGCCGCTACGCCACGCTTCGCGCTATTTATAACCTTGATTTTTATCAGTAAGAATTGGAAAATTGAGCCATTCATGTTTAGCTAACGAGACATGCTTATATAAAAAAAGCCTTTTGATTTGACTTCACCCTTAATCCGAGTTCGTCCAATTTGAACACTTTTGGTTCTTGTCTTCTTGATTTTGAGGTACAAGTTTTGCCTCAAGATTTTTTATCTAGATCATATTGACTCACTTGTAGGCTACTTCAATTGCGGCATGGCACTAGGGCGAGTTACTGTTTTTTAAAAAAAGAGCTTGATACAAGCACTCTAATCTTAATTTTCAAATTTGATCATTACTAGGGGCAGCTATGCTCCCAAAACACTCTTATGCGTCTCTTTGTGGCCAAACACTCAAAATGTACTGGTCAAACACTCCACATTTAGTGGGTTAGTTGAGTAACTGAAATGCCCTCAAAAAGCATACGACACTCGAATCAATGGAGTGGTCATCATGGTGCCCAAAAGTCAAGGAAAATGACAACACATTACCGGTGCGTCGAGTGTGAAAGAATGTGACACGCTATCGCTTTCTATATCGTTCAAAACTATCTCATCATCTCTTTCCAGTTAATCAAATCCATTTACGTATCCATATTCTGCCTTCCAAATGGTTCTGGTTTCTGAGGTGCAACGAGAGCAAGTTTAAGGTGTATATTTACCAAGAACCACTTAGTAGTTAAATACTCATAAGTCTCTAATGCTGCAACCCATATGGCCATATGCATTATGCCTTCTTAGTCTACTGAATTTTTGTGTACAGCTTCATTCAAAAAGAGTTGTGGCAGAACAATACAAATTTAAATTAAACCAAATATCTGTTTATGATTAATGGATTGAGATCATGTCAATCCACACAATTATTTGTTGTGTATGAATCATATTATATAATGTGTATGTAAGCTAGCTCAGGGTTATAAACCTGTAACGATTATAATAATTCAATAATGTCTTTTAATACGAAGGTAACTTATATTATAAGAAGATAACATATCAATCACCCTCTTGATGCTACAAATCTACAATATTGGTCACCTTACACTTAGAAAAAATATTTTCTTTTGTCTTTCACTTTCGGACCATCAAATTCACTGGTGGTGGCCGGGCTGTTAACCACCCGACAGTTCTTACGAATCTCCCCTGGTCGCCCTGATTGCAAGTCACCCAACTTTATCATCCCCTCAACAAAATCTTTTAAGAATGCCGATTGATCTTCACTATATCGTTGAACATATTCTCTTGTTTGTGGATTAGTAAACAATGTTTCGTCTGAATTAAGAAAACCTTTTCCATTCACCAAGTCCTTGAAGTATTCGTTGTCAAAAGTTCTAGGCGTAAAGTCCAAATCACCAATCACATTCTCGTCACCACCAAGAGGACAAAGTTTTTGTAACTTTTTTAGGAACCCGGGTTCAATGGAGGGATCAGGTTTGCCGTCGTCTGATTGGTTGTATATCCTATGCACAATGGAGAAGCAACGTGCATTACCAATGGAGTGAGAACCCGAAAGGGCTACTAAATCTTGGACAGAGAGGTTAAATCTAGCAAATAGATCGATGAGCATGCTGGCATTGGCTCTAGGACTCGGCATTATGTCATCCGAGGCTTTTTGGCTTGCGCTTAGGCTGTCTAGTCTTCCCAACTTCACTTCCCAAAATGGACCTGCACTCTATATAACATACGAAGCAAAATCCCAAACAATTAAAATTTTTTGGATGAATGTTATTTAAATGATTATGTAACTTGTACAATAAAAGTTATATGGAAAGATATGTAATTTGTACTACATGATTATATTACTTAGGAAAATTCCAATTAATGTTTTAAACAATGTAAATAGGTTTCCTAAAAGTTGACATTAGTCATAAATTTGTCATTAACGCATTCAAACATTCCTTTGAGCATGTTATCCAAAAGTAAACATTTGTATAGCATTATATACCAAATCAATGTCGTTTGATTGTGTAGAGAATAGAAACAGAAATAAATACCAAAGCAACTGCATCTCTAGAGGCCATAATAATGATATCTGCACAAGAGACGGTCATAGGACAAATCCTCTCCAAAGCTTCCTTAATGTCATCGATAACCTCGTATGATCTTAATGAATCTATGTTCGATAATGAGAGTTTCTCTCCGAGCATTGTCGGAGTATCATCCAACAACAAAGAAGCATCACATCCCTGTTGATTAATTAAAAACGAAATCTGTTTAGATTTAGTGTACACATTTGAAAAACTTTGCTTTTTTAGTTTATAGTGTGAACATCATAAACATGGTTTTGAGCAAAATTTAGCATAATAAATATTTAATGGTAACATTTAAGGTTGAGTGACCACTAGCAAATCTTCATGGATAATCTATAATCATGTTTCTAATAATCAAATAGAGAAGAAAGAAAAGAAGGAAACATGTTTATTTGAAAACAGATTTTCGAACCAAACACTGGGATCGTATAGTTAAACATCAAGATCTTGATACTAGCTTTAATTAATTTCAACAAACTATTAGAACTAGACAAATAAAATCATTTATGGCATATAAATGATTGTCATAACGACATAATTAAAGTTGGCAACACATACAAACTAGAACTCATTGGGATAAGAAATGCAAATCTGCTTACGTTAACAAAACAATCATGAAACTGAAATCTCATGACAGAAGCTCCACTTCTCGGTTCTTTGATCATCGCCTTTCGCATTCGGCCTTTGACGATCAGCTCTGCATTTGGACATGTGTCGTCGTAGTATCCTTGCCGAAGTTGTGGTGCGACAACCGGAAATAGAACTAGGAAAACGAGAGGGAGAAGGAATAAGTTATGAGACATTTTTGTAGGAAGGTTTTGGGGGGATATTTTTTTGTATTGTGTTTTTATTACTTTAGATGATATATGTGGTGCATTTTATAGGTGAAATTGTGAGATAACTTTGTACCAATTAAATGTGTATTACGTAATTCCCTGGACTTGAATACAATTAAATGTGAAGGAACATACAATAAATCATAAGAGCATTGGGTACGCTCGTGCTGTGGGGAAAAAGTGCTGCGACGTCAGCAAAAATCTCCATGGCACCAGAAATCCCACGACACAACATTCTGGCTGTAACTCTTGGTATCAAAAAATGGGGTGCCGTCGTGTTTTTTTTTTTTTTTTTTTTTTTTTTTTTTTTTTTTTTTTTTTTTTTTACATAAAATAAAACATACACAATATTAACTAAAATAAACTTAATTAATTAAAAAAACACATTACATTAATACAAACTACGATTTAAAACATTAAACTACGATACAGTAATTAAAATAAATTACGAATTAATAAAATGAATCATCTGAGACGTAGTCCTCCTCCTCACTCGAAGTCGAAGACTCTGATTTCTTAGGGCCTAACCCCATGGCCCATCGGTATTGTGCTTCTCTGTTTGCCCGCTCCCTACGAGCAGTTGCCCGATCCCTACGAGCAGCTGCCTCACGTTCTTCGGCTTCTTGATACTCTCTCAAGACTTCGAGATCTTGCTCCAGTAGTTCTTCATCAGTCAACCCAAATGGATTGGTACGAATACGATAGTTGCGCTTCTTGGCTTCCTTGTTGTATGCGTTGAGAACTTTATCCCAAAACGTATTCATTTCTTGATCCGCACTCATATTTGGATTCTCGGATATTTGAGTGAAACACTCCTCCAAAAGTAACTCTTCTTCTTAGCTCCAAAATCTACTCATTTTGTTTGGAAAAATATATTGAAAATGTTTGTGAAGTATGAAATAATAAAAGGTATTTATAAGGTTTTTAGAGGGTTAAAATTAAAATTTTTAATGTATAAATTTGAAAAAAAAAAAAAAAAACATTTTTTTTTGCCTACTAGCCGTTGTTGGATAACGTTATAATTAAAAAAAGAAAAAAGAAAAAAAAAAAAAAAAAAAAAACCACCGCGTGGGCTGGCCACCACGGCGCGAGCGACCGTGGCGCCACCCACGGTACGGTGCACCATCATGATTTTTGGGTTGGTGGTGAAAACGCGAGCGACCGCTAGGAACCTCCCGCTCTAAATGATTATCCTTTCTCATTTCTGCATTCTCTTTTAAAGTATCTTTGTATTATATGTTTGTCCTTCTACAAGTTCATGAACAAAATAAATGGATGACTATTACAAAACCAAGAGAAGACTAGCTTTTGCTCTATAGAGTATTTGCCAAATGACAGGCTTCTTAGCTCTTTCAACGATATTTGTACCTAAAATTTCAGAAAATAGCAAGATGATATGCACTGCTACACAAACAGCCTAATGCAACGAAAATTTGCAACGGGTAATTTCTGTTGCAAGTTTCTAAATGTTTTGCAACAGATTATCAACTGATTAGCTACGGTACAAAAAACGGTTGCAATCCGTTGCAAAGGAGAAATTAATTTCTTTTATTTTATTTTAATATACTTTGTTGCAATTTCGTTGAAAATTTCAAAAAATTACAACGGTATATGTAAAAATAAATATAAAATAATTTTATTTTATTTTCCGTTACAAATTGGTTGCAAATTTTGAACGGTTCATAAAGGTTAAATACAAAATGAATTATATTATAAATTTCCGTTGCAAATATTTGAAGTTGCCATCGAAGTATTTAATGAAACCAGACGAGTACCCGTGCATAGCAACGGATGTTCCTAGCGGTAGACAATTAACGATATGCGATATTGTGGTAACTGTTTGTATAACATTCAAAATAGAACGTGAAAAGATCAAAATGTAATTTGCAAACGGTTGTACCCGTGTATAGTAACGAAATTTTCTAGCGGCTTACTTAGTTTTAATAGTTTTCATTTCGAAGTATAAGGGGTATTAAAGGGGATTAATTAGACAATTAACTTTAATTTTTTTAGAATAATTAATTTTCGAAAAAATGATGTATATGCAGTTATTAAGATAGTCGTTTATGTGTGTAGCTTGTATGTTCTTTTTTGTTTTAAAAATACCAATACAACAATTGTAAAATTATTTGTGGTTCTCATTTGATTGATGGGTTAAGTTAACATTATGTGTTTTAGACGTTTTGTTTAACCTTTGTTTATGTTCATGTTTTAGTCATTCATATCTCTATCTCTAATTTTGGTATATGATAATATAAAAATCACAAACTATAACGTACTCACTTTTAGTAGTCCTTTTTTCCTAATACTTCCTTTTTACATTTGTGTATTCTATGTTCTCAAAGGTAAGGGTTTTTTTTTTTTTTTTTTTTTTTTTTTTTAGTTAGTGTCATGTCTTATGCATCGTCTTGAGTCATGGATGATAGGCAAAAGAAAAATCATATTTTTCAAACTTAATTTGTGGGGCTCAATTCAAATCTGGAATTAAAATTTTAAGAGTTGTCATTTTCAATACCAATAAAGAGAATTTCAAATTTTAGCATTTGAATTCTTTCATATATTAACTAATTACAAACAGTAATACTCCGATTTTATGAGTTGTATTTCGACTATTGTATATTTGTATGCTGTCTTTTTGTTGTCTTCAAATACAATTTATTTAAAATTATTGACTATTAGTCATTTACACCAAGTTCAAGGTTGATCCGTGTAAGACTAACATGTCTAGATGTCCCGTTCTCCATGTTGAATTATCACGATTTTCTACTATTGTTGGGCTCTAGACCATTAGCTAGAAATTTTGAGGTTGCCAAAGTGTAAAATTACGAAGTAATTTTTTTTTATTGCATAAAGTCTAACTTTAAAATATCATCACAGCCATTTTCAAGATTTAAAATCACAACTTTAACAAAACACAATTTTTAACAAACGAACACTAAGAACTTAAACAACAAATACAACCCATAATGGTCATTAGCTTTGAGAATAAAAAAACTTTCATTTCCTTATAAACATATCCTTCAAACTCTTTATACAAAAATTCAAATAAGCACTAAGATACTAAACAGAAATAAACCAAGAACCAAAGCCATGAGATTCGGTTCTCAAATTACTTGAAACAACCAAGAACCATTTGGATGTAAAAAATTTGACTCTTTAGATCAAACAAACATAGCCTCATAAACATCATTGAGATTTGGCACTCACCATTTCCACAAACCACAAAAGATATTCGGTTCTAAAAAATAGATATTTAAAAATTTCCAAAGATCATAAAATAAAAGGCTCAAAAAATCACAAACCTTATGCAAGTTTAGATCTCGAAATATCTAAACCACCAAAACCACCATGTGATGGTGGCCAATGGACAACCAAAAACCACCAACAACAACCAAAAACCACCAACTGGACTACCTGAAACCACCTAAACCATCGAGAGATGGTGGCAATTTCGGTAGATGGCAGGGGGTGAGGTTATGGTGGCGTCTGCCGGTGTAGGTTTAGCGAGAGAGATGTCGCTTGTGTGTGTTTTTTGTGATGTGCATATTTGTGGCATGTGATGTTTATATACTTGTGTTTAGACGTATTAATTTGAAAAGTATTGTATATTAAAAGAGAATAATTGCTATCGTGTCAACTTTGAAATCGTGTGTGCCTTGCATAGTTAACCCATTCTTGTATGACAGTATGCATGGCTTTCTTCTTAAATACAAAAAGTCATGCTTTCCTTTTTGAACATAAACTACCCAAGATATGACCATGCAAATATGGTATGACAGTGTGATACTTATGACATTTCAATGCTTTCCTTTCTAAACATTCAACATAGTCATACGTATGGCATTTCAAATTTCATTGACCATTCAATATTATTACAAGGGCAATTTGGGGATTGACCAAAAGTTAAGGATTTCACATTTCACTTTGATTATTTTGACATTATAAGTAGTAAAGATATAAGATACATGATTTTTTTTTCGTTGGAAATTTCTAGTAATTTGCAACAGATTTACAATGAAATATTTCCCCACAATCTATCTAAAAAGAAATCAATGGTTGAGATTAAAAAGATTTTAATATTTTACGCATTTTTTATAATTTAAATATCTTTTAAACCGTTAATCGTTAAACGAAAATAATTACACCATCGCGACGAACATTTAATTATCTTTCTATAGACGGGCACTTTGATATACTTTCGACAATTTTTTTTTCATGTTTTTTTTCGCGGCCGAAAAAATCATATGTGATATATCACATGTGATATTAGTGTAATATCACATGTGATGTTAGTGTAATATCACATGTGATATATCACAAGTGATTTTTTCGGCCACGAAAAAAAAACATGAAAAAAAAGAAAAAAAAAAAATTTTGTCGAAAATATATCAAAATGCTATCTATAGAAAGATAATTAAATGCTCGTCGTAACGGTATATTTTTTTTTTCGCTTAACGATTAACGGTTTGAAAGATATTAATATTTGAAAAAAAAAAAATATGAAATTAGGTTTTTTAAATTGTTGGGATTAATCTCATCCATTAGATCAAATAAAGATGGAGGGTAAAGATTAGTCCTTTGTAAAAAAAGTTTGGTTCTCAAATGATCTTAAATCTAACATTTTAACTTTACATTGAAAATCCATTGTAAGTTTATACATATTTATAACGTATTCTAAATGGAACAGGAAAACTGAATTGAATATTTAAAATTTTCTAATCTCTGTTGCAAATCCATTAAAAGTATTCTAAAAATATTTTTTATTCATGGTGCTAGTGTTCAAAATGATTTTGTATTCATGGTGCAAATCGGTTGTATCGGATCCCAATAAACTAGAACTGAGTTTCTCAGGGTTTACATGATTATTTTCTGGGATGTGTTAACCGGGCGGGGTCTAGGGTGGACTGACAAACCCTCTCTAGGGTGTTAGTCTGCACCTTTTGTCATTTTTTTTTTCTTTTTTTTTACACTTTGACTACTTTTCTCTTTTCAATATAATGAAGAAAGCATTATTGGTCCTCATTTTATTTTGTCCAAGTCCAAGATGAAAAGCATTTTTTTTGTCCAAAGTGCAAACACAAGCAGGTAACTAAACTTGGCTCAGATTAACACGTAATCGTCATCGCCTTATATTCTCAAAATAATTAACTCACAAACTATGTTAGGCTTGGATATGAAGGTTGCAAAGTGATAAAAATATCACTTTGCCATCCTTTCGGTTTTTATAAAACCATTCGTCATCGCCTATTAGTAAACCATTTGTCCAAGTGCTTGCACACAAGCATTTTTTGGGTCCAACTGCAGATACACAAGCTGATTGCACATGCAAAACACAAGCAGGTTTTTGTCCAAGTGCAAACACAAGCATTTTTTTTTGTCCAAGTGCAAACACAAGCAACACAAGAAAACCCAAGTGCAGATTCCACACAAAGGCTCAGATTAACAAGTAATCATCATCGCCTGATAGTCTCAAGCTCAAAAGGTAACAAGGTCACATAATCATCAACAGTAAGATTCTCAAGGTAACAAGGTCACAAGCTCACAGTAAGATTCTCAAGATTGCACAAAATAAGATCCGACACAAGGTAACAAGGTCACAAGCTCAAAAGTGCCACAGTAAGATTCTCAAGATTGCGCAAAATAAGATCCGACACAAGGTAACAAGGTCACAAGCTCAAAAGTGCAACAGTAAGAAGATTTCACAACAAAGCAGTATCACAAAGCAACAGACAAGATTGGACACAAAGCTCAAAAGTAAGATTCTCACAAGGTCACAAGCTCAACAATATAAGGGAGGGGTTATACTCAAAGGCAGCTTAGCTCCATTATAAGGGAGGGGTTATACTCAAGGTCCCCATTATAAACTGCAGCTTTGCTCCATTAACTTTCAATCACAAATAAAGCAAAACAACAAAGCAGCAGATTTCACAACGAAGCAGCCAAGTGAAACAAAGCAGCAGATTTCACAACAAAGTAGCATCACAAAGAAGCCAAGTGAAACAAAGCAGCATCACAAAGAAGCCAAGTGAAACAAAGCAAAACAACTACATCTTTGTCATACTACCCTCTTAGACCCCGTCCGATTAACATAAAGAAGCAGACCACAAGCCGCAAGCAACAAACCACAAAACTGCAGAAATGTCTCAATCACAATTTTACACACGAGAGGTAATCTCCATTTTACACATTAAAAAGGCATCGAGATAAGAGTAGGCTCAGATTATAATAGTTTCACATAAGCAAGATGTTGGTTATTTTCTGTTTGTGTGTTCCCATATTAGGGCTAAGATAATCAATAAAGGTATCGGATATTCACTTGAAATCGTGGTATCACTTTCCAATAGAAACTATTCGACCCTATGCCTGGTTACACGAATATCTCTATGGGATAAGACCAAGTGATGTTCTTGTTTTAGGCACAAATCAAGAACAGAATTTCATTCAAGTGTTTAGGGTTTGTATTAATTGTCCTCATGCAGAATGTTATGATCTCTATTTATAATAGAGAATACTCAAACCCTAGCCCATAGAATTATGTATAATTAACGGCCCATTAATTATACCATAATACTTTCCATAATAGTAGGAATCAGTGGTTGAACCCTAGCAGTACTTAGAACGAGCAGTACTTTGCACAAGCAGTACTTTGCACAACTAGCAGTAGATTCAGCAGACTCCACTAGCAGTAGATTCAGCATAATCACACTAGTATAACCACAATAGAGTCAGGGTGTTCATGGACCAAATGGGTGTACACTCCGTACCTCCAAACCCATTATCAGGTGTGAACTCATCCCTCAAGTGCACTAAATTTTCCAACAATCCTCCCCAAATTTAGTTCACTTCCTTTGCATGAAAAAATTAAACACAAAACAAAATATATGCATAAATGAAAATATCTTGAAGATTGAATTCTCATCTTAGTACATTATACATTCAAATATTCGAGAATCAGTGTGTTCTAAGAATTGAACCATTCAACCCATTTGAATACCTGAAGATAAAATACACATACATTTTCAAACACTTAAATAAACCTGACACTATACAAGCCATGTGTCCATATCCAATTCATAAATGTTGTAAAAGCTAAAAGTCCAAAGCTTCCTGAAGCGGCAAAACTTCAACATTTACATAGGTGGTTCCTCTTTATTCATGCTCTTGCTTAGCACTTTTTCAAAGAAATTAACCATTGAGAAGTAAAGACTTCATCCTCCTTTTTCAGCAAGTTCTGAGCACAACCTTGGGATGACAATAAAACATGTGCTCCAGTCCATTGAATGTTCAGCTTTCCACATTGAACTCAGCTCCCAAGTTTCCTCAGGAGGGAGTTGGGTGTCTTTGCATTCAGTGACTAAGTTGGACTTAAACCCATCCCTTTAGCAGACTCCAAAACTAAGTCTCTAGCCAAACCCTTCGTTAAGTGATCAGCTAAGTTTTGTTGAGATCTAACAAACTCTATAGATACCACCCCATTCATGATAAGTTCACGAATCATGCTATGCCTGACACCTAAGTGTCTAGACTTCCCATTGTACATCTGGCTATAAGCCTTTGCCAATGTAGCAGCACTATCACAACGGATAGAAATAGGTGCTATAGGTTTAGGCCACAATGGAATCTCAAGAAGCAAGTTTTTCAACCATTCAGCTTCTTTGCCAGCACAGCTAAAGCCACAAATTCAGATTCCATGGTTGAACTGGTAATGCAAGTTTGTTTCTTGGATGCCCAAGAAATTGCACCTCCACCAAGTAGGAATACCCATCCACTTGTAGACGAATTGTCTTCAGTGTTACTGATCCAACTTGCATCAGTATATCCTTCTAAGACAGAAGGATAACCAGTATATGAGAGACTATAATCCATAGTTCTCTTCAAATACTTAAAGACCCTCTGAATTGCTTGCCAGTGATAAGCACTAGGATTACTAGTATACCTACTCAGTTTACCCACATCAAATGCAATATCAGGCCTTGTACAAGTCATGGCATACATCAAGCAGCCAATCACCCTAGAATACTCAAGTTGAGATATAGCTTTGCCAGTATTAGGCATTAGCTTCTCACTTGTATCCATGGGAGTACTCACTGGAGTACAATCAAAGTAATTAAATTTCCTTAACACCTTCTCAATGTAATGAGACTGAGAGATAGAAATTTTGTTACTTTCATGTTTAATCCTAATACCAAGGATAACATCAGCCTCCCCCATATCCTTCATGGAGAACTTTGATGACAAAAATGCCTTTGTAAGGTTAACTTGATTTTGGTCAGTGCCAAAGATCAACATGTCATCAACATACAGACAAATGATGACTCCTTTACCAGGTTCATCAAATTTGCTATATACACATTTGTCAGCCTGATTAAGTAAATAACCACTAGACAAAACCACTTCATCAAACTTTTGATGCCATTGCTTATGTGCCTGTTTTAGTCCATAAAGAGACTTAATCAGTTTACACACCTTGTTTTCATTGCCAGGCATGATGAAGCCCTGAGGTTGGTTCATGTAAACCTCCTCATCTAAGTCACCATTCAAGAAAGCTGTCTTCACATCCATCTGATGAATAATCAAATTGTGAATTGATGCCAAAGCAATTAGCAATCTTATGGTACTGATACGAGCCACAGGAGCATAAGTATCAAAATGGTCTATTCCTGACTTTTGTTTAAAGCCCGGAATAACTAGTCTTGCCTTGAACTTTTCAACAGTTCCATCTACCTTCATTTTCTTTTTGAAAATCCATTTGCTACCTAAAGGTTTGCAACCAGGTGGTAGATCAGTCAACACATAAGTGTTATTGCCCATGATGGAGTCCATCTCATCATTAATTGCTTCTTTCCAGAAAGCAACATCCTGGGACTTCATTGCTTCTTCAAATGTTTTGGGATCATCCTCAACAATGAAGCAATAAGAGTATTGGTCAGAGACCTCACTCCTTGTTCCTTCAATTAAGTATAATTGAAACTCAGGTCCAAATGACTTTGGAGTCCTCACCCTATTGCTCCTTCTGAGCTCAGGGTCAGGTTGTTGTTCCACAACCTCATCAGGGGCCTGAGATGGTAAATCATCAGGAACCTCTGATACACCAATGTCATCAGTTCCATTTGGAATTCTTTGACTTGGTCTAGGGACTGATGAGAATCTATTCTCATCAAATAGTGCATCCCTTGATTCAATTATTGAGTTAATTGAAACAGATTCATTAGGCTCAATAACATAGAACCTATATGCCTTGGAATGCTCAGCATATCCAACAAAGATGCATTCAATGCCTCTTTCACCCAAAGTTTTCTGCTTTGGATTACAACAGCCCTACAACCCCAAACCCTGAGATAATTCAGGTTGGGTTTCTTTTTAGTCCAGAGTTCATAAGTGGTAACTTTGTTCCTTTTGTTGGGAACCCTATTTAGTAAATAGCAAGCTATTAACATAGCTTCACCCCAGAACCCTTGACTCAGCCCTGAATAGGACAACATGGAATTAACCATCTCCTTCAGCACCCTGTTTTTCCTTTCAGAAATACCATTTTGCTGAGGAGTATAAGGGGTAGTCGTTTCATGGATTATACCAACAGACTGAAAATACAGAGTATCCATGTACTCACCTCCCCTATCAGTCCTAAATCTTTTGATTAGAGACCCTTGTTGCAATTCAACTTCAGTTTTGAATACTTTAAATTTATCTAATGCTTCATCCTTAGTATGTAATAAATAAACATAACAAAACCTAGAAGCATCATCAATAAATGTCACAAAGTATTTCTTGTTCCCTAAAGAGGGAGTAGCATGAAGATCACATAGATCACTATGAATCAGCTCCAAAACTTCAGTTACACGTTTTACACTTTGAAATGGTTTCTTAGTAATTTTAGTCATCATGCAAGTTTTACACTTTTCATTGTCCATATCAAAAGCGGGTATTAACCCATCCTTGGACATATCTTGCATTCTTTTAAAATGTACATGGCCAAGTCTTGCATGCCATAGATTTGAATCATAAAGTTTAGAAGTTGAAATAAAAGCATAATTAACATTATCATGAACAATATTAAGTCTGAACATTTGATTACATAAATAGCCAAAACCAGTAAACACACCATGTTTAGATAAAATAAACTTATTAGATTCAATCACTTGTTTATAATCACAATTATTTAAAACACTACTAGAAACCAAGTTCTTCCTGACATCAGGAAAATGTAAAACATTAAATAGAGAAACAATCTTTCCAGAACTAAACTTCAAATCAACACATCCTTTTCCATGCACCAGGGCAGTTGACTCGTTTCCCATATGAAGAATAGAACCATCATTCATTGACTCGTAGGTCTTGAACCAGCTTCTATCTTTACACACATGAATTGTTGCACTAGAGTCAACCCACCAAGCAACATCATCATCCTGGACAAAATAAATTTTAGATATATATGTAACATAATAAATCTCAAAAGACTTATTAAATATATTCTGACCTTTCAGAGAATGGGTGTTACCATTCCCTCCACTTGTGCCTGATCCATTAGCTTTATTGCCAATCTTAACACCTTTACAATCTTTCCTGAAGTGTCCAGTTTTACCACACTTCCAACAAGTCACTTTTGGTTTCTTGTTAATATCAGATTTGGTGTTATCTTGATGTTTACGCTTGCCCTTGTTGTCATTGTTCCTGGAGGAGTTGTTATGCTCCACCATATTAACAACTGATGGACCAGTAGCATTGCTACTCTTTGGCTTGTCAATGTCTTGTGCTTTGAGTGAATCCTCAATGCGCAAGTGACTGCCCAACTCAACAAGAGTTAACTCCTCCTTCTTATGTTTCAGCATATGCTTGAAATCTTTCCAAGAAGGAGGTAGTTTATCGATGATACAAGAGACTGAAATAGCCTCATCCATGTTCATCTTGTGTTGTGTGAATCGACCAAGTATACTAAGAAGTTCATTGTATTGTTCCATAACTGGTCTTGAATCAGTCATTTTGTAATTTGTGAAATTACTTACAAGAAACTTCTTACTTGATGCATCCTCAGCCATATATTTGGCTTCCAAGGAATCCCATAGTTCTTGAGAAGATTCAACATTCTGATAAATATCAAATAAAGAATCAGACATACCATTGAGAATTAAACCTCTGCAAATGTAGTCATCATTCTCCCACTTGCTTCTTGCCCTCATCTGTTCCATAGTAGCAGCATCCCCATAATCTTCAGGAATAGCAGTAGTTAGAACATACACCACATTCATACTAGACAACAAGAAGTGCATCTTCTTTTGCCATCTTCTGAAATCAACACCTTCAAACTTTTCCAACTTGGAAAAGTTAGCAGCCATTTGTCTCATAGCAGCAGCCATTCATTATCACGAATAGTTTCTATTGATTGTTGGTTATTTTCTGTTTGTGTGTTCCCAGATTAGGGTTAAGATAATCAATAAAGGTACCGGATATTCACTTGAAATCGTGGTATCACTTTCCAATAGAAACTATTCGACCCTATGCCTGGGTTACACGAATATCTCTATAGGATAAGACCAAGTGATGTTCTTGTTTTAGGCACAAATCAAGAACAAAATTTCATTCAAGTGTTTAGGGTTTGTATTAATTGTCCTCATGCAGAATGTTATGATCTCTATTTATAATAGAGAATACTCAAACCCTAGCCCATGGAATTATGTATAATTAACGGCCCATTAATTATACCATAATACTTTCCATAATAGTAGGAATCAGTGGTTGAACCCTAGCAGTACTTTGAGCAGTACTTAGAACGAGCAGTACTTTGCACAAGCAGTACTTTGCACTAGCAATACTTTGCACAAGCAGTACTTTGCGCAACTAGCAGTAGATTCAGCAGACTCCACTAGCAGTAGATTCAGCATAATCACACTAGTATAACCACAATAGAGTCAGGGTGTTCATGGACCAAATGGGTGTACACTCTGTACCTCCAAACCCATTACCAGGTGTGAACTCATCCCTCAAGTGCACTAAATTTTCCAACACAAGATATATCATATATGGCTGCAACATCAAAGGTAGCAAAATTAAGATTTTTTTTGCCGTCCATTCGGAAATGCCATGCCAAAATCATCATCGCCGTATCTCGGTTAATGTTGCCCAATAATTTTTCCAAGAAAAAGTACCCTACCCATTTCAGAGAGGATTGGACTAACCAAGTAGGCATCATGTGTATAACCCCTCCCAGTTTCTAAAATGGCTAACCAAGTAGGCACCATATTATGCAAAGACATCAGTCCATCACCATCATGTTTTAGCCAAAGTTTCTATACAATCATAGCTCTTTTCAAGGGTAAAGACAATAAAAAGTACCCTACCCCTTTTAGAGAGGGTTGGACTAACCATTTAGGCACCGTGAGTATAACCCCTGGGATGTGTTAACCGGACGGGGTCCAGATAACAAAAACCCATCATCACATAAAACCATCACCAACAAGCCAATATTCACATAAAACCAGCAACTAAGCAGTAACAAGCCAATATTCACATCCCCAACAAGCCAAGTTTTTAACAAGTTTATAGATCCAAAAAAATACGAGTTTTTGGATCCAAAAAAAATACGAGCCATCATATATAACAAGTTAACCGGACGGGGTCTAGATAACAAAAACCCATCATCACATAAAACCATCACCAACAAGCCAATATTCACATAAAACCAGCAACTAAGCAGTAACAAGCCAATATTCACATCACCAACAAGCCAAGTTTTTAACAAGTTTATAGATCCAAAAAAAATACGAGTTTTTAGATCCAAAAAAAATACGAGCCATCGTATATAACAAGTTCTTACTTTAGATCTAAAAAAATACGAGACATCAAAAAAAATACGAGTCATCATCAACAACGAGCAAATATTCACTTTAGATCTAAATATATATATATATATATATATATATATATATATATATATATATATATATATATATATATATATATATATATATATATATATATATATATATATATATCTTAAGAAGTTTTTAGATCCAACACTTACCCACCATCAGAACCATATATATCTTAAGATGTTTTTAGATCCAAAAATACGAGCCATCACCAACGATCCAACACTAAAACATCACAAGAAACCACCTTCAAACCACCACTAAAACATCACAAGAAACCAACAATCACCACGTTTTTTTAGATCTAAACAGATCTAACAGTCAAAAAAAGTAATAATACTCTTCAAAACCGCGTTCCACCCACAGTTTTATCCCATAAACATCACCATCAAACCACCACTAACACTTACAACATCACGTTAACAACTTTTTAGATCTCAGTTTTTAGATCTAAAAAGAGACGGGATGTGAGTTATTAGTGATAGAGAGAGAGAGAGAGAGAGAGTGATTGAGTGAGAGAGAGAATAGAGAGAGTGTTATCACATGGGTGGGATAAAACCGTGGGTGGGTGGGATAATACCGTGGGTGGGTGGAGCGGTTTTGAAGAATATTATTACTTTTTTTTTTTTTTTTTTTTAATTTATAAAAGTATAATTTGTAAAAAAAAAAGTATCATTAGTATATATATATATATATATATATATATATATATATATATATATATATATATATATATATATATATATATCATTTGTAAAAAAAAGTATCATTTTTTAAAAAAAAGTTGTATACTTGACAATATACTTTTAGGAGTTCGGTTCTGACGAGCAAGTAACGGAATAAGTAAAAAAAAAAGTATCATCTGTAAAAAAAAGTATCATTTTTAAAAATAAAGTTGTATACTTTCGACAATATACTTTCAGGAGTTCGGTTCTGACGAGCAAGTAACGGAATGGGTACAAAATATAGCTCGGGGGCTCGGTTTTGTCATTGTTAAAGACAGAACTAAAGCAGACAAGGGTTATTTGTATGAAATCAATTATAGGTGTTCAAAGGGTGGGAATTATAAACCTGAAGGTTCTGGAAAACGGAAAACCAATACCTCCAAAACAAATTGTCCATTCAAATTGACGGCGAAATATCAACAAACAAATTTTTTTTTGGATTCTGAGGGTGAAGAATGATATGCATAATCATGATTTGCTAGAGTCGTTGCATGGTTTGGCATATGCAATGCGATTAAAGGATGATGAGTTCGGTTTGGTCCAAGAATTGGCAGATTATAAAGTACGACCACGTAATATACTTTCGGCAATACAGGGTAGTAATCCGGATAACGTGTCTAGTGTTAGAACTATATATAACGCACAACATAAGATCCGGAGAGCCAGAGTAGGTGATAGAACTCCAATTCAAGTCCTTTACTCGCATTTGATGGATTCAGGGTATACATGGTACCCGAGGGTAAATGAGCATACCGACGAGCTTGAGGAGCTATTTTTTGTGCACCCCACGTCGTATGCTCTATGGTGTACATTCCCTGAAATCATGCTGATGGAATCCACGTACAATACCATGATGTTTAAATTGCCGTTGTTGGAAATTCTCTGATTCACTTCAATGAACTCCACATGTCGATCGCCGTAGAAGACTGTAGCCATAAGTTGCGGAGAAATTACGGACTACCATGCTTTGACGAGATGCAATACTGTTTAATACATGGTAAGTATATTAAATTTATAACTATCAAGTTGTTTTCCACATTAATATCAGTAATTTATACAAGTCACTTTAATTGAATTCAGGATGCCCCATTCCACTGGAACGAATTGATATTTTTTTGGAGAACCCTATCTGTTCCGTGGCCTGTTATCAATAGGCCGCCGCCTGAAGATGGCTCTTCCAGCAAACCTCGTGATGATGATGATGATGATGATGATGATGATACTTCGTTACAAAATGACGTACGACAATTCAAGAATTATTTTAGCAAATCAACATCGTTTATCAAGAAAAATATGTTAACGAAGTTGAGAGAGATATTCCAGCCTGAATCTATTGACACACGTGAACCAGCTATTCAAAAAAAATACCCGTGGTCGTCCGAGAGCAAAGGACAAAAAGGGCAAGGCTACACAAATCCCGGACTTGAATGAAGTCCCTGACTTGGATGAAGTACCAGTCGTAGATCACCGAAGAAGTACAAATTCAAGATCTACAAAAGTCCCGAACTTGCGAAAAGAACCTCCAAGACATAGTTCTTACACGGGTGAAAGTCTACGCCACAAATTTTATGCTGGAGATAGTGTGAGCAATGATTTTATTGAGGATATTCCACATATTTTCCGTCCACACGTAATAAGCATACATAATGTGCTGGGTGATGAAAATTGTGGGTTTCGGTGCGTTGCCCACAGTCTTACTGAAAACGAAAATAGGTGGGCCGAAGTAAGACGTATGTTATTGCAAGAGTTAGATTATCATAGGCGAACGTACATAAGTATGTTCTTGCAACATGACTTTGACCTACTTTCGTATATAATAGACTGGTCCAATGGACCCGCACCTATCGGTTGCTGGATGTTGATGACAATCACGGGGCTGGTTATCGCTTCAGTAATTCACCGACCTGTTGTATTTATATCCGAGCAAGGTTGGAACACATGTTTTCCGCTTTTTACCAGGCCAAACTTATCACATGGAACCGACCCCCTTGTGATTGCCCGTGTGGGTGCTCACTACATTTTACTGACGCTAGACATAGATTCTCCACTTCCCCATATCCACCCACAATGGAGGTATTTCAGAGAGCCAGTTGCAGCCGAATGGGAAAATTTGTATCAAAATCGACTAATGCATCATTGATTTATGTTGTAAATAATAGAGATACCGACAAAACCATTGTAAATGATTACTGATTTATGTTGTAAATAATAGAGATACCGACAAAACATAGTGAATCATATGTAAAAGTTATTTGTATTTGTAAAAATGTAATTTTTGTAATTTTTGTATTTGTAAAACATTGTAAATAATTATTATTGATTTATGTTATAAATAACTGTTTGTATTATATAGTAGATGATTAAATATTTATTTAAATTAGTAAATAACATTATTGATTGATTATGCAAATTCTTTTGTCAGGTGGGCCAAAGAAATCCTTTCTGGTGTCGATGTGATAGAGGATTTATTCTAGAACGGACATCCTAGCAAGACGGTAGTCGTGGGCGACTGTTTTATGCATGTCCTCTTTCAGTGATAAATGATCATACGTTTGCTTAGTTATGTAAATAATTTGTTTGTCTTTAAATACATTTCTTATTATTTTCTTAACATGTAACAGCCATGTACAAAAGACTATAGGTGTCGATACTTCAGGTGGAGATATGAATTTGAAGAAGAGTACTTTAATCAAGCCTCTCCTTCAACAGCCTCTTCTTCAACGCAGTGCTCAAACTGCGTTGCGAAAGATAATGAGAACAAGTTGTTGAAGACAAGAATAAAGACGTTGGAGATGGAGTTAGAATTGGTAAGGAATCCTAAGGATCACGCTTGTCAATCGGGTGCAAGGCTCCATGATCTTCTAAATGAAATGAATAATCTTCATATGTCGTAGATGTTGTTGTTTTTAAATAATATGTATAACGTTGTCGTTTAATTTAATAATAACAGTTGTTTTTGCAGTTATTTAATGTGGTAATATTTAACGTGCTATTATACAAAACATTATACATATACAAAATAAAATACAATTATACAAAACATTATTAAAAAAAAAGAAAAAAAAATGACAAAACAAGGATAAAGACAAAAAAAAGTACCCTACCATTTTAGAGAGGGTTTGACTAACCATTTAGGCATCGTTAGTATAACCTCTCCCTTATTTTCTATGTTGTATAATTTATGCTGGTTTCCAGTGCGTTTAAATAAATAATATAAGGGTAACGCTTACATATACAAACATAATGAGGAACATTAATGAGGAAGTATTCCAACCTCCAAGCATTTATATTTGGGTTGTGTTATACCCACGGGCTCTACCCCTAGGCTACCCACACACACAGTTTTTTGTCATCTATTTTTTTTAGTACAACACAGTTTTATGTCAGTTTCTGTTCCGTATTTCTAACAGTTTTAAGCGTTTGACTTATTAAACTTTATATTTTTTGTTCCGCACTTTCAGGTTTATGGCTTTTTGGTATAAACAAAATTATAAAAAATAAAAAAAAAATAGGGGGGGTCATTATAAAAATATAGGGGGGGGGGGGGGGTTCATTATAACCCATCCCTTATATTTAATCGTTGCATAGTATCATAGAAAAATACCGATAGGAAATTCATTGTCTAGGAGAATAGCGAGAAGGAAATGAAGGCAGCTTCCTAATGCTCTAAGAGATGAATCTATGTTTTGTACACACTGTGTTCTCGAGTTGAGTAAAAGGGAGGAAGTAAAGTAAAAGTGAGAAAGTTTGTGTTCTCCAGTTTTTTTTTAAGAAGTAAAGTGAGGTAAAGTGAAGTAAAGTGATTATATTTTAGTTATAAAACTTTCACTCCACTTTTAGGGTGAAAGTTACTCTACTTCCTCTCTCTTACTTTACTTCCTCTTTCTTTCACTTTCATTCATTTTTTTTTCTCTAGAGCGCAGCGTTTCTTGAGGGGTTTTGGATTAATTTCATAAGAAAACATAAGTGACAAATAAAATAAACGGGATAGAAACTTGTGGATGGGGGAACTACTTGCGGACAATCAGGGACGTCCCGTGGATTTTGGAAGTCCTGTGCCAAAACTTCGAATTAGGCCCTTTATCGCCAAATGTTTTAAGACCCTAAAAGTGATTGAGCTTGATTTAAGCACACATTAGTTTAGAGATACATAAACGATAGCAAATTTTTGCATTTTTTATTCATTGAGTCATACTAAGTGAATCTTTTTATTAACAATTTAGTTGAAAAGTATTATATTTAGACAAAAATATGTGGGATGCAAACTATCTATATTTAAGAGGTCATGTTTGTTGTACAATGATTAATTTTCAAATACGAAAATAGTATTTCGGGAAAGTGTAATACTTTTTGTAGAATATGATCAATGTATTCATCAATTGGGATTGAATTTATCAACTATAAAAGTAAAAGGGGCTAAAATCAAACTTTACATATTAAAAGGTTCATAAGAGCAGCCGGTGCAGCCTCTTCGTAGCACCTCGCCGTCCGACGTGTATAAGCCAACGGCGAGACGAAGCTCGCTGCTACACCATGAGTGCCTCGCCGTTGCTCGTTGTTGGGTACATCTTCGTGGTCACGGCGAGAATGAAAAGGAGGGGGTGGCAGCTTTTATGAAATTATAAACGTTGTATAATGTTTTTTTTTTTTTTTTTTTTTTTTTTTTTTTTTTTTTTTTTTTAAACCATAACATATTTACCCCTATATATACTACACATATTTTACACATTTCATTAAAAAAAAGTTAACAATATAAAAGCAAAAATCATGAGTGAATCATCTTATTCCGAAGTTAGTGACTTTGAAGAAATAGAGGAGCTAGAGCTGATTATCCAAGAGTTTGAACACGAGCAAGCATTGCAAAATCAAGAAGCCGGTCCTTCACAGCGCCGTAGATACATTCGGCGTGAACGTGAAGTTGCTGAAACACGTCTATTGGCCGACTATTTTGGTGACCAACCAAAATATCTTGAAGAAAATTTTAGGCGTCGTTACCGTATGAGCCGTAAACTATTCTTAGAAATAGTCCAAGGTATTGAAACATATATTGACACTCATCATCCTCTTCCCAATGCTACGAGTCTAATCAGTTTTAGTGTGATTATGAAATGCACATGTGCCCTACGCCAATTGGCGTACGAGATATCACCTGATTTATTAGATGAGTATTTACAAATAGGTGAACACTGTGCACGCGATTGTCTAGATTTTTTTTACTATGTGCATAATCCATTTGTTTGGGAAGGAGTTTTTAAGAAAACCAACTGAGGATGACGTTCGTAACTTATACCAAGCACATAGCATGGTTCATAAGATTCCGGGAATGTTGGGAAGCATCGATTGTCTGCACTGGGAATGGAAGAATTGTCCAAAAGAATGGTAAGGGCAATTTCACAGAGGTGATAAAAAGTATCCAACTATAATGCTTGAAGCTATTGCGTCATATGATTTGTGGATTTGGCATGCATTTTTTGGTGTGGCACGTGCGAATAACGATCTGACCGTTTTATATAATTCTCCGTTATTCGACGACCTGATTGATGATATTGGCCCTAAAGTTCCGTTTGAAGTATACGGACGTACATTTAAAAATGGGTATTATCTAGCAGATGGAATTTACCTACAGTGGGCATCGTTTTTCAAATCCTTTACTGTTGCAAGTAACCCAAAAAACGCCGCATGGAAAGCGAAACAGGAAAGTGCTCGAAAAGATATCGAAATAGCTTTTGGTGTCCTCCAAGGACGTTGGCATATTATTGCCCAACCGGCGCGTGCATTTACTGTGGGCAAGTTGCGGAGAATCATGTACTCGTGCATCATAATGCATAAAATGATTTTGAAAGATCAAAATTTTGCGATATCCGAAGCTGCCGAAATGTATATTCCTCCGACACCAAATATGCAACAGTCATGGGTTGAACGTTGCGCAACGCAAATAAGAAAAACCAAAGAACTACACGATAAACGCGCACACACAAGGCTTCAACGATGTCTCATCGAGCATGTTTGGCAACAACAATGGGAAGAAATTCAACGAAATAGGAATAATTAGGTTCGTATTTTTTAGTATCGTATGTGTTGTATTTTTTTTTCGTATCATATTTTTTTTCGTATTGTAACTTTTTTATTTGATGAAATAAAATTAGTATGTTGTGTTATTTTTAAGTATTTGTGAAATGAATTTAATTTATTTAATGAAATGAATAAAAAATAAAGGTGTAAGATGTGAGGCCCTAATGAAGAAGTTGAGGTTTGTTGTTTTGTGAGGAGGGGGTTTGTTGTGAAAAGGTGTTGGGTGATGTGGCACACGTGGGCCCGAATGAGGAGATGAAGCTTGTTGTCTGCACCTTGTGCTCTAACTTGTAGAGAAAAAGTTTTATTGTAGCCAATGATAAAAAGTTACCAGGTCATCTTCTTTACAAGAATATATAACCCCATTAAAGGATAACCCATGCTCTGTATTTCTACACCTTCTGCAACTAGTTCGTGAACATATAGAAAGTGTATTTTCTATCCAAAACACAATTTAGTTCACTCAAATCATCCCAAACTTAGTTTTTTAAATCTTTAAATTTCAGAAATTGGAAGCCCTAAAAAACCGGAGGCCCTGTGCGGTTGAGCACCCTGCACATGCCCAAATCCGGCCATGCGGACAATCTACCTTGGTCTCAGAAAAAAATAACAGCTACTTAATCCTAGCAAGTACAAATAATGATCTTAAATGTGGTATCGTTGATTTGGTTGATCGAGAGACACCAGCTGAACTAAACACGCGATACACGAATTTCTCATTCACACAAATCAGACCTTGGGCGTTCAAGGGTGGATAACCTAGTGTGAGAGCTAAGCCCTAGACATGCAATTGCTAGTACGGGTGTAACTACTAGCTTAGGTTTGCTAAATGGTCAATAAAAAAACCTAGTTAATTTAAAGCATGATTTTTTTTAGATTTAAGCATTTAGTTTTATGTAGTAATTCTGATATGAGATAGAGTACTGCAACATATTGATGTTTAACTTGTTCAAAACAGTATTCTCCCAATTTTCAGTTTTATACCTCAAACTGTTTTATTTAAAGCTAACACAAATCTTTAGAGTATACATTTACCTTATTATTGTTGTAGTGTGTTTTACAGCCCTTCGATTAAGCATTTATGTGATGCATGTTGCTAGGACTTTTTTTTTGCTTCACCATTGCGGCAACCCTTTATCAACATCCAACAACATCATGTGTATAAGCAAAATAATGTCTATTGTTCTAACATAATGGTGTTTATTTTACGCAGCTGCTGGCGTGTTTTGTGAAGAAGTAATACCAATCAATGTATATGGGGGAATGACACCATAGGCGTCCTCAAGATACGTTGTACTAACATTCCTTGAAAGTGAAAGAATGCTTTCCAGCAAGCTAGAGAAAACTTTACAAATTAAGACACTAATGTGAGGTCTGGCTACCTAGAAACTTTTTCGTATCAAATGCTTATGAATATTTTGTTGCAATTAGTACACTCTTTGTTTGCTACGATTGGCTGAATATAATATAAATAAGTTATGATAGTGTAATTTACTAAATATCTCTTTAATATGGGTTTGATTTCAATTTCGGAAATTTGTATTACAATAAAATTAGCAAGATAAAGTTTTACAATGGATTCTTTATTTGTTGCTAAATCACTTTCTACAAAGTCGTTGCAAATCTATTGAAAAAGCTATACCATTGCAAATGTATTGTAAATATAAACCGTTGCAATGTTAAATAGTTTGTTACAACTTTTTTGCAAATGCATACGGTTGCAAATTATAAGGTTGTGAATCCGTTTCAACTTTGTTGCAAATTTAGCATTAGAATTTGGTTGCAAATTTATGTTGTTGCAATCCGTTGCAGTATTGCAACGGATTTTCTTCCTTGAAAAATTGTTACAAAATTTTTTTTGGCCGTTGCAATTCCGTAGCAACTAAAATTTCCATGGAGCATTTATGCAACGGTAGAAATCCGTTGCAAATGACAATTTGCAACGAATATGCAACAAATTCCTACTGTCACATAGCCCCATTGTGTTGTAGTGATGTACATACATCTATTCTTCATTTATACATGTATCATTATACTAAACATGCACCTACAACATCATCTACAAAGTGCAAAGATAGCTAACAACCAAACACAAGATTTTACAAACAAGAAATGAATTTATATCAAGTGTTATAATCTCAATACTAGTCCATAACTTAGTACTAAACATTGATAATTTGCTACAAAGCATCCAGTAACATTGTGGTCAAATTTTACTTAGATGCTCAATAATTTCCTATCTTTCGAACCCCTCATCACTATTTCCACTGGTGGCGCATCATTAACCACCCTATAATTCTTACGAATTTCCCCTGGCCACCCCGATTGCAAGTCTCCCATTGAAAAGGCAAACTGCTAGTCTCAACTTGAATGACCGTTTATGTCAAGTGTTCAAAGTTGTTTAGCTGAGGTACAAGTTATATTTCTAAAAGACAAGAGGAGCTAAGTTGGAGGGCTAAAGTGAAATATGAGCCTATATGAGCCTATATAAGCTCATTATCAGCTCTAGGGTTTCATAACTTGTATTCGCCCACTTTTGTATTCTCTCTAGTTTCCACACACACACTTTCTCTGTTATTGTTAGTTCTTGATATCAGTTTGATATCTGTTAGTGTTAGTATAGAAGATCAATCTCTTTATTTGATTGATGCGAGTGTTGCAACCTCACAAAAGGTTTTACTTCTCAAGGGATCTTGAGAAGCTTTGCAACCCTCCAGGCAGTGTACCTGATCGTTATAGTGTAGTATAGGTATGTCCGGGGGATTGATCGTTCTCTAGGGGAGTAATGTCGTTAGGTTGAAATGTATGATAATTTAAGCCTAAGGTGAGGGGTGATTCTTTTTGTATTTTTATATTTTTATGAAAGCAATAAAATCTTGGTTTTGAAGGAATGGGCGGAATTAATTGCTAGCCAACTAACCCAAAACTAAAACAGAAATTAAAATAACAAGAAAAGTAAAGTGGGGGACTTCTTATAGTGAGACAAACGTGTTTACTTAGATATAATTACTCCCTAGTTATCTTTTGTTGTTTTGTTGAATGTCACAGTGCAGTTGTTTTAGTTGAAGCGTTGTATTCCTTAATACCGGTCGTGGGGGTGTACACAACATTTCCCAACTCTATGAATCTCAATTTCTCCTACAACAGAACGAAAAGTCCTCTATCATTGAATCACTACATTAAATACAACGAGAAAAACCGCAGTGTACATACGATTGCCTTTTCTAAGACGTTCAAGCTTGTTACATAAAGAGGTTAGCCAATTTTCTTAGCCTAAGGTGTAGCAATCAACTAAACAATAGACAAATTATCAACAATTAATAACTAGGTTTCACTAGATCTAAGCAAACACTAAATAAGTTAAGCTAACATGTTAAAAGGAAGAAAATATAACAATTAATCAAACAACACATAGACATATTGAATGATTAAAGGAAAACTTATCTTCAATTGAACATGGAAGAAAAGAGGCTTCGTTAGCCCTAGAAAAGCTATAAAATTCGACTAGGGTTTGTGTCTCCAAGTTACACCAAAAAGTTCCACACTAATGAATGAAAAATTGAAAAGTATATATAGATTTACATAGCTGACGGCGTCAGGTTATAAATCCTGACGCCGTCAGACCGCCGTGGTTTAGGGTTTCGTGTTGTGCAATCCAGCTCCTGACGTCATCATGTATAACTTCTGACGGCGTCAGCTAAGATCCTGATACCACCACCCTCTAAAAATCTATGGGCCGTATCTCATTAACTTATAACCAGACGTCCAACTTCCAAATACACCTAACGCCGTCAGGTGTAACTTCATCAAAATTTCTCTGGGGCGACGTGTGTTAAATCTTTATGGATTCTTGTATCTTCAAGTGACGGCGTCAGCTTGAGGCTTGACGCCGCCAGGTCTAAAATCTGACGGTTTTCCAAGACTTTGTCATTTTCATCACTTTTGAGCCCCAAAACGTCTAAAATGCTCCATTTTCCAGAAATCATGTCCCAATCACCTAAAATATGAAAATAACTGATTTGAGGTAATATTTGAACAAATACACATGAGTTTTAGCTTAAATGACCCCTAAAAAACGTGTCAAATAAATCTTTATCAAATATCCCTACACTTGGTGTTAAAAGTAATTACAACATATGATCGTTCCACCTTAATCAAAACAAGCACATAAATTATACACTAGCACCTCACAACAAGTGTTTGGATTCTCTCATCTCCCGGGTGTAATAAAGTCATATAACACATATGGAAACGGGAAAATATAACACTCTCTACCTGTCATAGCACATAGATTACTGTGGAAAACTAGAAGGGGGGTTGAATAGTTTTCCCCTCTTTTTCGTTTTATAAAAACTTGGTTTTGCAAAATGTTGATTCAAATATATTCAATTGTTTGTTTAAAAACCTTCAATTAGAGTTTAGTATGAAAACAATATATAATCAATATTATCAATTATATATGTAGACGTTTGGGTTAGTTTTCAAAACTTAGTTTTATGAATGAAGTTTTGGTCGATCTTTATGTGAATACGTTTTCCTTTTAAAATCTTAAAGCATTTTGTATCAAATTATCAATTAAGTTAAACTCAATATGAGAAGTGTTAATCATATATATATATATATATAAGCCCATTAGACCATATCATACAACTATATATCCTATCACAATATTAACTTGTTAATACACCACAATCAATCATCAATATAAGCAACAATTAACACATATTTTCAAGCATAGATGTAAAGCGATAAATGCAAGAGTAAATGTAAAAAGATAAGAGAAAGAGGATGCAAACCGGACACAATGATTTATAGTGGTTCGGCTACAAGGACACCTTCCTTGTTCCTACTCCACTCCCTGAGTCACCTACTCGAGAGTTTTCTTCACTACTCAACAAGCTCCCTTTTGGCGGAGAAAACCGTACACAACTTTTGCTTACACCATTTAACGACACTAAGCTAAATGTCGAGTTCTAACAGTTGCTAGAACCAATCTCACAACACAACTTAGATCACTACACAACTTCTACACAACTTCACGATGACTTCACGTCTTCTTCACGACTTCACGACTTCATCACAACTTCTTCTAAACTTCTTCATGGCTTCACGACTTCTTCACGACTTCACAACTTCTTCTAAACTCCACTACTAATTCACACACCTACATCTTCACAACTACATGTCTTCTTTACACTACTACTTCCTCCCACTACTTCTTACTCACACATTAAATCACTACTAAGTAAGATCATCTTGATCTACTTATTACATATTCATAACTCACAACTTCACCTAAGCACTAACTAGATCCTAATACATCTTTGGCTTTATGATAGGGAGGATTCTTCTTTTGCACTTTGAGTGATGAGAGATTGGATCACTTAAAACAAAGATTAATAATCTTATGATCAAAGGGTTTTAGAAGGATGTTTAGAGAGAATTGGATCTGAAAATCTTTGTGCAAAAGGTGAGAAAATTATGTGGGATGAACCAGTATTTATAGGGAGAAAAAATACTGTTCTGGAGCGTGGCCGGTCCCCTTAATTAGAGGCCGGTCCCCTTAATGATTAAGGGGGCCGCCTAAGGAATTAAGGGGGCCGCCCCTTCAGAACGTTGGATTTTCTTGTCTTTTAGTGGGGAAAGTTTATTTGGTGAAAAACTAACTGATTTTGGTTAAAAGTTTGAAATCATATATTTAGTATGATTAAAACATTTTTCTTTATTACCAAAAGTGTTTTTCAAAAATATATAATATGTTTATATAATTAAATAAACTTTGTATTAGTTAATTAAATACCCCTTTGATCATGAGATGTATTAAGCACTTGTTTATCCATACCTTAAGTGATTGTTGAGGCAAACTCGAGACGTTGAGATGTCGAGGCTTGTTGACGTAAGAATGCATAGAAGAATTGTGATCACAAGTAACTTAAGCATTTTACGTTATATGTTGTAACTTACATCTTTGTCATTATCAAAACATGAAGAGGATGTTTAGATTAAATATCGTAATATTCATGCCAACAATTACCATAGGCTTGGTAACAAATCAAAAACCTCCACTACTTTGGTGTAAGCACCTTGGATAAACTATCAAAGAGGTCTTTCAAAGGGTTATAACGTTAGGTGTAAGGGTATGGAAAACACGGTTTGTTGGATAAAGGAAATTTTACTGGTGGCTAGTCAATTGTCTTGGTCGATTACACGTACAATAAGGCTTTGCTAAGCCAATACTCGACTCAACTTAAACTAACTACTACAACTCTTTTTGTATTTTTCTTGACACTATTTTGACTTGAACAAAAATAAAGGAATAAAGAAATAGGATGGTAGTCCGTATGTTTTTCTACTTTTCTTTTTCTTCTTTTTTTTCTTCTCTTTTTTTTTTTCAATTTTTTTTCATACACTCTTGCCCCACCGTCCAAAATAATACATCAAAGGGAGCTTGAATCCTCCCTACACTTGAACTTTTACATACTTTACACATAACTAACTAATGACCCGAATTAAGAAAATCAAAACTCTTGGAGTACTTTAATATTAACGCACATATGGTGGTAATAAATGATGTTCTTCCCAATTACTCCATAACACTAGTATTTTACCCATGAGTCCCAATCATCCCAAAACTGAATGTACAAAATATGATTTGACTTAGCAACCATGCAACCAATTAGACAATTAACAAGGGTTAAACAAATGTTGTAACAATAATGCACTAAAGATGAGTGCATACAATGTAGGCTAAGGCGATTTGGGTGTACATTTGTGGGTGGATTGTAAACAATTTCTTCCTTTAAGTAACATTCTTAAAGTTAAAAATGAAAAAGATAGGCTCGGAGGGGTGTACTAGGTGTATCATGTACTAAAAATGAGTACATCGCAAGGGTGTAGGGAAATTACTTGACCAATGTAATTATAAAACAGGTTTAAAACAAGGGTCATCCTAATGCCTCTTATCATATAGCAAATCCTAACTACATGAATGTAGTCTCACTAGCGGTCTCAAGATGCATCATAAACGCAATTTATAGAATTTATATACTATCGGTACACTCATAAGCATTAAAGATGAATGCTTTTTCCTAACATTATAAAGGCGAACCTCACATTATTGGAGTGGAATTTTTTTTGAGTGGTATGGTTTTTGTGCTAGTCATATAATTCCTGTCCATGAGACGCTTATTAAGACAAAAGTTTCACTCCTACATGTTGTAAAAAATTTTAAATTTGGTGCCAAATTTACCCTAACAAGTATTTCTCATAGTTTTATTACGCATTTACTCTAAAACAAACAAATATCAAGTGGAGTTATAGTTTCTAAGGTATCCCAAATTACCCTCCCTAAACTTAAACCGAACAGTGTCCCCAATGTTCCTAAAAAGTATAAAAGTAGAGATAAAAGAGAAAAAGAAAGAAAGTAATACTCCCCTGATTTGCTTGGCATGGACGTTGTGGAAACATGGTTAAATCTTCCTCCAAGAAAATGAACATGAAAAGCTTCACTCTCGCAATATAAATCATCTTCCTGTCCAATATAACCTATAACTAGCTCAAACAAACACAAGAACCTCGCATAAAATCGGCGGTAAAATCTACATAACAAACTAAATCTATAAAAGCAATGTAAGATATAATGCTTGCAAAATGAATATTTACAGGTTCTTGGAAATTTAAAACTGTAAATTTCAGAAAAATATTAAATTTCCAGCAGAAAAACAGAATATGGAAAGTTTTGTAAGAATAACACCTGATGGCGTTAGGTTATCCTGACGCCGCCAGACTGTTTTGATAGAAACTCTTGCGTTTTGTTTATGGAAAATTTCTGGAAAAACATGAGTATAAAAAACCTGGAAAACCTGCAAAATATCCATTATGACTCGATACAAGCATTTGACTCGAACAAACACACAAATATATATGCTAAATCAATCCTTGTTATTATTCATGTCAATTGTTCTCAAAACAAATATGATCTTCCCTACACTTATCTTTTTGTAAAATACCTTTATATGCAATTAAGACGAAGTTAAATATACAAAATAAAGCATTTTCAAAAAATATCAAAGACATGAATAATAAACAATTAAAGATGGAGCATATATATGAAATCAAATAACAAACAAACAAATAAGCAAACAATTAAAAAGCTTGGGTTGCCTCCCAAGAAGCGCTTTTCTTTATTAACGAGTCTTATAGCTAGACTCAAAGTCGTGCCCCTACTACATGACTTCATTATCGAGGACAATGTCCTCCTCATTAATCAAGTCATTCCCACCTTCATGATAGTGCTTAACTCGTTGTTTATTCACCATGAATTCCCTATTCTCGTGATCGATTAGCACCACCACTCCTGCTTTTGACGAGCTGTTTACAATGAAGGGTCCATACCATCTCGATTTAAGTTTACCGAGGAATAACCTTAACCGAGAGTTGTATAGAAGCACTTTATCTCCTTCCGAGAATTCTTTGGGATTCTTAATTCATTGATCGTGCCATTTTTAGCCCTTTCTTTGTACGTTATTGATGACTCGTAGGCTTCGAGTCTCAATTCATCAAGCTCTTGAAGTTGTAAAAACCTATTTGTAGAAACTAGAAGGGGGGTTGAAGAGTTTCACTGTTTTATAAAATTAGTCTTTAAAATCTTTTGCTTATTTTAGGTCCGTTTAGATATTGTTTATAAAGAGTTAGATTTGTTTGTTATGTGATATCGAATTGACTAAAACTAAATATGTCAAACAAGTAAAGTAAAGAGTTAGGGAAGGAACACAACCAAAAGGGATGCCGAGATTTATAGTGGTTCAGTACGAAGCTCACTCTTTGTCCTACTCCACTCCTCGAGTACCACACTCGAGAGTTTTCAATCACTATGTCAACACACTCCTTCAGGTGGAGCAATCCGTACACAAGCTTACACCAAATTTAGCGACACTAATCGGAATGTCGAGTCTTAATCCTAGCTAGGACCAATCTACACCAAGGCCCACGTGGCCACATGAACAAGCACTCTTGTCCCACTTAGATAGACACACGATCCAAGCCTTCACACGAACGAGCACCCTCGTTCACTTGAATCTTCACCCGATTCAAGTCTTCTCACTAGAAATCCCTTGAGTTCTAGCCTTCAACACAACAACATACACACTATTACAATACCTATTCTAGATACAACACTTCTTGGACTTACACCTTTGTCCAAGTTCACCCTATCACAACTAGTCACGACTCACACACAATTCGGATTTTCAACATATATAAATTAGAGAGTTGGAGGAGGAAGAGAATCATAACACTTGTTACGTTTGTATGTGGACTCAATAACACATCGATTCTTGATGAATTCGAGTGTTCTTCTCTTGCACTTTGATGTGGAGGATTGGAGAATCACTTATAAATACATACCGATATGTTAAGGTGATCAAAGAATAAGAAAGGAAGAAACAAAAATATTTTGTGCTAAGAGGACCTCATTTCTGGATTGAGAACAGTTTAGTATTTATAGCCGACAGGAGGAGCGTGGGCGGTCCCTTATCTACCTGACGGTCCCTTATCGATAAGGGACCGCCAACCTATTTAGGGGACCGTCCTGACAGAAGCCCCTTTTTTGTCCTGACGTGGTGAAGGTTTATCTGGTAAAAAATTTCTGTCGGTTTTGGGCGGGAAAAGTAGCTGTTATACTTTTGAATTTTGAATTTTCATTTTTAATAAAACATTTCTTTAAAAACAAAAAAATACTTTTGTGAAAATGTTTTGTCAAATTTAAAATGTAAGGTTTTGTGAAAATGAAAATTCTTTGATCACTCTACTAGTATCGGTATAGAGTTTGCTCATACCTGAAGTGACGTTGTAGTAGCTACATAGTTGAAACGAATTTACCCGATTAAAAACTTATTAACTGTAACTTTACGTAACATGTTTTTATATTTTGTGATTATCAAAATGTTTAAAGACCGAATAATGCAAATAACGTTTTTGACATTATTTGTATTAACACTATTTGATCTAGTCACTTTATAGTCCATGTTACAAGCCTTTAGTGCCCAATATGCCTTGTGCTCTAATTCGACCAGAAGGTGGCATGCTTTACCATAGACTAAATGAAATGGAGTCATCCTGATGGGTGTCTTATAGGCCGTCCTAAATGCCCATAGAGCTTCATCAAGTTTGAATGACCAATCCTTCCAGTTTTGATTAACCATTTTCTCTAATATACGTTTAATCGCTTGATTGGTATTCTCAACTTGCCCATTTGTCTGGGTGTGGTATGCGGTTGAAAATCTATGTGACACCCCATACCTTTTCATGACCTTTTCCATCTGGGCATTGCAAAAGTGTGCTCCTCTATCACTAATGAGAGCCTTGGGGATTCCAAATCTGGCAAACAATGTTTTTAGGAAGTGAATGACTACTCTAGCGTCATTAGTTCTAAGCGCTTGTGCCTCCACCCATTGGACACATAATCAATAGCTACTAGAATATATTCATTCCCCCCAGATGAAGGGAAAGGTCCCATAAAGTTAATTCCCCATACGTCAAAAATTTCACAAACTTTTATGTAATTCTGAGGTGCTTCATCTCTTTTTTGAGATATTCCTAGCCCTTTGGCACGCATCACAAGTTTGTCTCAACCTCTTCACATCTCGAAATATGGTCAGCCAATAGAACCCTGCATCGAAATTTTTTCGTGCATTAGTGCTTATCCCACGAAGCCCACCTGAGGGACCGGCGTGACATTCTCTCATGATTCTCTTAGCTTCACTGTTAGCTACACAACGTCTGATAATCTGATCAGGGCATCTTCTAAATAGAAAGGGTTCTTCCCAAAAATAATATTTTAACTCAATGAAGAACCTTTGCCTTTCATGTCTATTCATGTGATTTGGAACAATCCTGCTTGCTAAATAATTTGCATAATTGGCACACCACGGCTCAGAATAATTTATTGACATCAATTTGCTCTTCAGAAAATGAATCCTGAATTTCACTGGTATCCTTTATGCTAAAGTCAGGATTTTTGAGGCGAGAAAGGTGATCAGCAGCAAGATTTTCAGCACCCTTCTTATCACGGATCTCGATATCAAATTCTTGAAGCAATAGTATCCAACGAATAAGTCATGGTTTAGCGTCTTGCTTCGAAAAGAGATATCGTAAGGCAGAGAGATCGGTGAAAACGATGGTTTTTGACAGAACCAGATATTGCCGAAACTTGTCAAAAGTGAACACTATAGCTAAGAGTTCCTTCTCTGTAGTGGTATAGTTTTCATGAGCAGGATTCATGGTTTTAATAGCGTAGTAAATGGGTTGGAAGTGTTTATTTATCCTTTGTCCCAATACACCTCTAACGACATAGTCATTAGCATCACACATAATTTCAAACGGAAGCTTCCAATTGGGTGTAACCATAATTGGGGCCTGTGTGAGATCTTGTTTCAAATGATCGAATGTATCCTTGCATTCCTGTGAGAAGTCAAATGGAGCATCCTTGACCAGTAGCTGAGTCATTGGCTGAGCAATTTTTGAGAAGTCCTTGGTGAACCATCTATAAAATCCGGCATGACTGATGCGTGTTATGTGTCACGATGTAGTATATAGTGTTTTTGCCTATCAAGTTTTAAATTTATATTTAGCCGACTTATCCTAACACACACACTTAACGAGCAGTGTACCCGATCCATATGTATATGGTGGTAAGTAGAGTGTCGATCACTAAGAGTGGAATGTTATGTCTAGTTAATCTAATCAGTATTTTAATATTCTAAGTTAGCTTTACAATCTAATCTAATGCAAGGGGTTTAGTTTGAGAGAATAACACATATTTGGTTTAATTACGATAGGCCAAGATGATGAGGCGAAAAATGAACCACTTTTAGGGGGTCATTTAAGCCCGTAATTGAATTTATTTGATCAAATATTGCCCTAAATCGTTCCTTTTGTGATTTTAGGTACTTTGGGAGTGAAATCTGGAAAAGGAAGCAATTCGGACGTTTTTGGAGCATAAAAGTGAAGAAAACGCCAAAGTCTTAATTTTCCTTGCTGAGAACAGTAGGTGACGGCGTCAAGAAGACCATCCTGACGGCGTCAAGAGTAATTTGCATGATGGCCCAGTACAAACGTGAAGGCGTCACAAGTAGAGCGTCAAGAGTAAAACACGTGACGGCCTGGAAGACCATAACACGTGACGGCGTCAAATGAAGATTAAGGCAGTCCGAGAAGTATTTTGGCGGCGAGATGACGGCGTCACCAATTTGGTCTTGACGCCGTCAGCCTCAATTTCCTATATATAGTTTTCTAATTTTCATTCATAAAGAGAGAAGTTTTGGAGAAACCCTAAGGCCGAACTTATTACGAATTTTACTGGTTTTTCAAGGGTTCTTAGCCCTTGAAACCTTTCATGTGTAATTGAGATAAGTATTCTTTTAATTCAATCAATATGTCTATGTGTTGGTTGTCTATATCTTGTTCTTGTCTTAATTACATCATGCTAGGCTAGATTTATCTTGTGTTTGCTTAGATCTAATGAAACCTAGATGTTGATTATGTGTTGATTACTTGTTTATGGTTGTATTGGATGAATGAATTCGATGTTAGGCTTAAGAAAACTGGCAGATCTCCAATTGGTAACATGCTTGAACGTCTTAAGAAACATGAACTGACGTGCACTAGGTTTTATTGGTTGTATTTAATGCATGAGTAAATTCTAATGATCCCATGTTAGGAGCTTCTTAGCCGGCTCGACATAGGAGTGAAGTAGGCACTCATAGGATTGGGGAATTAAGTGCGCCACCCCATGAATGGTATTAAGGAATATAATCCATCATCCACGTAACTATAACAAGTAATTAACGTGTAAAAGATATCTAGGGAGTAGTGAAATCTAAGTAAACACAACTTCTCCACTTATTGTTCACAACCTTAGTTAATTTTAGTTTATTTTCATTTCTAGTATTTTATTTTGATTGCATCTTTAGTATTGGGTTAGTTGACTAGCAACTAATTCCGCCCAAATCCTTAAAACCTGAGATTTTTACTAGCTTTCTAAAAAATATAAAAATACAAAAATAATCATCCTTCATCTCTAGAACTAGTATTTAGGTTTTCTAATCCTAGCGACACTATTCCTAGCTGAACGATCAATCCCCCGGTACTTGTCACTATACTATACTACAACGATCAGGTACACTGCCTGGTGGGGGTTATAAGCTTCTCAAGATCCCTTGAGAGGTAAAACCTGGTGCAATTCCCACGTATCAAGTTTTTGGCGCCGCAGCCTGGGGTATAGTTATTGTCTAGGTTAGAATCTCTTTTTATTAGGTCTACTTGCTAGATTCCTTTCTAGTAAGATTTTATTTTTATTTTTAGGTTTTCTTTAGTCTATTTTATTTCTTCGTGTTTTTGTTCGTAACTTTTCACCACCCGACATCATGGAAGATGGGAACATCTTTGAACCCGTCATCCCACCACAGCAAAACCCACCACTAGTTAACCAACCTCTTAGGCCCCGAACCCTAGGAGAGTATTCCCGACCTAGCCACCAAGGTTACCGAAACACCATTGAGCTCACCAGAGCCAATGTGACCCCCTTGCGATCCGACACCATCCGGTTGGTGCAAAGCGGATGTGCATTCCATGGACTTCGTTCTGAAGATCCAAACCAACATCTAAAGGACTTCCTTAAAATCGTAGATTCCATAGACCTAGATGTTGAAACTAGAGAGAAAACCCGATTACGCCTATTCCAATTCTCTCTACAGGATCAAGCTAGTCAATGGCTTGAGCGTTTACCCGCGGGATCCATCACCACATGGAATAATCTCACCAATCGCTTCCTTACTCAATTCTTCCCACCAGGGAAGACTGCAATGCTTAGAAATGACATTTTGATGTTTGAACAACATCAGGGTAAAACTTTCTACGAAGCATGGGCCCGTTTTAAGGATCTCCTCCATAAGGTCCCTCATCATGGTATAAACCTTTGGTTATTAGTCCAGATTTTCTACGACCATGTTGACTATCACACTAAGTGCACAATCGATAGGGCCGCGGGAGGCAAACTACGTGATAAGAACGCCGAGGAGTCCTGGGCAATTATTGAGGAGCTCGCCGCCGATAATCAAAAGATATGGGAGTTTAATCAGACAATAAAAGCGGCCATCAATGCAATCTCAACATCGGGAGAAACCACCGAAATCCCTGATGAAATCCTATGCAAACTCGAGGCAAAAGTTGACTATTTTGAGGAAAGGCAAAGGAGACCTTTAAGTCCTAGGCGAGCTACTGTCAATTCTGTCTCGAAACCGACTTCAACACCATTATCAGAGTCACCTTCTAGAGAGAATATCGGGACTTTTCAAAGCTATGCCTCACCTTGTTCCCCTCCCGAGGAGCTTAGCTCGGAGTTTGAAGCTAGGATGAGAGAATATATGGCAACTCATTCGGATCGACTTGCTAGATTCGAGGAAGCATTTTATAAGCAAAAAGAGGAGATACGAGAGAAAATGAATGAGATGATGAGTCTGTTGGAGGAGTATGCCAATCAGAGAACCCCTGAGAAAATGCTACTAAGGAAAGAAAGCGTCGCCCCCACTACCCAATTTGTGAATTCTATCACAATTGTTGACAAGGATGATGAGAAGGTAGAAGCCTTTACTAAATAGACCTTAGATAAGCCACCAAAATCCCAGCCCTTGAGTCACTACCTAAAACATGATATAAACAAAAACACCATAACAAATTGGATTAAGGGTGACAGGCGTAACCAACCTTCCAAACAGGGTTCTGAGAAAGAGGAAAAGGTAAAAGATGAGTATGATACGTTACCAGGGGGATCAATATTCGAGAGGATATTGATACAAAAAGTGGCTACTAAGCAGATAGCGTGTGGGAATTTTGAGATACCAACTAGCATCGGGGATTTGAAATATCTTAGTGCTTTCGCCGACCAAGGATCGGAAGTAAATCTTATGCCCCTAACTATTTACATCCAACTGACGTAAAAAATGCCAACCCCTACTCGGGTTAGGTTATCCCTCGCTAGACACTCGTACGTATACCCCCTGGGAATCGCAGAAGATGTATTAGTTAAAGTCGCAGGATTCATGTACCCCGTTGATTTCATGATCATCGATGATAAGGGAGATGGATGCATGCCAATAATCCTTGGGGCACCATTCCTCGCCACCGCTAGGGCTGTCATTAAGTATGAAGGCAGGAAAATTGAGCTTAAATCTGGAAAAAGAAAGATTAGCTTCCCCATGACTCCGCGAAGTGGGCATGAGAATTTGAGTTGGAGAAAGATCAAAAACAACATTGACATGACACCCATTCGTGTTCAGAATAAAATTCTTGCATGGGAGGCAAGAATCAAAAGCTATAAATAGGCTAAATATGAAAGAAGCAAAAGCAATAAGGTTCAGGTCAAATTCGAACATACTCAACCCGCGGAAAATCATGTACCACTTGAGGAAGGGAACTTGGTACTCTTGAGACACATGGAAACAACAATACCCCCCGATAAACCAAGTCCTTGGTGGTATGGGCCTTTCACAATTAAGAGCATAAACCAAGATGGGATGGCTAACCTGAGAAGTGAAGTAGGTGGAAAGGTGATTGCAAGTATCGACAGGTTAAGGCACTACCACCGTAATAGTAATGATCACAACTACATGCGGTATATCATTTCAAGGGATGAGATTACGTAGTAACCCATGACCTTGAGTCTAGCTACAAGACTCGTAAATAAAGAAAAGTGCTTCTTGGGAGGCAACCCATGTTTTGTGTGATTTTTATTTTTGTTTGTTTGTTATTTGCTTCCGTGTGCATGCTTTATTTTTATTGTTAGTAGATCATGTTTCTCAAATAAAAAGTGGAAATACTTTACTTTGTTGTTTTGGCCTAGCCTTAACTCCACCTAAAAGTATTTTTGCAAAAGATAAGTGTAAGGGGAAACCCCAAATATGTTTTCAAGAAACAAACCGATCATGATTCTCCACAATATTAAATGAACATGTATACTCGTATTTGTTAGAGTCAAATGCTTGTATTGAGTCATAATGAAGTTTTGCAAGATTTTCCAGGAAGTAGGACCGAGTTTTTACAGAAATTTTCCGGAAACTTAACACAAGAATTTCTGCAGGTCACTTCTGACGGCGTCAAGAGTTTACTCTTGACGGCGTCACGTATAAAAACCTGGAAATTTTACCAGTTTTGTTTTTCTAACGGAGTCTTATGGTTTTTGTGAATTATTAAGTTTTATAATCTCCAGGAAATCTGCAAACTTCATTCCACAAGCATTATATCTTACTTTGTTTTCTAGGATTTAGTAACTTATATAGATTGCCGCTGATTTTACGCGAGGTTGCCTTGTCTGTTTTCTCAGGATTTACAGGTTATGTATGACAAGAAGATGATTTATATTCTGGAAGGGAAGCTTTGATTGTTCATTTTCTTGGAGGAAGATCTAACCTGGCCACCTTATTATCCATACCGAGCGAATCAGGGGAGTATTTGATTTCATTCTTTTTACTTTTTCACTTTTACATTCTTTACTTGAACATTGGGGACAATGTTCATCCTAAGTGTAAGGGGAGGGTAAAATGATGATACCTTACATGTACACTTTCGCTTGAGTTTGTTTTGTTTTATAGTAGATGTGTAATAAAACTATGAGAAATACTTGTTAGTGTAATTTTAGCGCCAAATTTAAATTTTTTTATGACATTTAGGAGTGAAACTTTAGCCATAACAAGCGTCTCATGGATAGGAGATTGTATGACTAGCACAAAACCGTACCACTTAAAAAAATTTTCATCCAAATATGTGAGGTTCGCCTTTAGATTTGATAGGAAAAACATTTATTATTAGTGCTTATGAGTGTACCGGTAGCATTTAGATTCTAGAACTTGCGTTAGTGATGCATCCCGAGACCGCTAGTGAGACTACATTCGTGTAGTAGGATTTACTACATGATAAGAGGCATTAGGATCACCCTTGTGTTAAACCCGTATCATAATTACTTGACCATTTAAGTCATATTACTTGACTAGTTAAGTCAACTAATTTTTCCCACACCCTTAGCGTTGTACTCATTTTTAGTACACGAAACCCCTAGTACACCCCTCTGAGTCTATCTTTTTGTTTCTAACTTTAAGCATCTTACTTAAAGGAAGAATTTGTTACACCCCACTTAATGTACACCCAAATCGCCTTAGCCTTCTGTGTATGCACTCATCTTTAGTGCATTATTGTTATTTGTTAAACCCTAAGTTAACTATCTAATTGATTACATGGTTGCTAAGTCGAGTCATATCCTTGTACATATTGTTTTGGGACGATTGGGACTCATGGGTAAGTACTTATTTTATGGAGTAATGGGGAAGAACATCATTTATTACCCCCATATGTACGTTAATCTTAAAAAGTACTCCAAGTGTTTTGATTATCTTAATTCGAGTCATTAGATTAGTTTATTGTAAAGTATGTAAAAATTCAAGTGTAAGGGGAATTTTCATTCCTATGATGTATTATTTTGGATGGTAGGGTAAGAGTGTATGCAAAAAAAAAAAAAAAAAAAAAAAAAAAAAAAAAAACCATACGGACTACCATCCCATTTCATTCTATGTTTGTTTTATGTTTTGGTTATTTTTCATTTATTAGCTTAAGTCGAGTCTAGTCTTGGCTTAGGAACGCCATATTGTACATGTAATTAACCAAGATTGTTAACTCGCCACTAGTAAAAACTTCCTTTATCCAACAAAACCGTGTATTTCATATCCCTACACCTAACATTACAACACTTTAAAAGACCTCTTTGATAGTTTATCCTAGGTGCTTACGCCATATGGTGGAGGTTTGATCCTTTCCCAAGCCTATGGTAATCTATTTTGCTATGACAGGTAGTGAGAGATATCTTCCGTTTCCATATTGTAATTTATACTTTATTACACCCGAGAGATTTGAGTATCTAAACACTATTTGTGAGGTGCTAGTATATGACCTCCGTGCTTGTCTTTGGTCTTTAGTGGAACGATTATTTGTTGTAATTACTTTTATATTTGTGTTAAATGACCCCTAACTTGTATTTTGAGTAGAATAAAAGCACATTTACTTGAGGACAAGCAAATCTCAAGTGTAAGGGTATATGATGAGGCGAAAAATGAACCACTTTTAGGGGGTCATTTAAGCCCGGAATTGAATTTATTTGATCAAATATTGCGCTAAATCGTTCCTTTTGTGATTTTAGGTACTTTGGGAGTGAAATCTGGAAAAGGAAGCAATTCGGACGTTTTTGGAGCATAAAAGTGAAGAAAACGCCAAAGTCTTAATTTTCCTTGCTGAGAACAGTAGGTGACGGCGTCAAGAAGACCATCCTGACGGCGTCAAGAGTAATTTGCATGACGGCCCAGTACAAACGTGAAGGCGTCACAAGTAGAGCGTCAAGAGTAAAACACGTGACGGCCTGGAAGACCATAACACGTGACGGCGTCAGATGAAGATTAAGGCAGTCCGAGAAGTATTTTGGCGGCGAGATGACGGCGTCACCAATTTGGTCTTGACGCCGTCAGCCTCAATTTCCTATATATAGTTTTCTAATTTTCTTTCATAAAGAGAGAAGTTTTGGAGAAACCCTAAGGCCGAACTTATTACGAATTTTACAGGTTTTTCAAGGGTTCTCAGCCCTTGAAACCTTTCATGTGTAATTGAGATAAGTATTCTTTTAATTCAATCAATATGTCTATGTGTTGGTTGTCTATATCTTGTTCTTGTCTTAATTACATCATGCTAGGCTAGATTTATCTTGTGTTTGCTTAGATCTAATGAAATCTAGATGTTGATTATGTGTTGATTACTTGTTTATGGTTGTATTGGATGAATGAATTCGATGTTAGGCTTAAGAAAACTGGCAGATCTCCAATTGGTAACATGCTTGAACGTCTTAAGAAACATGAACTGACGTGCACTAGGTTTTATTGGTTGTATTTAATGCATGAGTAAATTCTAATGATCCCATGTTAGGAGCTTCTTAGCCGGCTCGACATAGGAGTGAAGTAGGCACTCATAGGATTGGGGAATTAAGTGCGCCACCCCATGAATGGTATTAAGGAATACAATCCGTCATCCACACAACTATAACAAGTAATTAACATGTAAAAGATATCTAGGGAGTAGTGAAATCTAAGTAAACACAACTTCTCCACTTATTGTTCACAACCTTAGTTAATTTTAGTTTATTTTCATTTCTAGTATTTTATTTTGATTGCATCTTTAGTATTGGGTTAGTTGACTAGCAACTAATTCCGCCCAAATCCTTAAAACCCGAGATTTTTACTTGCTTTCTAAAAAATATAAAAATACAAAAATAATCATCCTTCATCTCTAGAACTAGTATTTAGGTTTTCTAATCCTAGCGACACTATTCCTAGCTGAACGATCAATCCCCCGGTACTTGTCACTATACTATACTACAACGATCAGGTACACTGCCTGGTGGGGGTTGTAAGCTTCTCAAGATCCCTTGAGAGGTAAAACCTGGTGCAATTCCCACGTTTCACAAGACGTACACAAATAGATAATAGATAACGAAAGAAGTCCTAACCAATGTATAAGTAGCTTGTCACTTGTTTTATTGCTAGTTTTATATGATGAGTATTGTAAACTATGATTTTCTCGTTGGATCTTAAGTATAGGTGAGTAAACTCCTAATGATTACTTATGACTATCTTATTTACCTAACAAAGCTAGATAAATAAGCGAGGAGGGGGTATGGCACCCCAAGCAAAACTCAGCTAGACAAAGAGGTTATCAATGCACATATAAAAAGAACAAAAAAAAAAATCATATAAACTGATAATCGATGGGAAAGCAATTTTAAGGGGAGCAGTATGGTGGCCACAAGCCCATCAATCCTGATGGATTATATTTTACTATTACAATAAAACAAAACTACTTATAAGAATTGAAACACAAGCAGGACCTTCCTACGAATCTACTATCTTTGATGTGGTGTGTCTTGTGTTGCCTTTTCGTTCTTCTTCCTCTCCTTAGGGTTTCTGTAACTGATCTTGTACAATATTGCTCTCTAAATTCGTAGGCATCTTGGGGTATTTATAGTTTCTGTCAGAGGGTTCGATGCGGCGCATGTACTTAACTTCGCGTGGGATCCAAGATTAATATATTCTGGAATATTCGTACACCGTCTTCAGATGCGGTGTATCTTTAATCTTCATGCGGCGCATGTCCTTCATTTATCTTGGACTGTCTTTGGTTAAGTCTTCAGTTGATACGCCGCATGTTGGAAATGTGATGCGGCGTATCTAGAGTAAAACAAGTTGGTTCTTCTTCGTTGACCAGAGTTTCATATTCTTCAAAGTCAGGCAATGGTCTTCAAATTCATCTAAGTATGATGATACGACGTATCTTGTCTAGAATGATACGGCGCATCTCCTTGATTTCAGTAGACTTTTCCAATCTTAATCATTTAGCTCCATATTTCATCCAAAATTATTAACTTTCACCATTTGCTTGTTTTTACCTGATAATTACTAAAGTAAACAATTAAGTATCGATTCTCATATAAAATAGTATAAAATAAGTCAAATAAATACAATAAATGATGCCAATAACATGTATTTATTTGATCTCATCAAATATCCCCCCACTTGAACTTCACTTGTCCTCAAGTAAACCTTAGATTATACTTATGCAAATGTATCCTAAATAGATGTTAGGATGTATTTTTACAATTAAGCACTTTATTCGTTTTATCATAATTGCACAACCAAACACTTAACCAATTAGAAACAAAATAAAATTTTTCAATAAAAGCAAATCTAATCATTTAACTGTCCAGTCGTGATGAATATTCTATCATATGATTGGCAAGGATACACATCTCCCCTACTAAAGCTAAGGAGTAACGAGTCTAAAGCGGTAAAAAGGGTTATTTGGCTCACGGGTTAAACCTAGCTTTGCTTAAACATCTCCTACACAAACTTAGTAGATCGCTGGCACGAGCCCCCGACGCTTCAAACGATGGATGGTCACTAGAGTTTATCTTGGATCGCCGGCGCGTTATTTTCATAACGGATGGTCACCAAAACTCCCTCTAAATCGCTAGTGCGTCATTTGATTAATCTAAAATTCGGATGGTCACTACCTTATTCACACATTTGACATTCTTACTCGGCCATTACCATATCCGGATGCTCGAAAGCTAACAATGGATATAATAATATTGTTGGGTATGGATAACATTTAGGATATAAATTGGCGTAAAATAAAAAATACAAAACAAAACAAATAGGTAGATTAAGTCCTAAGTGTGGTTAATTACTTCCCAACCATCCCATGAATAAGACTCATATCATTGAATAACTCACGCTTTTGACATTTGTAACTCACGCTTTAGGTAGACACGAATTATACTCAATAAAATCTTAAACAAAGAATAAACAAAACTTAGTTGGCGTTCCTATAACGTCCAACTCCCATTCAATCCATAAATATAATACAACAATAGTGGCGATATCAAGCACTTAATACAAAACTATACAACGTTGGTTAAAACAAACTTCCAACTTCTTCTCTTTCTTTTTCTTTTCTTTTTTTTTCGATTTTTTTTAACTTAATAATCATAACTAATGGTGTAAAATTTCACCACATCACCATCACAATACTTCCGGATGATTTTTCTTGACTTTTCAGGACTTCAGACATAACGTAATAGTGAAAGTAGTAAACACACGAAAAACTGACTAAAAATATACAATATGTACTTTCACTCCAATTGCATTATGCAATTTCCTGACCTAACCAAAGATAATGAATTTATGCACACGAACACAGGTAACACAAGGAAACACACTTTTCCTAAGCAACTAACCACGGACTTAAATCTACAGGGTAGGCTAAGGTTTAAGGTGTAACAAAAACATTTTACAAAGGTGTATAAAATTAAAGGAATGGCTCTACAGGTTTTTCTAGGTGTATCTTACTCTAAAGATGAGAGTAAACAAAGGGTTTATACGGGGGTTAACTAACCAGTGTAGTTAGTTAATATCACATAACATATAAAGGCTTTTTGAGTGTAATCTTAGAGTTTTACCAATTTAGAAAAGTCACTCCAATTATATCAATACTACTCATTATGGTGGTCTCGAATAGTATACAAGCCAAGTTCTAAAGTTTACAAGTCACCGGCACACTCATAGATTTGTGAATTTTGATAAGTTCAAATCTCACAATTTTTGAAAATAAGGTAGTGTGTGCAGCTATACAACTTAGATTAAAAAAAAACATGCTATTTTTTTTAATAATTAAGCATACATTAAAGCATATTTTTAAAATTTTAAGGACAAGTAACGTTCTAATTCTTCATCCCCCACTTAAGTTAAACAACGTCCCCGTTGTTTATTTTTAAAATTAAAAACAGGAATTAAAAAGAATTAGAACGGGAAACTCCCTTGATGTTTGCTCGGTATGATCCTCTATTATGCGTTTGTGAGCAAAAATTTCTGTGGATAAGAGGCGTTCAACTCTTCATGAATTACGTTTCCACAGAAAGTTCAGAAGATTTTAAATACCACCAATTTCAAAACACACCTGAATTAAGAAAGTCAAACCTTGTGCACAATTCATTAGTAGTTAGAAAAAAATAAAAATTTAAAATTAAAAATTCTGTAAATCATCAGGTCAGTCGATGCGCCGCATCTTATGGAAGAAGATGCGCCGTATCGAGCCTGGAATTGGTACGGGTCATACATATTAGATGCATCGTATCCTTAACCAGGGATGCGCCGCATTAAATAAACTGACAGAAAGTTTATAATGCAAAAAAATAAAAATAAAAATAAAAGGTATGACCAGTGCAGTTGATATGCCGCATCTATTGATGGAGATGTGCCGCATCTGCTGCAGGTCTTACTGACTCGATAGTAAAAAAAGAAATAAGATAAGTCGGGCTGTCTCCCGGTATGCACTTTTCTTTATTCCTGAGTCTTCAAGTTAGACTCATCTTAAGCTCCTATTTTTCATCATCATATGAGTCGGAATCGTCCTCGTCACATCCATTATGTTCATAATGTTGAAGTTCATGGTACTTCCATGTGTCATCGAATGATGCTTCTTCGTCACGTTTATTCCACCAGTAATCTTCTAATCGCATCATGAGTTCACAATCAAGCTTGTGATAATTGCCGAAATTTCGCTCAAGCCAAAGGCAGAATTCAGGTCGTTCTCGTTTTTATGCTCTTGTGTGTTGAGAAAAGCTTTTTCCATTATAGCTTCAATCTTTAAGTCACTATCTTCTAGTTCTTCATACCATTCATAGCTTTCGCAATATGTAAAGTACCCAGTGTTATATAATCCAAGAAGATTTCCACCATTACAACGATTCTTGGTTTTCCAATTGTAAGTTGGCCATTCGACACGCCCGTCTTTGAATCGAAATGGTTGACATGCATGTATTATCCCTTGAGTGGGTTCTTTCCAAACTCCATGTTCGAGCCAAGGTTTTTTACTAACCCATGGCACTTGATCATTCCACTCATAATACCATGCATTTTTAAAATCCTCGTAGGTTTTGAATCCTGGAAGATCTCCTGTAAGTGCGTCGGCATCAATTTGAAGAAGATAGTTAAATTCCTTGAACTCTTTGCATAGCGGTGTCTCGTAGTCAAAGACATCAATGTCTATGCTAAACAATTTTCTGACATATTCTTCTATGGTAGAATCACAAGACGATTCATTATCGGTTTCCACTTCCTCATCATCACCTCTTAACCAATAGACCCAAAGTTCGTTTTTAGTAGCTCGATCCATGGTCTTATGGTTATTGAACTTACTAGCTAACCAATCTGAAAAATCAACATCATTAGGATCATAGTTAACATCAAAGCTTGTGTCACTCAGCATTCTTTTCTTTATTTCCATAAACTCATTGAATTGCTCTTTAAAGCTACGTGACAACCATGTTGTTATAATGCGTTTAACTTCATCCATAGGAGCATATTCCGGATCTCCATATTTAAGTTCAAGCCACTCCTCCAAAGAAATATCCATCAACCTTACTAACTTTTTATTGAACACTATCTCAGCTTCAGCATACATTCTTTCATCATCAAGGTTGCTTTTATCTAATCCATATAACTGTTCTTCATAAGGCATATAAGAAGATTTTGTAGTCTCGAATTGTTCTTTGTTACGCTCCGCATTCTCTTGCCTCTTATATTCAATTCGAAATTTTCCTCCATCTTCTTCAATAGTAGTCTAAACCAATCCCTTAGATTCAATTATTTGCCATAAGAGGAGTAATTCATCTTCCGTGTAGCTCATCAACATATCATAGGTGAACAAATCACTATCCATGCTAATTAGGCATTTAAATTCAGTGAATAGGGTCTCATGAGGGGTATCCCAGATGAATAAATCAACATTGATTGTGAGTAAATCAATTTCATCATTCTCATAGGTCTTAATTGAGTACATAGGGATAGTAGTGTGAGATTTTGATTCAAACAAACCATCAAATTCTGGTAAGTTGCAGACAATAGCATCGTAAGTCTCATTCAAGGCTGACCAGAAGTGTTCATTATTCCATTCCAAATCATCAAAGCTTTCATCACTCATGCATATCATTGGATATTCACTTAAGCTAATCTCATAAACCTCACAGTCGTCGTCGTTCTCCAAGGTCCATAGTTTTTCGGTAGGAGAACTCATACATCACAACGTCTTTTCTCGTTCCATTGCCAAGTACTCGTTCATGGTGATATCCTCCATAATAGTCCCTGCCATCAAAGGTAAATAAGTTAGCAGGATTTGCCCGATAAAGGATAATCACAATTAATTAGGAAACGAATACAGAAAATAAAAGTTACTGATATATGCAGACGATGCACCATATCCCAAAAATAGGATGCGCCGTATCTTATTATGTTAAAAATTAATCATGCTTTTATTCAGAAAAATAATGCGTCCCTGCAAACATAAGACGTATCTCACAATTTAATAAATTCGAAAACAGTTTTTAATAAATAATAGATGCGTCTTATCTGTGAAAACACATGCGGCGTATCTCGTTAGGGTTTCGAAAAATTTTCTGATTAAAAACAAAATTCGTCGTATCTAGGGGATAGATGCGCCTTACTCAAATTATTAAATAAAATGCTGTATATAAAAAAATATAAAAAATGCAATGCGCCGTATCAGAAAAATCAGATGTGTCGCATCGTTTGGATCAGCAAAATACAGAAGACAACAATTATGCAGAAACACATAAAAACAAAAAATACATAAAACAAACAAAACAAGAAAACAACAAATATGCAGAATAGTACAATGAATGCAGTTAAACTAATATACAACAGAGTTAGCAGTTAAAATCTAAAAATCTAAAAATGCAAAAAGTTAGAAAACCTAATTAAAATACTAATATATTAACAGATATTAACAATTCACTCCCAGGAAACGGCGCCAAAAACTTGATGCGTGTTATGTGTGACGATGTAGTATAGAGTGTTTTTGCCTATCAAGTTTTAAATTTATATTTAGCCGACTTATCCTAACACACACACTTAACGAGCAGTGTACCCGATCAATATGTATATAGTGGTAATTAGAGTGTCGATCACTAAGAGTGGAACATAATGTCTAGTTAATCTAATCAGTATTTTAATATTCTAATTTAGCTTTACAATCTAATCTAATGCAAGGGGGTTTAGTCTGAGAGACTAACACATATTTGGTTTAATTAATATTACAAAACTAATGAGATGGAAGATAACGATAGGCCAACACGTACACAGATAGATAATAGATAATGAAAGGAGTCCTAACCGATGGATAAGTAGCTTGTCACTTATTTTATTGCTAGTTTCATATGATGAGTATCGTAAACTATGCTTTCTCGTTGGATATTAAGTATAGGCGAGTAAACTCCTAATGATTACTTGTGACTATCTTATTTACCTAACAAAGCTAGATAAATAAGCGAGGAGGGGGTATGGCAGCCCAAGCAAAACACAGCCAGACACAGAGGTTATCAATGCATATATAAAAAGAACAAAAAAAACATCATATAAATTGATAATTTATGGGAAATCAATTTTAAGGGGAGCAGTATGGCGGCCACAAGCCCATCAATCCTGATGGATTATAGTTTACTATTACAATAAAACAAAACTGCTTATAAGAATTGAAACACAAGCAGGACCTTCTTACGGATCTACTATCTTTGATGTAGTGTGTCTTGTGTTGCCTTTTCGTTCTTCTTCCTCTCCTTAGGGTTTCTGTAACTGATCTTGTACAATATTGCTCTCTAAATTTGTAGGCATCTTGGGGTATTTATAGTTTCTTTCAGAAGGTTCGATGCGGCGCATGTACTTAACTTCGCGTGGGGTCCAAGATTAATATATTCTGGAATATTCGTACACCGTCTTTGGATGCAGCGTATCTTTAATATTCATGCGGCATATGTCCTTCAGTTATCTTGGATTGTCTTTGGTGAAGTCTTCAGTTGATACGCCACATGTTGGAAATGTGATGCGGCGTATCTGGAGTAAAACAAGTTGGTTCTTCTTCGTTGACTGGAGTTTCATACGCGGGGCATGTTGTAATTATATGCGGTGCATTCTTCAAAGTTAGGCAATGGTATTCGAATTCATCTAAGTATGATGATATGGCGTATCTTGTCTAGAATGATATGGTGCATCTCCTTGATTTCAGTAGACTTTTCCAATCTTGATCATTTAGCTCCATATTTCGTCCAAAATCATTAACTTTCACCATTTGCTTGTTTTTACCTAAGAATTACTAAAGTAAACAATTTAGTATCAATTCTCATATAAAATAATATAAAACAAGTCAAATAAATAGGATAAATGATGCCAATAAAATGTACTTATTTGATCTCATTAATGACCAAGGAAGCTACGGATGGCTTTCACGGTTGTGGGGTAAGGTAACTTGGATATAGCCTCAATTTTGGCTCGATCCACCTCAATTCCATTCCCTGAGACCATATGTCCAAGAACAATTCCTTCTTTCACCATGAAATGACACTTTTCCCAATTTAGGACTTAGTTAGTTTCCTCGCAACGTTTGAGCATTTTCTTAAGATTAGCAAGACATTGATCGAAGGAATTCCCGAATACTGAGAAATCATCCATGAAGACTTCCATGCTATCTTCCATTAGCTCATGGAAGATTGCTGTCATGCATTGTTGAAAGGTGGCTGGCGCATTACATAGTCCAAAGGGCATTCGCTTATAGGCGAATGTTCCATAAGGACATGTGAAGGTAGTCTTTTCTTGGTACTCAGGAGCGATAGGAATTTTAAAGTACCTCGAGAATCTGTCAAGAAAGCATTAATATTCGTGCCCAGCCAGCCTTTCCAGCATTTGATCAATGAATGGCAATGTGAAGTGATCCTTTCGGGTTGCATTGTTCAACTTTCTATAATCGATGCACACTTGCCAGCCAATGACCATTCTTTGGGGAACCAATTCATCTTTATAATTTTTTACAACGGTCATCCCCCCTTTCTTAGGCACAACATGTACCGGACTAACCCAAGGACTATCGGAGATTGGGTAGATTAGACCGACGTCCAAGAGTTTGATAACCTCCTTCTTTACCACTTCTTTGATGTTAGGGTTCACTCGACTCTGCGGTTGCACAGTTGGCTTATAGTCCTCCTCCATGAGGATTTTGTGGGTACAAAAGGTCTAGTCGATCCCCTTGATGTCTGCAACACTCCAGGTGATGACTCCCTTATATTCCTTTAATACATCTAGGAGTTTGCCTTTCTGTTTGGAGTTAAAGGAGGAGTTGATGATAACCGAGAGTTGGTCCTTTCCTTGAAGGAAGGCATATTCAAGGTAACTCGGGAGATCTTTCAATTTTAACGTGGGTGGTTCAATGATGGAAGGTTTGAGCTTATTTTTAGGCTTTTGAAGCTCAAGTGGTTCAATAGTCTCTTTTTTGGGATAGAAAGAGACTGCATTAACCACTCATGTCTCCCATTCTACTTCATTGGCTGGTAAGACAATGTCTCCCTGCAACCATCCTGTTGCCAAATGCTCATCAACACATTCATCGATGATGTCAACAAATTCGTCAACCTCTTTGATAAAGTACAGTGGGTGATCTCTTGGAAGAGGGAAATTCATCGTGTATTTGATTTCAAAAGTTAGGCTTTTAGTCCCCAATCTCAGAGTTAATTTGCCATCATGAACATCAATGATAGCACGAGCAGTGCCCAAGAAGGGTATTCCTAATATGATGGGGACAACATCATCTTTTTCCATCTCCAGGATTACAAAATCAATGGGAAACTTGAATTTCCCAATTTTAACAAGCACATTTTCGCATATCCCCAGGCAATATTTGACGGATCGGTCAGCCAACTGAATGTTCATGCATGTTGGCATTAGCCTGGAATATCTGAGTTTTAGAAACAATGAGTATGGCATAAGTTTTATGCTTGCTCCCATGGAACATGGTAGGGTAAAGCTATCAGGATCATCAACCTTCTTGGGTAAGCCCTTTTGGATGACAACGAAGCACTCCTCCCTAAGAGTTACCAAACTTTCAAGCCTCTTTATGTTGGAGAGGAGTCTCCTAAAGTACGTACTGTATCTCGGAATGTGGTAGCATGCATCGAGGAGTGGTATGGTGACCACGGCGTCCTTTAGGTAGGACAACAAATGCTTATTATCGTCCTTAGTTTTCTTCTTCTTTAATCGAGAGCGGAATGGTACTCTGGAAGATGTGGATGATTTAATTGGTGGGCCGGATGAAGGGTGGTTAGCATTAGAGAGTGGTTTGGATAGAGATTCATTCCTAATTACTTCCTCCCCATTAAAATTGACTGTCATGTCGATTATGGGAGGTTGAGTTGGATATGGTGGATCTTTCGTGGTTGTGCCAGCTTGAGTTGTGATGGTGAACGTTGGTCCTGGGGGTTTATGCCGAGGGCCATTGTTATCTCCAAGAGCATTATATAGTTCGGAGAATTGGTCCTTTAGCTCTTTTTGTTGCTCAGTGATGAATCTATCAAGACCTTTAAGAAGCAACTTCTTTTCCAAAGTAAAATGACCGAGCTCGTCTTCGAAAGAACTACGGATTGTGAATTCGGGCCCCGTTTCACCATCGTCCTTTCTTTTAAGGTTTCCCCGTGATGTGTAGTCATCGTTTTGATAAAATCTTAACAGTAAAGGGTCATCATAGATGTCAGCGCCTGATAGGCAAAATTGCTCGACAATTGGTTCACCCTCACACTCCTCAACTTCGTGTGGAGATACGGATTAACTAGTTTCTTAGTTCCTGGCGATCTTTTAAGGTAGAATACTTTTTCTTGCAACCTTTTCAAGCGACTCTCGTAAGTAGGAGGGCTTGGTTGTAAGACTTCAAAGCACTCATGACCGAAATGGGTTCATCCCATGTGTCGTCTTGGTCTTGAATGTACTCTATCCTATTCTATCCATCTTCTGCACTTAAGTTGGCGATTTTTCCTTTTATAGAAAAATCAATTCCCATTTGGTCACTACGAGAGATGCAATCATAGAAGATTTTAATAGGAGCCAAAGCTCAATGCCATGATGAGGATCTTGTTGGATAATATATTTAAAATGAATCCAGGATTTATGAACGAATTCCGTCTTTCCTGGTTGGAAATGGAGGATTTTGTCCCTGATTGATGAGGTCTTCCCGGGTAAGAAGAATCTATCGTAGAATTTTGAAATTAGTTGTTCCTATGTAAAGATTGATCTTGAAGGAAGTCGGTCTAGCCAATCCTTGGATTTTCCTTAAAGGGAAAAGGGGAAAAATAGTAGACGGGATGTATCACGAGTGGCCCCATCTGCGTGGATGGTGTCAACTATTTTCAAGAAATCCTTGATGTGTTGGATTGGGTCTTCAATTTTTAATCCATAAAACTTACACACATTCTGGATGAGCAAAATGTCATTTGCGTGTAATATTTCGTTAGTTTGCTCATTTGGAACAACGATGGCGCTAGAGAAACCTTGAGATATAGGAGTAGAATAATCCTTAAGGCGTTTGAGGATATCGTTCTCTACAACTTTCTCACTGTGATGAGACTGGGGGCTGGGTGGTGTAGAGTGATGATCTAATTCTTCCTCAGAAATGGCTTCATCAAAGTTGATGTTGATGCCATGTGGTTCAGACGAATGAAGGGTTTGCCATAGTCTACGCATTTCTCTAACTGGTTCTGCATAGGGCTGAACAAGGTTTCCGAGGGATCTATCAGACCTAATGCAACAGGAATTATTGATGTCTTCGTCCATGCTCATAAACGAAGAGTGAAGCGAGCAAAGAAATGAAGGAAAGATAGACTAAAGAAAACTAATAAAAAGAAAATAAAAATATCACTTGATAGGAATCTTGTGAGTAGGCCTAAACGAAATAGAAATCAAACCTAAGAAATAAATACTCCCTGGAAACGGCACCAAAAACTTGATGGGGGTGTTGCAACCTCACAAAAAGTTTTACTTCTCAAGGGACCTTGAGAAGCTTTGCAACCCTCCAGGTAGTATACCTGATCGTTGTAGTGTAGTATATGTATGTCTGGGGGATTGATCATTCTCTAGGTGAGTAATGTCGTTAGGTTGAAATGTATGACAATTTAAGCCTAAGGTGAGGGATGATTCTTTTTGTATTTTTATGTTTTTATGAAAGCAATAATATACTCAAACTGTTTTTAGGTATTTGGTGAGACTTTTGGCAACATAGGTAAAATGAACTTTTATTCTACAAACAAGCAATCAATAAGCTCAAACAGAAGATAAAAAGCAGAATAAGGCTAATAAACAAGCATAAAAGCAGAGAACTAAGCTAATGAGTAAATGACTTAACTAAAATGGATTTAAAAGGTAAACTTACTTGTTCAGTTGGCTTATCTAAACTTTAAATCCAAAAGCTAAACAAGCTCAGACAGGCTATTGAGGAGCTGGTTGAGCTTATGTAAACATGAAAAGAGCTTATGAAAGCTTAATCAACTATTTTGAAATTATTTTTGTATTTTTTTTATATTTTCTGATTTTTTTTTTTTAATTTTAGTTGATAAAACAGAAAACAAACAAGATTGAACTAACAATAAGATAAGTAAAGGTTTATAAAAACTTTTAAAATAGAAACAAGAGCTTATGAAGCTTAATCAACCATACTGAAAATTAAACTGCTTAATAAAAAAGTTAAAACAAGTATTCAAAACAGAAATTGAACTTTTATTAATAAAAAGAGAATTACAATACTTGGAAAGGTAAATAAACACTGGATTAAACTAAAAACAATAATAAGCTAAATTTTAACCTAAAAGCTACTCTATATTACCCTACTCCTAATAAGTCTCCAATCTGTGAGTAAGGGGCCTTTTATTGGCGAGCTTGAGCTAGGGTTTCCCAATAGAAGGTCTTGGATCCTCTAATTACGGCCATTGATTAATCCCATCATCACTTTAATTATTAGCAGGCCTTGGATCACTCAATGAGGTGTATCCGCCAATCAAACAACTTCTTTTTCACACTGTGGCAATCCTTGTGTCAGGTGTGTCATAGCTTCTAGAAGGGATCATAAGTTGTACGGGTAATTTAGTGTTAGCAGGGTAAAAAATAATGTGGAAGGGATGAAAAGTAATAATAGCGCGTTTTTATTTTTTATGGTTGTTTGACCTTTTGGGTTTGGGGGTTTGACCAGGGATAAAAAGGGATTGGATCCGGGTAAGTGGTAAGGGTGTTGGGCTTGTTTTATGGACTTGGGTTTTGTTGGGTAAGGATTTATGAATTGGGTTTGTTTTATAAAAATGGATTTCGCAGATTTTTAGTGGTAACTTAAGTTTAAAGGTTAAAAGTTACAAGGACTAATTTTGCCAATGGTGTAAATTAAGGGACCAATTCTGCCAACTTTGTAATGTGCTTCCAATGACCATTTGTGACAATTGATGAATCTTCAAGGTTGATTGTGAAATTGTGAGCATAATTATGATCCAAACTTGTAGAATCCTTCCCCGGCGTCGGCTTTTTGATTCCTTTTCCATTCTTTTGCCCGTTTTTGTCGATTTAGCTTGATTTATGTCCATTTTTACAATATCCATCCCTGCACAATCATAAATACAAAAACACGATATATTTGGCATAATTAGTTAGTTTTTGGTCTTTTTGGTCGAGTTTTAGGTCAAATAAAGGTATGTGTTTTAGCACATACTAGCTGCCATCTTCTGTCTTAAAAGGTAAATGTCCCTATGAGTTGATTCATCATGTCAAACCTAATCTTTCCCATTTGAGGTCATTTGGTTGTCTTTGTTTTGCTACTGTCTTAAATAATCATGATAAAATGTCTTATCGATCTGAAAAATGTGTTTTGATTGGGTATTCTACTACAAAAAAGGCATATAAACTTCTAAGTTTGGATACAAGAAATGTATTTTTTTGCTAGAGATGTGAAGTTTTATGAAAATATTTTTCCACTTAAAATGAAAACCTGTGATACTGCTGATGCAGATGTTGCAAGTGAAGCAGATCACTTGAAATTTTTTGATACTCAATGGTCTCAAAGTACCAATGACGAAGGGAGAGATTCACCAGTTGAGGATGGTAGTTTGCCACATTTCAGTGATGCAACAGATAATATAACATATACTACTTAGTTGCATCAAGAAGGTATGCAATCTGCAACCCACCTTGGTGACCAAAACTAGTCTGAGAGCAGTCTCAATTTTGAAAATTCTGGTTCTGAATCAACTCAATCTAGGAATGATAATAAAGATGTGTAGACACCTGTATTAAGAAGGTCAAATAGGGAATCTAAAACTCCTATTAGATTTAATGATTATGTGATGCGTTCTAAAGTTAGATATGGTATTGAAATGTATGTGAATTATTCTGGTCTTAGTAGAAATAATATGTGTTTTGCTTCTACTTTGAATAAGTCTGTTGAGCCTAAAACTTATGAAGAAGCTGTTAAAGATCCAAATTGGTCTAAAGCTATGAAAAATGAAATAGATGCTTTAAATAGAAACAACACTTGGACTGAATGCACTTTGCTTGTTGGTAGACATGCCATAGGATATAAGTGGATATGGAACATTAAATACAAATCTTCTGGTGATATTGATAGATATAAGGCTAGGCTGGTTGCTAAAGGTTTTAATCAAAGAGAAGGCTTTGATTATGATGAAACTTTTAGTCCAATGGTTAAAATGGTAACTGTCAGATGCTTAATAAGCATTGCGGTTAATATGAGTTGGCCTTTATATCAGTTAGATGTAAATAATGCTTTTTTGTATGGTGATTTGATAGAGGATGTGTATATGGTATTACCTAAAGGATTTAATGGTGGTGATGGTACTAAAGTTTGCAAACTTAATAAGTCCCTTTATGGACTTAAACAAGCTCCAAGACAGTGAAATGCTAAACCTACCACTGCCTTGATTGAGCATGGTTTTGTTCAAAGTAAGTTTGATTATTCTCTATACATTAAGCAAAAAGGTTCTATGTTTGTTGCTTCGCTTGTGTATGTTGATGATATTGTCATAACTGGAAATAATGAAACTGAGATTAAAGCTTTTAAGCAATTGATTAATCCCGAACTGTCAGATATTATTGACCAAGGTAAATGGTCAACAAGTCAAAAACAGCTTAGACCAATGCTCCGTGGAAGTATAGGGTTTCCCCGGGTCGTTATGTCCCAACGAGGCGTGCAATTTGGATTTAAACGAATTTGCGATTGAGTGGGTTTGAACAGGAAAAAGGTGTGAGTGATTTATACTAAGGTTTTATAAAATAAAATGACTTAAATAAACTATTTTAACTAAAACGTAAACCTAAATTATTTAAAAACGTTTAAAACCTAAAAACGCGTACGTTTAAATTAAATTTTACGTTAACGTACGAAACAAAACGTGAATTCTGTCCAATATAAATCCCACAGATGTGAAAATTATATTTTTGGAATTTAAATGATAAAAGAAAATATTTTTTTTAGACTTTTTATTTAATTTTTATTAATTAAAAACTATTTAAACTTAATTAAACTATTTAAACTAATTTAATTATAATAAATACTAAATGGAAAGTTAAAATTATAAAACTTTTTATATAACTATATTAAAGTAACAGAAACTTTATAAAAATATAAAATTTCCTAAATACTAATAAATAAGCTATTTCTATAATTAATTACTTATTATTTATTTAATACCTAATTAAACTATTTTAATTATAATAAATATTAAACTAATTTTTAAAATTATGAAATTTTTTATGTAAATACTATCTAGTGGCAGGAACTTATAAAACATTTAAAAAGCTAAATTGTATTATAAATAAGCAGTTAAATAAGCTAAAAACAGATTAATAAGCAAATAAGACAAGTACTATTATAAGTATGTTAAGTATACTAATACCAACGGAACTGGTGCCCCAGAGCAGTTGGAAGGGGGAGTGGTTTTAAGCATGTTATACTAGAGGTCCCATGTTCGAATCCCACTCCCCACGTTTTTGCCAATTATTTTTATTTTTGATTTTTTTCTTTACAGAAACATTTTAACAACAAAATAAGTCAACTTAAAAAAAACAAACTTTTTGGAACTTGCAAATAAGCTCAGAATAAGCTTAAATGCTCAACAGTGGAACAAAATAAGCTAAAATGGATTTTTCTACTAAATAAGCTACAAATAAGCTACATACTAAAACCCAAAGATTAAATAAGCTAACACTGGTTAAGCAAACTTAAATTAAGCCAAAAAAAAGAGAAAATAACATGTAATAAGCCAAAAAGTTGAAATAAGCAATTCCAACTACCACAGATCCAAACAGGCCTGCAGTGAACTATAGGGCAATTTGAGCTTATTGAATAAGCTGAAAAGCACAAATTGAGCACAGAGGTAGCAAGATGAGCTGGTGGGCTTCAAATTAAGCCAAGTTCCAGGTCTTGGGACCCACTTTTGAACATATGAGAAGCTCTTGAAAAAGCTTGTATGTACTGAGTATTCAGTACACACAATGAAATGGGACAAACTAGGAGCTTATAGCAGGCTTATTAAATAAGCTAGAAATTACTACTAAAGCTATGAACCTAAAATTTGGGCTTATGAGCATTCCAAAAAGCCAAAGTTTACACTGTGGGGTCCACTATTAAGCTCACAAGGAGCTTATGAACTTAGCTCATTCACTGTGGTGCAGGACATATTTGTTAAAAAGTGTTAAAAGAAAAGCTACAATTAAGCAGTTTATAAGCTAACTAAAAATTTACTAAAAATACAATGAAATAGATTAGCAACTAAATTATATAACCCTAGAAGCAAAAAGCAAGAAACTCACTATTAAAGCCTATAGAAAATTATCTATTTAATTCAAAAATTAAACTAAGCTGAATTTTGACTTTTAAAATATACTAGTATGTTGACTTATATGAGATTTGAATTAATCCTAATGACTAGAAATGTAATATTAAGCTGAATTAAGAGTGAAATAAGCTAAAATGATGACTTATGCACCTAAACCTATGATTGTGTAACCTAAAACCATGACAGTGATGCATATATTATAAATTGAAAGAAATTTTGACTTTTAACCTACAACCTACCAATTTAATGACTGACTTATCCTATATTAACCTAGAGTGATCTACTAAGACAAAAAGAACAACAAGAAAACAGTTATAACATATAAAAACAACCTGACCCAAACACCCCTTTATCCAGGCTGTCTTGGTATCAAAAGTTAAAGGACATGATTTTTGCAATGAAACCCATTCGCAGAAGTTGAAACATATATTTAAGCACTAAATAAGCAAGTTTAAAGAATAATCAGACCAGTTAAATAAGCAATTGACAATAAGTAGGTTTACAAGTTAACTAGATAAACAATGAACCAAAATAATTTAAACTACCAAATAAACATATCTTGCTACACTAAATAACTAATAAGCATACATAAGCATGAAAAGACAGAAATAAGCAGATCATAAGCAATTTAATTAGCTATGCTACAGTAACTATGCAACAAAAACTGAAAATGTGCTTACAAGTTGAACCTGTGTAATCCACAACCAACAACCATACTGACCTAACACCTCCCTGAGGTACTACAACCACAAGAATTCCAAATCACCATGCTTCTTTGGCTTCCTTCTTCTTTACACTGAATTTTTGAATTTCCATTGATTTTACTTGTATTTTTATTATTTTTTAGATTTTTATACTAAACTGATTTGAACACCATTGAAACTTGATAGAAACTTATTAGTGACTTAATTGAGCTTAAGGAAACAGAAACAACAACAATTTACCAAACTTAAGTGAAATTGTCAATTCCACTTAAAAATGCTAAATCTGAATTTAAAGAACAAGATTGGAATTAAGTGTTAAAGAAAGTTTGATTAACATTAATTAAACTGAGTACAAGTGTTTGAAACTAAGAAATACAACTGGAAAGCAAAATTACACTACAACGTTTAATTAAATTACACTACTCCTAAAACTAAACTAATTCCTCTTCCACTTCTGCATCCCTCTTCTATTTATAGCCTTCAACATTGTTCCACGTGTCTTCAGGAGTGAATCCCACCCAATCTCAGCCTTGATACGTGTTGAATTCATCACACCTGTTTAAAGGCTTTTTGGCGCCAAAACCTAAACAGGTTGCTTGTGGCCGTTTTTTGTGCATTAAATGCAATTGGGATGCTTGTGAGGATGGAGAGGACAAGTTGGAATGTATAAGTGAGCTAGGGGTGGTGGTGTAAAGTTTGGTAGGTTAGGGGTGTGGTAGAGATGGTGGGGATTCCACGTGTCATCACCTAAAGGAAACCTAAGGAGTGGGTTTAATTGAGGAGGTGACAGGGAGGGTAATGAGGTGGTGAAGGTGGAAGTTGGAGGTGGAGTTGTGGTGTAGCAGGAGGTGGAGATGGGGTGAGGTTGGGGATGAGCCAGGGTGAAAGGTTGACCCGTTTTTATTATCAAGGGTAATTTGGGCTTGAGGGTTCGGCTTTTTGTTGATTGGGTTTGGGTAAAGGATGGACCAGGTTGTTTGTTTGTATTGGATTTGGAATTTGGATTTTTGGTTTTGTAAATAATTTAAAGCCCAAGCACCTATTATGTAAAATCTGATTTTCCAGGGACTAAACCTGTAATTATTCCAAAGATTATCAAAAGGTACTATTTTTGTCATGTTGTAATAATATAGGGACCTTTTTGATATTTTCCAAAATAAAAATAACCGGGGACCATTTTTGCCAAATTTATAAAGTTGAGGGTAAAAAGTGTAATTTTCCTAAAATTTATCAAAAATGACTTGTTTTATCAGAATAAATAGTACAAGGGCCTTAGATGTAAGTTTTTCCAAATTAAAAATGCCCAGGGACTGTTTTTGCCATTTTTGAAACTTCAGGGACCAAAACAGTAATTTCCTCAAACTTTTTATCCAAAGGTCAAATTTGATAACTTGTGAATTCCCAAGGACCATTTTTGACTTTTTCTTCCAAAATAACTTTCCAGGGACTAGAATTATCAAGTTTGAAACTTGAGGGACCTGTTTTGCCATTTTGTGCAATTTTGAACTTTTAAGGGTAAAATTTGTTATTTCATGATTCCTAGGGGACTGTTGTTGAATTTTCTTCAAAGCAATTTTCCCAAGGACCATTTCTGACATTTCTTGAAAGTTCAGGGACTGATTTTGCCAATTGTGTAAACTTTGCACGTTTTCCTCTGTTTTCAGTCCTTTTGCACCTGAAACATATAAAAACACAATTCAAAGATATTTGTAGTATTATGTGGTGTTTATGTGTGTTTTTAACTGTTTTCGTATTTTAAACAGGACAAAAATGATGAGTTTTTAGAAACTCATCAATCCCCCACACTAAACTATTGCTAGTCCCTAGCAATCTATAATCCAATAACAACCCATTTTCAAAATTTAATGGATTTGTTGTCTCTTTACCAAAAGCCATTACTTCTGGAGTAGCCAAATGTTTCAGTTCAAGAAAGAACTATGGTACACTGATAACCATATGATTTTAAGCAAATCATCAGCTGTAAACGGATTTGATTTGTCTTTACCAAAAGCCGTTTGCTTCTGGACTAGCCAACTCTTTACTGTTTAGGATATGGTGAGTTGAATACCATACAATTTTTGGCAAATTGTCAGCCATAAACGGATTTGAGATATCTTTACCAAGAGCCGTTTGCTCTCGGATTAGCCAGTCCTTATGTGGATTAGACATGGTGGACTGATAACCAAATGAAAAAATTTTAAAATTTTGGCCAAAAACGGGGGTAATGTACTCAAATTCGCAAGAATTTCTCCCCCCCCCCCCCCCCCCCCACAGTTAGAATTGAATATTGTCCTCAATATTCAAAGTCCCGGCTATTATGCCGACTCTTTGAACGTAAAAAGGCAATATTACAAGCTAAATGTGGAAATACCATTTTTCATTTTTTATTTTCTATTTTTTCATTCATTATTTATTATTTACATGGCATGGGTGAGAACCCATGTGATGCTAATGTTTTTGTTTTCTGAGTCACTAGCTTGACTCGACCCCGTATTCATTGGTTCATGGGGAAGTAAGTGGACTAAACAATCAATCTCCATCGGACTTTCACTCAAGATGTTTGGATAAACATTGAAGTACGTGAAAGTTCCACACCGATGAGATAAGTACCCGGCTTACATGAAAATGTCGGGGTCAAAGATAGTATCCTCACTCCTAAAGGAGTGACAGATAAGCGGAGAAGTCACGGGGTACGTGAAGAAAGATAAGAAAATCATGATAACAATCATGATTAACTTATAAAAAGGAGACTTCATAATTTCCATATTATGAATTTCAGCATTGAAGCTCCTAATGTAAGAAAACTTCTCCATGTGAGTTTTCTCACAATGTAATATACCGGGTTTTAAGATTTTATTCTCAGGGAGGAAATCAACCACGGTATCATCAAAGGAACATGAATCAATCTCAGGTAACAAATGATGTAGATCATTATGCTCAATTACCTCATTGATTGGATTCTTAATTCCATTGATGTGAGTGAGTTCACTAGTGAACTCCTCATGAAGAGAATCATTCACAAGATGTATATCTGTGAATCCTTGTTCATTTGTTTTAAATGTTTCGGGAACAAGGTGATTAATATTCTCTTTTGGATTGTTGGGATGAGAATTGAGTGTTGGATCACGATATAAGAGATTTTCAATTTCTTCTAGATTAGCTAGGAAATCAAAGAGATCATTGTTACTTCCTGGTAGAAGTGGATCAATGTGAGTGAGTTCATTAATGAACTCCTCAAGAAGAGGATCAATATGTGATTGTGATGTCTCAACATACTCAATGTTTCCATTAGATATACAATTATTGCTAAAATCGGAGAGAATCTCAAGATGATCTTTTGAACACTTAAGAGGGGAAGGTAAATCACACACATGATCAGGAATTCCCTGTGACTCACTTGGGATTTGGACAAGGTTCTCAACACTGGACTTTATTAATTCGTCATATTCCTTTACAGGAATTGTGTCAAGATGCTCATCCTCCATATTCAGAGAGTTAGTGGGAATCTCGGGTGTGATAGCAGTAGGAAGAAGGAGTTGAGGAGAGCTAGCATGCATGGATTTTTCCATTTGTTTCTCTGCTAGGGATTCCTCCGTACTCTTATCTCCCTGTATAACCATGGCTGGAATTTTAATTGATGAACGTGATGAAGGTTTATAAAATTTAAGAATATCAATGGTTTCCTCATCATCAGTAGCATCATCATCGAGAAAAGCAGCTTTGGAAAATATGGCACGTGTTCTAGCTGTTCTTTCTTGGATGAGTAATTCTTCCATGGATTTATCGTTTCTAGCAGCTCGTTCTTCAATAGATCTCTCATGAGATACATAAGAAGAGCTTGGTGCATTTTGAAATGACGGCTTAGTCAACTCCTCCTTAATTTCTTTTAATGACTCAAGAGCCTTCAGGAAAATTTCTTCCTGAGTTTGTTGTTGAGGAGTTGCATGGTTTATTTGGTACTGTGGAGGTTGGTCATAGTACGAATAGTTATTATTATTACAAGGAAATGAATTCCCTGTTTGACATTCGGAGCTGTAGTGTGAACCTCCACAATACTCACAACAGTTGAACTGATGTGGCTGTGAGTCGTATGTGTTGTAGTCATAATTATTATCAGGAACCTGCTCATAGACAAGCGTGTTTCCCGATTGACAATCAGAACTGTAGTGTGAACCACCACAGTACTCACAACAGTAAAACTTCTGAGTCTCATGGTGTGGAAGCTGGTGGAATGAATCAGTCGTCTCATGGTAGGAATAGGGATTCTGGTTATAGACAGACCCGTTTCCTGATTCTACCATGCTACAACTGGGACAATTACCACCATTATAAGGACTACCACACCATTGACAGACAAGAGGGTGAGAATAAGACATAGAAAGAATCAAAGGGTTTTGGAGGGTGAGAAATGAAGAATCAAAAAGGTAAGAGGATAAAGATGGATATTTTTGGTATTTTTGAAAATTTTTGTAATAATAAGAAGGAAAATATTTTTGGGTTTTTTTGTGTTCGTTGAAAACTTAGAAAATATTTTTGGAATCGATTCGTTAACCGAAATCGTTCCTTTAAAATCATTCGCAGGGTGGCGGGAGAGAAGAATGGATCTCTCTTCAGTTCGCAATTTAATGTCAGAACTTACCTTAAACCACTTGTATAGGTTGTGATTTTAAATAAAAACGAAGTAATTTAACTTCACGATTAATTTGGTTGTTTATTTAATTTTTTTGGTGTTTTTAACACTTCAGGAAAAGTGTTAATGAACTTTTTCAGTTATGATTTTGATTTTTACGAAAATTTATAGACTGATGGTATTTGTACAGTAAGTGTATATTCAGAACCACATATGCTTCCAAATTCGTTGTACGCAGCACTGATGCGTGGGAATCGCAACAGGCTTTACCTCTCGAGGGATCTCGAGAAGCTTACAACCCCCACCAGGCAGTGTACCTGATCGTTGTAGTATAGTATAGTGACAAGTACCGGGGGATTGATCGTTCAGCTTAGGAATAGTGTCGCTAGGATTAGAAAGCCTAAATACTAGTTCTAAAGGTGAGGGATGATTATTTTTGTGTTTTTATATTTTTTAGAAAGCAATCAAAATCTCGGGTTTTGGAAGAGTGGGCGGAATTAGTTGCTATTCAACTAACCCAAAACTAAGATGCAATCAAAATAAAATACTAAAAAGGAAAATAAACTAATTATACAAAGGTTGTGAGCAGTAATTGGAGAAAATGTGTTTACTTAGATTTCACTACTCCCTAGATATCTTTTACATGTTAATTACTTGTTATAATTGCATGGATGACGGATTGTATTCCTTAATACCATTCATGGGGTGGCATACATAACTCCCCAATTCTATGAGCTCTTATCTCCTCCTACACCATGCCCAGCACAACTATAGGGATTGTAAACAGTGGCTCATGCATTAAATACAACCAATAAAGACCTAGTACGCCTCGGTTCATGTTTCTTAAGACGTTCAAGCATGTTACCATTTGGAGATCTGCCAGTTTTCTTAAGCCTAACATATAAATCATTCATCCAAGACAAGAATAAACAAGTAATCAACACATAATCAATATCTAGGTTTCATTAGATCTAAGCAAACACAAAAGAGATCTAGCCTAGCATGATAGAATTAAGACAAGAACAAGATATAGACAACCAACACATAGACATATTGATTGAATTAGAAGAACACTTATCTTAATTAATCATGCAAGGTATCAAGGGGTTGGAACCCTTGAAGAACCTGTAAAGTTATACCAAAATCGTCTTTAGGGTTTCTCCCAAAACTTCTCTCTTTTTTTATGTGAAAAACTAGAAAACTATATATAGGAAAATAGGGATGACGGCGTCAAGAACAAAGGTGTGACGCCGTCATCTCGCCGCCAAATACTTCCTCGGACGGCCTTGATCTACTTCTGACGCCGTCAAGGCCTAGGCCGTCACACAAATTACTCTTGACACCCTGTGTATGACGCCGTCATCAACTACGGATTTTAATTCTTGGGGTTTTGACGCCGTCAGGAATACTCTTGACGCCTTCATGAACTCTCGGATTTTATTATTGAGGTTTGACGCCGTCAGGAAATTACTCTTGACGCCGTCACCTACTGTTCCCAGCATGGAAAATTGAGACTTTGCCGTTTTCTTCACTTTTATGCTCCAAAAACGTCCAAAATGGCTTCTTTTCCAGAATTCACTCTCCAAGTACCTAAAATCACAAAAGGAACGATTTAGGGCAATATTTGATCAAATAAATTCGGATTCGGGCTTAAATGACCCCCTAAAAACGGATCATTTTTCGCCTCATCATATACCCTTACACTTGAGATTTGCTTGTCCTCAAGCAAATGCGCTTTTATTCTACTCAAAAGACAAGTTAGGGGTCATTTAACACTAATATAAAAGTAATTACAACAAATAATCATTCCACTAAAGACCAATAGACGAGCACGGAGGTCATACACAAGCACCTCACAAATAGTATTTAGATACTCACATCTCTCGGGTGTAATAAAGTGTAAATTACAATATGGAAACGGAAGATATCTCTCACTACCTGTCATAGCAAAATAGATTACCATAGGCTTGGGAAAGGATCAAACCTCCACCACATGGCGTAAGCACCTAGGATAAACTATCAAAGAAGTCTTTTAAAAGGTTGTAATGTTAGGTATAGGGATATGAATTACACGGTTTTGTTGGATAAAGGAAGTTTTACTGGTGGCGAGTTAACAATCTTAGTTAATTACATGTACAATATGGCGTTGCTAAGCCAAGACTAGACTCGACTTAAGCTAATAAATGAAAAATAACAAAAACATAAAATGAACATAGAATAAAAAGGGATGGTAGTCCGTATATATTTTTTTTTTTTTTTTTTTTTTTTTTTTTTTTTTTTTTCTTTTTCTTTTTTTGCATACACTCTTACCCTACCATCCAAAATAATACATCATAGGGAATAAACATTCCCCTTACACTTGAATCTTTACATACTTTACAATTAACTAGACTAATGACTCGAATTAAGAAAATCAAAACACTTGGAGCACTTTTAAGATTAACGCACATATGGGGGTAATAAATGATGTTCTTCCCCATTACTCCATAAATAAGTACTTACCCATGAGTCCCAATCGTCCCAAAACAATATGTACAAGGATATGACTCGACTTAGCAACCATGTAATCAATTAGATAGTTAACTTAGGGTTTAACAAATAACAATAATGCACTAAAAATGAGCGCATACACGGAAGGCTAAGGCGATTTGGGTGTACATTTAAGTGGGGTGTAACAAATTCTTCCTTTAAGTAAAATGCTTAAAGTTAGAAACGAAAAGATAGGCTCAGAGGGGTGTACTAGGGGTTTCGTGTACTAAAAATGAGTACAACGCTAAGGGTGTGGGAAAAATTAGTTGACTTAACTAGCCAAGTAATATGACTTAAATGGTCAAGTAATTATAATACGGGTTTAACACAAGGGTAATCCTAATGCCTCTTATCATGTAGTAAATCCTACTACACGAATGTAGTCTCACTAGCGGTCTCGGGATGCATCACTAACGCAAGTTCTAGAATCTAAATTGCTACCGGTACACTCATAAGCACTAATAGTGAATGCTTTTCCTATCAAATCTAAAGGCGAACCTCACATATTTGGGTGGAAAATTTTTCTGAATATACGGTTATGTGCTAGTCATACGATCTCCTATCCATGAGACGCTTGCTATGGCTAAAGTTTCACTCCTAAATGTTGTAAAAAATTTTAAATTTGGCGCTAAAATTACACTAACAAGTATTTTTCATAGTTTTATTACACATCTACTATCAAACAAAACAAACTCAAGCGAAAGTACATATGTAAGGTATCATCTTTTTACCCTCCCCTTACACTTAAGATGAACATTGTCCCCAATGTTCAAGTAAAGAATGTAAAAGTGAAAAAGTAAAGAGAATGAAATCAAATACTCCCATGATTCGCTCGGTATGGATTATAGGTTGGCCAGATTAGATCTTCCTCCAAGAAAATGAACAATCAAAGCTTCCCTTCCAGAATATAAATCATCTCCTTGTCGAACATAACCTGTAAATCCTGACAAAAATAGACAAGACAACCTCGCGTAAAATCGGCGGCATCCTATATAAGTTACTAAATCCTATAAAACAAAATAAGATATAATGCTTGTGGAATGAAGTTTGCAGATCTCCTGGAGATTATAAAACTTAATAATTCACAAAAAACCATAAGACTCCGTTAGAAAAACAAAACCGGTAAAATTTTCAGATTTTAACCCCTGACGCCGTCAAGAGTAAAACTCTGACGCCGTCAGAATGGACCTGCAGAAATTCTTATGTTAAGTTTCCGGAAATTTTCTGGAAAAACTTGGTCCTACTTCCTGGAAAATCCTGCAAAACTTCATTATGACTCAATACAAGCATTTGACTCTAACAAATACGAATATACATGCTCATTTAATATTGTGGAGAATCATGATCGGTTTGTTTCTTAAAAACATATTTGGGGTTTCCCCTTACACTTATCTTTTGCAAAAATACTTCTAGGTGGAGTTAAGACTAGGCCAAAACAACAAAGTAAAGTATTTCCACATTTTAATTGAGAAACATGATCAACCAACAATAAAAATAAAGCATGCATACGGAAGCAAATAACAATCAAACAAATAAAATCACACAAAACATGGGTTGCCTCCCAAGAAGAGCTTTTCTTTATTTACGAGTCTTGTAGCTAGACTCAAGGTCATAGGTTATCGTGTGTCGCTTATGCTCACACAACCAAGGGTGAGCCATCTAATAGTCGCCTCGTCTTTCCTATAATCATCACTTAGCCCTAAACATCCGCGATAATACCGTTTATTCTTTTCATGAGGATATTTAAGCCCTTTTCTCTTATCATTCTCACTTAGCATTGCTAGGGGCGGGTACCTACTACACTTTTCCATGGAAAAATCCTTGAACCTAGGGTGTGCACGGGGCATTTGGTAGACAAAATCTTCATCCCCATCCGAGAATGTAATTAACCCCTCCATAAGTTTTTCATCAAGGTTGGTCAACCTCTTAAAAGGTTTCCCAAACACAACCTGGGTTAACTTACTATCAATAAATTCTCCTAGATTCTCCATAACCATGAACTCAACTAGATAAACGAAGCTCCCTACAAACACATGCAATGACACTGCCCTAGCGATCACATTATCTCCTTTGTATTCTAACTCATCTACCATGATTTTATTATATTCACTACGCGAGATTATGTTCATTGGCAAAGATGAGTTAAGGTAGGCATCAAAGCTCCTAAATCCAATCTTACAAGGGAGTTGCATGTTAAAGAGGCCATCTCTCTCAATTCTAGTCCTAAGATCAACATGCTTAAAATGGTTCACATCAACATCCATCCTATCATCATTGATGACATCACCATCATCAAGATCCTCATCGGAGTCCGTACAATAAAAAGGGCTAATCCTACGATCGTCATCAAGATCGAACTCCTCCATTTCAGAATTATTACCAAAGTGATGGTCAGGCGAGGGGTTAGGTGGGTTCTCATTTTCCACTACGGGGGTTGGTATGGGTAGTTGGAAAATTCTATGACGAAAAACACGAATAACAGGAATCATATGATCAATGCTATTGTTATCCATCGAGATAGTTTACGAACAAAAACACAAAGAAATAAGATAGACTAAAGAAAACCTAAAAATAAAAATAAAATCTCACTAGAAAGAAATCTAGCCAGTAGACCTAATAAAAAGAAATTCTAACCTAGACAATAACTATTCCCCGGGCTGTGGCGCCAAAAACTTGATGCGTGGGAATCGCAACAGGCTTTACCTCTCGAGGGATCTCGAGAAGCTTACTACCCCCACCAGGCAGTGTACCTGATCGTTGTAGTATAGTATAGTGACAAGTACCGGGGGATTGATCGTTCAGCTTAGGAATAGTGTCGCTAGGATTAGAAAGCCTAAATACTAGTTCTAAAGGTGAGGGATGATTATTTTTGTGTTTTTATATTTTTTAGAAAGCAATTAAAATCTCGGGTTTTGGAAGAGTGGGCGGAATTAGTTGCTATTCAACTAACCCAAAACTAAGATGCAATCAAAATAAAATACTAAAAAGGAAAATAAACTAATTATACAAAGGTTGTGAGCAGTAATTGGAGAAAATGTGTTTACTTAGATTTCACTACTCCCTAGATATCTTTTACACGTTAATTACTTGTTATAATTGCATGGATGACGGATGGTATTCCTTAATACCATTCATGGGGTGGCATACATAACTCCCCAATTCTATGAGCTCTTATCTCCTCCTACACCATGCCCAACACAACTATAGGGATTGTAAACAGTGGCTCATGCATTAAATACAACCAATAAAGACGTTCAAGCATGTTACCATTTGGAGATCTGCCAGTTTTCTTAAGCCTAACATATAAATCATTCATCCAAGACAAGAATAAACAAGTAATCAACACATAATCAATATCTAGGTTTCATTAGATCTAAGCAAACACAAAAGAGATCTAGCCTAGCATGATAGAATTAAGACAAGAACAAGATATAGACAACCAACACATAGACATATTGATTGAATTAGAAGAACACTTATCTTAATTAATCATGCAAGGTATCAAGGGGTTGGAACCCTTGAAAAACCTGTAAAGTTACACCAAAATCGTCTTTAGGGTTTCTCCCAAAACTTCTCTCTTTTTTTATGTGAAAAACTAGAAAACTATATATAGGAAAATAGGGATGACGACGTCAAGAACAAAGGTGTGACGCCGTCATCTCGCCGCCAAATACTTTCTCGGACGGCCTTGATCTACTTCTGACGCCGTCAAGGCCTAGGCCGTCACACAAATTACTCTTGACGCCCTGTGTATGACGCCGTCATCAACTACGGATTTTAATTCTTGGGGTTTTGACGCCGTCAGGAATACTCTTGACGCCTTCATGAACTCTCGGATTTTATTATTGAGGTTTGACGCCGTCAGGAAATTACTCTTGATGCCGTCACCTACTGTTCCCAGCATGGAAAATTGAGACTTTGCCGTTTTCTTCACTTTTATGCTCCAAAAACGTCCAAAATGGCTTCTTTTCCAGAATTCACTCTCCAAGTACCTAAAATCACAAAAGGAACGATTTAGGGCAATATTTGATCAAATAAATTCGGATTCGGGCTTAAATGACCCCCTAAAAACGGATCATTTTTCGCCTCATCAAGCACACCTCCCCGGCAACGGCGCCAAAATTTGATCAATCCCGAACCGTCAGATATTATTGACCAAGGTAAATGGTCAACAAGTCAAAAACAGCTTAGACCAATGCTCCGTGGAAGTATAGGGTTTTCCCGGGTCGTTATGTCCCAACGAGGCGTGCAATTTGGATTTAAACGAATTTGCGATCGAGTGGTTTTGAACAGGAAAAAGGTGTGAGTGATTTATACTAAGGTTTTATAAAATAAAATGACTTAAATAAACTATTTTTAACTAAAACGTAAATCTAAATTATTTAAAAACGTTTAAAACCTAAAAACGCGTACGTTTAAATTAAATTTTACGTTAACGTACGAAACAAAACGTGAATTCTGTCCAATATAAATCCCACAGATGTGAAAATTATATTTTTGGAATTCAAATGATAAAAGAAAATTATTAGAAAAAGAAAATATTTTTTTTAGACTTTTTATTTAATTTTTATTAATTAAAAACTATTTAAACTTAATTAAACTATTTAAACTAATTTAATTATAATAAATACTAAATGGAAAGTTAAAATTATAAAACTTTTCATATAACTATATTAAAGTAACAGAAACTTTATAAAAATATAAAATTTCCTAAATACTAGTAATAAATAAGCTATTTCTATAATTAATTACTTATTATTTATTTAATACCTAATTAAACTATTTTAATTATAATAAATATTAAACTAATTTTTAAAATTATGAAATTTTTTATGTAAATACTATCTAGTGGCAGGAACTTATAAAAAATTTAAAAAGCTAAAATGTATTATAAATAAGCAGTTAAATAAGCTAAAAACAGATTAATAAGCAAATAAGACAAGTACTATTATAAGTATGTTAAGTATACTAATACCAACGGAACTGGTGCCCCAGAGCAGTTGGAAGGGGGAGTGGTTTTAAGCATGTTATACTAGAGGTCCCAGGTTCGAATCCCACTCCCCACGTTTTTGCCAATTATTTTTATTTTTGATTTTTTTTCTTTACAGAAACATTTTAACAACAAAATAAGTCAACTTTAAAAAAAACAAACTTTTTGGAACTTGCAAATAAGCTCAGAATAAGCTTAAATGCTCAACAGTGGAACAAAATAAGCTAAAATGGATTTTTCTACTAAATAAGCTACAAATAAGCTACATACTAAAACCCAAAGATTAAATAAGCTAACACTGGTTAAGCAAACTTAAATTAAGCCAAAAAAAGAGAAAATAACATGTAATAAGCCAAAAAGTTGAAATAAGCAATTCCAACTACCACAGATCCAAACAGGCCTGCAGTGAACTATAGGGCAATTTGAGCTTATTGAATAAGCTGAAAAGCACAAATTGAGCACAGAGGTAGCAAGATGAGCTGGTGGGCTTCAAATTAAGCCAAGTTCCAGGTCTTGGGACCCACTTTTGAACATATGAGAAGCTCTTGAAAAAGCTTGTATGTACTGAGTATTCAGTACACACAATGAAATGGGACAAACTAGGAGCTTATTGCAGGCTTATTAAATAAGCTAGAAATTACTACTAAAGCTATGAACCTAAAATTTGGGCTTATGAGCATTCCAAAAAGCCAAAGTTTACACTGTGGGGTCCACTATTAAGCTCACAAGGAGCTTATGAACTTAGCTCATTCACTGTGGTGCAGGACATATTTGTTAAAAAGTGTTAAAAGAAAAGCTACAATTAAGCAGTTTATAAGCTAACTAAAAATTTACTAAAAATACAATGAAATAGATTAGCAACTAAATAATATAACCCTAGAAGCACAAAGCAAGAAACTCACTATTAAAGCCTATAGAAAATTATCTATTTAATTCAAAAATTAAACTCAGCTGAATTTTGACTTTTAAAATATACTAGTATGTTGACTTAAATGAGATTTGAATTAATCCTAATGACTAGAAATGTAATATTAAGCTGAATTAAGAGTGAAATAAGCTAAAATGATGAATTATGCACCTAAACCTATGATTGTGCAACCTAAAACCATGACAGTGATGCATATATTATAAATTGAAAGAAATTTTGACTTTTAACCTACAACCTACCAATTTAATGACTGACTTATCCTATATTAACCTAGAGTGATCTACTGAGACAAAAAGAACAACAAGAAAACAGTTATAACATATAAAAACAACCTGACCCAAACACCCCTTTATCCAGGCTGTCTTGGTATCAAAAGTTAAAGGACATGATTTTTGCAATGAAACCCATTCCCAGAAGTTGAAACATATATTTAAGCACTAAATAAGCAAGTTTAAAGAATAATCAGACCAGTTAAATAAGCAATTAACAATAAGTAGGTTTACAAGTTAACTAGATAAACAATGAACCAAAATAATTTAAACTACCAAATAAACATATCTTGCTACACTAAATAACTAATAAGCATACATAAGCATGAAAAGACAGAAATAAGCAGATCATAAGCAATTTAATAAGCTATGCTACAGTAACTATGCAACAAAAACTGAAAATGTGCTTACAAGTTGAACCTGTGTAATCCACAACCAACAACCATACTGACCTAACACCTCCCTGAGGTACTACAACCATAAGAATTCCGAATCACCATGCTTCTTTGGCTTCCTTCTTCTTTACACTGAATTTTTGAATTTCCATTGATTTTACTTATATTTTTATTATTTTTTAGATTTTTATACTAAACAGATTTGAACACCATTGAAACTTGATAGAAACTTATTAGTGACTTAATTGAGCTTAAGGAAACAGAAACAACAACAATTTACCAAACTTAAGTGAAGTTGTCAATTCCACTTAAAAATGCTAAATCTGAATTTAAAGAACAAGATTGGAATTAAGTGTTAAAGAAAGTTTGATTAACATTAATTAAACTGAGTACAAGTGTTTGAAACTAAGAAATACAACTGGAAAGCAAAATTACACTACAACGTTTAATTAAATTACACTACTCCTAAAACTAAACTAATTCCTCTTCCACTTCTGCATCCCTCTTCTATTTATAGCCTTCAACATTGTTCCACGTGTCTTCAGGAGTGAATCCCACCCAATCTCAGCCTTGATACGTGTTGAATTCATCACACCTGTTTAAAGGCTTTTTGGCGCCAAAACCCAAACAGGTTGCTTGTGGCCGTTTTTTGTGCATTAAATGCAATTGGGATGCTTATGAGGATGGAGAGGACAAGTTGGAATGTATAAGTGAGCTAGGGGTGGTGGTGTAAAGTTTGGAAGGTTAGGGGTGTGGTGGAGATGGTGGGGATTCCACGTGTCATCACCTAAAGGAAACCTAAGGAGTGGGTTTGATTGAGGAGGTGACAGGGAGGGTAATGAGGCGGTGAAGGTGGAAGTTGGAGGTGGAGTTGTGGTGTAGCAGGAGGTGGAGTTGTGGTGTAGCAGGAGGTGGAGATGGGGTGAGGTTGGGGATGAGCCAGGGTCAAAGGTTGACCCGTTTTTATTATAAAGGGTAATTTGGGCTTGAGGGTTCGGCTTTTTGTTGAGGGTAAAAAGTGTAATTTTCCTAAAAGTTATAAAAAATGACTTGTTTTATCAGAATAAATAGTACAAGGGCCTTAGATGTAAGTTTTTCCAAATTAAAAATGCCCAGGGACTGTTTTTGCCATTTTTGAAACTTCTGGGACCAAAACTGTAATTTCCTCAAACTTTTTATCCAAAGGTCAAATTTGATAACTTGTGAATTCCCAAGGACCGTTTTTGACTTTTTCTTCCAAAATAACTTTTCAGGGACTAGAATTATCAAGTTTGAAACTTGAGGGACCTGTTTTGCCATTTTGTGCAATTTTGAACTTTCAAGGGTAAAATTTGTTATTTCATGATTCCTAGGGGACTGTTGTTGACTTTTCTTCAAAATTATTTTCCCAGGGACCATTTCTGACATTTCTTGAAAGTTTAGGGACTGATTTTGCCAATTGTGTAAACTTTGCAGGTTTTCCTCTGTTTTCAGTATTTTTGCACCTGAAACATATAAAAACACAATTCAAAGATATTTGTAGTATTATGTGGTGTTTCTGTGTGTTTTTAACTGTTTTCGTATTTTAAACAGGACAAAAATGACGAGTTTTTAGAAACTCATCAGCAATTTTTGAGCACCAAGTTTATGATTAAAGTCTTTGGTGAGTTGAAGTATTTTCTTGGCACTGAAGTGTTGAAAAATGATAAAGGTGTGTGTATGTCTCAAAGGAAGTATTGTTTAGAATTGTTATATGAGTATGGGTTGTTAGCAGCTAAACCTGTTGATACACCTTTACCTGAAAATACTATCTTGAGCTATGTTGAAACTGATAAAGATAAAGTTCTAAGCAATACAACTAATTATCAGAAGCTTGTTGGTAAACTGATATACTTAACTAATACTAGGCATGATATTAGTTATGTTGTTCGTTGCTTAAGTCAACATATGTATAGACCTTTACAATCTCATCTTAAGGCTGCTTTAAGGGTTTCAAAATACTTGAAATGATCTCCTGGTTCTAGTTTACAATTTAATAAAGAGTCTAGTCTTAAGCTCAAGGCTTATGTTGATGCTGATTGGGCTAAATGTCCTAAAACTAGAAAGTCTGTTATTGGTTTTTGTGTGTTTCTTGGTAATTCTCTTATTTCTTGGAAAAGTAAAAAGCAAGCTACTTTATTTAAAAGCTCTGCTGAGGCTGAATATAGAAGCCTTGCTTCTGCTACTCGTGAAGTTATTTGATTGAATAACTTGTTGGATATTCTTGGTATTAAAAAGTTGTTGCCTGTTGATGTGTTTTGTGATAACAGTGCTGCAATTCAGATTGCAGCCAATCATGTGTTTCATGAAAAAACCAAACATTTTGAGTTAGATGTTCACTTGGTTAGAGAGAAGGTTTCTGCAGGAGTTATCAAAACTGTTAATGTAACACCCCAGCCCGACATGGGTCCGAAGCGCTACAATATGGTGACATATCAAAGCATACAACGCAAGCGGAAGACTTAAAACAAAAGGTTACAAGGGAAAAATATAAAAGTACAAAAGAAATACTAAAACTATAAAAGAAAAGAAAATACAAACTAAACAAAGTCTAATCTAATCCAAGTCAAAAACTAGTCCAGATGTAATGGGCTTCTAAATCATTGGGCAGTCCACTAACGCTCCTATGCACTCTTCACCCAAACCCAGCTTCCAACCTAAAACCTGCCGCTGGAAAAGAAATGCGGCTGAGCTTAAAAAGCCCAGTGAACAGATATATAGTAAAACAAACGGATAATCGAAACGTAAATAAGCATAGGAAAAGGAAACATAAACTTCTGCTGAAAAGAATGTCATCTGTCAAAATGCATAAGAGATTAACGAACAACTGAACAATTATCATAAGTCAACTGAATAAAGAACATTAAGAATCAAATGGTAATATGAATCATACTGGTAACCAGAATCACATGAGCAGCTAGAACAAAGGCTTGTCTACCCGAGACACTCGAATAGACACAAAGATACATAGGAAAGCCACGAGCCGACCTACCCGAGACACTCGAATAGATCTCCTACCACATAATCACATATCCATCAAATCATAAGTGCACAAAGAGGGGAGACCTCTAAGTACCAAAATGAAGGCGCGACCTCCCAAACGTGAAGAAGTGTAAGCACACACTCACATTCACCCTACACAAAACAGAATACCTAGGATGCATCCATACGCCCCCCCTACAAAGCGAATCATACATATCATAATAATCCAGAGCTCATAACATATCATATCAAATGGGGACGCCGTGGATCAATCACACCTCCACAGAAAGTGTCATGTCATTGGTGCTTCAATGACACGCCCATGGTACCTCCATGAGTAGAATAAAAACTCGGGCATCAGAATAGAACAAATCATATCATATCATATCATATCGAATCATTATATCATATCCAACAGAACCTAGCAAATGAACTGAATCATATCATAGCAAACAAATAGCAGACGGATATCAAATCATAGAATCATATCAAAGGAATCATATCAACGAATCATATCAAACGAATCATATCAAAGCTCATATCAGAAGGATCATATCAAAAGCTCATAACAAAGGGATCATAGCAATGGTATATCGAAAGGGAATCATAGCAGTGTCAAGGATCAAGAGAGTCATGAGGAGTCCCTACTGAAAAGGGATAGAATATCTGTACCTTAAACCGCAAATGAGACCACAACAGAAACATACGGATCGAGAGTTACTCCTTCTTTAGCGAATCTACACGAATTAGAGATCATGTATTACTTATTAGCTTATAGTTAATCAGATTACACATTTAAGGCTTCTTTCTATTTTTAGTAACTTGCCATATTTTTAGTGAGTTCCCATATTTAGTAACTTTCTCGAATTAGCAGTTTCTATATTTAGTATTTTTCCCAGAATAGTAATTTAATACTTTAGGTTATAAATAACAATTACATAATCTTTAAGGTTTAAAATGACCAATATAGTAGTTTAGGGTTAAATATGTCAATTTAGTAAAGTTTAGACTTACAAATGTCAAATGAGTAACTTTAGGGTTTATTCATAATTATTCATAATTCAATATTAAAATAACCGTTTTAGGCCTCGTCATTCCACAAGTTATATAGTGTATTCTCGACATCACTTTAGACCGCGATTATATTACTACACCTTAACCTCTAATCGACCATGACACAAAATCCACCAACAAGTCGATGCTATGCGTGTATTCGGTTAATGATAAATGTGATCGAAATAAGAGTTACACGTGTACCTTTTCCTCATTCACATACTTATGTTTTAAAAAAATAACTTATATGTAGTTTATACACTTCACTGATATTTATCATTTATGTATCACATGCTCTTCTCTATATATATATATATATATATATATATATATATATATATATATATATATATATATATATATATATATATATATATATATATATATACACGACACAACCCTTCTTCCTTTATATATATAAACTCCATACGTCCACACACCACACACATGATTCACTAAAATAACGCCATGCATCCAGTCATCCATTTCATTAAGTTTTTACCAGATTTTAACAAGCATGTTTTCTTACTCTTTTAGCTCATCATAGGTTATGTTTAAAACAGGTTATGGATCTTGTGTTATTAAGTCAAAATCAAGGACAAAAGTAATTCGAATCACAACAGGTTTTAGGTCGATTAGGATGGTGTCACCAATCATATTTCATGTGTTGTTTCTATGATTTCATGTGACTTTATTTACATATACATACACACGTATTCAGCCGATTCATTTCACTAATTATGGGACATGTTATACGCATAGAATGAGATCAAACGAAAGAAATAAAGCAAGGTTTGATATGAATACCCTTGTTGCGTGATCGGAAGAGAACAAGGTACCACAAGACAAACCAAAACCGAACCCAAATCTCAATCGTACACAATCGGCTAACCGAGTTTACGTCGCGAGTTATCACCTCCAACGAATGAGGCTGAAGTGAAATACCAGCCATGAACCAAAACCAAATCCTTTCTCCGAATCGAACCACACGATCACCACCCAAGTCATACCAAAATTGATCATCACCTTAGCTAAACCCCTCGTACCTTGGTTGCATGGGAGAACAAATGAAGCTGCCGTTACTTTTATTTTTAGGGTTTAAAGTGAGTGAGAATTGTGAGATACGGTTGGGATAAATGAGGAGCAAATGATGAGATATAGGTGGGGTTTTGCCGAGTCTTAGGGAAACACATGGGTGACTTATTCTCTTCTATTATTTCAAATATCTTAAACATATCTTCAAGTATCAAATTGTGTACACACTAAATAAAATCGTTCCTACTTATTAAACGTGCGATGTGAGTTAAATAGGGGTGATTGGACCGAGATATTGGAAGATGATTAGGTGTTATTATAGTTAAACTATCATATCATAAATCAGTTATAAGATGTACACACAATTTAAGTAGTAATAGATCCTTGTAAGTTATTAACGTGTGATATTAGTTTCTTAGGATAAAATATTGTGTCGTTTTCATAGTTGTATGGTTAAGGGTTCCACGTTGTCAAAAATTCAAATCATAACGTATGGTTTCGATTTTAGGTTAAGTTGAATCGTTCGTAAAAGTTATTTCAAATTTTAGGTCGTTATAGTTAAGATACACACTGACTTGCAGGTTGCTGATATCTTTACTAAGTGTCTTAGACAAAGACAACATAGTTTGTTTTGCAAAAATCTTGGTATGTTTGCAGGTTCTCTAAATGGTGCAAGTAGAAGCAGGCAAGCTGTTGAAGATGTTAAGAGTTCAAGTTGATGAAATATTAGTTTGAGGAGGAATGTTGAGAAGGCAAACTGCTAGTCTCAACTTGAAGGACCATTTATGTCAAGTGTTCAAAGCTGTTTAGCTGAGGTACAAGTTATATTTCTAAAAGACAAGAGGAGCTAAGTTGGAGGGATAAAGTGAAATATGAGCCTATATAAGCTCATTATTAGCTCTAGGGTTTCATAACTTGTATTCGCCCGATTTTGTATTCTCTCTAGTTTTCACGCATACACTTTCCCTGTTCTTATTAGTTCTTGATATCAGTTAGTGTTAGTATAGAAGTTCAATCTCTTTATTTGATCTTTTGTAGTCTAAGTATTGAGTGATTTGTGTAGTGAGGATTGATTGGTGTCTTCCTAGAAAAGATCAGTCGTAGTCTTTGTATCTGTTTGGTGAGCACCTGTTTAGGGACTCATCTACTATAGCTTTTGATAATAATACACCAAGGGGAGGTTGGTTGGGTGTAGCTGTTGATTGTGGTGTATTCTTTACTATTTTTACATCTCCCATCTTTATCATTCCATCCACAAAATCCTTAAAGAACGCCGATTGATTTTCACTATACCTTCCTCTTGTTTGCCAAAAAGTATATAATGTTTCATCCGAATTAAAAAAAACCTCTTCCATTCACCAAATCCTTGAAATATTGATTGTCAAATACGCGATGCGTAAAGTCCAAATCACCTATGACTTCCTCGTCACCACTAAGAGGACAAAGTTTGTCCAACTTTTGTCGATACCTTGGCTCAATGGAAGGGTCTGGGCGACCATCGTCTGTTTGGTTGTAACGCCTATGCATAATGGAGAAGCAACGTCCATTACCAATCGAGTGAGAGCCTAAAAGGGTTACTAAATCTTAGATAGAAAGGTCAAACTTGGCAAATAGATTGATGAAGGTGCTTGCATTGGCTCATAAACTAGGCATTATGTCATCTGAATCTTTTTGGCTTGCAATTAGGCTGTCTTTTCTTCCCAACTTTTCATCCCAAAAAACAAAGTCATTACTGATAGAGTGATAGTGTAACAGAATCTAACAATTTGGTTTCATTATTCTTTGGGAGATGTATTTCTTATCTAAAAAACAAGAAAAAGAAACATGAACTAACTTTTTGCTCAGTAACGATTATAATAATTCACTAATGTCTTTTAATACGAAGGTAACTTATATTATAAGGACAAAAGTTCAATGCAGAACAAGATTTCTTTAAAAAACAAAGCAACCAATCATGACCATTGATTTAAGTGTGATCTAATGGCTAAATTTAATCATTAATTTAAATTAATAATACACATAAGGGCATTTTTGTAATATCCGCTCCACCTAACACTCCACCATTTTTATTTCCTATACACACTGACACGTATTTACTAGCACATTCACCAGTTTACAAACACCCTATTTCTCACCAGATACACACACAAACCACCATAAACCGTCGTCGATCCGTCATATCACCATACACACTCGTCGATCTGACGTTAATCGCGCTTTTTTCCGATGATTTTATGTGCGTGTATGGGAGGAGGGGGCGGGATTTGTGGCGGCCGGATCTGTGGCGACATCTGGTCCTTCTCTACAACTTATTATAACCCTCTAGCGGCAAAATAAAACACATTGTTTTATAATCAAGATATAATTTATGAAAGATTCTTGCTGCAAACAAAGTGAGTTGTTTATTTTTTGGTTTAGAAGTTTCGTGGAGTTTTATCCCGAGAAACATCAAACGAGTTGCTGGTTGATCTTTGTGAAGGTGGAAGGGTTGTTGGTGAACTTATGGTGTTGTCAGTCTTGGCGTATGGAGTCAGATTATATAAATTAATTTTGTTAGTTTGACAAACTTTAATGTATAGCCTTTTTTGTGAAAAGGTAAAAGGCATTGGCATGCATGTCCTTCTTATCTAATGTATTATTATTATTATTATTATTATTATTATTATTATTATTATAGTTAAAATATGTTTTAATGTATAGTCTTGACAAACTTTAATGTATAGTCTTGGCGTATAAATTAACTTTAATGTATAAATTAACTTTTGCGTATAAATTAACTTTTGCTGCAAATAAAATGATTCTTTTGACGAATTATTTGTGATTCATACACAATCCCATGAGATTTATATAGAATCTCATGAGATTTATACAGAATTTCATTATTATATAGATTACCCATGAGTTCAAACATAATATAAGTAACAAACATTATATATTCAAAGTAAATAAAATATATTCAAAGTGGACAAATTTTTTTCTCATAACCTTACACAACAAAAATAGAATTTCAAGTGATTTTGTACTTCCATTTTATGTAAAGCAAAATGAAAATCCCATGGGATTTATACAGAATCTCATGGGATTTATAGAGAATCCCATGTGATTCTTTCTGATTCCTTGTGATTCATATACAATCTCATGTGATCCATAAAGTTGAGTATCTTTTATGTGACATAAAAGTATAAAACACTGATTTACTCATTTTTACAAATCACTTGTGATTTTTAAAAAATAATAAATCACAAGTGATTTTTTTACGAATTCCGTGGGATTTTTTTACGAATCCCGTGAGATTTTTCTTGACGGAAATTTTGAAAAAAAAAATCGTCTTTTTACGAATCTCGGGGGATTTTTTTACGAATCCCGTGGGATTTTTCTGGACGGAAATTTTGAAAAAAAAATCGTCTTTTTACGAATCCCGTGGGATTTTTCTGGACGGAAATTTTGAAAAAAAAAAGTTCGTCTTTTTATGAATCCCGTGGGATTTTTTTACGAATGCCGTGGGATTTTTCTGGACGGAAATTTTGAAAAAAATAATTCGTCTTTTTACGAATCCCGTGAGATTTTTCTGGACGGAAATTTTGAAAAAAAAATCGTCTTTTTACGAATCCCATGGGATTTTTTACGAATTCCGTGGGATTTTTCTGGATGAAAATTTTGAAAAAAAAAATCGTCGAAAGTATACAACAATGCATATCTATAGAAAGATGATTTAATTCTCGTCGCGATGATGTATTTTTCGTAGCTTGAAAATTTACTATTTGCAAGATATGTTGTTTTTTAAAAAAATGTGGAAAGTGAGTTTTTATATTAAATGAGCTAAAATGACAATTTTGCCATCCATTTGTTATTTTTTAGTTTGATATTAGCCGTTAGATGAAAGTTATTAGATGAAAGGTGAATGGATGGTTGAGATTGATTTATTTGTTTTTTTTAAAGGATACATGTTTTCTCATACATATAATAAGAAAACTTATCAATCACCTCTTGATGCTACAAATCTACAATATTGGTCACCTTACACTTGGAAGAAATATTTTCTTTTGTCTTTCACTTTCGGACTATCAAATTCACTGGTGGTGGCCGGGCTGTTAACCACCCGACAGTTCTTACGAATCTCCCCTGGTCGCCCTGATTGCAAGTCACCCAACTTTATCATCCCCTCAACAAAATCTTTTAAGAATGACGATTGATCTTCACTATACCGTTGAACATATTCTCTTGTTTGTGGATTAGTAAACAATGTTTCATCTGAATTAAGAAAACCTTTTCCATTCACCAAGTCCTTGAAGTATTCGTTGTCAAAAGTTCTAGGCGTAAAGTCCAAATCACCAATCACATTCTCGTCACCACCAAGAGGACAAAGTTCTTGTAACTTTTTTAGAAACCCGGGCTCAATGGAGGGATCAGGTTTGCCATCGTCTGATTGATTGTATATCCTATGCACAATGGAGAAGCAACGTGCATTACCAATGGAGTGAGAACCCGAAAGGGCTACTAAATCTTGGACGGAGAGGTTGAATCTAGCAAATAGATCAATGAGCATGCTTGCATTGGCTCTAGGACTCGGCATTATGTCATCCGAGTCTTTTTGGTTTGCGCTTAAGCTGTCTAGTCTTCCCAACTTCACTTGCCAAATTGGACCTCCACTCTATATAACATACGAAGCAAAATCCCAAACAATTACTAAATTTTTTTGGATGAATGTTATTTAAATGATTATGTAACTTGTACAGTTGTACAATTGTTATTGTCTATAATATGGGGTAAGGCAGTAAGTAACTATTACATTAATTTGTACTACATGATTATATTACTTAGGAAAATTCCAATTAATGTTTTAAACAATGTAACACTACAAAAAACTAGTTGAATTCTCTACATTTTAAAGGCCAAATAGCCGCATTTATAAATGTGTAAAATTATTGATTCCACACTTTCTCAAGTTAGGTAATAATGGGTGTGACAAATTTTGCTACACATATAAGTGTGGAGATATTATCCAAATGTCTATGGTTAAAAGTGTGGAAATATTCTTTGAATGTTCACACTTAAAAAGGAACAAGTATAACTTATTAAACAATTTTATGGTGAGTTTTGGGTATTTCCAACAAGGTTTAAAGGTTTCGGGCAAGTTTGACCGTCGTTAACCGTCATTAACTGTCGTTGACCACGGTTGACCGGGTTGTTTGACCGATTTACACAAATCGGAAAGGTTAGTGGCCTTGTAGCACCTAATCGGCGATTAATCGGCCTTGTAGGCCTTGTTTTGCAACATTGCCTATAAGTGTAACTTTATTGTAATTGTACACTTATATATGTGGATTATTTTTTTTTTAAATATTTGTGACACCTATAAATGTAGCAAAATTATTATCTATATATAAAAAGAAAAATGATTTGCATGTCTAATACTTAGACTTAAAATTGGACCTAAAGATGTAATTTGTGCATTTTAAAAATTAATTGATGAGAAATGATGAAAGAGAAAATGTGTATGACACTTGTCAAAAAATGAATGGTGTAGGTCTATTAGTAGGTCTCATTGTTAGGTCTAAATATTATAACTCAAATAAAAAAGTTTAAGGTTGACCATATCGTGGCAAAATAAGTGTGGAGAATAACACTATTTTTTGTAGTGTAAATAGGTTTCCTAAAAGTTGACATTGGCCATAAATTTTACATTAACTCATTCAAACATTCCTTTGAGCATGTTATCCAAATATAAACATTTGCATAGCATTATATGCCAAATCAATGTCGTTTGATTGTGTAGAGAATAGAAAAAGAAATAAATACCAAAGCAACAGCATCTCTAGAGGCCATAATAATGATATCTGCACAAGAGACGGTCATAGGACAAATCCTCTCCAAAGCTCCCTTAATCCAATCGACAACATCATATGATCTTAACGAATCTATGTTCGATAGCGAGCGTTTCTCTCCGAGCATTGTCGGAGTATCATCCAACAACAAAGAAGCATCACATCCCTGTTGATTAATTAAAAAGAAAGTTGTTTAGATTTAGTGCATGTACACATTTGAAAAACTTTGCTTTTTTTTTAGTTTATAGTGTGAACATGTCTCATAAACATGGTTTTGGGCTAAATTAATTAGCATAATAAATGTTTAATGGTAACATTTAAGGTTGAGTGACCACTAGTAAATTCTTTATGGATAATCTATAATCATGTTTCTAATATCAAATAGAGAAGAAAGAAAAGAAGGAAACATAGTATATTTGAATACAGATTTTCGAGCTAGACAAATAAAATCATTTATGGCATATAAATGATTGTCATAACGACATCATTAAAGTTGGCACGACATACAAACTAGAACTCATTGGGATAAGAAATGCAAAACTTCAAATATGAGACGAAGTTGCTTACGTTAACAAAACAATCATGAAACTGAAATCTCATGACAGAAGCTCCACTTCTCGGTTCTTTGAACATCGCCTTTTGCATCATAAACGTGATGGTTGTCTCTGCATCTGGACATGTGTTGGAGTAGTATCGTTGCCGAAGTCGTGGTGCCACAACCGGAAATAGAGCTAGGAAAATGAGAGGGAGAAGGAATAAGTTATGAGACATTTTTGTAGGAATGGGGGGATGTTTTTTGTATTGTGTTTTTATAACTTTAGATGATATATGTGGTGAATTTTATAGGTGAAATTGTGAGATAGGGTACTTTGTGCCAAATAAATGTAATTACTTGGACATAAATACAATTAAATGTGAAGGAACATACAATAAATCATAAATGATTATTCTTTCTCCTTTCTACATTATTTATCCTTATTTATGCATTCTTTTTTACAGTATCTTTGTGTTTTATGTTTGTCAGTGTAATTGTGTACAAGTTCATAAACAAATTAAATTGATGACTATTACAAAAGCAAGAGAAGACTAGCTTTTGCTCTATAGAGTATTTGCCCAAATGACAGACTTTTTAGCTTTTTCAACAATATTTGTCAAATGATTATGTGCGAAGAACAACGTCTTTCACAACTGGCTTTTACAACACCGAAGGGTCACACCAGTGCATACTAAACAGAACAAGCAAGCGAAAATAAGAAACGGGTGACGAAATGAAATGAGAGCACCAAGGAAATGAAAATATAATAATATTTTCATAGAGGGGTAAAACGGTAATTATCCAAGGTTTATAAATTTATCCGGGATAAATATATAAGTAAATAAAAGGCAAAACCACAACCCGTAAGATTGTGGAAATCGGCGGACCCCCTAAGGGGGAGTTTGACTCTTTGTCAAACTAGTATTACCTAAAGGATAACTTCTAGGGACTTATAGTGCAATTGGGAAATGTTTTGTTTAACTATAAATGCAAGCCTAAGACTACAACAATCACGAGGACGGGCGAGGAGCCTTTTAGCGGGGACGCCCATGTCCCCGCCGAAAGTCAATAAATGACAAAATCTATGCTGAGCTGGCACACTATATCGCTGACCGGTTGCTAAATTTTCAACGCACACTTTCAGCGAGGACATGTCCCCGCCGAAAGTAGTTTTGATATTTGGCAAAATTTGACCAAACTAGTAACTCTTAATTGTTCCCGGGTTTTTTTCCCGCCATTACTTTTAGAGGGGACATGTCCCCGCCAAAAGTATTATCCAGTTTTCTCTACTAACAATTACTTTATCCCGCCAATATCTTCTGCTACTTGTATTTGCTTTTGGCGAGGACATGTCTCCACCAAAAGTGTTGGCGCCAATTTATCCCACCAAATTTCAACTTTATCCCGCCAAGATTTTACTTATATATAACCTAACCAATCATCCTCAAATCGGCAAAACACAAATAACCAAATCGTTAATTCTCACAAAACACACATAACAATTGATGGTTACACGCCGGAAGAGGAGTGGTCAAAGGTTTTATCGTCATATTATCTCTTTAATGAAGTTCTTAATACATATTGCGTTGAAATTTATGATGAATATGGTTCTTATAAGAGCATTAGCCCGTGGATGAGAGACCAGATTTTGGAATGGTTGAGGAAAAAGCCATACTACAGAGAGATGTTGGACGGTGAAGATGAAAGCACGTTGGACGGTGAAGCTGAAAGCGCGTTGGATACCAAACTTGATGATCTGGGAAATAGGATAACAAATCTTGAAGCTTTGTTTGAAGATTTCATCAAGCAAAAGAATGCAAGGAAGGGAAAAGGTGGTGCAGGTTCTAACAAAGTGAGAAGTAGCAGCAAAAAAACAATGAATAGGCGATGTTTGTTATGGTCTATGTCGTATGTTGTGTTTTTCGTTTGCTTGTTGAGTTGTTTCGTTTGCTTGTCGAGTTGTTTCGTTTTCTTGTCAAGTTGTTTTGTTTGAGCATGTATGAAATGTATGTGGTTGAGAACTCTTGTGTGTTTTAAATAAAAGGTTTGCCTTCGTGTTTGTTAATTGTGATATTTTTCCTTCAATACAATTCTTTATGCATATGTAATTTAGTGTTGGAAAATTGTATATTTGAAATACCCTGTTGTTTAAAGGGGTGTTTGGACACCATAATCTGGTTAACTCAGAACCTGGCCAACTTTACAAATCTTGGGTATGGTTCGACCCACCAAGAGATGGGTGTATGCCGTGTTCAATAAAAAAATTATTAAAAAACAACAACATTTTATTAAACAACAACAACAACAACACTACATACGAAGATTTTCCATGTCACCTAACAACTCACGGAGTACTGCATCCGACTAACATGCGTGGTCGTTGTCGTCGAGATTCCTTGCCATTTCAAGTCTTGCCTCCAGCATCCTTACTCTTGTCTCTAGCACCTGTTTTATGATTCCATCATGTTTATCCTAAGATCTTCGGCATTACAATTTGAGCACTCTGTTGGTGCAGATCCAGAACCTTGAGATGTTGAAACAAATCCAGAACCTTGAGATGTTGAAGCAGAAGATATTACTTTTAAGTGCTAATCAAATTGACTCTTCCACATAAAATATCCACATCCATGACATTTTTGTGTTGCCTGTTACATAATAAGGAAATTATAATAGATTACAACCTAATTACTTGTATATTTACGCAAATAAGAAATGTATGATTGTTCACCTTCAAAATAGGACATGCATAATATTGCCATCCATAGCTATCTGGTTGATGTGATGTTCTTAGTTTTATATTTCCTGTTCCACAACAACACATAAAACGATTATATCACTGCATCTCAGGTTTTGAAATTGGTGTGAAGATAAGAGGTTGTGAGGTTGAGTGGTTTTGAGGAAAAAAGTGTATATAATGTGTTTGTGAGGATAAGAGCAGATCCGGTGGGAAGTTTTGGCGCCAATATCTTGATGGGAAGTTTTGGCACCAATATTTTGGTGGGAAGTGTTTTGGCGGGAAGTGTTTAGTGGGAAGTTTTGAGAGTGGTAAGATGGCTTTAGTAGACAACTGCAACTTGCAAGGATTTGGGATGCATATCCATAGCAATGTAACCGATTCCTTTAAACAAGACATGACAAATGCATTAAACTACAATGATATATTGAAAAGTTACATTATTCGACTCACGACATGATAAAGGCATTAAACTACATGTTATTTTATCTATAGCATCTCGACTCATTCGTTTAACATCCATGTCACCTAACAGCTCACAGAGTATTGCAGCCGACTGACATGCGTGGTCGTGGTCGTGGTCGTGGGAATATAAGAGTAAATAGAAAGATAATACTGATGGGGTAGGTGACTGTTGGAGGTTGATGTCATGTATAACCATATCATCTCGGCTCATTCGTTTAGCATCTCGTGTATAACTATATCATCTCGACTCATTTGTTTAACATCTCGTGTATAACCATATCATCTCGGCTCATTCGTTTAACATCTCGTGTATAACCATATCATCTCGGCTCATACGTTTAACATCTCGTGTATAACCATATCATCTCGGCTCATTCGTTTAACATCTCGTGTACAACCATATCATCTCGGCTCATTCGTTTAACATCTCGTGTATAACCATATCATCTCGGCTCATTCGTTTAACATCTCATGTACAACCATATCATCTCGACTCATTCGTTTAACATCTCCTGTATAACTATATTATCTCGGCTCATTCGTTTAACATCTTGTGTACAACCATGTCATCTCGACTCATTCGTTTAACATCTCATGCTTTAACTTAATTAAAATGATTTAAAAATAATTTTAAATGATTTAAATTAATTATAAATGATTTAACTTAGTTAAAAATGATGATAATACTAAAAAGTTTTAAATTATTAAATATGATTTAGAAAACATTTAAATTAAGTTTAAATAATTTAATAGTGATTTAACTAAAATGATTTAAAAATAATTTTAAATAATGTAAATTAAGTATTGTAGGTCAAAAAGTTCTGGATCTAAGCAGCCTTTGTAAGACAATAGACACCTTTGATAAATCCAAACTATCTATGTGAGAAACTTTTAAACAATGTAAACTTGATGTTAACGCGAAATATTAACACAAGCAGCAAGAACAACACAGAGATTTACTAACTTTGTATCCTATTCAACTTTAGAAAACTTGGCATTGAACATTATGTCGTAGGGTTCCTTTTATACTATAAGGAAACCCTAATTCTACAAAACGTGTGAAAGGATGCATACAAATCTTCTCCTAAGATATCTAGCCGTGTGCATATCCTTTCCTATAATATCTCCTAAGATATCTAACTTGTTAAGCAAAATAGACTTAACTATCTAAACATAAACATACTTAACTATATCTGCCAGACTTAACTTAGTTCTGGCCAGACTTAACTATCTACCCGACTTAACTAATCTACCAAACTTAAGTATGGTTACAATAATTCCCAACAATCCTCCCCTAACTTGATCTTCATGCATTATGAACTTCAAGTTCCTTTCTTCAGAAATGCTTTGAGGATTTTGAATGTAAGCTTCTTGGAATTATTGATGAGCTGCAATACTTGGTTGATTCTTGATGTCTTTGCAGCAACATTTATCATAAAATCTTTTGCACCATCTTTGCAGCAACATTGACAATATGTACATCAAATCAAAAGTTTCATACTATTCTCATCACATCCAGGTATGTTAACACCTGTGAGAGGTGAATCATTGAAAATTTAATGGATTTGATGTCTCTTTACCAGCTAGCCATTAACTCTGGAGTAGCCAATGTGTTAGTTCAAGACCATGGTACACTGATAACTATATGATTTTTAGCAAACCATCAACTATCAACAGATTTGATTTGTCTTTACCAAAAGCCATTTGGTTTTGGACTAGCCAACTCTTTGATGCAGACACCATCTTGGTGAGTTGATTACCAATTATGGTTTTCCACAGCCTTTACCACAAGCCATAACCTTGTGGGCTAGTCAACTCTTCACTATATCAGATATGGTGAGTTGATAACCATTCAATTTTTGGCAAATTGATAGCCATAAACGGAATTGAGATATCTTTACCTAGATCCATTTGCTCTTAGATTAGCCAGTCCTTATGTGGGTTAGACATGGTGGACTGGTAACCATTTGTTGTGTTAGTGCAAAGCACCTTCACCAAGTGTTACTTATCTCAAACCCATTGACCTCACTTACAATCCCTTAGCAAAGAAAATTCGTTCAAACACTTTACCCTTTTCTTATATTCTAAGTAGCTCTCATATTCTAATCATATATCCTCTGAAGCAAATCTTTAACTTTCTCAGAGTTTCTCTGAACTCTTAATCTTGATGATAACATTACATCAAGAGTTCCAGCTCTAAGAGGTTACTCCTTTTCAGCCAACATGAATGCATCAATACCTTGTTTAGTGGATACATGATGAACCTCACATGTGTCATAATAAGTCCATGTAGTAGCCAGGTCCATAGCTTGAAACTTCCAATACATGTCACTAACATCAGGTTCATATAATCTTTTAAGATGTACCCATAACTCTTTAGCCTTCACATCAGTGATATCACCCTTCTTGAACCTTTCTTGAACCATTCTCCAAATGATATCAAGGTCTTCTCTGTCGCAGGCCTTAACAAGAGCTTCAAAATCTCTGTAGACTCCTATTATCCCACCTAACCTTGTAATCTTCCAAGCTGCATGAAATCCATCATTATGAATTTCCCAATCAATAATGGGATGTCTTATTTGTAGTGGTTCTATATCCAGAATACTTGGATCAGAATCAATGATTTCAATCCTCTCTTTGAGTTGTTCTTTACTCAGCTGTTCTCCTTCCTTGGATTTTTCAGTCTTCTGCTTCTTTGAGGATCTAAGAAATCTTCTATTTTCTTCTTCAGAATTCATAAGAACAAAATCTTTGTTGAATCTGAAAACTTTGTAATACTCCAATTGTATTTCTTCATGAGATCTTCCTTTGAATTGGTTCATCTTCCAACCAGCTTGAGTACACAAATACTTTTTAATCCCATAGATTACTTGAGCTTCTGTTGGTTGCCTTGGTATCTTCTGTCCTTTATGGATAGAAATAATCATTTCATCAAGAGCTTTGTCATTCTTCATTGAGATGAAATCAGCTAACTGAGCAGATCTTTGTTCCACTATGAGAAACCTATCTGCAATTAATTCAATGGCTTTAGCTTTGACTTCTAGATTGGTATCAATCATGTGCTCAATCTCTGCTTCACTTGGAGTATAAGTCATAGTAGGCTCATTCAAGATTTGAACATTTTGAAGTCTTTGAGCTTCCATAAAGCTTGCAATGTCATCTTCTGCCTTCTTCCTTGCAAGTTCATCTTCCTGAACTTTTCTTGCAACTTCTGCATCATGATTAATTTAAGCAATAATCCTTGGCTTTACTTTCTTTGATTGAAGAGAAACTTCTTCTGCAGTCATAGAATCTTTGCCTTTCTCCTTTCTTTTCTTGATACTCTTCTTCTACTGTACTTTCCTCTATTTGTACTGATAGTATTGTTGCAGCAGTACTTTCTGTTTATTTTGGTAGTACTGTTGCAGCATCAAACGCAGTATCTTGTTGTTGTTGTTGCTCTTGACCTTGATTATCATTACCCAATTCTATATTTATATCAGCATCTCATCCTTCATCATCAAAGATTAATTTCCTTCCCTCAGCATCTGCAGTAGTTTTCCTCCTCTGTTTGGGAGAATTTTTTGGCTCCGCACCTTCTGACTCACTGAGGACTAACCCATGCATTGTCTAAAGCCCCTCCAACCTTTGAACCTTTTTGCTAAACTATTTAATAGCATTTCCCATAGATTCCTGTAATTGTTGAAAGTTGCCTTCCAAGGTAGTAATTCTTTTAAGGAGTGTAGGGACTAATGATGTTAAGGTTTCCATATTCATTGATGGCTGGTTCTTTTCATTGGTTGGAGCAGGGATCTGAGGTTGGAGTGGTGGAGATGGTGGGTGTGTTGGAGATGGTATTGGTGGTGTAGGTGATGGTTGGTGTTGCTCAGGGGAACTAGATGAACCAGGTTCTATAGTAGGCTCTTCTGTGTCATCCCTTGGTTGAGATGAGTCATCACTTGCAGAAGATGAAGATGAGGAAACTGCATTGTTAGAACCACCAGGCAACATAGCAGGGAGTAGAGGTTTAAATGTTCCCTTAAAATTCCTTTTCATGTTGTTAAAAATTTTATTTTTAAAAGAAACAACTCTGTAAGGAATTTTTTTTTTTTTTTTGTGTTTCAACATTCAACACCATCTGTAAAAACCTTGGATAGATTAAGAACTTAGTGGTATGTTGATATAAATAATGCTTGAAAAGGTTATTAATATCTCTCAATAAACCTATGTTTTGATAATCACAAAACTTAAATCAAATTAAGTCAAGATTAAGAAGAAAACAAGTATTTGGTAACAAATATTTACTTCTACATCTAATATCACTTAAGGTATGCATAAACTAAGCATCTTATGCATTACATGATCAAAGGAAATTTTTTCTTAAGACATAACATCTTATAAAATGATATAAACATTTTATATATATTTGTAAATCATTTTTGGTAATGCTATATTAAACGACAAAGATATGATTTCAAATTTCCAACCAAAAAGGGCAAATTTTATCCAGAAAAACTTTTCCAACGTTCAGGAGGGCGGCCCCCTTAATTTTACTAGGCGGCCCCCTTAATGATTAAGGGGACCGGCCTCTAATTAAGGGGACCGGCACGCTCCCGAACAGTAAAATCTGGCCCTATAAATATTGGATCATTTCACACATTTTCCTCACCTTTTTGCACTAAAAACTTTCTGATCCAACCTCCATTTCTAGATCTAAAATCCTTTGATCATATAATTCATAAGTCTTTGTTTCCAAGTGATCCAAAGCCTCATCCATTCAAGTGCAAGAAGAAGAACACTTCTCTACATCCACCTAATTGTAGTAGTGTTGTGAATAGCTAGTTTCATATTATAGTTGTGTTAGATATGTGTAAAGGTGTTGTGTAAATTTGTTGATTGTAAAAACTAGGTGTGTTGTAAAGTAGTTTAGTAGTTGTGAATTAGTTGTGCATAGAAGAAGGTGTGAAGTTGTGAAGTTGTGAAGAAGGTGTGAAGCCTTGAAGAAGTTGTGAAGAAGGTGTGAAGCCTTGGAGAAGTTGTGAAGTTGTGAAGAAGGTGTGAAGCCTTGAAGAAGTCGTGAGATTGGTTCTAGCTACGATTAGAACTCGACATTTAGCTTAGTGTCGTTAACTCGTGTAAGCCAAGGTGTGTAAGGTTTCTCCACCATAAGGAGTTTGTTGACATAGTGAAGAAAACTCTCGAGTGTGATACTCGGGGAGTGGAGTAGGGCAAGGAAGGTGTCCTTGAAGCCGAACCACTATAAATTCGCGTGTTGTGGTTTGATCTTTCTAACTCTATCTTTTCCTCATCACATTTCAATACTTTCATTATTAGATTAGAATTGCTTATATAGGTTGTCATTTGAATTCACTTGAGATCGAATTGAAAGTTTTTAATAAGCTACAAAATAATTTTGATAATAAATTTTAAAAGGACGTAAAACTATTCAACCCCCCCCCCCCCTTCTAGTTTTCCACAATTGGTATCAGGAGCCACGTCTAGCAAGATTTTTAAAATATATTGTATTTTAAAACTTGTAACGATCTATGGAATCTGAAAAATATCTAGAAGGGCAATCTATGCAAAGACCACCACTATTTGAAAGTGATGGATTTTTATATTGGAAAAATCGATTCGAAACTTATGTGAAATCAAAAGATCTAGATCTTTGGCATGTTATTACTAATGGTGATTTTTTACCTATTCAAAATAACCCCGAAACAAAGAAAGATGAAATCGTACCTTTTGAAAAACAAAATGATGATTTAAAAAGAAAACTTGCTAAAAATAATGAAGCAAAAATGGTTATTTACAATGCGCTACCACGTAAAGAGTACGAAAGGATCTTTATGTGTGAAACCGCAAAAGAAATTTGGAACTCTTTACTAATAACTCACCAAGGTAATAGTCAAGTCAAAGATAATAAGATAGATCTACTTGTTCAACAATATGAGCAATTCACCATCCTGGAAGAGAAATCAATTGATAATGCTTTTGCTAGATTTAACACTATCATCACAAGTTTAAAAGCACTTGATGAGAATTTTTCTAGTAAGAATTTTGTTAGGAAGTTTCTTAGAGCTCTTCATCCAAAATGGCGAGCTAAAGTGACGGCTATTGAAGAATCAAAGAATTTGTCAACATTGCAACTTGATGAATTAATTAGAAATTTAAAAGTCTACGAGGCAATCATAAAGAAGGATTCTGAAATGGTCAAAGGAAAACGAGAGCAATGCAAGTCAATCGCCTTGAAAGCAAGAAAGGAATCTAGTATTGAAGATAGCTCATCTTCCGAAATTGATGACGAAGAATACGCCATGTCCGTAAGAGATTTCAAGAAATTCTTCAAAAGGCGAGGAAGATTCGTAAGACAACCGCATGATGAAAAGAAAACATTTCAAAAGAGTAAGGATGAAAAGAACAACAAGATTGAAAGGAAATGTTTCAAGTGTGGTGATCCAAATCACCTTATCGGAAAATGTCCAATGATGACAAGAGATCAAAATCAAAGAGCTTTTGTTGGAGGTGCTTGGAGTGATAGTGATGAAGATGAGAAAGAAACGACAAAAGAAGAAAAGTGTCTTATGGCGAATACATCAAATGAGGTACGTTCCGAAATCGAATATTTTAGTGATGAAAGTTTATCATTAGATGAAAAAGATCTAGATAATGAATATAATAGGCTATGCAAATTAGGACAACTAGTAATGGCTAAAAACAAATCACTAAAATACACAAACAATCAATTGAAAAATGAAGTACTAGAACTAAAAATTAAATTGCATCAACTTGAAAAAGGTAAAGAAATTTTTGAAGAATGTAAATCATGTCAAGAACTTAAAAGTGAAAACGAAATACTTAGGGAAGAAATTCGGAAACTTGATAAATTTGAAAATAGTAGTCACTCACTTAGTAAAATAATAAGCATTCAAAGAACATCCGGAGATAAAACCGGTTTAGGATATAATTCAAATGAAGCTTCAACAAGTGAGATTAAAAATATCAAATTCGAAAATGAACCTAATGAACAAAAACCTCTAAAATCTAATCCTAAGTACATACTTATTAATAATAGAAAAATACCTTTTGCCAACAATGAAGAAGTAAAAGTTTTCTATAAACCGTCTTTAAAAGATGTGACAAGATCTAAAACACCCCCACCTAGAAAACCAAATAATCCTAATCCTAGGCCTAAAACACCTCAACCAAGAAGAAACCAAAATAGGCAAAACTACAATAACAATAGTAATCAAATGTGGAACTACCAACAAAGCTACAATCCTTGGGGTATACTACCACCTTTCATGCATCCTAGTCAAATGTTAAACATGTTTGGACCAAAGAAACAATGGGGATCAAATGGCTAGATGAACATTCCTTGAGGCAATCTTGAAGTTTCTCTCAACATAGACTTTTTCAAAGTCTATATGTCATCTTGATGATTTTGAAGATTTTTTTGAAGACCACCGGGTACGCCATTCTTTCATAACTCATTGCCATGCTTAGATAAATATGCGTTATTTGATTACATTGTTTGCATAGATATAGCTTGCTATTTCTCTCTATTTGTTCGATCATATATATATATACTCTTATACTTAGTATATTATATATATATATATATATATATATATATATATATATATATATATATATATATATATATATATATATATATATATATATATATATATAATTACTTGCACATAACCTAGATACGTCATTAGTTGACTTTCTAGAACTCCAGGAAATTGTTCATTATCGAACCCTTTCCTTCCCCCCTCGCGTTAATCTATTAAGTCCTCTTTTAGAAGACTCATGATGATGAAGGGATATGAGTCAAGTGGACTTTTATCATGCAAGAACGCCTTCGCACGTGAACACTATGGATGAAACAAACTCCTTTCGCCGACTATATTCTATCTCCGCTATTATCTTTTAAACCTCACCCATCAACCCATCTTTCACTCACATTTATACTTATATACATATATACATATATACATTTATTCACATATTCCCAAACACACCTCAAACCCCTCATCAACTTAACACTTTGATCATTTTATCCAAAATTGTCAAAGGTACATTTTAATTATCAAAACGGTAATTAAAAATTGTTAAGTATTTTATCATCGTGCCAATAAACATTTACGTATTTTTGATATATTATAAATCTAATTATATACGTATAAGTATATTTGTTCCAGAAACTAATTCCGCGAAAATTCAAAAATTTCAAGGGCGGCCCCTTTAAAGATTAAGGGGACCGGCTTGTTATCGGGGGCGGTCCCCTTAATGTTTAAGGGGACCGGCCATCTGACACTCCCAAATTCATTTTCCACCTTATTTCCATTCCCAAACACTCCATTTACTCATATATTTCTTCCCCACCACTGCTGAGTACGAACCAAAACACCCAAAACCATCAAAATCCTCCACCATATCACCAATCCGGGGTTGTTTCGCAAGGGGCAAACGTTAACCAAACATACAACAACATCTTTTGTAAGTTTTCCGACATGCATTTCATCACATTTCATTCAATTTGGTGTCTAATCAATAATTAGGAATTTTATTAAAATTTATTTTAATTTAAATTTTAGTGAAATAGAAGCTAGGAATTGAACTACCAAATGCTTCCCATAGGATTAGGATGATGTATTGCAACTCAAATTTAGTATAACATATCATTTTGTCAAATCATTAATCGCCCATAAACCCTTGTTAAATTTTATTTTTCAAGAGGCACATTGTTGATATAACTCTTAAAAACTACTTAAAACTTACTACATTACATTGTTTTAACGTTCTAAACAATCAAAACATACTTCTTAATTTGTTATAAAATGATTCATGAAGACAACATGGGTGTTTGGTTCATGAACAAAACTATAACTATTTGTAGTTATTTGAAACTTAAAACTAGTTCACAAAACTTGTTAATACTACTAGAATCAATAGATGTCATCAAGATATATAATCAATATATATATTGATGTTTTAGGATGTTTTTATCTAGTTAAGGGAGCGTTTGGTTTATCTCGAAAATTATATTTTTGAAAATTAAAATTCGGATTTTAATCTTTTAAACGAGCTTATGTTGTGTCAAACTCTTATGAAATGGAAGATATATAATCTAATATATATCTAGCCTTATTTCGAAATGAATTATGATATCATACTCATTGATATTATACATTCTAAACGAGTTTAAAATCAAAATAAAAGGAACATTATGGAACTACTTCATTGATATTTTTTTGTGTCGAAGTAAAATTTCGTTCCACATATAGTGCATATAATTATATAAATATATATATAACATATGCATGATAGTTGTTTTTATATTAATTCTATTTTTATTGTTATATTGTTTAGGTGAAAATGCCTAAGACCACGGTTGGTGATGTCTCCAAAACCAAACAATACATTCCAAAAGTCTCTTCTATTCCCGGCATGTCTCCTTCAGTTGCATGTTTCTATCATCCTATTGAAAATAGAAACATTCACGAAGGAAGAATTGTCGATCCATCTTTCTATGAAAATGATCAAACCGAACGAATGTTCACCAATATTCGTTTTGAATGTCTTTTCCAAATCAACGAACCTATCATTCCTCGTTTTATCCTCGACTTCTATAGCCAAGTGATGGTGCAAACCGATCCCTATGGTAATCTCCTCATTTCCTTCATGATTCAAAATCAATTCATCACTCTTACTCTTGCTCAATTTGGACAAATTCTTAGAATCCCATCCAACGTCCAAGCCGTGTTCTCAAATGAATGGGATCTTTCCACTCTTGAAAGAAATCATCCTCAGGATGGCCCCTACTATTCTGAGATTCCTAGTCCTGAAGACATTCGTCGAATGCTTGAACTAGAACGTCGTACGACTAGTCGAGTAATCAAGTCGAAGAATGTCGATATTCATGCCAATCAAATCCTCCTCAAAGAGCTAAGCCGAGATATGAAAAAGTGGGAAGAACTCATTCGCGAGAATGCGTTTGGTACTGGTGGTCACCGTGATCATGTCACGGCGAGCATTGCCCACATGTTATATTGTGTAATTGCTGAAGAGCAATACAATTTGGCTTATCTTTTTATCCATCGAATCATGTCCGCCAAGAATACCCCAAATGCCAATCTTCCTTACGGTATGTTCCTTACACGACTTTATCGTTATGTCATGGAACATTACCCTCATCTTCAAAGAGATTACTACGTTCAAATCCTTCCTACCTTGAACCAACTCACTCTTGTTCGTACTCGTCGTTCTCGAAGTGACAAAGGAAAATCTCGTGCTCCTTTGTATTCTAGGCCTCGTGGTTCTACATCTCATCGTGTGGACGATGATGATGAGGAGGAATACACCTCACGTGTTAGTACTCCATCCCCCACGACCTTTGTTGAAAATATTTCCGATATTGATGATACCGAGTATCAAGTTCCTCTTCCTCATGAACATACCGATGAGCTTCTCTTCACTCGTCAAACGTCCATCATGAACCGTCAACAACAAATGCATGAAGAACTTCGAGGAGGATTCAAATCCATTAGGAAGATGTTTAGGAAGATGCTTGGAAAGAAGAAGAAATAGAAGATATTGGCGTATTGCTACTTGTTATTATTTGTTTCTATTAGACGTTTGTATGGTTTGCTATTTGTCCGATTTATTCGGAAATACTTGTGTTATATCTTGTTTATCTCTTGAATGATGTTTAGACTTTAACTATTATCATGCTACTATCTTAATGTTATGCTATGCTTCTTTTCAATATGGATTATAATATGTTATTTTGCATGCAAAATTTGGTTATATATATATGTTTATATATCATCATTCCTAGAGTGTATACTTCCAATAGAGCTTGCTAGTAAAACACACTTGAAAAATCACCAAATTCTGCAAATTTTGGGTTTCTGGCCGTCTGGGAAAACACCAGATGGGCGGCCCCCTTAATTCCCTAGGCGGTCCCCTTAATCATTAAGGGGGCCGGCATACAATTAAGGGGACCGGCCATCTGGAACTGGATTCACTGTTTTCTTTTGCATCTTGTGAACCCTTTCTCTAGTTTCAGCTACCATTTCCCATTTTAACCCAACTGATTTTAGAATCTCATTCAACCATTTCAAATATATACCTAAATCAACCATTTCCATACTATAAATTCCCTCCACAATCACCATTCTTCATCTCATCATTCACCATCTAAATCATCATGACTCCACCAAGCACCTCACACTCCAAAGCCTCCAAAAAGCAAAAACTTGTGGTCATCCCCCCAAAACAACTCTTCATTGACTTAACAAATGAAGACAACAAAACACCATCACCTCCACCCAAATGCTCATCCCCAAGTGCACCCAATGCACCATCTAAAACACCTTCCACTCATGGAACTTCCTCATCCTCCATACCCTCAACCTCATCAATCAATGACTACATCAACTCACACTTGTCACCACAAGTATCATCACCACCTCCTACACAAGAACCCATGTCCACCCATCTTACCATCTCACTTTCACCAACAACACCACTTGATGCTCATCTCTCATCTCCACAAATTACACCACCATTCTTTGCCAATCCCGTGCCTTGGAGGCTACTTGAATCCCATGGGGATACTTGTCTTTGTTGCATCCACAACCGCACGGTCATCTTTGGCCTTGGAGATGAAATTCAATATATAGTTTCATATATTGAACATTTGCTTACCAACCGACCACCACCACCAACTCCACCATCCTCTCCAATAATTCCTCCACCACAATTCTCACCCATTCCCTCACCATCACCATCATGATCTCCTAATTAAGCATCTCATATGCTTAATAAATAAAACCTCTACCATCCTTTTGCTTGCAAGCTCTATGAAGACCATGTACTTTTTGCATGATGATGTATTTTCCTAGTTGCTTATTTGTAAACTAGCTTTTCTACTTGTAATTCAAATTGCTAGTTGTATCACGTGTCTTGACACAAGCACATATTTAATATGACTGCTTTCTCTTCAAACATGCTTTATTTTTTTTTATCACCCTATACATGTTTGCATGCCTATACTTGTGCTTCTAATATTTTTTTTTTTTGCAAAGCGTTCCATAGCTCGTTCTCTTGGTACCCCCAAACGAGGGGGAGTACACATCAAGGGGGAGTTTCCACCCGTCAATTTTTCACGTTTGAAAATTGTCGGCAAAACCTTTTTGATTCTACAAAAATGGGGAGAAGTAAATATAAACTCACTAAAATACTTGTCTAAAAATTAATTTTTTGAGTTAATGAGTTTAAGTTTTGTTATCATCAAAAAGGGGGAGATTGTTGATATAAATAATGCTTGAAAAGGTTATTAATATCTCTCAATAAACCTATGTTTTGATAATCACAAAACTTAAATCAAATTAAGTCAAGATTAAGAAGAAAACAAGTATTTGGTAACAAATATTTACTTCTACATCTAATATCACTTAAGGTATGCATAAACTAAGCATCTTATGCATTAGATGATCAAAGGAAATTTTGTCTTAAGACATAACATCTTATAAAATGATATAAACATTTTATATATATTTGTAAATCATTTTTGGTAATGTTATATTAAACCACAAAGATATGATTTCAAATTTCCAACCAAAAAGGGCAAATTTTATCCAGAAAAACTTTTCCAACGTTCAGGAGGGCGGCCCCCTTAATTTTACTAGGCGGCCCCCTTAATGATTAAGGGGACCGACCTCTAATTAAGGGGACCGGCACGCTCCCGAACAGTAAAATCTGGCCCTATAAATATTGGATCATTTCACACATTTTCCTCACCTTTTTGCACTAAAAACTTTCTGATCCAACCTCCATTTCTAGATCTAAAATCCTTTGATCATATAATTCATAAGTCTTTGTTTCCATGTGATCCAAAGCTTCATCCATTCAAGTGCAAGAAGAAGAAAACTTCTCTACATCCACCTAATTGTAGTAGTGTTGTAAATAGCTAGTTTCATATTATAGTTGTGTTAGATATGTGTAAAGGTGTTGTGTAAATTTGTTGATTGTAAAAACTAGGTGTGTTGTAAAGTAGTTTAGTAGTTGTGAATTAGTTGTGCATAGAAGAAGGTGTGAAGTTGTGAAGTTGTGAAGAAGGTGTGAAGCCTTGAAGAAGTTGTGAAGTTGTGAAGAAGGTGTAAAGCCTTGGAGAAGTTGTGAAGTTGTGAAGAAGGTGTGAAGCCTTGAAGAAATCGTGAGATTGGTTCTAGCTACGATTAGAACTCGACATTTAGCTTAGTGTCGTTAACTCGTTTAAGCCAAGGTGTGTAAGGTTTCTCCACCATAAGGAGTTTGTTGACATAGTGAAGAAAACTCTCGAGTGTGATACTCGGGGAGTGGAGTAGGGCAAGGAAGGTGTCCTTGTAGCCGAACCACTATAAATTCGCGTGTTGTGGTTTGATCTTTCTAACTCTATCTTTTCCTCATCACATTTCAATACTTTCATTATTAGATTAGAATTGCTTATATAGGTTGTCGTTTGAATTCACTTGAGATCGAATCGAAAGTTTTTAATAAGCTACAAAATAATTTTGATAATAAATTTTAAAAGGACGTAAAACTATTCAACCCCCCCCCCCCTTCTAGTTTTCCACATGGTACTTTTGGAATTTCCAACCATTGCATCAAAGATCATTTTTGAAAAATTATAAGTCTTATTTGTGGAGAGACAGATCAATGCAGAAGCAAGATTGCTACTAAACTGATCCCATCCACCACTCTTAGAACTTAAGCAGTGAAGCAAATGAGGAAGCAAAATCCACCAATTTGGTGTGAATTGGGCTTTCCAAAAAGTTAGAGTACCATCAGTAAGATATCCCATTTTACTTATACCCTTCAAAATCCTTTTATTTTGCAACATAGTAATTCCTGAGGCATCATTTAAATGAAGGCTACTTCTAATGGAAGCCTCAGTAACTGAGTACTCAATATTTTCTATAGTTGTTCTTAATTCTTGAGTCCCATCAGCAAGAGTTTGGGCAGTAGCAGTCTGCCAAAACTGTTTGACTAGGGAATCATAGATAGTAGGGTTGCAAGTTAAAGCATACCTGATGTAAGAGCTCTTCAGAAAGTTCACGATCTCATTGAAGGCAGGTGTTTCTTCCAATTGCTTCAAAAACCCTACTTGGTTGTGTTTATCATAGTATTTCATTCTGGCCATTTGATTTATGAAAGAGATATCGGAATAAAGTGAGAGAAAAGATCTGGCTAGGGTTTAAGTAGTGGAGATGAAAACAGGGTATACGATTTTCTTCCCGAAAATAGATGATTTGTTTGTTACACCAGTTTTTGGAGAGTGAATAAAAGATAAATATGAAAAGAAACTTAAAATATTGTCTTTATATATTCTAGAGTGCGGTAAATGATGTAACGGTATCAAAATTATTTGACCGATGACCAGTACTAACGGTCACAAGAAGTATACTACCAGACTTAATATTGGTCAACCAATATTAAAGCTGAATCACCAGACTTAACATGTGGTCAACCTTAATCTTGATTTGTACACACCAATATTATCAGCAAAGCTTCCACGTATCTCCAATTCATATGCTTCCTGGAAAGATTAGTCCAAAACAATGAAAAAATATCTATTCATAGATGCAACAAGACTTAATGCATATCTATCACTTGAAATACTTCAAAATTTTACCTGTTTGAACCTAACAAATTATACATTTAACCTCCCCTTAAATGTAGCTATGGGTTACTATGCTAAATAAATTTTAAGTAACAAAAAAAAAAACTTTTGTTAAAAGAAAAAATCTGCATGAAAATCTCAAAAACCAAGACAAGGAACATAACATAAACTTAGTTTCTGTAGAACCAAAAATCAAGTATCCATGAACAAACATGCCAAAATTCTTGACTTATTCAAACATAATGCAAGTCACTTATTCAAACATAATTCTTGACTTCTCATACATCTTTTTGAGCAGTTGACCACCTATGCTGAGAATGAGATTGTCAACAACTCAATCCTAGCCACAGGAGCAAAGGCTTCATCATAATCAATGTCTTCTTCCTGCCTGAACCCTTGAGCCACCAATTTAGCTTTGTTTCTTACCACTACTCCTCTTTCATCTCTTTAATTTCTGAAGACCCACTTTGTGCCAATGGTTTTAGCTCCATTTGGTAGGTCTACAATCTTTAAATTTACAATTCTTGCTAGAAATAGATTGACATTCATTTCTTTTTCAAACATAGCCTAGGGTTCTTTATAACCCAACTTATGCTCTGAGCATCCACTGTCAAATGTATCTTTATTACCCATGTTCTTGAGTTGATGATCCTGCACATAAAGAGCAAGAGATTAGTTTCTCTTAATGACCCAGGCCTGAGTAGGCTTGGGTCCATTTTGTGGATCTACATACTTGTATGTCTTGTAAGAACAAGATCCACTGATGCTACTTTTGGACTTGGTAAGCTCATTTCTAAATGGATCCCATTTCCAATAATCTAAGTCCTTAGCAGGAAAACCCCCTTTTTCCTTTGCAGCATAGTAATTTGAACTAGTTGTTGCATTATTTACAATGGGTCTTCTCACAGGTGAATTTGGTTTTGCAAAATTGTTTCTTTGATTAAACATGTTCACCTGTTGTATGGGTCTTCTCACAGGTGAGCGAGATTTAGCAAAATGATTTCTGTGATTTGTGTTATTCACCTGTGGTTTAACTGGTTGTTTTGGTCTATAATACCCAGAATTACCTATGGGTTGAACAGGATTAACCTTTTGCCCAACAGGTTTAACATAGTTCCTGCCAGTATAAACCTTTTGCCCAACATAATTAACATTTGAATGACCCGAATTAACCCTTGAACCAGCAGAATTAACATGTATTCTACTAGCATTTAGTTGTACTTGTCTAGGAACAAATTGATTTGCATTATTAATTCTCTTCACATTGTTCCATACAGGTTTGGCCATAACATTACCAGTATTAACCATTCTTTGTTTCTCTAATTCTGCTTCTTTTGCCATTCTCTTTTCATGAAAATCACAATCTTTTATTAAATGGTGAATACTACCACAAACAAAGCATCTTTTCTGAGTGAAAACATAACCTCCTCCTAACACTCCATTCTTTTTCACATTCTTCTCTCTTTTAGGTGTTTCTGGTTTGTTTTCTTGTTGCCTAGGAGATTTTAAGTGAGACTCACAACAAGGTTCAACATCTTTTGGTTTAATTTCAGACACCTAAGATTTGTTACTTTTAACTGATTTGGATTTTGACTCTTCACTAGGGACACTTTCTTGTTTTGATTCAGAATGCTCAGAGATGTTTTCAATGGACTATGCACTGTCATTAGATTGACAAGTAGAGTATTTACTGATTTTATCATCTGAAACACTTGTTTCAGGCACTTGTGGTCCCCATTTTCCATACACATATAAGGAGTCATCAATTTCAGATCCTGGATTAGGAGTATAATCTCTACTTAAAGGTGGTGGAACTCCTTTGAAGTTATCAGTTTTAACAAATCTATTATACACAGGTTTATCTACACAATCTTCCTCTTTACAACCAAAAACAGTGTTTTCCATTTCCTCTTCATAGCTTAAAACCTCACTGTTTGATTTTATTTCATAACCCAAACCTATTTTACTGTTTGAACTCATTCCTGAATCAATTAGTCTAAACAGATTTTTATTTGAGTTTTCCCATTTATCAACTATATTTTGTAGATATTCTTTATCTTTTAGTGCCTTCTCACCAATTCTTCTATATTTTTTCAGTTTTTCATCATTTTCATAGATTTTATTTGCCTGAAAAGTTAGTTTTTCATTTAAGCTTGCATGCTGTTTTTGAAGATTTTTAACTTCAGCCTCTAAGGTTTTAACAGTACTATCATAAGCAAGTATTTTAACATCCTGTTCTTCTATATGATTCAATTGCTCATCATGAAGTGCTTTAATATGATTGTATAAATCAATGCATAGTTTAGAACATAGTGATACCTCAGAATTGGAGCTTATGGCCATAAGAGCATGGTTGGTTGGTTCCTCCTCTTCATTCTGTTCTACCTAGTCAATAACACCATCATCCATTGTCAGCAGACCAACTTGACTCTTTTCCTTCTTTTGCACGTCTTCATAAGTCACTTTTACTGTGCATTCCCTAGCAAAGTGGCCAGTATTGTTGCACTTGTTGCATTGAAGCTTGGATTTGTCAAATCCAACTGGTTTGTTTCCATTATACCTGATTTTTCTACCAGTTTTCTTGAAAAATCTTTTTAACCTTAGTGCAATCATAGCTAACTGCCAGTTTATGTCCATCTCTTCAATGTCTACATCATTGATTTGATCAAGATCATCATGGACAAGTTCCATATCTTCTGATCTCTTTGCAAAAAGAGATTGGACGACTTCATCAGCAAATCCAGCAGGGACATCTCTTTCTCTTGTGTTGCTTGATGAGGATGCATAGCTACCAGTATTAACTTTGTTAGTACTGGTCTTGCCTTGTACAGCAAAAGCGACATTAGCTGCACTTGAAGATGCCTTTGAACCTCCTTTAATGTCCTATTCAAAAACCCTAAGGTTGTAGTATAGATCATCAATTGACCAGGTATCAACATCTTCTTTCAATCTCATGGACATGGCCACAGTTGACCATTCATTTGGCAGAGATCTGAGGAACTTGTGGTTTGCATCTTCAGTGGATACAGGGGAGTTACGAGCTTCCAGCTGAGAGAGGAGATGTTGAAAATTTTCATAGCCCTTTTCAAGACCTTCAGAACTTGTGATAGTGAATGCCTCAAACTGTTGTTTAAGGACCGCCTTCTGCATCTTTTTTGGAGTTAGTATTCCCTCCAAATCTTGTTCAAATGGCTTCCCAGATCTCCTTGGCATCATCCATTCCATGAAATCTTTTCAGATGTTCCTTTGGAATGGCCATCCGAAGGATGGTTCTTGCTTTTCTTTCCTTCTCCACAGCATGGATCTCTGCAGCAGAGATTGGTGGAAGAACTCTGACAGTACCATCCTTGCCAACAGAGACTCTCTTCTTTGAGTTCCCATTCTTAATCACCTTCCATACATCATTGTCAATGTATTCCAAATAGTGCTCCACCTCCATTGCCCATATATCATACTCCTCCTTTTTTAGAATTAGGAGTTTGATATTTGAGATAGCTGTTGGTGCATATATGATCTGTTGCTTTGGTTTGTCACCTTCTAAACCAGCTTCTTCATGGTTTGATTCTTCTTGATCACTGTGGTTGCTAGTGAAAATATCATGTTGAGAACCAGACATGTTTAAGGATTTTGTGAGTGATTGAGTTGTTTGTTTGTGGATCTGTGTTTCTTCTTACTCAGAGTCCCTCTATAGGCTCTGATACCACTTGTAGGTCAAAAAGTTCTGGATCTAAGCAGCCTTTGTAAGACAATAGACACCTTGGATAAATCGAAACTATCTATGTGATAAACTCTTAAACAATGTAAACTTGATGTTAACGCGGAATATTAACACAAGCAGCAAGAACAACACAGAGATTTACTAACTTTGTATCCTATTCAACTTTAGAAAACTTGGCATTGAACATTATGCCATAAGGTTCCTTTTATACTATAAGGAAACCCTAATTCTACAAAACGTGTGAAAGTATGCATGCATATCTTCTCCTAAGATATCTAACCGTGTGCATATCCTTTCCTATAATATCTCCTAAGATATATAACTTGTTAAGCAAAACAAACTTAACTATCTAAACATAAACAGACTTAACTAAGTCTACCATACTTAACTTAGTTCTGGCTAGACTTAACTATCTACCCGACTTAACTAATCTACCAGACTTAAGTATGGTTACAATAATTCCCAACAAGTATAAATGATTTAACTTAGTTAAAAATGATGTAAATAATTTAAAAAAGTTTAAAATCAATTAAAGATGATTTACAAAATGTTTTAAAAATAATTTTAAATCATTTTAATTAAGTAAATGATTTAACTTTACTAAGTAAAAGTGATGTAAATGATTTTAAAAAGTTTTCAATTAATTAAAGATGATTCATAAAATTTTTAATTAAATATAAAAGATTTAATATTGATTTAAGTTAATTAAAATGATATAAAAGAGTTTTTTTATTGAAACATCTTTCAGCGGGGAAGATTTCACCAAAAATTTGTTTTTACCTCTTCGCATTTACATTATCCCGCCAAATTTTTGGTGATTAGTAAAACCTTTCGGCGAGGACGTGTCCCTGCCAAAAGTCTGGCTAAAAGACAAATTAACTTTCAGCGGGGACTTGTCCCCGCCAAAAGTAGTCACAAAAAACATACCCTAATTATTAACACATCTGATCTACACTTATTAAAAAAAAAAAAAAAAAAAAAAAAAAAAAAAAATGTCACCGCTAGTACTTCTTCATCTTCCTCTAGATCACCACCACATCACCACCACTACACCACCACAACACCATCTCCATCGCAACACTCCCACACTCGCACCACTGTGCACGATGCATTTCCCTTCTCATCGTTTAATTCTTTTCTCAAACCCTCTACTCGTTTAATTCTTTCTTTTTCTCATCTCTTTTCTTCCCTCTTGTTTACAAACCCAACCCAGGTATAATTTTTGTTAATTTTTGATTTTCTTTATTTCTTTTACTTTGGTTAATTTTTGTTAATTGTTGTTGTGTTAATTTTTGTTACATTTTTTTTTATTAATTTTTTTTTGGTACAGTCTACTGACGAGACTACAACTAAGAGTGAAGACCAAGCCGAGAGCACAACCGAGAGCCGAGACCAAAAGGTATTATTATTATTATTATTATTGTTGTTGTTGTTGTTGTTGTTGTTGTTGTTGTTGTTGTTGTTGTTGTTGTTGTTGTTGTTGTTATTTTGTGTTTATGTGTTAGCGGGGACATGTCGCTCCCAAAAGTTTATAGTGATAAATTCGTGTTTATGTATTTTTTTAAGCTAGCTCTTTTTTTTTTGTTAGAATGCGTTTGGAAAATAATCGCTAGGTGGTGTTAGGCTTGTGGGTTTTGGCACCAAACCACAACTACAAAGGGGTGTTTATCTTGGGACTTTGCTCACTGATGAGGCGAAAAGTGTTACACTTTTAGAGGGTCATTTAAGCCCTAAGTCGTGATTATTTGATCAAATATTGCCTCAAATCGTTCCTTTTGTCATTTTAGGTACTTTGGAGATGAAATCTGGAAAATGAAGCATTTTGGACGTTTTTGGAGCATAAAAGTGAAGAAAACGACAAAGTACATGATTTACTGTAAACAGTACCTGACGGCGTCACACCTTAATAGGTGACGGCGTCAAGTGTTGACAAAGATGTGGATATGAAGATTATACATGACGCACCAAAAAAATTTTGGAGGTTGAAGATGACGGCGTCACCCTTTGTGATGACCAAGGAGGTCACGTTTTAATATAAAGAGAGACGGCACAGAACTTTTACAACCAGATGGCGTCAAGAGTAGATCTAGGCCATCAAGGAACCCTAATCGTGGCGAGATGACGATGTCACGACCTATAAGGTGACGCCATCAAGTTGTAAAATCTATATATACTTTTCTAGTTTTCATTCATTAGGGAGGAATTTTTGGTGCAACTTTTGGGAGAACTTTAGGGATAAACCCTAGATCGAATTTCACATACTTTGCAAGGGTTTTTCACCCTTGTTTCATCCATGCTTAATTAAAGATAAGTCTTCCATTAATCATTCAATATGTCTATGTGTTGTTTGATTCTATCTTATGCTTGTCTTTATATTAACATGCTAGGCTAGGTTATCTTTGTGTTTGCTTAGATGTAATGAAACCTAGCTATTGATTATTGATTGATTGTTTGTTATTAATTATGTTAGATGAATGATATCTATGTTAGGCTTAAGAAAACTGGCTAACTTCCAATTGGTACTTGCTTGATGTCTTAAGAAACATGAATCGGATGTGTACTACGATTTTAATGGTTATATTTAATGCATAAGTGACTACAAAGGAGGCCATGTTAGGAGCTAGTTTTCAGCTCGACATAGGAAGAAGTAGAAGCTTATAGAGTTAGGGAAGATCGTACACGGCCCCACGAATGGTATTAAGGAATATAACCCGTCATCCACGCAATTGTAACAAACTAATCAATTAATGAAAGATAGCTAGAGAGTAGTGAAATATAAGTAAACAAAGTTTCTCTCCATATAAGTTTTCCTCACTTTTATTTTCTTATTATTTTATTTTTATTGCATTTGTAGTAATTTGGGTTAGTTGACTAGCAACTAATTCCGCCCACTCCTTCAAAAATTGAGATTTTTACTGCTTTCATAAAATATAAAAATAGAAAAAAGAATCATCCCTCACCCTTAGACCTAATTAGAGTAGTTTTCAATCCTAACGAACACTATTCCCTAAGTAGAACGATCAATCCCCCGGTACTTGCCACTACACTATACTACATCGGTCAGGTACACTGCATGGTGGGGATTGCAAGCTTCTCGAGATCCCTCTAGAGGTAAAACCTTTTGCAAGGTTGCAAAACCACGCATCAAATTTTTGGCGCCGCTGCCGGGGAATAGTTATTGCTTAGGTTGAATTTTATTTTATTTAGGTCTACTCACTAGATTCCTTTCTAGTGAGATTTTTATTTTATTTCTTAGGTATTCTTTAGTCTATCTTATTTCTTTGTTTCTTTGTTCGTAACCATTACCATCCGACATCATGGAAGGTGGTAATATCTTTGACCCCACCAACCCACTACCACAAAACCCACCACAAATAAACCAACCTCCTAGACCCCGCACTTTAGGAGAGTACTCCCGTCCTAGCCACCAAGGCTATCGAAACACCATTGAGCTCACTCAAGGAGCCAATGTGTCTCCCTTGCGATCCGACACCATCCGGTTGGTGCAAAGCGGATGTGCATTCCATGGACTTCGTTCTGAAGATCCAAATCAACACTTAAAGGATTTCCTCAAAATTGTAGATTCCATAGACCTTGATGTTGAAACTTGAGAGATGACCCGATTGCGTCTCTTCCAATTCTCTCTGCGAGACCAAGCTAGTCAATGTCTTGAACGTCTACCCGCAGGATCCATCACCTCTTGGGATGATCACACCACTCGTTTCCTTGCTCAATTTTTTCCACCGGGAAGAACCACCAAGTTAAGGAATGACATCTTGATGTTCCAACAACGTCAAGGCGAAACTCTTTATGAAGCATGGACTCGTTTCAAGGACTTACTTCAAAAATTCCCTCATCATGGCATAGATCTTTTGCTCCAAGTCCAAATCTTCTATGACCATATCAATCTCTCCACGAGGCAAACCATTGACCAAGCGGCCGGTGGTAGGCTACGTGATTGAAGTGCGGAAGAATCATGGGAAATCATAGAAGATCTTGCCCTCTATGGCAATGAAAGTTGGAATGATCCCCGTGATTTGAACAAAACAGTCAAGGCAATATTTTTGCCTTCGAACAATTCAAGCACTCCCGACCGTAGGATCATGGAACTTGAAGACCAAGTCAAGTTTCTCATGAAATCCTACGAAGCTCCTAAACCTTCAAGCCAAGTAAACAAAATCACTTCTTCGTGTGAATTATGTAGTGGTCCCCACGACACTCGTGATTGCATGGAACTCCCCGAACAAGCTTTTGCGGACTACGCATCCTCACGTACCGACGGAGCGGGAGACAAGTGGTACACTTTCAAACCTGAGCCAAACCCTTACGGTGATTCATACAACCCTTCTTGGAGAAATCACCCTCTTTAGGTGGAAACAAAACCAAAACATGCCTCAAAACAATTCTTCCAATCTACCTAATCGTTTCCAATCAAACGGTTCAAACTCGAACCGTACTTTCAACAACAATCCTTCTAACAACTATGGTAGTACCAATAATTTTGAAGGACTGATGTCCAAATTTATGGCATCTCAAGAAGCTCGTATGGCTAAATTCGAATCCGAATTCAATCAACAACAAACAGAGATGACTAATAAAATAGACAGCTTATTGAAATCCCTCAACAACCAAGTGTTAACTACACAAATAAGGACACTAGGAACACTAGTAGCGAAACCCAAATTAAGGACCCCTCATCATCCAAACATGTCCACTTTGTCAACGTTGTCACTATTAAGCCAATCGATTAGAATAGGGAAGGAAGTGATAACGATGAAGTTTGAATAGAAATTGAACCCAAGGATGAGGTTACGGAAGTTGAGGATAATAAGTAAGAGAAGGTAGAGGAAGTAGAAAATGTAGAGGACTACTTCGATAGGTTACCTACCAAGGAAGAACGGGAATACCATAAGGATTTATTCGATGACCCTGAGACACCATACGTCCTAGGTTCACCAATCATCAAAGCGGGTGACTCATCTAATATCAACGTACCATGTAACATTGGGCATGTGCATGTGTGGAAAGCCTACAACGATCTTAAATCCCCCATAAACATTATGACTAGGATCCATTACAATTGGATTATGAAAAAGTAACTTGGACCTAGGATATTTCCCAACACGGATTGGATGAGTAACTTTGTGGGAAGAGTAAAAGGATTGCACATTTTTGTAGGAAATTTCACATACGTTACCGACTTTGTGATTGTAGAAGATATTCATTCGGTAATAGATGGTTGCCTAAGTCAAGTAGTGTTTGGAAAGCCATTTATTGAGGCCTCTAAAATGAATTATGACCCATCTCTAGGGATAGTTAGGTTTAAGGATGAGACCGATGAGATAGCCTACTAAATTCGATATAAGATTGAGCAATTCCGGCTTTTATCAAACATCGAAAAGGAGCATAAGCAAGCAGTCTACTATAGGAATGATGAGGATAGACGTAGAGGAGTAGACTATGTTATGAGTAGAATATTTGGTTTCTACAAGGAATGCTTGGAACTAGGTCCGGAATACAAAACTAAGATTGAGGATGACCTAGAGAGCGTGACCAATGACGAGGTTACATGATAGTACGTGACTTTGAGTCTAGCTACAAGAATCGTTAATAAAGAAAAGCGCTTCTTAGGAGGCAACCCAAGCTTTATTTGTTTGTTGTTTGATTGTTTGATTTTATTTGCTTTCGTATGTGTGTTTTATTTATATTGTTTATAGTTCATGTTTCAAATTAAATTGTGAAAATGCTTTATTTTGTTTTTAACTTTTTCTTAATTACATATAAAGGTATTTTGCAAAAGATAAGTGTAAGGGAAATCCAAATTTGTTTATAAGAACAAAATTGAACATGAATCATAACAATATTAAATTAGCATGCATATTAGTATTTGTTCGAGTCAAATGCTTGTATCGAGTCATAATGAACATTTTGCAGGAATTCCAGGAATTAAGGTATAGGTTTTTCTTGAAATTTTCTGGAAACTAAACATAAGATTTCTGTAAGAACACTCTAACGGCGTCAGGCCTTATAACCTGACGACGTCAAGTGTAAAATTCTGGAAAAATTTTGCAAGTTTTATTTTTTCTGCCGGAACCGTAATGTTTTATCAAATCTTTAACTTATAAACTCCAGGAATCTGCAAATATTCATTCCACAAGCATTATATCTTTATTTGTTTTCTAGGATTTTATTTTATGTAGATTTTACCACCGATGTTATGCAAGCTTTCTTGTTTGTTTTCTTAGGATTAACAGGTTATATTGGACAAGAAAATGATTTATATTTCGGAAGGTAAGCTTTGTATGTTCATTTTCTTGGAGGAAGATCTAACCATGTTACCACATTATCCACACCGAACGAATCAGGGGAGTATTTTTTCATTCTTTTACCTTCATTACTTCTACATCTTTTTATTTGAACATTGGGAACAATGTTCAGCTTAAGTGTAAAGGGGGGGGGGGGGGGGGGGGGTAAATGATGATACCTTAGAGAATGCAATTACACTTGATTTTTGTTTGTTTAATGGTAGGTGTGTAATAAGACTAAGAGAAACACTTGTTAGGGTAATTTTAGCGCCAAATTTAAAATTTTTTACAACATATAAGAGTGAAACTTTAGTCATAATAAGCATCTCATGGATAGGAGTTATATGACTAGCACAAAAACCATACCACTCAAAAAATTTATGAATAAGGTAGTGACCATCCGAGTACTAGATTAATTGGCTAACGTTCCAGCGATCTAGTGTATGACTTGGTGACCATCCGTTATGCAAATAACGCGCCAGCGATCCAAGAAGTGCACTAGTGACCATCTGTTAGTTGGAGTGTCAAAGACTCGTATCAACGATCTACTAAGTTCATACATGTGAGGTTCGCCCCTAGACTTGTTAGGAAAAGCCTTAGTGCTTATGAGTGTACCGATAGTACTTAGATTCTAGAACTTGTGTTAGTGATTCATTCCGAGACCACAAGTAAGACTACATTCGTGTAGTTAGGATTATTACATGATAAGAGGCATTAGGATAACCCTTGTTTTAAACCCGTATCACAATTACTTGACCAATAAAGTCAATACACTTGACTAGTAAAGTCAATTAATTTTCCCACACCTTTGCGTTGTACTCACTTTTAGTACATGATACCCCTAGTACACCCCTCCGAGCCTATCTTTTTCATTTCTAGCTTTAAGCATCTTACTTAAAGATAGAATTTGTTTACAATCCACCCTCAAATGTACACCAAAATCGCCTTAGCCTTCCGTGTATGCACTCATCTTTAGTTCATTATTTTTATTTGTTTAAACCCCTTGTTAATTATCTAATTGATTACATGGTTGCTAAGTCGAGTCATATCTTGTATATATTGTTTTGGGACGATTGGGACTAATGGGTAAAGTACTAGTGTAATGGAGTAATGGGGAAGAAGTCAATTATTACCCCCATATGTGCGTAAATATTTTAAAGTACTCCAAGTGTTTTGATTATCTTAATTCGAGTCATTAGAATAGTTATTTGTAAAGTATGTAAAAGTTCAAGTGTAAGGGGAGAACCAAGGCCCCCATGATGTATTATTTTGGATGGTAGGGCAAGAGTGTATGCAAAAAAAATAGAAAAAGAAAAGAGAAAAACATACGGACTACCATCCCGTTTCATTTTATGTTTCTTTTTATGTTTTGTAGTTTGCATTAGCTTAAGTCGAATCGAGTCTTGGCTTAGCAACGCCACATTGTACATGTAATTTACTAAGATTATTAACTCGCCACCAGTAAAAACCGTGTTTATCATATCCCTACACCTCACGTTACAACCCTTTAAAAGACCTCTTTGATAGTTTATCCTAGGTGCTTACGCATAGTGGCGGAGGTTTTTGATCCTTTCCCAAGCTTATGGTAATCTATGTGCTATGCAGGTAGTGAGTGATATTTTTCCATTTTCATTTAGTTATATAAGTTTATAACACCCGAGAGATGTGAGTATCCAAACACTATTTGTGAGGTGCTAGTGTATAATCTCCATCCTTATTTTGATTAAAGTGGAATGATCATTTGTTGTAATTACTTTTATATTAGTGTTAAATGACCCCTAGCTTGTATTTTCATTAGAATAAAAGCGCATTTGCTTGAGGACAAGCAAATCTCAAGTGTAAGGGTATTTGATGAGGCGAAAAGTGTTACGCTTTTTGGGGGCCATTTAAGCCCTAAGTAGTGATTATTTGATCAAATATTACCTCAAATCATTCCTTTTATCATTTTAGGTACTTTGGAGATGAAATTTGGAAAATGAAGCATTTTGGACGTTTTTGGAGCATAAAAGTGAAGAAAACGACAAAGTCTCAAATTATGCTGTAAACAATACCTGACGGCGTCACACCTTAATAGGTGACGGCGTCAAGTATTGACAAAGAGGTGGATATGAAGATTACACATGACGCGCCAGAAAAATTTTGGAAGTTGAAGATGACGGCGTCACCCTTTGTGATGACCAAGGAGGTTACGTTTTAATATAAAGAGAGACGGCCCAGAACTTTTACAACCAGACGGCGTCAAGAGTAGATCTAGGCCATCAAGGAACCCTAATCGCGGTGATACGACGGTGTCACGGCCTGTAAGGTGACACCGTCAAGTTGTAAAATCTATATATACTTTTCTAGTTTTCATTCATTAGGGAGGAATTTTTGGTGCAACTTTTGGGAGAACTTTAGGGGTAAACCCTAGGTCGAATTTCACATACTTTGCAAGGGTTTTTCACCCTTGTTTCATCCATGCTTAATTAAAGATAAGTCTTCCATTAATCATTCAATATGTCTATGTGTTGTTTGATTCTATCTTATGCTTGTTTTTATATTAACATGCTAGGCTAGGTTATCTTTGTGTTTACTTAGATGTAATGAAACCTAGCTATTGATTATTGATTGATTGTTTGTTATTAATTGTGTTGGATGAATGATATCTATGTTAGGCTTAAGAAAACTGGCTAACTTCCAATTGGTAACTTGCTTAATGTCTTAAGAAACATGAATCGGATGTGTACTACGATTTTAATGGTTATATTTAATGCATAAGTGACTACTAAGGGGGCCATGTTAGGAGATAGTTGCCGGCTCGACATAGGAAGAGGTAGAAGCTTATAGAGTTAGGGAAGATCGTACTCGGCCCCACGAATGGTATTAAGGAATATAACCCGTCATCCACGCAATTGTAACAAACTAATCAATTAATGAAAGATAGCTTGGGAGTAGTGAAATCTAAGTAAACACGGTTTCTCTCCATATAAGTTTTCCTCACTTTTATTTTCTTATCATTTTATTTTTATTGCATTTGTAATAATTTGGGTTAGTTGACTAGTAACTAATTCCGCCCACTCCTTCAAAAAATGTGATTTTTACTGCTTTAATAAAATATAAAAATACAAAAAAGAATTATCCCTGACCCTTAGACCTAATTAGAGTAGTTTTCAATCCTAACGAACATTATTCCCTAAGTAGAACGATTAATCCCCCGGTACTTGCCACTACACTATACTACATCGGTCAGGTACACTGCCTGGTGGGGATTGCAAGCTTCTCGAGATCCCTCGAGAGGTAAAACCTTTTGCAAGGTTACAAAACCACGCATCACTCACAGCAAAAACCCACGAGGGGTGTTTGTTGCTCTCGATTCAATACCAACCCGAGAGGGTGGTGTTTATTTTGCCCTCGGTTGGAAAGAAACCACCACAAGTGGTGTTTGTTTGGCTTGCTACACGACAGCCCCGAATGAAGGGGTTGTCGTTGTGGTTATTCGTTTGTCGGTGTCGTACCACAGCAACCAGCAAGGGTGCTGTTGGTTTCTTAGGTTTATGTCCAAAGCAGCCCTCACCATAGGGTGCATTTGGCTTTGTTTATAAACTACTTATTAGTTTGTAAAGTTGTACCAAATGGTGACATGTTTATTTCAGTTTCACCACCACCCACATTGGGTGTTTGGTTTGCACCCGGCTCGACTAACGCCACTAGGATATTTGTTGTCTCGGTTGACAACGACTAAGCATAGAATGATGTTGTTTTCAGTCACACTAGAATGCGTTTGGTCTTGGTTAAGTGGGCTAGAAAACTTTGAATGAATATGTTATTTGTTAATTTTGTTATTAATTTGTGTTAATTGTTTTCATTTCTTGATTTTTATTAATACAAGGCTTTACGAACTCGTGCGATGCACCGGCTTTGTTTTTGGTTGAATATCTATGTGTTTTGTACGTGATGTTGGTGCATATGGTTGAATTTATATCAATGTGTTATCAAGATTGAGTCAGATGTTGTTTGTTGCCTTTTGAGATAGGCTTTTAGAACCCGTGCGATACACAAAGGTTGTATGTACGTGTTTTGTGCGTAATGTTTGTGTCAGTGTAGACATCCTTAGATAACAAAGATGATTATGCAATGGTGTTCAAAAGATACAAAATAATATGGAAGTATAATATACAAATAAAAGGTATAGTATACCACATTTTAAGACCAATCTTTCTAGAGTGTGCGACTATAGTACTAAACAACCACAAAACACTTGCATAGTAAGCAAATATCCCTTCATCATTAAACTAAGACCATTCATATGTTTCAGTTTGTTTTAGTTTGTTTTTGTTTAATACATATTAACATGAAATAATATCCTTTCACTATTACACTCTACAAAACACTATACTATGCCGGAAAATGAACACGCAACCATCACCATCATTTAAAAACAAATGGCCTACTGTGTCGCCTGAAAAACGGAACGCCTTTGCCCCATTATATTCGCCAAAAAACCATCTGCATGCATGAAATCCGATTGGAATAATCCATTGCTATTGGCATTCTTGTTTGTCATTGTACTTTATTTAAACATGTCAGCCCAAGAATTGAAATACAAAGCTGTAATAAAAGAGACTGTGAGATAAAACTCTAAAGTTTATGGCAACTATATAGCATAGTACTTTGTACTCGTAACTTAGCATGTGCATACCAAAGCATATGTTGAAGGCGAAGTACTGTGTACACATATACGTTTCTGAAGCCAAGGCTAGTGGTTTCATCATCTTCAAACTTTTGCAGTATGTTTCATAAGGTTCATCTGTAACACGTAATAAAAGGCATGATGGTTACTGAAATCTAAAGGGGAGTCAACCATATGGAGGTAAAAGAACATATATACATGATGTTTCACCTTAATCAATCGAGCTTGAAGTTATTTCTCAAAAGCACTGCAGGAAACAAAATTTGAAATAAGGGAAAAAGGTAAATTTTGACTTTACAAATTTAGATTCTTAGATAACCTAAAATGGGAGTCAGCAATATATAGTAAAAAATAAATAAATTTAGATGAACTTTTTCGTTAATTCAGGTGATGGAAATTGGACTCACTATCGCACTATAAATGAACTGATATTAGAGATGGAACCGATCCTTCCCTACCAACGTCACCTCCACCACCAACTAATTACGTATTCTCACACAACTCTTTATATAATGGTTTAGTATGGTTTACTTGTAAGTTGTAAGTCATGGGAGGCAAAGAGATGAAGGGGTTATAATCTTTTGGTTTTCTTATATTAATAGTTACCCTTTCATATTTTCACTTGTTTATGACTCCACATTAAATCATATGACTCTCGGATAGATGAATTTTCATTATTTTCACTTCATTTGGTGTGCAATGTCTTGTTTGTACCGTACTTTCCTTTGTGCACAAACCATCTTCCAAATAAAATTAACGGGGATAAGCTTTAAGTAGTATAGATATGGATAAAGAGATGGGATAATAGCCAAAATATGTATTAATTTTATACTTATATTTTTAGTTCTATCAAAATGTTTTCTTTTTTTCTTATAAATGGATAATTTTTCTTTTATCATTTAGTGTTTATTCTTTTGGCGAAAGTTTGATGCATTTAATTGAATAAACAATTGATAATGTATCAAACTTTACTTGCAACTCATCCGCCAACTGTAACACCTTCCTTCTCTTAAGGTCTCTATATAATAAAGTTCCATTTGTATAACGTGTATCACATTTACTTCCCACATCATCTTAAAATGTGTTATAGCCTTCACACGTTCTTTGTAACATGAATTACATGATAATTATAGATTTCACATGTTGCATGCAAGAATCAACTATTTATATACGAGGAATAAATCTTGCAAACGTGTTAGCATGCAGAGAAACTTTATATATTGTGGAATTCATCATGCAACCATCAAAGTCATGCTGCCAAAATCAATTTCCAATCACGGTATTCATGCATTCATTCTACACTAACCAACAAAGATGCAAACCATAATATTTTCTAGATGAAATTTGCATATCACACCTGTAAATAACGATGCAATGTAAACCAAAGTGGCAAACAAAGTTGTTATATATCTACTTGCAAGCAAGCTGATGTAATATACTAAAGGGTGTAGCTTCTTCAACCCCAAATGGTCCAAATGTCCTTTTGTTGATCTTCAAAGTGCGAGTGTTCGAATAACATAGCAATGATTCAAATCAGATATGTTATTTTTGTGCTTTGTTAATAATTGACCAAAGAGATATTACACAAAAATTGGCTCCTGCTCTTCTCGCATGCAACAACTTCCTCACCACAAATAAAAAAACATGTTTCCTCCATATATTATCAACCTCCATATTTGTAAACTTCACCACAACGAAATTGTTTGATTAATCTTAGGAACACAAATATTGAAAGTATAAACTAATGATAGATCACAATATCATACCTTTCGTACTATCACTTATTTTTTCTACTACATCTGGCCACAATCTTCCCTACTCACCTTCAAAGTGATATTCTGCAATAAAAAATAAACCATATTAGAAACTATGGTTCCACAGAAGTACATACATTAGATGTTATCTACAATTATGAATATAGGATATATTTTGTAAAAGGGAAAGAAAGAAGACATACGGTTGTTGGCGAAGATATCATCTCCTACACCATCTACTTGCCCAAACCTATCATGCAACAGCAACAACACATATAAGATTACTAATAATCAATCATTAACAATACAATCACAAACAAATACCTATGTCATCATGTTTGCCAATGACATTAATCATTTTGGAGCTGCTCATTACACACGACAACAACCAAAACTAAACTTAGTACCATATCAGATTACCAAAAGAAATAATTCAAATAAATAAACTATACATCACATCAATTTTTCAATAACATTCTTCATCAATGACTCATGCACGCCATGATGACTAAAATGAGATTGGTTGAACTCTCCTATTTATACTTAGTAATGTGTAACTATTCAGGATATGAAGAGATTGTAACTAATGAAATTGGTTACAACAATTACTTGTGATCAATATTCATAAATTGATTTCATAAAGAACTTCAATTCGCATTCCCAACATTTATTTGCAGCAACAATTCGCATTCCCAATCCATGTAACCTCTACAATCATAAGTGACTCAATGAATATATGAACACTTCACATGCCCCTCATAAACGCACTTGCACTTGTCATGGCTTTTTTAACCTCATAAGTTGTGTCATTATCCCTCATCAATGAATTTTTTGGGTGAATCTTTCAATATATATGATTTTTTATTTTCTTTCCTGTCGAGACCAACCGAGAGCCGAGACCAGCCTTCTGTTAAGACCAGCTAGCCAAGAGCCAAGACCACGATCAATACGTATTTTTGTTTGTGTAAGGGATTGCTTATTTTCTGCAGCCCCCAAAGGGTGTGTTTGGTTAACAGCAAGGGTGTTTACGTTTGGTTAATAGCAGCCCCAAAAGGGTGTGTTTGGTTAATGAAAGCCTCGTATTTGGTATGCATTTTGATTACAGTTAGCATTATTAAACAACTTCACAAAATTTTTTACTTGATAACTTTATTAGCTTAAGTTTCATAAGCCTATATTTTCAACTTCGTTTGATAATTATGAGCTTAAATAAGTTTACTACGGAGTATGTCATAATAATGATGATTAAATGATTATCTAAAAGTGCTTTTTGAGGGTGTTTGTTTAAGCTTATACGTGGGCTTATGAGCTTATTATATTTCGGCTTATATTTCATAAGCTTCAATTTTCTGGCTTATTTGGAGACTTGTGGGGTTATATAAGTATATTATGATACAATAAACTTATATAAGCTGGAAAATTGAGTCTTGTGATATATTAGCCGAAAAACAAATAAGCTCATAAGCTACAAATAAGCTCATAGTATTTTATGGTATTTGATTGTGTTAGACTATTGTAAATGATTTTAGGACTTTAGTGATTATTTCAGAAAGTCCCCGTCCGAAGTTAATCATCCCATAGAAAACCCGTCTGAAATTAATCTATTAGAAATTAATTTAGGAAAGTCACTTGTTTGGGACTGCTTTTTAAATGTTTTGTCTCATTTAGAATATGAATGTGTATAATTGATTTACTATTTGTGAAAATTTTGACAGTGTTTCCCCTTTACTCCTACGAATATGTCTTTAATGCACATATTTGGGGAGTTGAGGGGAAATGCTGCCAAAATTTTCTCAAATAGTAAATTCAGTTATACGCATTCATATATGAGACGAAACATTCAAAGAGTGGGTTAAGATTGCCTTCCGTAGTTGGATTAGGTGAACATAATGCACAACTCATAATTCCACCTTTATATATGTGTTTACGTGTAAATTTTTGTGAACATGTTTAATTCTATATAATTATTTGTTGCATCATTAAAACGCAGTTATGCCAATTGATAAGAGTTGGGTCTCATTATCTCGTGCTAGCATCGAATTTTTAAAAGGTCTTAAAGCTTTTTGTGAGTATAGCAAGGCCTTTGTGAATATTGATGGGAATGTAAAATGTCCATGTGCTTCTTGTTATAACCATGATTGGATAAAGTACAAAGATTTGTTTGATCACATACACACAAATGGTTGGGACCGAAGCTATACGAAATGGTATAATCACGGTGAACCGGATGCCCGAACAGTAGTACCCATCACAAATCATCCTAGGACGAGTGGTATGGCTGAGTTCCTTCATGATATTTGTCTGAATAACGAACAAAATGAGCCAACTCAAGGAAATATTGACGAGACAAGTAACAAGCCAACTCAAGCAATGACACTTCCTAAATGTAACGAGTTTGAAGAGTTACTTGCCACTGCCAACGACCCAGTATACCCGGGTTGTAATTGGATGTCTTCATTGGACTTTATGGCAAAGTTTACGAACATCAAGGTCAAAGGTAAAATGAGTGACACCACATTTTTTTTGGGTAAAAGGTCAAAAGACCCGGTAAATATATTACTCCAAAAAAGCGTTTAAGTACAAAGGATATGGGTGGATCCCATATCTCAGCCCGTTACATAGGCGAAAAGCTTACATAACAAGATATTACCTATTTTCTAAAAAGAAAACAAACCACTACTCAAATGAAACAAAAGACAATGACAAATAATTACTTCCTACAACCTTGAAGCTTAGTGCCATACATGGCATTAAAAGCATCCAAATTCCCTGGAAGATCATAAACTTGCTGCTCATAGTCATAGATGTATTCACGCTCATGACCACCACCAAATAGATTACCGGACTCATCAAACGTGTTAACAACCTCCTCATCATCACTATCAGACACAACGATCTCACCCACCTTAGAAAATGGGTTACCCCTCTTAGTAGAAGAATTAGACGGAGAAGAATTCCCAACATGTTCCTTCTCTTTCGGATCACGCACAAGGGGTTTTTGTGATGTAGTAGCAGTCTTTAAAGACCCAGCCTCTTTAGCTTCCACTGTACTTCCAGACGTCATATCCAAAGTCACTTCCTGAGTAGGGATACCAAACACATCAGTATCAGCCATATTAAGGGCATCAAATTTATTAGATGTAACAATATTCGTTCCACTTGTACTAGGCACATCAGCAGCCTTTTTCTTGTTAACATCCACTTTCTTAGGTTCAGGGGCAGTTTTTTGGGTTGATAAATGAACTTCTTACCCACAGCAGGTTTAGTAAACCCTCCTTGACCCGTATTAGTAGAACCACTTTGTTTACCCTTCTTCTTGTTAGTATTAACCGTTTGGAAACCATCGTTAACATGTGATTTAGGTTGAGTAGTAGGTGGAATAGATTTAGGACAATCAACCAAAGTATGACCAAAAATCTTACATTTATCACATCGTGGTGGTTTCCACTCGTATTCGACATGAATCTTCTCAATAGTCAAACCCGTACCATCAAGTAAAGGTATCTCAACAGTGAGGCTATCCCTAAGCACCTCATCCGACTTCACTTCAATCATGCACCTGGCAAAACTACTACGGCCTTATGATTCCTTGCACATCTGGCTAGTATAAGCATCTAACATTTTGGGAGTACCAATCAATGTAGCAAGAAGACTAAGGCCATCATCCGAAAACATCGCAAGAGGAACATCATGGAATTTAACCTACACCGGGATGTTGGTCAAATCCTCTTTGAGTAAGTTGGTGTTCAAATTCAATGGTTTAAGAATAATAGGAACGTTTCTAATCAACCAAGGACCGTTTTCAAGAACATCCTCTACACCTTTCTTCGAATTAAACTTAAAGAAAAAGAACCCCTTTGCATTCATCATAACCTTCTGTATACCATACTTAGCCCACGTATTGCGTACATAGTAATCAACAACAGGAAAAGCAAGACGTTGACCAAGGAAATATCCGTAAAGAGTATTCTCATATCTAGTGTTCACCTCTTCAACCACTTTCATAGGGACAGAAAGATCCACACCATTAGATTTCTTGCTACATTCCAGCCTACGAAAGTTAGATGTGTGTTGCTTATGTTCATTAGAAGTAACACCAGCATATGACATAGAAGCTTGCTTCAAAGCATCCACGCCAACCTTATCAATACCACCAGCCCCAGGTGAATTCGTAGCAACCATATCAAACCCATGAGATTGGTTAGCATCCCCTTGTGAACCATTCGGATCATTAACAGAAGAATCAAGTGAAACCGGCTTCACTTGTTTTTTTTTGTCCACTATCGTAGATAATTCAATATCACCATCCTTAACAGTCCAATTAGAAATAATAGGAGCAGACGTTGTAACACCACTAGATGCATTCGAAACTGTTTGTGCAACCGTAGAATCTGCCCCATCCTTAACGCTTAGACCATGACCAGATTCATCATCTTGTGCACTAGTAGCAGTGGAAACAATAGGGTTCCTACCAATCCTAGCAGCTTCGCGAGTTTTAGAACGTTTGAATTTAGCACTCAATTCATCTAAGTTCACATTAACAGGTAGTGTTAATGATGATGAGTTGTTGTTACCATCATCTTGCACCTCCATGGATGCACTAGGTTTAGACCCCTTCAAAGCACTAATTTTGTTGAGAAAACCTTTATCCATCTTTCAAACCCACGACCAGCAAACAATAAAAACAGCCAAGAGAAAAGAAAACCCTAACTTAACCAGTTAGGGTTTTAAACGCAAAGCACCAAAAGATCTAACCTCCCATCATAATATTCGATGAACAATGGATAATAATGATGGATGATTAACACAAAATCCTTATAGCCAACCCACGTTAATATTCTTAAAATAATGTTCGGTTGCAAGTAATATCAATTAATATGCTAAGAATTACAAACCGACATGTAGGGACAAGGTGGATTGGAATAATTCAATAATATATCTAAAGAAGGAACAACACAGCCAGCGAACAATAATAAAAAAACTAACCAGATCTATTAATTCCTAGATTCTATAAGCACATGGTAGTCATAGAATATAGTAAATTAATATAGGCTAGTTAATAATCAAATGAATTAGGAAGAAAAAAATGATCGAAACTTGAACAGTTAGGGTATATGTTTTTTCTCCTTTGTCGCCAAAGTAGAGAGAGAATTCTAGGGTTTTTTTGTTTTGTCCTTCTGTCTACTTAAGTGACACCACATTTAAAGAAACCCTAAAATTTCTCCATGAATGTTTCCCGTCCGTTCTAGGATACAAAATCCCATTGTCATACTATGAAATAAAGAAAACATATAAAATGATCGGGTTAGGATATGAATCCATACATGCTTGTGTAAATGATTTTTTTTATATCGGGGGATGGGTAATGAAGATTTGTAGAATTGTCCCATATGCGATGCTACTAGATGGAAAGACAAGAACACACTGGCAAGAAAGTTCCTAACAAGGTGTTGCGTTACTTTCCTATCATTCCTAGACTACAACGTTTGTACAAGTCTAAACACACTGCAAAAAATATGACTTGGCATGCTTCTGGGCAGTCTACGGAGAACAGTAAGATGCATGGAAGAAATTTGACATCAAGTATAAGAAAGAATTTTCTTATGAAAAAAGAAACGTCCGATTAGGGTTGGCTGTTGATGGTTTCAATCCGTACGGTAACCTTAGTTAATCTTACAGCATGTGGCCGGTCATATTAACAACATACAATACGCCTCCCTGGATATGTATGAGAGAGACTTCTCTTATGTTGACGTTGTTAATTCCGGGCCCTAAATCACCCAGGAAGGACATAGATATTTACTTGAGGCCTTTGATTAAAGACCTAAAGACTTTATGGAAAGATAGAGTCATGACTACGGATGTTGTTACAAGCACCGAATTCTGTATGAAATCAGCGCTTTTATGGACTATTGTTGGGTATTGGACTAACAGTTACCACTATTAGGCAAAGCTGATGACCACTGCTGAAGAATTATACTAACAGTGGAAACTCATTACCACTGCTTAGTTTAACTGTTATGTATTCGTTTCACAGATAAGTATAGAAAATATTTAGTGAATATCTTATTTGTTTAGTATTATACTTATCTTGTATAGGACTTCTTGTGTTCTATAAAAGGAGATCCTAGGTTTAGAGTTGTATACGTATCTATTAGCTAAAGCTTCAAGGTTGTAACCCTAGTGATAAGAAAAGATCACTCGTATTATTATCTTTAATAATATTGAAGCTAACCTTTTGTTTACTCCTTTGTTCATTCTGTTATACATTCATACAATTCATACACACCACTAAAACACATCTTCTAAGTACTTTGTGGTAAATTCCGCGTGCTACAAAGTATATACTTAAAATATCTATCTAACACAAGGTGTGTGTTAAGATCCATCAAGTGGTATCAGAGACAGGCTTTGATACTTTGATTTAGAAGATCCGAAGTTTTCTCACTTTTGCAAAGTCCAATGGAGATGGAGAACAGTCAGTCCAACATAGCTACTAAACTTCCTAAGCTCAAACTTAATGAGTATGAGATGTAGAAGATAATGATTGAACAGTTCTTTTTGGTGCAAGATTATGCTCTCTGGGAAATCATCATGTATGGTGATTCTTTCAAACCTAGTTCTACCTCAGAGACAATTGATGGAAAAATTGTCCAGACGTTAAATACTGGACCAGTTACTAATGAAGAACAACTCCAAAAGAAGAATGACCTGAAGGCAAGAAGGTTGTTGCTGATGACCCTTCCTAGGGATCAAATCATTGTCTTCAGCAAGTACAAGACTGCTAAAACCTTACTTGAAGATATTTGCTCAGTTTTTGGTGGCAATGATGCTACCAAAAAGACTCAGAAGACCTTGTTGAAACAAAACTATGAAAACCTCTCTTCAACAAGTAATGAGTCAATTGATAGTATCTTCACTAGACTCCAGAAGATTGTAACACAACTCACTATGTTTGGTATTGAGGTAGAAAAGGAAGACCTCAACTTGAAGTTTTTAAGGAGTTTGCCTTCTGAGTTTAACACTAATGTCATAGTTTGGGAAGACAAGTCTGAGCTTGAAACAATGAAGCTCAATGATCTTTACAATAACTTTAAAGTTATTGAACAAAGATTAAAGAAGGTTGGAAAGCTAAGTACAAGCTCAGGGAACTTAGCTCTTATATCATCATCTGTAGATGATAGTTCTGATGATGAAAGTGAAGATGAAGAAGATTCTGCTCACATTGCTGTTTCCACTGGTAGTGCAAGTGTTACCACTGCTAGCTCCAAAAAGCAGATTGCTGGTCTTGGGGATCCTACTTTCTATGCTTATCTCTCAAGTCAAGTAAGTGGTTCAATTCTAACACATGAAGATTTGGATCAAGTGGATGATGATGATGATTTGGAAGAGATGGACATTAAGTGCCAGGTTGCACTGTTGAGCATGAAGGCAAAGAAATTCTGGCAAAGGACAGGAAGGAAGATCATTATTAATGGTAATGAGACTGCAAGTTTTGACAAGAAAAAGGTAGAGTGTTACAACTGTCACAATATGGGACACTTTGCTAGGGAATGCAAGAAACCAAAGAAGCCAGATAACAGATCCACTTGGTACAAGCAAGAAAAAAAGAAGGAGCCAACTGTGGAAGAACCAAAGGTATTATTGGCCATTGATGGTGTCAGCTATGACTGGAGTTACATGGCTGATGAAGAAGAAGCACCTCCAGAATCTGCAATGATAGCAACTGAACTTGCTCTTATGGCTTTCTCTGATTCTGAGGTACATTCAAATGATAGTTGTTCTAAATCATGTAAAACTTTAAAAGAATATGAAAAACTTAAAAAGCAATATGATGAACAGAGGTTAGAGCTAAATCAAACTAGTTATAATCTAGCTAATCATAAAAGAGGTCTTGCTGTGCTAGAAGAACAGATTTTGCATTATAGAGAAAATGAGTCTAAGTTTAATGATGATATTGTTGTATTAAGAAGGGACTTAGACTATAAGATTGTTGTTAATGAGGCACTTAGAGAAGAATTAGAAAAGCTTAAAAAGGCTAATGATAATGTACAGATAACTTGTGATACATTAGCTTATCAGTCTAAGTGCATTGATAAAATTTGGGAGGCACAAGTAGTAAATAAGGCCAAATCAGGTGTAGGTTACAAGTCTGTCCCTCCACCCTTAAGAGGTGTTCCATCACCTCCTGGTATAGATTTAGCACATACAGGGTTAGATGAGTTCCAAGACCCAATTAGGTCTTATGGCCATCAAATTATGAAAGAAGGAGTTGATGTCTTTATGTTTGCAGAAAGGGAATATCCACTTAGAGCAGGAGTTTTGGATGTGATGATTTCTACAAGGATCAAATGTGCAGAAAGAACTGAAGTGGTAAATGATCTGGTTCAAAGAATTTACAACCAGAATAGAAGGGAATCTATTGCTTTAAGGAGAATATGATATGTTTGGAAGAATCCCCCCACTGAGTTAGAAACTTATGGATTTGCAAGGAAATCATAAGTTTAGGGGAGGATTGTTGGGTATTGGACTAACAGTTACCACTGTTAGGCAAAGCTGATGACCACTGCTGAAGAATTGTACTAACAGTAGAAACTCATTGCCACTGCTTAGTTTAACTGTTATGTATTTGTATCACAGATAAGTATAGAAAAGATTTAGTGAATATCTTATTTGTTTAGTATTACACTTATCTTGTACAGGACTCCTTGTGTTCTATAAAAGGAGATCCTAGGTTTAGATTTGTATACATATCTATTAGCTAAAGCTTCAAGGTTGTAACCCTAGTGATAAGAAAAGATCACTCGTATTAGCTAAAGCTTCAAGGTTGTAATCTTTTTGTTTAATCCTTTGTTCATTATGTTATACATTCATACAATTCATACACACCACTAAAACACATCTTCTAAGTACTTTGTGGTAAATTCCGCGTGCTACAAAGTATATACTCAAAGTAATCTATCTAACACAAGGTGTGTGTTAAGATCCATCAACTATCAATGACTTTCCCGCTCGAAGTAGTTTGTCTAGGTGGAGTGGGAAAGGTTATAGGGCATGTCCGACCTGTAATGTAGACACTCCAGCTATTCGCGTGTTAAGTAAAACCGCTTATGTTGGTCAGAGAAGATTTTTAAAAGCAACCAATAGATGGCAGAAGAACAAAAGAGCATTCTATACTTCAGTCGATGATAGACCACCCCCCTAGAAAATTTACCAGTGATAACATCTTGACTCAACTTGGGAGATTGCCTATACGTATCCCGGGGAAACATCCAAGTTTTGGGGGGGGTGAAGAAAAAACATGATCCTAATCGCGAATTGAATTGGACCAAAGTATCTATTTTCTACGAGCTAGAGTATTGGTCTTTTCTTACACTAAAACACAGTTTAGATGTCATGGATATCGAAAAAAAATGTGTGTGAGAGTGTATTGGGTACTTTGTTAATGAATGACAAATCAAAAGACACCAAAAAGACAAGACAAGACTTACAAAATTTGAAAATTCGTGATGAGTTGTGGCTCGTCAACAAGGGAAACGGGAAGTGCTCTAAGCCTCATCCCACGTACTCTTTCACAACTGAAGAAAAAAACTTTTTTGTCAATTCATCAAAGGTACGCGTTTTATTTCAAAATTTATTTGTTCCAATTCAATTCGCGTATTCATTTTGACGACTTATTCAAATATCATAATTTTTTGTCAATTCATCAAAGGTGTCAAACTACCTGATGGGTTCGGATCTAACTTCAAGCACAAAGTGACAGACAGGGATAGCAACATAACAGGCTTGAAGGCTCATGACTGTCATATAATGATGCAGTGGTTACTTCCTGCTGGACTTCAAAATTACATGACTGTCATATAATGATGCAACGGTTACTTCCTACTGGACTTCAAAATTACTTGAAGGACTAAACCACCGGAACACCAATAATCGAGCTTTGTTCATTCTTCAAACAAATATGCGCTCAAACTTTGATGGTGGATTTCATGTTCAAAGCTAAAGAAGAACTCATCAATATTTTATGCAGTTTCGAGCAAATATATCCTCCTGCTTTTTTTGACATTATGATTCACTTGGTTATTCATCTACCCGAAGAGGCTATTGAAGGCGGGCCTGTTTACATGAGTTGGATGTATCCATTTGAAAGATACATGAAAAAGCTCAAAAATTATGTCAGAAATAAAGCTAAGCCTGAAGGTTCAATAACGGAGGGTTATATTGCTGATGAAGCATTAACTTTTTGTTCGCATTATTTTTGGGGTGTTGAGACGAGATTTAATCGTCCTGGCCTGAATGAGTACGGTCCAAGCCCAACAAGTCAATTTCAAGTGTTTCGATCAGTCTGTAAAATAATGGTAAACAATCATTAATTCGGCTTGAACCAGCCGCAATGCAGAAAGTAGTATGGTATGTACTACACAACAGGCATGAAATCGACCCGTACAAGAACGAGTACAAGAGGTACGCGTTTTATTTCAAAATTTGTTCTACGTAAGTTATTATTCGACGACTTATTCTAATATCATGAACATTTACAGGGCATTTCCTAGCAATGACATACAAGAAGGATTTCCTCGCTAGTTTGGGAACAAGGTAGACTTATTGTATGTATTACCCTGTAAAAATAATGACTATTACTCATCTATATCTATTCTTAACTTTTTTCATAGATTCGTGAATTAAAAGTAAAGAAGGACCCAAGTTGTACTTCCGAGTTATTCACTTTGGCTTGTGGGCCATTATGTACTGCCGTCTTAGTCGACTCCTGCGTAGTCAACGCTGTGAAGTTTATCGTATATAACCGTGATTTACGTCGTTCAACTCAAAATAGCTGAATTTCAACTCCTAATCCTAGCGGAGGAATGTATTATGGCCAGCTTGAAGAAATTCTCGAGTTTTGTATATTCCGTTCAAGGTTGTGTTGTTCAAAGTCAAATGGTTCGACACTAATAATGATGGTCGCATAAAATGTTGTACCTATAGAAAAAACATTACACAAATTATGACAGATCGCGTATCGTTTCAAAATGAACCATACATTCTTGCAACACAAGCAACACAAGTCTTTTACCTTGATTTCCCGGGTAAACGTGGTAATTGCAAGGCCGTCCATGATTCTTATCATCGAAAGATTTGGAACCCGGATAATCGTGGTAGAAGACAATCGGGATGTTGTACATGACAACACCTCATCACATGTCACACTCTCTGCTGAGTTGGATAAGTTGAATTATAACACCATAGATATAGATGTTCAGCCAGCGGAAGTTGAGGCACCACCACAACAAATTATCACTGATATCGACGATGACGATGATATTGATTACGATGACCATGTTCCTCATGATTTAGCATCTGATGGTGAAGACCACGTCGATCGTGAAGATGAAGCTGACACTAGTAATGAGGGTTTTTATCTTAGTGATGAGGGAGATTGATCTCAAATTGTAATTTGTTAAATGACACTTATTTGAATGAAATTGTTATCGAGTGGTTAAATGTGTTTATTTATTTATTTAATTGTTTATTATTATTATTATTATTATTATTATTATTATTATTATTGTTGTTGTTGTTGTTGTTGTTGTTGTTGTTGTATATATTGTTATTTATTTGAATGTGTGTGTGTGTATATATATATATATATATATATATATATATATATATATATATATGTGTGTGTGTGTGTGTGTGTGTGTGTGTGTGTGTGTGTGTGTGTGTTTCTTCACTAATTTATATGTTATTGTATGTTTACAGATGGCAGATGTTGTTGCTAGGAGCCACGGTGGCGATGGAGGCAATGAGCCACCTCGTGGTCCCTCGAGGAGGCTAGGCACTAATTGTCAGCGTAAGAATTTCTCGATTATTTTAATTAAACTTGATCATTATTTGAAATTGATAACTTGTTATTTTATGTCATCATCACTTGGAATTTGATTACTTGTAGGCTCTAAATCTAAACCTCCAAATCCCAATGCCAAAATTGGAAAATACGGGAAGGTGGTGCGTGGTCCCACAAAGAACTCGAAGCTCAAGACTACGGTGTCTGATACAGGTCGTTATTCATTTTATTATTAAACAGTTGAGGACCCCCACCGACTCCGTGGTTGTCAGAGACTTGATCGAGCTTTACGGACACAACCATATGAGAGGCGACGTCTTTGAGTCTCCAGTGTCCCAGGCTAGATACGTAAGTATAATTTATTTCCAAAAACTAACCAACATTAATGCAATATAATAAATAACGACTTATATATTACTTTTCTTGTTTTTTGTAACTAAATAGAATGAGATGATACGGATGCGAACAGAGAGCACCTCCGGGGGGACGACTATGTCTGACCTCGATATTATGCACCATGTGATCGGTGGTAAGCAGCGAGGTCACATTCCTGGCGTAGGTCGAGTGTTACCCAGCAGTGGTCATCAGACGACCCTCAGCGCCTCACGAGCCCGCGAGCAAGCCTCCTCGTCCTCGCTGCAGGAAACCATGCAGAAGCAATCCGAGGATCTCTCCACGCAAAGGACACATCTTGGTTTGTTGATGAAGTGGGGAAGGAGTCAGCAGGGTTTCCCCGATCAGCTAGCGAGTGGCATGCCGGGGACATTGGGATCACATAAGGCTTCACAAGGTGAGTCCCGAGGTACCCGAAAGGGGAGTGGGGGTAGTGGGGGGGGGGGGGGATAGGGGAGACTCGGGAGTAGCGTATTGGTTGTTTGGGTCCCATGGGTCGGTTTATATGTGTTGTAGTGGTTATGGACAAATTTGTGGAGATTTCATGGATTATCATGTATTTATTTAGATTATGTGTTAGGATTCCCGCTAAATGGATTATGCCTATAGTTTTGGACCATTTTCGGATAGCTAGGTAGTGTATACTTTTGTAGAACCATTTGCAGATAATCATGTGATCACGGTTTTTGAACCGTTTTGGCGATGTTGTAGCGATTTGGTTATATATAATATTATGATTAGAGATTTGGCGATGTTGTAGCGAATTTGGCGATGTTGTAGTGAATTTGGTTATATATACTTTTGCAGCATAAAGCAGGTTATTGTGTAGATTTTTTTCGAAAAAATTCCAGAAAAAATCTGGAAAATTACCCATTTTGCAGCAATATGTTGCAAAATGGATGATAGGCTTTTGGTGGGGACATGTCCCCGCCAAAAGATAAAATGGTATAATATGTTTCACCCTTTTAGTGGGGACGTGTCCCCGCCAAAAGAGAATTCCTCAACAGTGGAAGCCTCTTTTAGCGGGGACATGTCTCCGCCAAAAGATGATGCCTCAACAGTGGATACCTCTATTGGCGGGGACATGTCCTCGCCAAAAGAGGTGTTTAATTAATTTAATTGTTGTTTAATACACTAATTACAACAGTGAATACTACTTTTGGCGGGGACGCGTCCCCGCCAAAAGAAGTGCCACGCTGGACATTGTTTGACCAGCCCAAAGGCTGTGAGACCCATGTGTCCTCGCCAAAAGAGCCATTTGTCCCCGCGGAAAGTGATCAGCGAGCAGGGTTTTGCGGGGACTTTTCGGTGCATGTCCCCGCCGAAAGCTTAGAAAAGTCCTCTCAAAAAGCGTCGAATGTTGTAGTAACCTAAACTAGAAATTACATTAATCCTCTAAACCATAAATCTCTTTCCGTTCTCCTCCCCTCTCTCGTGCGATCGACCCAAAAACCAAAGGGCCGAAACCATTTGGTTCAGTAACCTTAGTTCTATCTGTGCAGTACCAATGGATATCTGATGCAGCCAAGCGGTGATTTTCCCCAATAAACCCTAAGCAGTTTGTGTAGCATCAAGAACAAGAATATGGCGTTCTTTGCAGTTAAAGAAGGTCAAGAATTTTACACAATTGCATGATCAAGTTAGTAATTATATAAAAACCCTTCTTACGTGTTAGTTATGTTATATCACTGATTAGGAGATATGTATATATCAAGGGTTTGGTTGCATAGCCTTTGCTTTTTATTTTCTACTGTGCATGTTTTATAGGCTATACGAATGACTACCAATACCATGTAATTTGTACCTAAAATTTCAGAAAATAGCAAGAGGACATGTACATCTATTCTTCATTTATACATGTATCAGTATACTAAACATGCACCTAAAAATCCATCTAGAAAGTGCAAAGATAGCTAACAACCAAAAATAAGCTTTTACATACTAGAAATGAACATATACTAATTATATCAAGTGTTAAAATCTCAATACTAGTCCATAACTTGGTACTAAACATTGATAATTTGGGACAAAGCATCAAATATACACTGTGGTCAAATTTTGCTTAGAAACTCAATATTTTCCTATCTTTCGAACCCCTCATCATTATTTCCACCAGTGGCGCATCATTAACCACCCTACAATTCTTACGAATTTCCCCAGGCCGCCCCGATTGCAAGTCTCCCATCTTTATCATTCCCTCCACAAAATCCTTAAAGAAAGCCGATTGATTTTCACTATACCTTTGAACATATCCTCTTGTTTGCCAAAAAGTATATAATGTTTCATCCGAATTAAGAAAACCTCTTCCATTCACCAAATCTTTGAAATATTGATTGTCAAATACGCGAGGTGTAAAGTCCAAATCACCTATGACTTCCTCATCACCACCAAGAGGACAAAGTTTGTCCAACTTTTGTCGATACCTTGGCTCAATGGAAGGGTCTGGGCGACCATCATCTGTTTGGTTGTAAAGCCTATGCACAATGGAGAAGCAACGTCCATTACCAATCGAGTGAGAGCCTGAAAGGGCTACTAAATCTTTGATAGAAAGGTCAAACTTGGCAAATAGATCGATGAGGGTGCTTGCATTGGCTCTCGGACTAGGCATTATGTCATCCGAATCTTTTTGGCTTGCAGTTAGGCTGTCTTTTCTTCCCAACTTCACTTCCCAATCCGGACCTCCACTCTATCACGACCCCGAACACAATCACCGAAAAACAAACAAAGTCATTACTGATAGAGTGATAGTGTAACAAAATCTAACAATTTGGTTTCATTATTCTTTGGGAGATGTATTTCTTATCTAACAAGAAAAAGAAACAAGAACTAACTTTTTGGTCACAATATTTATGTTGGGTTGTCACCTAGCAAGTTTAATGTTTTGTCCGTTAATCCAAAAGTTCATTTTCTGTTGTTTTTTAACAGACGATGTCTTTGCAACCTTGCATATGTGTTTTTTCCTCAATAACTACTAAAATAATTAATTAACAAAAAAACCAAAAAAGTATAACTACTACATAGTTGAAGTCGAGGGGTGTTATTTATTATTTGTGCATCATCAGTATAAATTTGTCTAACAAAATTCAAGTGATGTAAAAATTAACTTTGACTATGTACAGTTTACTTCTGAATATATTAGTAACTAGTTAATGACAAGTCCAAACACTCCTTAAGCATTTGATCAATAATCAAGCATATATATAAAATAAAGTATACCAGCGCGACGGCATCTCTAGAGGCCATGATAATGATATCGGCACAAGAGACAATTTGAGAGCAGGCCGTTTCAAGTGCTTCCTTGATTTCATCGACAACCTCGTACGATCTTAACGAATTTATGTTTGACAAAGACAGTTTCTCTCCAAGCATGGTAGGAGTATCATCCAACAATAACGAACCATCACATCCCTGTTTATAATTATTAGGTAAGTATCTTAACAATCCCAAGATATATAACATGAAATCAAGGAAAGGATCTTTGTATGCTTAAAAGTTACTTTTATTTTTACTCAAATAATTGCATAAAAAGTACTGATATTAGATATATGATTTATTGTTTGTAACATATTTTTATTTTTACTGAAATAATTGCATAAAAACTTGTAAACAGATAATATTTTTATTTGTTCAGGTTTACTCATATGTACGTAGCCTAACATGGGTATCCCGTGACCGTTTCTGACTTTTTTATCTGAATCAACCCCAAAATGTGTAACTAGTTAAGTTTTAGGATTTCTCGTTTTATTATCATATCTTCTGCTGATAATCGAATTCTATACACAATTATATTTTCATAAGAAATTTACGAGCATATTAAGTACTGTACAATTGTTTTTAATTAGGAATAAATACACTTACGTTAACAAAACAATCATGAAACTGAAGTCTCATGACAGAAGCACCACTTCTAGGTTCTCGGATCATGGCTTTTTGCATCACATCTCGTACGATGAGCTCGGCATTCGGGCATGTTTTCGCGTAGTATCCGGGATGGATCGTTGCGGGGAAGGTGACTGGAAGTTGACTGAGAAAGATGAAAGGAAGAAGGAGAAAATGGAGACACATTTTTGTAGGAATGTTTTGGGGCATGCTTTTTGTGTAGTGTGTTTTGCTAGCTTTTTATAAGTGTGTTTTTTCCATGACATGTGTGGTTCATTGTATGGGTTATAATGGGGGATGAGGTTTGCACCACACACGCAATATGTAATATTCACATTTTATTGTGAGGTTTTGATTGTTCTATGAAATACGGAGTAATAATGAAATTGTTGGAATTTTATATGAAACTTGAAGTTAATTGCATAAGATTTAATGGGATTTGCTAAAAACAATCTTATGTGTGTTATTTAAACTTACCTTAACCGAAAATGATTTTCAAATATGAACTCACTTAATATTAATAGATATTTTACTAAAACTCACTTAACTTAATTATATGTGTTGAAATCCTGTATTTATAGAAATGATAGTTTTATTTTGGAAACCTTGTTAATTAAAGAATGCTTAAACAAAACTCATTGAGGTTTTTTTTTTTTTTTTTTTTTTTTTTTTTTTTAGTAAGGTGCATTCTTCTTACCACTAATTGAAGCGAGTAAGCATTAAAATGGACATATTATATTACTACTGGACTTTCCATCTTACATAATACATATTACCAACATGCTCAAAATTTCCTTAAAAATAGAAAAACACACTCAAAGTTTAGATTAGTTTGCTCTTACATATAATGTTTGGATTTTATATAGTCATATTCAGAGCCGAATACAAGGGTGTGCTATATGTGCAATCACTCTTGACTTCAAAATGACAAAATATATAAACATTTATATATTTGGGGGATCAAAATTCATCTTCAAGATCATAATGTTAACCGTATTATATGTTCTAAGTATTTGTTAAACTCTACTTAATGTGTGCAAGAGTGACTATGACCTCATAAAAATATAAAGCTATATCGTTACAATATATCTTTGATTGTCATATTTAAGTATCACCAAGATTTTGCATAAGGTTTCCGCTAACTCTGTTACGACACTAGTTATGTAGCTCGATTGATAAATAGATAGAAATGTATGTTATGACTTTAAAAAACTACAATGCACTTTAATTATGACATGAGATTTATTAAGCTATTATAAACTTCTTTTCACTAATCCTTTTAATAAATACCAGTACTATACATGTAATTAAGTGAGGCTGAACTTTTCAAGTTTATGAGTTTTTGACAAATTTTCACCAATGAAAATTGGCATAAACTTCATAATATTATTCATCACACTTATGTAGCATCACAAGGATAATAAAAATCTCGTAAAAATGTAAATTTTCAATCAGTGTTTATGAATATTATTATACAAGATTTTTCTTTTAAATTGGGTGAGAGAGAGAGAGAAACAAGGAAAATGCAAAACACAATATGTCAACTTGGTATTGGGCCTTTATCAAAGGTAAAGATGCTTCTATGACTCAAACGGATAGGTATGGTAATAGTATAACAACAGTTAATCCACTTAATCATACTTTTACTTTAGCTTAACCAATAAGACCCAAGCGAAGAGGTCTAAATATCTAATGATTCCCTCCCCTGCGACACACACACAAAAAGAAAGCAGGCCGAACTTCTAATAGCTCGGCCGTTTTCGTAAAACAATTGGTTTCGATATCGGATGAGCGTTCCAAATTGTATAAAATGGAGGTGAAGTTCATATTAGTTTTACACAAATGACTCCTAAACATCACATCTTATATCGATAATTTGAGATGAATAACTAGTGCTAATTAGCTCGCTCGGCGTTATTCAGTGTCTTACAATCCTAAACATTACATCTTATCTCGATAATTTGAGATAGTATTTGTAGAAAGTTGTCGAAGAATTATAAAAAATTTACAACAAACAAAAGGTTGGGAAAAAAATCGTTGACATTAACAAAAAGGAAATCAAATTACGCTATTTTCTTTATGAAAAATAAATAAATAAATAAATAAAAATAAAAAATAAAAATGACACAATTGAAATTGATGAAAACAAACAAATTTGATCAACAATAAAGAGATAGTTAACCCTTACAAGAAGAGCGAAGAGGAATCCTCATATGTTTGATTAATACCTACATCGGACATGTCCAATGTTAGCACCAAATGTATTTTTTGCATTAAAATACTAATGCAAAATGTATCAAAAATATTCTTCAATGTTAGCACTAAACATCACACTATTTTAGTGCAATAAATAGTAAACAAGCAAAAAACGCCAAATTTGATGCAATACCATTGCACTAAACATTATTTTATTTATTTAAAAACTCTTTTATTTAACTAATATTTGATTTATAATACAAATAACTAAAACTAATTGATATAAAATATATATTCGCACGTTTCTCATCAACCCGTTAAAATAAACCCAATATTTATATATTTTGCTTAATTTAATTTTTTAATTCATTGCATTTCTATGTATTTTGGTAGTTTTAAAGTACATTTAGTGTAAATATATAGTGTACACATTAGAGCAAAAGTTATTTAGTGCCAACATATTCTAATAAGATGCTAGTTTTGCACTATTTTAGTGCTAAATTATAGTGATAACATTGGACACGCTGTAAGAGAGCTAGGTCCAGGAAGCACACAATAGTTGTTATTGTTGCGTCATTTCAGCGCCACCTCATCATCTTACCAATAATACCCCAATAACTAAAATACCCTCCTAGCAATAACACACAATAACTATTGTTATCGGTACATGTAAGTCCCATAACACATCAACAAAATTATCCACCCACTCAAAAAAATAAAAAATAAAAAAATAATAAAAAGAAAGAAAAAAAGGCATCCTCAGGTGGAGCAACGAAGTGGCGAACGGAATGGCGGCGCTATTGGTCCAAAAAATACCCCCCAATGGCGCCACTGATTCTCCCATACTGAGCCCTCTGATAAACATGTAAATTTTGTTATAAGATGTTTTTAATTTGCGAGAGAAAAGATAAACGGGAACATCGTATTGGGCTTTGCAAATAGTTGATGGATGACCCTGTATCTGAATTCTCAGTTGATCAAAATTTCATCTAGTTTAACTTAGAAGATGAAAATGCAAGCATCAAAAGAAGGCCATCGTTAATAAGAACCAGCATCCAACTAAGTAACAAGATAGTACAGATAGTAGTAATAAAGTTGAACACACACAAATGGTGTCATCATTCATGTTGTGTTCATACAACAATGAAAATTTTTGCACAAAAAATATCAGCACCACCCAAAAATAAAAAGTAAGATACTCTTCATGACAATATTATATAATAATATCTCCACCGATATGAATATGAATATGAATTCTATGAACTACAACACATCTTCTTTTCAGGAATCACTTGTGCAGGACCAGGAACAATAATCTTCTTACCAGCCAGATTTCCAGGGTTCCCGTTTTGTTCCTCATCAGCAGTCAGACTTTTCTTGTTGACTATTCTGAAGATCTCCGTCAAAACCGTCAAGAATGCATCCTCTACATTTGTTGACTCCAGTGCTGATGTTTCCAGGAAGAACAATCCTTCCTTTTGAGCAAACTCCTTGGCGTCTTCTGTGGGGACTGCTCGTTGGTCTTCCAGATCAGTTTTGTTTCCAATCAGAATGATGACAATGTTCTTATCTGCATGGTTACGTAGCTCTTCTAGCCATCGTGGTATGTGGTCAAAGGTTTGGCGTTTGGTTATGTCGTAAACCAACATGGCACCTACTGCACCCCTGTAGTACGCGCTTGTCACCGCTCTGTACCTGCTCATCAACAATTTCAGAACTATTACAAGTGTCCAATTCTGCTATAAGTAATCAGTGTGTTATATATGATTATTAAACTTCTATCAGTTCGGCAAGAATCTAACACTAAGTCAAGTCAGAAGGTGGTATGCATATTGCATTCATAAAACCCCTATGGCAACATTTAACCCACTTGACCTTTTGACCCGTTTAATAGGTAGATGTACCACAACTTTAACCAAGGTGCTAGCAAATTTAGTTCAAATATCACTAGATTGTTCAAAAATGACAAAAGTTTCAACAACGCACTGAGTTGAGATGGATTTTGCAAGCAGCAACTTCATAGAAATGATGTTTTGCTTAAACAAACCACCCGCTTTGAAGTGTGTGAATGAAAAATAAGCATATGCTTGTAAGATATGTTTAGGATATCAAATCAATACCAACAAAGAGAGGTTGGGGTTGGTTTATACAACAGTTTGGTCTTTGTCATCCAAGATTGAGAAACTACTGTCTCAAACACAAGAGATGCATGGTTTAAAACTGATTAAAAGATCATATCTTAATCATATAACTAAAAAGTGCCTAAAATTCACCCAGTAGATAAATCTATATCAAAGAAATGCTTAACCTGATTAACTTGATCTCCACACCCACCGACAGAGAGTAGAAACCTAACCATGTTTTAAGTCCCAATCGTACAATTTTTCAATTTGATTGAGATAAACATTTGACCACTTATATTTTAGTCAATAAAGTGAAATCTAAAAAGGGGGAAGTGGGATCAATAATGTAACACTTTTTTGGTGGCAATAATGTAACACTTTTACCAACAGATAACATACAGATGTCAATGAAGGGGAATTGGTGGTACAGAGTGTTGGACTAGTATATGCATTGTCAAAAAGACCCTATGCCTTCGGCCTTCCACATGAATGCTTTAACAATCTTGACTGATGTGGATGGGAACAAATTAGATACATAATTCTTTTAGTAAAAAACTATCAGGGGTGAGATAGAGCATAGAGGATTGGACAATATGCAATAGACCATTATATTGAAGTTTCATGAAAAATACACTGGTTATTTGGAGGATAGCTTCCCAACTCTGACACTGCACTAGCTACAATGACAGGTCATCCGTTACAAAGACTAGTTCTTGTTTCATACATTTTCACTTTCAGAAATTTATTTAACATTTAAGCTTTCAATCATAAATAATGCATCTAGACAAACAGTCAAACAATTTCTTGATCTTGGACTCTTGGAGAGTCGTAAAGTAGATAATAAAAGTCACCATTAAACCAACAACCTACAGCCTATATCAACTCTGGTATCTCGCCCTTTTGGTTTCAATGAAAATCTCTTTAACTGGTCCAAAAACTTAACTGAGCCCCATTAAACTGAAAGTCATGGTTGTGGCACAGATGACTGTAGAGTGGTAAGAACATATATTTAATCGTCATAGTCTTTACAGAATATACGCACACACATAATGAAAATGCAACCTTTTTAACATCCATAAGTTATCAGAATATAAATAAACCCGAACAGATGGCCAATCAATACAACAATTTGTGCTGTCAAATCATACAAGGACATGACCAACCATCCTATCAAAAGTTCCCATGTCTAAAGATTCAAACCCGAAATCGGAACACCTACTTTGGAACATTTTATATGCAGAAATGCAATATGATACTTCGTAACCGAGTAAAACGATCGCCTAAGTCGCCTAAGTAGTATATACGAGTTAAAGAAACATGACTTCTAAATTTTAATTAGAAAACATGACTAAAAAGGACGGCTACATCTGAACACCATCAAAACATATTCGCCCCCTATGCGATTATTCTTTCCTTTAGTCATAATGTTTGATGAAAGCATAAACTATGAATCATAAACCCTGGACCCTTGATAGAGCAATGGTTGGTAAGCCTAACTACAAATCAACCTAACAGATATGATAATGACACGCGTCAAAATCAAACTATCAAAGAAACAAATGAAGAAACAAAAAAGAAAAAGAAGCTAAAACCATGTGTCAATTGTTGAATGGAGAAAGGTAGGTATTGAGGTAGTCGGTATGATTACTCAAATCAGGCCAAACAGAGGTCAACACAAAGGCTATTATGAGCAGGTTTCTAACAAACTGGTTCAAATAGGTCCAACATATGCACTTAGGGCACATGTTAAGAATCAATTAATGAGCATAAATTAACATTTACAAATGTTAGTTGATATTACGGGTATGTTCGGCACACATTAGTATGGAGCTTCTATGAGCTTAACCTTTAAGTTTTTTATTCTAGAGCAACACATTCCTAAACCAAAACTTCTTGAAGTCGCTTTAAGGATACAAAATTACCTAAAAACCCTTTAATTAATTATGTTTCTTTTATATGTATTTTATTATTTAGCTACTTTGCCAAACATTTTTACACAAATAAACTCCAACTTAGAGCTTTACTTTCGTCAAACATACCCTACTAATTTCTAATCTGCTTTCATATTTAGAGGTGGCAATTTGTGCTCAAAATCAAAAAAATGGGCTAAATGGGCAAATTTTTAAAAGATTTGGGTACATTTCTTTTTTTTTTTAAATGGGCATAGATTGCCAATTTAGAAGTTAAATGGGCATAATGGGCACATGTTTTTCTCTCAATTGGAGAACATTAAATTGTTTTTAATGAAAAACTTATGGATATAGTATATTTAGTTACTTAAATATAAATGAGGTGTTACGTTTGAGGAATTTTTTTTGTTGTTTTAGGTCTTTTCTAAAGCGATTCGTATAACATGCGCCCGTTTGGCCCGCGCCCGTTTAGGCCATGCCCGTTTAGCCCGTAGCCCGTGCCCGCCCGGCCCGTTTTGCCACCTCAATAAATTTACCTAATTTAATCGTAAATAAACTCTTCTTTTGAAAAAAAGAGAAGGATCCATGTTCAAGTTACCGGGAAGTCGAACATAAAATGTTCTGATGTACGCAACCTAACCAATATTCCCATGGTCATTTCTAAACTTTTGCTTTAGCAATACTAGTACATCAACTAACATTCACAAACACTCCCTCCGTCCCAAATTAATAGTCCACATTTCCGTTTCGGGATATCCCAATTTAATTGTCCACTACTAAAAACAGATAGGAAAGTTTGATCGAGTTTACCATATTACCCTTGCTTGAAACTACTATTACAAACTTAAAAAAAAAAAAAAAAAAAAAAAAAAAAAAAAAAAAAAAAAAACATTAATTGATTAGCTACGGGTAAAACTGTCATTAGCAGTAATAATTATGTTTTTCTAAACCGTATGTTTTTTGTTGATTTTTGTTGAGGGACTAGTAAATCTATCTACATTAAAGTTACTCCTACTACTTAACATGGCTCAAGTTACACAAAATCTATAACATTTTCTTTCTAGTGAAGATCTAGTCAACAAAACCACACATTATACACAAATCAAACAAATATGAGATGACATGATATAAAAATACCGTTCTTGACCAGCAGTATCCCAGATCTGAGCCTTAACAGACTTATGCTGAATAACAAGTGTCCTGGTCTGAAACTCGACGCCAATAGTTGCTTTTGAATCCAAACTGAACTCGTTTCGAGCGAATCGTGCTAGTATTTGTGACTTGCCAACTGCTGAGTCGCCGATTAGGACTACTTTGAATACGTAGTCTATCTTTTGGCTCGGATCATTTGCCATTTAGTTGATATAGATCTTGTGTGTGTGTGTTTTTTAGTGTGTGTTTGTGTGTGAAGTTTGTTGGAAAATATTTGTTTGGAGGATGGTGAATGAATGTATTTGAAGGGATGTTGACATGCGGATGTTGTGGACTCTTTCCCCTCGGGCGGCTCACTAGATTTTCTTTACCCTTTTTTTATTCTCCTCATGACTTACGGTATCGATTCGGGTTGATGGCTTCGGGTTCAATGACGAATACAGGACCAAGAGTTATTGCGTTCATTTTATAAAAAGTATTGAAAATCGGAAGAAAATTAAGGACCGAGTTTATTTTTTTTTTAAATCAGTATACTTTTACACTACAAAAGAAAATTTTATAGGATTCTCGTGCACTTCTAGAAACCCTCTTGGTCTGCCCTGTTTGGATTGTTGGGTCAGGCAATCATACTTGGAGTATGACTAGTCGTGTTAACTCTAAGTTGTTTACATATAACATGCACATGAGCTATTCAACTCATTTATCGATATAAGTTACTGATTTAAACATGTTAAACGGGTTAGCATATTATATGAGCAGTTTAGTTAGACGAAGCCTAGTTATGATTCTATAATTTATCAGTTTGGGGGTTGATTGTACAATAATTCGCACTACCAGGCCTTCGATGGTGATCAAAGAAAATAAGGGGTGTTGTGATTACGCCAAGCTTGGATATAACCTGAAATAAGAAATACTAAAACACTACGTTAAGTGATTGCGCAGGGGTTGGACCCTGCGAACCACCTCCGGCGTGTGAATAAGTGATCGGGATGAGATTTTAAGTGTAAATGTAGTAAAGTAAGGTGAGAGAGATTGCATACCAGATTTGTCATCGTCCAGGACTATTTATAGGTGAAGAAAATGGTCCTGGAGAGTGGTCACACGTTTGAGAGAGATCATGGGGGCGTCCCATGATTTGTGATAACCGCTAGGGTTTAGTGCCCCACTCCTCCTGGTTTAGCGGGGGAGCTAAAGAGAAAGAGGAGACGTGGGTAAGACTTGGTCTCACCAATATTTGGACTTGGCATCGTTTCGTCCTTAAAACTTATCGAGAGATACCCCAAAGGGCTTAATCCTTCGATTGGCGAATTCCCACTTGGTAACTAGATTATTGATGATTAGTTTTACGCCAAAGAAAGTTTTAGAAGGCTAGCCAGAGCCTTTGATTATGTAGGTTGCGATCAGACTCGGAGGGGGATCCTTCGAGCTAATCGGAGGGTACATCATCAAGTCCCCCAGTTGAAAGTTAGATATGCGCACAAGAATATGTGGCTTTTCAAATCTATCGTCAAGTAATCTAACCGTGTTAGCTCATAGGACCCTGCAAAAGAAATATGCATCGCAAAGTACGCATTAAATGCGCTTAAATATTACCTAACAACTCACATTAAGTCTACAGTAGCAATATCCTCGGTAAACAAAAACGTCCATTCGAATTTTAAAAACCCATTGGAATCCGGATAGATAAGCAAGACATGTGTATGGTTATGATCAAAAAGAGGAGCGGTATAAATGTTTATCACCTCTAACCCTAAATCATTTTTACACTTGCGCCCAAAATTACTTTCCAACACTGTGTGCAGATTCCGATCAAAATCTACATACATCATCACGTGTTATTAACCTACGCAAGAAAAAAGGTAAAGTTTCTCTTCGTCAAGCTATATTTCATCGTAGAAGTAGCATTCTTCGTTAATCAATATGGCCAAAAATAACAAGTTTGTGATTAAAGAACAAAAATGTACTTTATCAAAAGATAAATTACGTGCCTTTCTTGAGGATTATCCTATTCCAAAAGAGTTTAAGATAATACTCCCTAGTAAAAATCAAACTATATTTGATGCTCATGAGGGATATGTAGGTCTGTACACCCATGCGTTTAAGTTGTCAAACTTTAGAATACCAGTCCACCCTTTGATTCTAGAGTTTATGCAATACTACCAAGTACACATCTCTAGGTTCAACCCATTTGGCCTGGCTAAGCTTACAACATTCATTGTGATGTTTAAAGCCTATGGATATGAGCCTACACTGACAGTGCTTAGGGGTTTTATGAACTTGTACCCGGGTGGGGATTGGTTAACATTGGCAAAAAGAGGTGACCCTGATGTTCCAACCATACTGTTAAAGCCTTTCACAAACATTACGGACTGGAAAGGGAGTTTCTTTTACATTCAAGATACAATAATACCTCCGGAGTACCCTGCTTTAGTGAACAATGCATACAGGTTTGACAAAAAACGTTTCAACGATGAGTTACCTTATACTATTCGAAGGAATCCATTGTACCAGCGTCTTGTTCGTCATCCAGTGAATGTTCAGTCATTCCCCGAGCCTATTCTTTACATGGCTGGTATTGTTGACCATTGGGTAGGTTCCCCCATGAAGCCTGAAATAGTTTGTGATGGAAAAAGTATGTACACTCTTATTTAAATAAATTTAAACAACTTATCTGATGATATTTATCTTTTTTCTTTCATTTTGCAGAAATGTCGTTCCGGAACTTTTTTGTTGCCGATGATGCAAGGGAGGCGAGCTTCATTCCGAAGAACCCTAAGGAAGTCAGCTATGGGGTTGGCTCACCCTCCGTTTCAGTTAACAATCAGGAGGACGATGCCCAGATGGTGGAGCCCATAGCTTCTATTCAGCCTTCCAAGCCTGTGAAAGAATCGAAGCCAGTGACCGCAGAGGAGACTTCACTGTTGGTGGAAAATGTTGCTGAATCCAATGACCCTCTCTCCGAGGATGACCAGGAGACCATCGTTGGCTCATCGTCTGGCATTGCTGACAAGGTTCGAAACAGGAAGGGTACGAGTGCCAAAGCAGTAAAGGCCACTCCCAAAAGGAAATTGGTGCTACCAACACCTCCCTCCAGGAACACCAGGCAGAAAGGTCAAGTTACCATCAAGAAGGCTGCTGAAGCATTAGATGAAGACATCCATGGTAAGTATATGTGCTATTAATTGAACCAGAATATTTTTACATGCCTTCTAATTGATTGTGTATTCCTCAGGTCTTCCCAGTACCAAAGAGCTTCCTGATGCTTCGGCCTGCCATCGCCTTACCTTGCACATCACTCCCCCAAGCTGGAAGTATGTGTTAACAAACATGCCCATTGAGGAGTTGTGCGATCTGCACGACAAGAGTTATACAAGACAGGCTGTGCTGGATAATCATCTCAATTCTCGAACAAGGGAGGTGGTGCGAACCCTTGCTTCTGTTAGGGAAAAGATGGATGAGATTTTGGCAAGAGAAAGGAAGAAGGACCAAGAGTTTGCAGAGGTTCAAGCCAAGTGTGAAGAGGCTTTGAGGGATCTTGAGCAGAATCCCCTTGTTCAAGACCTTCGTTCTGACATTGCAGATTTGGAGAAGGATCTAAACAAGGTGAAGACAGAATGTAAGAAGCTCCGAAAAGAGGAAGTAAAGGTTTTAGGGTACAAGGAGGAGATTGCTGAGTTGGAGATCAAATGTGGGAGTCTCGAGGAAGAGAGGTCAAAGTTGGGTGAGCTGGAGATCAAGCTTCGTGAAGATCTCGATGGTCTCAAGCGCAAGTATAATGCGCTTAAAAAAGATAGGGCTGTTGTTGTCTCGAAGGTCATTCCATACATAGCCATGGAGTTATATCATAGCGACGAGGTGGGGAAAATGATAGGTGATGTTGTCAATGCTGCCATCTATCATGGGAAATGCACTACACTAGAGGAAGTTGCTGCGATTGGCAAGCCTGTGGAATTTTCTGAGGTAGCTTATTACCGTGCCACTCATAAAGTAGAGTATGATCATGCAAGCAACCTCCTCGCAGCTACAGAGTACCCCTTCCTTATTGATGCTACCAAAGATCCAATGGCTTCAGTTGAGACGCTTCTTTCAAAGAATCCGCGTAGGGTGAAGCCAACGTCTGTGAGCAGGAAGGATACCCCTTTGAAACCTGCATCTGTGAAAGCAACTCCTGAGAAGTCCTCATCCCCGAAAGTGGTCATTGAGAAGCCGCAGTCCCCGGGAAAAGGTTCTGCTGTGCAGCCCCCCTCTCTGAAGACTGATTTGGTAAAAGCATCTTCCCCTAGCAAAGCCAGTCCCGAGGCATCCCAGGTTCAACAAGAAAAGCCCAAGTCCCCTGGTAAGTGAAGGCTGCAATGTTTGCAGTAATTTGGCTCCAAGGGTGGCGTGTACCCTTTAAGACAATGTTTATTTATGTTGTGTAGGCTATGGTCGTATGTGTTCAACAATTTACGTTTATGTTACACTTAGAAAATATTTATCATCTTTTGAGCAGCATAAAGTATGTGCTACATTTTAGTAATGCTTAAATTTAATGGGTGTGCTCCCATCTTTGCTTATATGTTTTTCTCTTCATCGTTTATTAATTAAACGTTAATATACATCCTAAGGCTTAGAACAAGGAGCCTTATTGTGTGTATTTTGAACCAAGATTTCATAGCAACCGTATAATTTAATTGCTGACAGAGGGTTGCGACCCGCTTTGTCTCCATCCTTTAAGTGCGAAGGGCTTCGCATACCCTAAGACCATTTAGGAAAGTTAATGTGAATTGTGTTGGATGTTTTATAGCATACAAGACATAAGTATCTTGTACCATCCTTCGAACATTAAACTTGTAATTACTTGGCTGAGCAAATCTTTGTTGTTAGATTTAACAAAAGATTCGAGGGAAACATGTGATATCATTAAGTGGGTAGGGGAGGATTACATCATTTATATAAATGAACACTAAGATGCCTACCATTAATGTTTTTTTCCGAAAGAGAAGAGTTTAATACATAATAAGAAAAAATGGCAAGTCTTGTACGTAGGACTTACGAAGGATATGGCAAGTCATTCGTACGCTGAAGGAGGGTTGCTGACGCGTAAGCCTCGCTACTTTTGATTTGGACTTGTTCCAAATATTCTTCCTCGAAGTATGTTCCAGGAAGCTCCCTTGTTTATTATGCTTGCAATTAAACAGGTAGCATATTGCTATGAAGCTTGTGATTCGGAGTGTAAAAGGTTCGTTACTTTGTCGAAGCCTGCTGCTCCGCTTCGGATTCGAGACGTTCTTCTTTCTTTTGATTGTGTGGGACCAAACGTGTCTTTGAATCACCTATGTGGTGTTTTTCCTTTCGTTTAGCTTGGAAGACTCTTTTGTTAGAGGACATACTCGATTCGCATGTTTCAGCTGGTTCATTACTTTGTCCTTCGAAAGGATCATTTTTTCCATATTCTATGTCATATTCCTCTAATTCTTTAGCCCATTTGACCATTCTCCATGTTCCATCAGGGTTCAGGAATGCCCTTTCGAATGGCTTATCCGTAAGTACTCTGATGAGGTGGTCCTTGAAATACCTTCGGAGACGTCTTGTGGCGTGAATCAAAGCTAGGATTAGCTTTTCTGATGTTGTGTAGCTTTGTTCCATGTCTGGTAGAGCTCTGCTAACGAAATATATTGGTATCTGTAAGCGTCTTCTCTCTGCGAAAAGCATTGCACCGATTTCATCAGGGGATGTTGCTATGTGTAAGAACAACACTTCTCCTCTGGTTGGGGGTGCAACCGTTGGCAAGATCTCCATGCAATTCCTCCATCTTTGGAAGGATGTTTCGGCTTCCTTGTTCCATTGATAGGATATGTTGTTGATGACTTCATTGCGGACTTTGTAGAGAGATGAAGACATGTTGACACCCTTCGACAAAAACGCTTTTAGTGTTTCCAAGTCGTCTTTTAGGTTTTGAATCCTCCCTTGCGTTCTCCGAGTTTGCATCTCTGGGGAGGTTTCTTCATTGTTTGGATTGGTTCAAATCCTTTGCCTTACGAACGAGCGTTCGTTTGACCCTTCCTTTTCAATACCGAATGAGCACATTATTGGGTTTAGCTTTAGATTGGTCCTCCTTAGCTGCATGAGGGTTTCTTCGACATCATGGAGGAGATCTTCTTTTGTCTTGCTTTGTGTGACTAAGTATCCTTCGCAAATTCTCAGGTTCCTCCCTATCTGTTTTTCGAAGACCCTTCGAATCATCATATTGTAAGTGGCTTCGGTGTTCCGTAAACCAGAGGGCATGCGTTTGAAGTAGTAGGAGCTTCTACCTACATGAAAGGCTGTTTTTTCTTCGTCTTCTTTCGCCATCTGTATCTGATGGCATCCCATATTTGTACTAAGGAAGCATTCCCAACGAACTCCAGGCAGTGGTTGTTGTTCTTCTACCGACAAATAGCTTTCTTTTTGGCAAGCTTTGTTGATGTCTTTAAAGTTAACCTGTATTATCCATTCTCCATTTCTCCGTTGGGCTGCAATTGGATTAGTAACCCACCGTGGGCTTTCTACCCTTCGGAGTATCCCTGCTACTGTGAGTTTGTCCACTTCTTCCTTAATTGCTGCACTTTGTTCAGGTGTCATCTGATGAGGCTTCTGCTTGACCGGTTTGATGTATTCGGATTCATTGAGCTTGTGTTCCGTGCTAAAAGGCCTGCCGCCGATTGTGAGCAACCTCGGAACTCCTGTTATGTCTGAATATTTTCCTACAAACACATCTTCATAGGCTTCGAGCAGTTTTTCCAATCTTTCTCTGAAAGTGGCGGGGAGTCGCTTCCCCATTTCCACCTTTTGTACTGAGTGAGATTCGTCTAATGCCACATGCCCCTTGGGACCGGAGCCTTCTCTGATGTCCATCGTACGCTTTCGATTACCTTCTTCCCTATTCTTTTGGACTTTCTGGTGCTTCTCTTCGTGATAACTAGAGAATATGGTCCCAACACCATTCGCAGTTTGGAATTTCACTGTTGCATGCACCGTAGAGACCATAATGCCCATCTTTTTCATTGCAGTTCGTCCGATTAACATGTTGTAGGGTGACTTGGATTTTACGATGACAAATTTGAGGATTTCCGTTCTCGCAAGCTTTCCACTTCCGAGTGTTACCTCCAGAGGTATTTCTCCCAAGGGCCACGATCGTTCCCCCGAGAAACCTACCAGAGGCATTCTTGACTCTACTCGTTTGGATCTGATTGTAGGGCTGAGTTTCCTAAACCAATGTTCGTAGATTACCTCACAAGAACTCCCGCAGTCCATATAAACTTTGTTAACCTCCACATTCGAGACTACGACCTTAATGATCACTGGGTCCTTTGAAGGGAATCCTCCTAACTCGGACGGAAACGTTATTTCCCCTGCATCGTATGTTTCCCTTTCGGAGGCCTTTCTTTTCAATCGGGAGGAATCCCATCGAACCATTAGGATAGGAGCTTCCTGAGGGGTATTATCCTTTCCCAGTTGCGTATCAGTGGCTTTCTCTTTGCCCTTTCTTATCCCTTTTACGAGATGTGTTAATTGCCCAGATTTTACTGCCTCTTCTATCTGCTTTTTCAGCTCTCGACAGCTGTTTGTTTCATGACCAAAGTCTTCATGGAAGTGGCAATACTTAGTAGTATCTTTGTTCTTGCTTTTTCCCAAAATGCGAGGGGGTGGTTTGAAGGCTTTGGTAGCTTTTTCTGTCGCTAAAATCTCTCTCGGAGACTTCGTTAGATTTCCCAATAAACCATGGTTCGGACCCTTGTTGTAGGGAGTAAACCTATTATGAATTTTGTGTTTGTTCTTCGGTCCTTCCCACGAAGACGGCTTCGCTCCTTTATTGTTCTCCATCGGAGCCCCATTGGTAGATACTTCTTTGGCTTCTATCCACGTGTATGTTTTTTCCATCAGGCCTTTGTATGTTGCCGGAAGATCTGTGGATAAGAATTCCACAAGAGTCCGGTTGCGTAGGCTATGGACGAAGCCAGAAATGCGTTGCTCTTCGTGTAAGCCTAGAATCTGCAGAGTTTCGTCAGTGTACCTAGTAACGAAATTTCTTGTGCTTTCGTTCTCCTTCTGCTTAATGTTGTGCACCGTGAGGTGTGTTCTAGTGAACTTCTTCTGTTGGCTAAAGTGATATCAAAACTTAGCCTTCAAATCATCAAGGTTGATGATGCTTTCTGGTTTCTGCCCATTCCACCAAATACGTACGGAATCCCGGAGGGTATACGTAAACATGTGACAGGCTACGGGCATGACCCATTTCTGTATTCTTATGGCTCCTTCGAACAAATGCAAGAAATTGTCTGGATCCCCCTTCCCATCGTAGGTGCCTATATGTGAAGGCATCTTTAGACCATCCGGCAAGGGATAATCTTCGATCCATCTTACAAAGGGTGTCATAGGACCTGCGGGCTCTGCGTATGAGTGGGTGTAAGGTGGTATGTTCATGGGAACATTATGGTATGGATTATAAGGAGGGGTAACCCTGAAGAGGGTTGATTAGTGTAGAAAGGATGAGGTGTATTCGTGTTTGGAGGGTAACCATTATACATGGTATACGGAGGGTATATCATGGGATGGTTATAGGGTACAGCAGTTTATAAGGGATACTGATTGCCAGGTTGCCCATTCATGGGGGGATAAAGGTTTGGAGGATAACTCTAAACCGGAAACTGGGAATACAGGCCAACTGGAGGGAGACTTCCTCCTGTGTTGACTGAACCTGGGTTACCTCCCACACCAGATGTGTGGGAGGGCTGCAGTGGAACTCCTCCTTCGGTCCTCCCCAAAGGTGCCGCTAGTAGTAGAGGTAGATTTACCTTCGTGTTCTCCCTCTGCTGGCTCCTCCCATTAGAGCCTTCAGCAATAGTTCCTTCCCTCCTCGTGGGAGTTCTTTCGGGAACTCCTTCAAAGCCTACATTCCTTCCTCCAGCCCTTCTACCCGCAGGAGACCCAATACGCAGGATGGGGTGTTGAGCCCTGGGGACTGAAGGTCTCGGCTCCATCTCGATCTCCTCATCATATTCATCGCTGGAATATTCTAACTCCCTTTCGCATCTCCGTGTTTCTGATTTGCCTCCTTCGAGCCCTTAACAAAGACTATAGCTCTTCATAATTAGCATCGACAAAGGCGGGGCTAATGATGAGCTCTGGATTAGCTGATGTGGATGCGTGGTGGTTGGACGTTATTTCAGGGTGAGATCGTGTAGTAAAGGTGGAGGCCGTGATTGGCGGAAGGTTGTTGGTGTCAGTTACGGGTAAAGGGGTTAAAGACGAGAAACCCAGTGAGGATGTAACCTCTCTTTCTGGATTCATGCCGGAATAATAGCGAGTGTATTTGACTTGGTTATTCTACTTGGAAATAATGGGACTAATTGTAGCGGGTCCCACAGATGGCGCCACTGATTGTACAATAATTCGCACTACCAGGCCTTCGATGGTGATCAAAGGAAATGAGGGGTGTTGTGATTACGCCAAGCTTGGATATAACCTGAAATAAGAAATACTAAAACACTACGTTAAGTGATTGTGCAGGGGTTGGACCCTGCGAACCACCTCTGGTGTGTGAATAAGTGATCGGTATAAGAGTTTAAGTGTAAATGTAGTAAAGTAAGGTGAGAGAGATTGCATACCAGATTTGTCTTCGTCCAGGACTATTTATAGGTGAAGAAAACGGTTCTGGAGAGTGGTCACACGTTTGAGAGAGATCATGGGGGCGTCCCATGATTTGTGGTAACCGCTAGGGTTTAGTGCCCCACTCCTCCTGGTTTAGCGGGGGAGCTAAAGAGAAAGAGGAGACGTGGGTAAGACTTGGTCTCACCAATATTTGGACTTGGCATCGTTCCGTCCTTAAAACTTATCGAGAGATATCCCGAAGGGCTTAATCCTTCGATTGGCGAATTCCCACTTGGTAACTAGATCATTGATGATTAGTTTTACGCCAAAGAAAGTTTTAGGAAGCTAGCCAGAGCCTTCGATTATGTAGGTTGCGATCAGACTCGGAGGGGGATCCTTTGAGCTAATCGGAGGGTACATCATCAGGGGTTATTATTATCTTGCTTGTTTATAGAGTTACATGTTATTAGAAAGTGACTTAAAGTATAAGAGTTTGTTTGGTAAATTTGGTTTGTTTCTTAGTTTGAGTTGTTAAGGTTTTTCTAGGTCATTGGTATCCTATAAATCAAGATTAATAATCATCAGTTTTCTTTGCACCTTTTGAATTAGAATTTGGTATTGTTACCTTTGAATTTGGTTTTGTCACTAGTTTGGTGATTTGAATAAAGCTTCCGCTTCATTTGTCAAGTTTTACATTTGTTTCGTCTTTTGGATTAACAACATATGTCAAATAGTGAAATAGATGACATTCAATCTCTTATATAAACACATTAAATTATAATACACCTTTTTACTGTTTTAAAAGCATGTCAATTTGTTTAACACAAATGGCCATTTGGTTGAAGAAGTTAGCACATTATATAGACTATAGAGGTTAAATTAAGTCGATAGATCACCATCCTCATCATCAAATCTAGTCCTTCTCACATCAATGATAATATGATGTCATTAAGAAACAAGTCATTCAATTGCATCACCAAACAACACAAATAGAGAACACATGTGGAACATTTAGTGTTAAGCATCTTTCATAGTTGATTCATTGCTTTCTTCATAATACGTGATTTACGAAGGTCTTTGAAAGACCCTTCCTCAAGTATAATGCACATGTATACATATTCGTGTGTTATTTTTCAATTGATTACTTTTCTTGTGCACTATAGGTCATACATGATCAATTTCTAATTCTTTTGCCTAAAATCTCAATCAAACCATAATTAGTTCATTGTTACCATGCAAAACAAAAGAAGGGAGTCAATCATCATGCAAAACACCTCGATTCATACGTCCAAAAACAAACAATGAGAATATGCAACTAAAATAATAATAATAATTTTGTATATGAGATTAATTGCATGTTAATAATAATACATAATAAAAATTTTAATAAAAAAACCCGTATGCAAGGACGATTCTAAACTTGAAGAGACGACGAGGACGATTCAGCTTGATTGAGATCTGAGCGGCACACTGGACAAGTAGTATGCGCAGCTAGCCACTCATCGATACAGCCGGTGTGAAATACATGACGGAATTTTGGCAAAAACCGAAACTACTCATCGTCCGCAAATTCTGATATGCAGACAGCACATTCTAAGTCATCTTCTCCCATCTTCAGACTTTTCACCTCAGAGTACGTGAAAATTGGAAATGAGTTAACAAGTGATCTAGCAAGCCCATGCTCGTGATTGTGATGATTCGGAATCAAATTTTGATTCTGATTCCAAGAATCTTGTACACACTTCCAAAGGAACACGGATAAAAACGCGATCACCACCATGCCAACCATTACAAACACGATTATGATTTTAACCTTATGACTCATGTATACTTACAAATCAGCAGGATACGATGAGATATCAAGGGGAAAAGACCTGGTGGTGGTGGTGATGTGTGACAACATCACCACCACAAAGAACATGAGTACTGTTGACGTATATACATTATTATATCTGGGTATGAAGATTGAAAAGACCCAGTATGATGATTGAAAACGTAGATGTGGTGGTACTGATGGAAGGGAAGCCAAGTTAGAAGAAGACGGATATATTGGTGAGAGATAGAAAATTTGGAATTACTTTTCTTTAACATAGATATAGATATAAATTGAAAGTTGCTATAAGCATATATAGATATAGATATAAATTGAAAGTTGTTATAAACATAGATATATAGATATAAATTGAAAGTTGTTACAATCGTCTACATCATGACTTCTTTCAAAAAACATATGTGGTGCATCTTATAAGTATCTTAATGCCCACTTCACTTCTATCCAATGAAATTTTCCTAGGTTAGACAGATACGTACTTACAATGGTTATAAAATTAAGAAGCAATATCAAGCCTAATGCATACTATTAATTAAGTACACGAGACTACATAATAAGTTTGTAAATAGTACATTTTGCATTCTAAGAAGTATACCATCACTATTGGGATAACCTTTTAATGATAGCTTAGAGGGCTTACCTGATGGTGTTATAATAGACTTACCATTAGCCTTACTATAGTTATGCAAACTTTTTATTTATTTATTTATTTCATTTTTCGGTTTACAATCCGATTTTTAAACCAATGAAATAAATAAATAAATAAAAAAGTCTAAGAAAATTTTCTTGAGGTTCAACTCTCCTTATGGCTTACGGTATCAATTCGGGTTTGATGGCTTTAGGTTCAATGACGAACACAGGACCAAGAGTCCAGGGGCGGAACCAGAATTTGTAGTTAAGGGGACCGAAGTTCATTATATAACCCGAAAAAATAAAAGTTTAAAAATAATTTACAACTTTAGTTTATTCAAATAAACCATCACAAAAACTTACGGATGCATTACTAAACCTAATTTTTCTAATATATTTAGTGGATAAAAAGTATAGTAAACTCAAAATAAAAATCATTTTTTTTCTATTTTGATGCTTTTGAGTATATAACTAGGGGAGAGCAACAAAGCCGAAACTTTCTAAGATTTCTTGATTTAGGTTTTGGGTGTTCAAAAAATATACGTATTCGGATATTCGAAAACTTGATCATAATTTACTAAAAAGTTTTTATGAAAGGACAGTTTTGGAAGTCATATAAAAGTTTTTCAAAAATTATAGATATCTGGATATTCAGATACATAAACTGTAATATGAAATTTCGGATATCCGAATTACAAAAAACTTAGATAAAATATAATGTCTAATATAAAACCATCATCGTAAATTTCGGATATCCAAATTTGTGATATAACTAGTTGTTGATAGATCCCTTAAATTTTTTAGATTAACAACAAAAAAATATTGTCAAAAATGTCTCATTTCATATTTTCGCTTCAGTAGCCACTTAGACATGAGATATTTTATGTCGGTTGTTTTCTTTTTCTTTCATGATAGAAAAGTCGTTAGTTGGGAGATGCTAGTGGTATATTAAACGTTAAATTATGGGCTAAACAATGGTATGTTAATATAATCATTGGGCTTATTGGAGGGAGCCTAGCACCCGCTGGCCACCCCCTCCCTCCGCCCCTGCAAGAGTCATTACATTCATTTTATAAAAAGTATTGAAAATTGCAAGAAAATTAAGGATCAAGTTTATTTTAAAAAATCAATATACATTTACACTATAAAAGAAAAATTCATAGGGTTCTTGTGCACTTCTAGAAACCCACTCGATCCGCCCCTGTTAGGATTGTTGGGTCTGTGAATCATACCTTGAGTATGACTTGTCGTGTCAACCCTAATTTATCTACACATAACATGCACATGAACTATTCAACTCATTTATCGATATAAGTTTGCGATTTAAACATGTTAAACGGGTTATTATATGAGGAGTTTAGTTAGACGAAGCCTAATTAAGATTCTATAGTTTATCAGTTTAGGGGTTATTATTATCTTGCTTGTTTCTACAATTATATGTTATTAGAAAGTGACTTCAACCATAAGAGTTTGTTTAGTAAATTTTGTTTGTTTCCTAGTTTGAATTGTTAAGATTTTTTTAGGTCATTGGTATCCTGTAAATCGAGATTAATAACATTAGGGTGTTTTTTGTTTTTGTTTTTTTTTTGTTTTTTGTTTTTGTTTTGTTTTTTTTTTTTTTTTTTTTTTTTTTTTGTACCTTTTGAATTAGATTTTTGTATTGTTACCTTTGAATTTGGTTTTGTTATTAGTTTGGTGATTTGAATAAAGCTTTCGCTTCATTTATCGAGTTTTACATTTGTTTCGTCTTTTATATTAACAACATATGTCAAATAGTGAAATAGATCACATTCAATCTCTTATATACACACGTTAAATTATAATACGCCTTTTTACTATTTTAAAAACATGTCAATTTGTTTAACACAAATGGCCATTTAGTTGAAGAAGTTAGTATATTATATGGACTATAGAGGTTAAATTGAGTTGATAGATCACCATCCTCATCATCAAATCTAGTCCTTCTCACATCAATGATAATATGATGCCATTAAGAAATAAGTCATTCAATTGCATCACCAAACAACACAAATAGAGAACACATGTGGAAACATTTAGTGTTAAGCATCTTTCATAGTTGATTCATTGCTTTTTTCACAATACGTGATTTACAAAGGTCTTTGAAAGACCCTTCCTCAATTATAATGCACATGTATACATATTCGCGTGTTATTTGTCAATTGATTACTTTTCTTGTGCACTAACATGATCAATTTCTAATTCTTTTGCCTGAAATCTCAGTTAATTGTTACCATTAAAGACTTCAGTTTCTAAATGGGTTGATTTTATCGGTTTTACGCAATTTAGTTTTTATACTTTCACTGGATTCGAGATTGTATGTGTTGCTAAAATTGACAATGTTAATACCACAAGAACAAGGTCCTTTTGACACATTGAGACGACCTTGTTCTTATGATATTGACATTGTCAATCTTAGCAGCGCATACAACCTCGAATTTAGTGAAAACATAAAAACTAAATTGTGTAAACCGATAAATCAACCCATTTTATAAAACATCATTGTGCATTCGTGTGAGGCTTTGTTCTAACGCTGTTTTTCTTATGTGTACCCCTCATAAAAGCCAGCATCCATGGTCGATTTCTCCAACCATTTTCTTATCCATTTAAAAGTTTCTAGTCTTTACAATCTTATATTGATATTGGAGCCTTGTAAAACTTTGGGCCTACAAACGTTGCTTTTGTGACGGCAAAATGCCTTGCAAGAAATATCACACGACAACATAAGTTGTATGCTTAGGATTGAAGTCTTAATAGAATTTTAACCAACTTAATATACAAAACTAACATATTTTATGATGGAATAAAAACATCATTTAAAATTTCAACAAATCAAAACAAATGCAACAAGAATGCCTATTGTTTCTATACTACATGCTACACATAATGGGTGTAAATAATTTCTTGAAAATTCAAAAATTTTGAAAACTTAAAATTTATTTAAGGGAACACATAAAAGTTATAAAAGTTGACTTGAAAATACATTAATGTAAAAGTTAACTTGAGAACTCATGAAACTATAACACGGTTTGTTAATAATAGACGAATGCACGTACATATCAAAAAGATTTTAAAACGATATATATCTATAATTATAGTTTAGTTATTCCGCGTCGCTTTTAAAAACAATTTTGGAAATGCGAAAGCGAGTATGTGTACTATTGATGCCCATTAAATTATAGTGGCCAAGAAGCCGACAATGTTTTTTAAAGTTATCACTACAAATATTGTTTCCATATGAATATGACATTATTTTCCCTTTAAAAGAGTGGGTATGCTTTCTCACAAACGTTATGGATTCATTATTTTCCTCAGTGACGCTAAGAGCATGCACATTTGTAACGTCGGTTAGGTGTTAAAGGAGCTTTAACGCAGGTTAAAGGGGTGTTAACCCTTGCGTGCTTCTATGTTAAGATGGTGTTAACGTGGGAAGTTAAGTCCTTCACTTGGCGTTAACATGCGACTTAACTTCCCACGTTAACATTTAACTTAAAAAAAAAAAAAAAAAAAAAAAAAAAAAAAAAAAAAAAAAAAAAAAAAACACTTTCCCACCTAAATGAAGGAGTGTTTTTGTAAGTTGTTGTTAAGTTATGATTGGGTTTTTTTTTGTGAGTTAAGGTAAAAATGTTAAAGCTTATGTGGCGTTGACATGCCACTATGTTAAAGTTTAACCCGTGTTATGAATGGGAGTGCTCTAATGATGCAATAATAATAACATTTTATAATAAATACAAATCATTTTTCATAATAATAATAGTAACATTTTATTTTGTTATTTGAAGGAAAAATCCTATTTACTTTATTTTGTAAGTTCCTCTATCTTTTCATTAGGACTTGTCTGGGTCTGTATCAAAAACACTACAGAGTGAAAATCGGTAGCTCGGCCTTCGTGGGTGAGAATTTTTTTCTTTTCTTGGTTCTCTTTAATTGGCAAGAGTTTTTTCATCATTTTTGCAATTCTCGCAATTAAAGCCTTGGGATGAGTCTAGATAGTCTATCTTTTTTTATTTATAAATTGTAATTGTACTTTTTAAATTCTAATGCCTTGCTAGTAACTCTTTTTGTGATATAATTCTACCGTTCAAAATAATAATATAATAATAAAAATAAAATTTAGACACTCACAATTCTCGTCTCAAAAACTATATGAGCGACAATTATCTTAAGATTGACTCGATTGTCTAAAAGAGTCTCCGCCCATTTTGATACATATAATCATTTTGTTACAAAATTATTTTTTCCGAAACCAACTAAGCTACATGTACGAAGACAAACCATAAAATCTTTGCCTTCTTGTTTCAACCAAAAATCAGAAGTCCGATTATTTACAAAATCTAGTTTGAAAATCAAAATGAATTTACAAACGAAATACACCAGTCTTAGTTACAATATATAATACATATTTGTTTCAAGATCATATAGTCGAGTGAGTTAGAATGATTGAGTTGTGTTGGATCGATATACTCTGATCAAACTACTTTGTAGCTTGTAAGGTTTTAACAATCTTGAATAACTCCAAACTATTAATAATGAAACGCTGATGTTACTTTGTAAAGTATGCAGAATCTACTAACACAAAACTAAGAAGAACTTTGAATTATATTAAAACCAACTTTGAACATGCTTCTCTAAACACAGGTTCACTAACAATCCCTAACTTTTCTAATATCGTATTCTAGTATTCGTTTTCTTGAATGCATACATCTAATACCATCCTAAGGCTCCTTTTATAGGTATAAGGAAAACCTTAAGTCGGTTTATAATACTTGATCGACAAGTAAACTATCCCTAACTAATTCTAGAATATTCTTACAATATTACATAACAATCCTTTAAACAATATTGCATATTATTCCTTATTCTTTAGAAGTACTTTGAATAATCTTCAATCACGAGCAGTACTTTGACCTTAAACAGCGCTTTGATCTTTGAGCAGTACTTTAACACAGCAGTACTTTGAACTTCCAAAAATACTTTTATCTTCATATCCCAACAACCCTCCCCTAACTTGAATTCTACTTGCTTGATTTCAAGTTTCTTTGTTATCTTTTTGATCTTCTGCATCTTTATCTTCAAGGAAAATTGTATTCTTTAACTCTTATCTGACTTGTGTATTAAAGTACTCTTTATCAGCTTCAGATGATATCTTCACAGCAACCAATCTTTTTAGCAACTCAGCAATAATTTGACAAAGTGTACATCAAATCTTTAAAGGCCCGTTTGGTTTGGGTGTTTTGAGTGGGTTTTGGATTAGAAAAGAGAAAAACATTGTTTGGTTGAAATTTTGGCGTGAGGATTTGGATTTCAAATGCCAAATTGGATGGTTTTATAAAAGTAGGGGGGAGGGGTGGGGATTGGGTGGGATTTGCATTTTCATGTGGGCCCAATTTCATAATATATTATTTTCATTTGTCTTTTTTTGTTTAAGAATATTTATATAATTTTTTTAATAATATTTAATTAACATATAAATTAATTATTATTTATTAAATAATATATTTTCTCACTTCCACTTACTTTATTATTTTTTTCTCTTTCTACATCAAATCAAAATCCAAATCCTAATCTACAACTTTTCCATCAACCCCAAATCCTAATCTAAACCCATCTAAAAACCAAACGGGCCCTAAAGTTTCATACTATTCTCATCACTTCCAGATGTGTAAACTTCTGTGAGAGGTGAATCATTGAAATTTAATGGATTTTGATGTCTCTTTACCAAAGCCATTAACTCTGGAGTAGCCAATGTTTAGGTTAGAATAACCATGGTACATTGATAACCATATGATTTTTAGCAAATCATCCGCTATCAACGGATTTGATTAGTCTTTACCAAGAGCGGTTTGCTTTTGGACTAGTGATGCATGGGAATTGCACCAGGCTTTACCTCTCGAGGGATCACGAGAAGCTTACAACCCCCACCAGGCAGTGTTCCTGATCGTTGTAGTATAGTATACTGACAAGTACCAGGGGATTGATCGTTCAACTCAGGAATAGTGTCGCTAGGATTAGAAAGCCTAAAAATTAAGTCTAAAGGTGAAGGATGATTCTTTTTGTATTTTTATATTTTTATAAAAGCAATTAAAATCTCGGGTTTTGGAAGTGTGGGCGGAATTAGTTGCTAATCAAACTAGTGGTGTGAACAATAAATGGGAAAATTGTGTTTACTTAGATTTCATTACTCCCTAGATATCTTTTACAGGTTGATAGTTTGTTACAATTGCGTGGATGACGGGTTATATTCCTTAATACCATTCGTGGAGTGGCGTACGTACTTCCCCAACTCTATAAGCTCCTACTTCACTCCTATGTCGAGCCTGTAAGAAGCTCCTAACATGGGATCATTAGAATTCGCTCATGCATTAAGTACAACCATAAAAACCTAGTACGCATTGGTCATGTTTCTTAAGACGTTCAAGCATGTTACACTATGGAAGTCTGCCAGTTTTCTTAAGCCTAACATCGAAATCATTCATCCGTAACAACTATAAACAAGCAATCAACCCATAATCAACATCTAGGTTTCACTACATCTAAGCAAACACACAAGAGATCTAGCCTAGCATGTTAAAATCAAGACAAGCGTAAGATATATTCATACAACACATAGACATATTGAATTAATTGAAAGGATACTTATCTTAATTGAACATGAAAGGTTTCAAAGGGTAAAAACCCTTGAAAGTACAGTAAAAATCGTGCTAGGGTTTCTCCAAGTTATCCCTCTAATTGTCCTCTCCTAATGAATGAAAATTACAAAACTATATATAGATTTTCCATCATGATGTCGTCAAGAAGAAAAATCTGACGTCGTCAACTCGCCGCCCATAGTAATATCGGATTGCCTAGATCCTGATCTGACGCCGTCAAGTGCAACATTTCTCTGGGCCGTCACGTGTAATGGGGCCATGACGGCCTATGGTGACGCCGTCAAGCCCCTAGTGTAAAAACTCTTCTGGATCATCACGGACTCTATCCACTTCACCTCTTATTTTACTCTTGACGCCGTCATGAAGAATTTTGTGATGCCGTCAGGTACTGTTCCCAACAAGGAAAATTAAGACTTTGCCGTTTTCTTCACTTTTATGCTTCAAAAACGTCCAAAATGCTTCCTTTTCTAGAATTCACTCCAAAAGTACCTAAAATCACAAAAGGAACGATTTAGGGCAATATTTGATCAAATAAATTCAATTCCGGGCTTAAATGACCCCCTAAAAACGGATCATTTTTCGCCTCATCATATACCCTTACACTTGAGATTTGCTTGTCCTCAAGCAAATGCACTTTTATTCTAGTCAAAATACAAGTTAGGGTCATTTAACACTAATATAAAAGTAATTACAACAAATAGTTGTTCCACCAAAGACCAAAGACAAGCACGGAGGTCATACACTAGCACCTCACAAATAGTGTTTAGATACTCACATCTCTCGGGTGTAATAAAGTATATATCACAATACGGAAATGGAAAACATCTCTCACTACCTGTCATAGCAAAATAGATTACCATGGGCTTGGGAAAGGAACAAACCTCCACCACATGGCGTAAGCACCTAGGATAAACTATCAAAGAGGTCTTTTAAAAGGTTATAACGATAGGTGTAGGGATATGGAATACACGGTTTTGTTGGACAAAGGCAATCTTTACTGGTGGCGAGTTAATCATCTTGGTTAATTACATGTACAATATGGTGTTGCTAAGCCAACACTAGACACGACTTAAGCTAATAAACGAAAAATAACAAAAATATAAAATAAACATAGAATGAAACGGGATGGTAGTCCATATGTTTTTTTCTCTTTTTCTATTTTTTTCCCTTTTTTTTCTTAATTTTTTCGTTTTTTTTCGATTTTTTTTTTTTTTTTTTTTTTTGTGCACACACTCTTACCCTACCATCCAAAATAATACATCATAGGGAATGAACATTCCCCTTACACTTGAATTTTTACATACTTACAATAAACTAATCTAATGACTCGAATCAAGATAATCAAAACACTTGGAGTACTTTTTAGATTAATGCACATATGGAGGTAATATATGATGTTCTTCCCCATTACTCAATAACACAAGTACTTTACCCCATGAGTCCCAATCGTCCCAAAACAATATGTACAAGGATATGACTCGACTTAGCAACCATGTAATCAATTAAACAATTAACTAAGGGTTTAAACAAATGACAATAATGCACTAAAGATGAGTTTATACACGGAAGGCTAAGGCGATTTGGGTGTACATTTAAGTGGGTTGTAACAAATTCTTCCTTTAAGTAAGATGCTTAAAGTTAGAAACGAAAAGATAGGCTCGGAGGGGTGTACTAGAGGTTTCGTGTACCAAAAATTAGTACAACGCTAAGGTGTGGGAAAAATTAATTGACTTTACTAGCCAAATAATATGACTTAAATGGTCAAGTAATTATGATACGGGTTTAACACAAGGGTGATCCTAATGCCTCTTATCATTTAGTAAATCCTACTACACGAATGTAATCTCACTAGCGGTCTCGGGATGCATCACTAACGCAAGCTCTAGAATCTAAATGCTACCGGTACACTCATAAGCACTAATAATGAATGCTTTTCCTATCAAATCTAAAGGCAAACCTCACATATTTGGGTGGAAAATTTTTCTGAATGGTACGGTTTTGTGCTAGTCATACAACTCCTATCCATGAGACGCTTGCTATGGCTAAAGTTTCACTCCTAAATGTTGTAAAAAAATTTAAATTTGGCGCTAAAATTACACTAACAAGTATTTCTCTTAGTTTTATTACACACCTACCATCAAACAAACAAACTCAAGTGCAAGTTTATCCTATAAGGTATCATCATTTACCCTCCCCTTACACTTAGGATGAACATTGTCCCCAATGTTCAATTAAAGAATGTAAAAGTAAAACAGGTAAAAGAATGAAAGCAAATACTCCCCTGACTCGTTCGGTGTGGATAGTGCGGTAACAAGGTTAAATCTTCCTCCAAGAAAATGAACAATCAAAGCTTCCCTTCCGGAAATATAAATCATCTTCTTGTCATACATAACCTGTTAAACCTGAGAAAACAAACAAGGCAACCTTGCGTAAAATCGGCGGCAATCTGTATATACTAATAAATCCTAGAAAGCAATGTAAGATATAATGGTTGTGGAATGAATGTTTGCAGATTTCCTGGAGTTTATAAAACTAAAGATTTAACAAAAACTTTAAGACTCCGTTAGAAAAACAAAACTAGCAAAATTTTCAGAATTTTACACATGACGCTGTCAGAAGTGACCTGCAGAAATCTTTACGTTAAGTTTCCGGAAAATTTCTGGAAAAACTTATGCCCTACTTCCTAGAAAATCCTGCAAAACATCATTATGACTCGATACAAGCATTTGACTCTAACAAATACTAATATACATGTCCATTTAATATTGTGGGAAATCATGATCGATTTTGTTTCTTAAAAACATATTTGGGGTTTCCCCTTGCACTTATCTTTTGCGAAATACCTTTGGATGAAGTTAAGACGAAGTCAAACGAAAAAATAAAGTATTTTCACCATTTTATTTTTGAAACATGATCTACCAACAATAAAAATAAAGCATGCATACGGAAACAAATAACAATCAAACAAATAAAAATCACACAAAGCATGGGTTGCCTCCCAAGAAGCGCTTTTCTTTATTTACGAGTCTTGTAGCTAGAATCAAGGTCATGGGCAATTACGTGACCTCATCGTTGGTCTCACTTTCTAGGTCATCTCCTATATTAGTTTTGTATTCCGGACCTAGTTGCAAGCATTCTTTGTAAAAACCAAGTATTCTATTCATAACATATTCTACTCCTCTACGTCTATCCTCATCATTCCTATAGTAAACCGCTTGTTTGTGTTCTTTTTCTATGTTTGATAGGAGGCGGTATTGTTCAATCTTATGGGGCATTTGGAAAGCAATCTCATCATTCTCTTCCTTGAATCTAACTATCCCTAGAGTCGGATCATAACTCATCTTAGAGGTCTCAACGAATGGTTTTCCGAACACTACTTGACTTAGGCAGTCATCTATCACCGGACGACTATCCTCCACTATCACAAAGTCGGTCTCATAAGTGAAGTTTCCAACAATCACATGCAATCCTTTCACTCTTCCTACAAAATTACTTATCAAATTCTTGCTGGGCATCATCCTATAACCAAGTTGCTTCTTCATTACCCAATTATAATAAGTCCTAGTCATGATGTTTATAGGAGACCTAGGATCGATATAAGCTTTCCATACATGCATATGCCCAATGTTGCATGGTATGTTGATGTTAGAGGGATCACCTACTTTAATAAGGGGTGAACCAAGGATATATGGTGTCTCGGGATCATTGAATAAATCCTTGTGATATTCCCGTTCTTCCTTGGTGGGTAACTTATCAAAGTACTCCTCTACGTTTTCTACTCCCTCTAACTTTTCTCCTTTATTAACCTCAACTTCCTTAATTTCATCCCTCGTCTCGGTTTCTATTCCAACTTCATCCTTGTCACTTTCTTCTATATTCTTATCTTTTGGCTTAATAGTGACAACATTGACAAAGTGGACGTGTTTGGATGACGAGGGGTCCTTAATTTGGATTCCGCTATTGGTGTCCCTAGTGTCCTTCCTAGGTGTAGTTAGCGCTTGGTTGTTGAGGGCTTTCAACAAGTTGTCAATCTTGTTGGTCATCTACGTTGGTTGTTGATTGAATTCGGTTTCAAACTTAGCTATGCGAGCTTCTTGAGATGCCATAAACTTGGACATCAATCCTTCAAGATTATTGGTACTACCATAGTTATTAGAAGGATTGTTGTTGAAAGTGCGGTTGGAGGGTGGACCGTTTGGCTGGTAACGATTAGGCGGATTGGAAGAATTGTTTTGGTTTTGTTTCCACCTAAGGTTCGGGTGATTTTTCCAAGAAGGATTGTAGGAATCACCATAAGGGTTTGGCTCGGGTTTGAAAGTGTACCACTTATCTCCCGCTTCATCGATACGCGAAGATGCGTAGTCCGCAAAAGCTGTTCCGGGGAGTTCCACGCAATCACGAGTGTCATGGGGACCACTACACAATTCGCATGAAGAAGTGATTTTGTTCACTTGGCTTGAAGGCTTAGGAGCTTCGTAAGCTTTCATGAGAAACTTGACTTGGTCCTCAAGTTCCATGATCCTACGGTCGGGAGTGCTAGAATTGTTCGCAGGCAAAGATATTGCCTTGACCGTTTTGTTCAAATCACGGGGATCATTCCAACTTTCGTTGTCATAGAGAGCAAGATCTTCTATGAGTTCCCATGATTCTTCTGCACTTAGATCACGTAGCTTATCACCGGCCGATTGGTCAATGGTTCGCCTTGTGGAGAGATCGATATGGTCATAGAAGATTTGGACTTGGAGCCAAAGATCTATGCCATGATGAGGGACTTTTCAGAGTAAGTCCTTGAAACGAGTCCATGCTTCATATGGAGTTTCACCTTGACGTTGTTGGAACATTAAGATATCATTTCTAAGTTTGGTACAATTCAGAAAAATTTTCCACCCAAATATGTAAGGTTCGCCTTTAGATTTGATAGGAAAAGCATTTACTATTAGTGCTTATGAGTGTACCGGTAGCATTTAGATTCTAGAACTTGTGTTAGTGATGCATTCCGAGACCGCTAGTGAGACTACATTCGTGTAGTAGGATTTACTACATGATAAGAGGCATTAGGATCACCCTTGTGTTAAACCCGTATCATAATTACTTGACCATTTAAGACATATTACTTGGCTAGTAAAGTCAACTAATTTTTCCCACACCTTAGCGTTTCACTCATTTTTAGTACACGAAACCCCTAGTACACCCCTCCGAGCCTATTTTTCGTTTCTAACTTTAAGCATCTTACTTAAAGGAAGAATTTGTTACAACCCACTTAAATGTACACCCAAATCGCCTTAGCCTTCTGTGTATGCACTCATCTTTAGTGCATTATTGTTATATGTTTAAACCCTTAGTTAATTATCTAATTGATTACATGGTTGCTAAGTCGAGTCATATCCTTGTACATATTGTTTTGGGACGATTGGGACTCATGGGTAAAGTACTAATCTTATGGAGTAATGGGGAAAAACATCTATTATTACCCCCATATGTGCGTTAATCTAAAAAGTACTCCAAGTGTTTTGATTATCTTAATTCGAGTCATTAGATTAGTTTATTGTAAAGTACGTAAAAATTCAAGTGTAAGGGGAATGTTCATTCTCTATGATGTATTATTTTGGATGGTAGGGAAAGAGTGTATCAAAAAAAAAAATAATAAAAATTAAAATAAAAATAAAAAATCGAAAAAATAGAGAAAAAAGAAAAGAAAAAAAATAGAAAAAGAAAAGAGAAAAAACATACGGACTACCATCCCATTTCATTTTATGTTTTTGTTATTTTCATTTATTAGCTTAAGTCGAGTCTAGTCTTGGCTTAGCAACGCCATATTATACATGTAATTAACCAAGATGATTAACTCGCCACCAGTAAAGACTGCCTATATCCAACAAAACCGTGTATTTCATATCCCTACACCTAACGTTACAACCCTTTTGAAGACCTCTTTGATAGTTTATCCTAGGTGCTTACGCCATGTGGTGGAGGTTTGATCCTTTCCCAAGCCTATGGTAATCTATTTTTCTATGACAGGTAGTGAGAGATGTTTTCCATTTCCATATTGTGATATATACTTTATTACACCCGAGAGATGTGAGTATCTAAACACTATTTGTGAGGTGCTAGTGTATGACCTCTGTGCTTGTCTTTGGTCTTTAGTGGAACGATTATTTGTTGTAATTACTTTTATATTAGTTAAATGACCCTTAACTTGTATTTTGACTAGAATAAAAACGCATTTGCTTGAGGACAAGCAAATCTCAAGTGTAAGGGTATATGATGAGGCGAAAAATGAACCGTTTTTAGGGGGTCATTTAAGCCGGAATTGGAATTTATTTGATCAAATATTGCCCTAAATCGTTCCTTTTGTGATTTTAGGTACTTTGTGAGTGAATTCTGGAAAAGGAAGCATTTTGGACGTTTTTGGAGCATAAAAGTGAAGAAAACGGCAAAGACTTAATTTTTCATGCTGGGAACAGTACCTGACAGCGTCAAGAAGGAAAATATGACGGCGTCAGGAGCAAAATGCATGAAGACCCAGAGAAAACATGACGGCGTCAGAAGTAGGGCGTCAAGAGTTATTTTGGTGACGGCCTGGAGCAAAATTACACGTGACGGCGTCAGACCCAGATCTAGGCAGTCCGAGAACTTTATTGGCGGCGAGATGACGGCGTCAGAAATTTCCTCTTGACGCCGTCACCTCACAAAATCTATATATACTTTTCTATTTTTCGTTCATTAAAAGAGGAACTTGTGTGGAGAATTCTAGGGCCGAACCTAATAAACCCTAGGTCGTTTGTAACAATATTTTCAAGGGTTTTCACTCCTTGAAACCCTTCATGTTCAATTAAGATAAGTCTTCGTTCAATTCATTCAATATGTCTATGTGCTGTTTGAATATATCTTATGCTTGTCTTGATTTTAACATGCTAGGCTAGTTCTTTTGTGTGTTTGCTTAGATGTAATGAAACCTAGATGTTGATTATGGGTTGATTGCTTGTTTATAATTGTAATGGCTGAATGATTTCAATGTTAGGCTTAAGAAAACTGGCAGATCTACATTGTGTAACTTGCTTGAACGTCTTAAGAAACATGAACCGATGTGTACTAGGTTTTTATGGTTGTATTTAATGCATGAGCGAATTCTAGTGATCCCATGTTAGGAGCTTCTTAGCCGGCTCGACATAGGAGTGAAGTAGGAGCTTATAGAATTGGGGAAGTAAGTACGCCACCCCATGAATGGTATTAAGGAATGTAACCCGTCATCCACGCAACTGTAACAAGTAATTAACCTGTAAAAGATATCTAGGGAGTAGTGAAATCTAAGTAAACACAATTCTCCCATATATTGCTCACACCACTAGTTAAATTAGTTTATTTTCATTTTTATTATTTTATTTTGATTGCATCTTATTTATTGGGTTAGTTGATTAGCAACTAATTCCGCACACTCTTCCAAAACCCGAGATTTTTACTTGCTTTTATAAAATATAAAAATACAAAAAGAATCATCCCTCACCTCTAGACCTAGTTTTTAGGCTTTCTAATCCTAGCGACACTATTCCTGAGTTGAACGATCAATCCTCCGGTACTTGTCACTATACTATACTACAACGATCAGGTACACTGTCTGGTGGGGGTTGTAAGCTTCTCGAGATCCCTCGAGAGGTAAAGCCTGGTGCAATTCCCACGCATCACTTATGCAGTATATCCCATAGCATGTTGAATACTGTAAAGCTTCCATCTTCTTTATGAAAAATGAGATAATCTCCATCAGATGCTTCTACCACAGAAAATGTAGAAATCTTGGACTTCTTCTCACCATTCTCTGTCTTCTATGGATTCTCAAAATCCACAACTCTAAGATAATTCCTCAGTTCATCAACAGTATCTGCTTTTATCATCTTAAGCCTCTTTGATAGTTGATCATCTTGAGTTTCTCTCTTCCTCTTTAACTTTCTTTTCTCATCTTGTTCTTTCATAATATATTCTAACTTCTTTTCTTTCTCAGAATCCATAGGCACAAAACTATCTAACTCTCTTTTGATTGACTCTAGAACACTGTCATATAGTTCATTTACCTCTGGATATCTCAATCTCTGTAAGTTCTTATATCCTCTGCCTCTCAGAAAACTTATCATAGAATTTCTCTCTTGAGCTTTAGACAGTGGTCTTCTTGTTTCAACAACTGGCATTCTTGATTCCCTTAAATAATCAGCCTCCAAATCAGCTTGATACTTTCTTGCAGCTTCTTCATTCCTAGCTTCCTCAAAAGCTCTTAGTTGTGCCAGAGTAAACTTCTTCTTCCTTTTCTTCTTTGATTCTTGCATAATCCCTTTTCCTTTATCCTTGGGATCTAACTCTTCAGATTTAGAAGAAGCTTGTGAGACTTGAACTTGTTCAATACCAGGAATACTTATCCTTCTTGGTCTTGACATATTAACCATAATTTCAGTAATAGTCTCATCATCACTTGCTGTATGCTCCTTTATTTCTTCTTGCTGAATTGGATTGGAAGGACCAGCTTCATTATCAAAAATTGTTGTTGAAGGTCCAACTTGTTCATCAGAATCCAAAACAGTACCTTGAAAAGTGCTTTGTATACCAGTACTTTGAGAATCAGTCTCTTTCAAGTCTACTTCTTCTGTATCTCCACTTTTAATACCAACATTCTCATCTTCAAAATTGACTTGCTCAGTTTCATCAATTTTACTTTCAGCAATATCATGAACAATGTCTTCAAAATCTATAGCAGTACCTTCTTCATTTAGATTTTGAGGTACAGCTTCATCTTCATTCAGATTATCATTTTGATTCCTCCCCAATATGAATGATGATGACCTCTTCTTGCTCTTCTTGTATTTAGAAGCTTTTTTGGATTTCTTAGCACTTCTCATCTTTTGCTTGACCCATAATCTGTGATTTTGAACAAGTGGCCAAACAAATCTCTTCAATCTTCTGAACTTATTCCTCAATCTTTTGATCTCATCAGCCTGTACATTAATAACTTTCTTCATCCTTCCAAACTCCCTTGTTAAAGCATAAGTATCCAGATGTCCCTCACCTCCCTCAACTCCTCCAGGTGTTTGAAACCCACCTGTGGAAGTATAATCATCAGGAGTTGGTGGTTTATCTTGCTCTGAAGCAGTACCTTGCAGAGAAGTACTTTCCTTTGAAATAGGATGTGGAGAAGTACTTTCAATAGAAACAGTCTTCTCCCTTGATACTTGAACAGTAACAGACATAGAAGCAATTCTTTCACTTGAAGCTATGTGTTGAGGTGATACAAGAGGTGGTGTTGAAGAATGTACGGATGCAAAATGCTCAGAATTTGCAGAATAACTTTCTTCCTCATGAGCAGCATCCCTAACTGCTTGTGCTACTCCCAATATGTGAGCAGTCAAAGGTGTATTTTGGCCAGAAAACTTAACACTCTTGTGAGACATAAAAGTGAACACCTTGTGTGGAAGCACAACAATAGGTATATAATCCTGAGGTTTTAGAACACCCTCAAGTGGTTTGGCTAAGAAAAGTTGAACAAATCTAGGATACATAAAAAATGGTGAACCAGCTTTGATGTGTGCAATCATACCATCAAGAATCATATAAGAAAAATTAAATGGCTGATTGGTAGCTAACCCAACTAAAGCAGAGGCTATGGTATGTCTAAATTGATCCCAAGCAGTACTTTTGGGACTTAGAAAATGAAGCAAAATATGGATAAGGTACTTCCAATGAGGACTTACCAGTACCTTTTGAAAAGTAAGCTTGTTTAAAGCACCTTCATAGCCTATCTCTCTAAGTTCACCCCAAACAACTTGCTTGTTAAATAAAACAACACCTTCTTCATCATCAAACAATAAGATCTCCCTGATTGTTGCTTCAGTAATACGAATAGCCCTCCCTACAACTATAGCATGAATAACATCTTCTCCTTCTTCCAAAGCAGATCTGGCCGTAGTCCAAAACTCTTGAATCCAGGGACCAATGATTTCTAGAGTGACCAAAAGTGAATAGTTTATGGATGACCCAGTGAGAAAGTCAATGATGCCATGAAAATCAAGATTCTTCTGTGTCTTCTCCAAGTTAGCAATCATATTGTGTTTGCTAATGGTGGGACGGTTTTCCATTGTTAGTGTTTGTGAAAGAGGTGTGAAAGAAGATGATGATCGGTGATGAATTTGTTAGTGATTGATGGATGAATAGGAATAAGGATGAGGGTATGTAAAGATGAAAAAATATATGCACAAGGAAGGATAATATACAAAAAATCACGGTTAATAAATGATTTTACTGTTATTTTTGGAATTTATCTTCCCCATATCTTTCGTAAAGTTGTTACCCCCGTATTTCTGACCGTTGGAACAGTATCCTGACACGTCAGTACTTCCCATAATGTGCCAAGCAGTACTTTCCATGTAACATGGAGCAATACTTTCATTCCTTATTGAAGCAGTACTTTGGCAAAAGTACTTTCCACCAAAATAACTAACAATGTTGACTTTTTGACCAAAATATCTTCTGAAAGTCAACCCGAGATAATAAATACCTTCCATATTTACTCCCCAAAGCTACCAAAGCAAGTAGAAATTAATGATTTTCATAAATAACCATTGAGATTGACTTGCCTATAAAAAGAACTTGTATTAACACATAAGTTCATCAAAACTTGTTACTATCATCACAAAAACCCTAGTATCACCATGAGCCACTTCCCATTAATATACATCTCATCAGATGAATCTTTTGACTAAGAGATTAGCTACTACTCCGAATCTGAGTCAGGATGGAGTGGTTATTTTCCTCTAAGTGCATCAAGCTCAACCATCCTTAAGCCTAATAAAAAGGTTTCTACCCCTGCTCCTGCTCCATCTCTATCCAGTGAATTGCCACAAGCTTTGACACAGGCTTTGGAATTTGCCTGGAAGAACATGAAGTGGCCTGCCCAAAAGAAGCCTGCAAGACCAGAAAGACCTCCAAAGCAAGTGCTTGGCCTGGCTTGCCCAAGGAAGCAATCATCTTTTGATGACAAGAGAAAGATTGCTCAGAAGGCAAAGCATAACTATCAAGGAAAAGGAAAGAGGCCTATGGAGTAGTTGGTGTAGGATGTAGGTTGGTTAGGGTTTATGTTGTGTTGTGTTGTGTTGATGATGTTTTCTGATGTGTCTGTCTTTCTTTAGATGTGAATGTAACTTCTATGATGAATCATGAATAAAATTCTCCTTTCTATTTAATGATAAATGTAGCCTCCCCTCAAAGAAAGAATAACTACTAATGCCTCCCCTCAAATGTAGCTTAATTATTGATCATTCCAATACTTACCACTAAAACAGTAAATCTTGAAACATCAAAGCCCTTTGTGAGTAAATCTGCTACATTATCATCCGTGTGAACTTTAACCACATTTATGAGTCTGTGCTCATAACAATCTCTGATAAAGTGATGCCTAATCTGAATATGCTTTGTCTTGGAATGATAGACAGGATTCTTCACAATATAGATTGTACTCTCATTATCAATGCTGATAGGAGTATTCTTGAAGTTGAATCCATAGTCCAAAAGTTGGTTTTGCAACCAAAGTACTTGGGCACAACAACTTACAGCAGCTACATATTCTGCTTATATGGAAGATGTTGCTGCAATTGTTTGCTTCTTGCATTGCCATGAAACTAATCTTCTTCCAAGATATTGGCATCCTCCAGTGGTTGATCTTCTGTCATAATTGTCTCCAGCAGAATCACTGTCTGATAGGCTTCCAAATGAAAAAGAGACTCCCTAGGATACCACAATCCTAGCTTAGGTTGTTGCCTAAGATACCTAAAGATCCTTTTGACAACATTCAGATGTGAAACTTTAGGTTTGACCTGATGTCTTGCATATAAACACACAACAAAAGTAATATCAGGTCTAGATGCAGTCAAATACATTAGACATCCAATCATAGATATATATAGCTTAACATCAATATCTTACCCATCTTCATCTTTTCCCAATGGTTTGTTAGCATCAATGGGTGTGGATGTTGGCTTGACAGTGGTGAAGTTAAACCTCTTAAGAATGTCTATAACATAGTTATCTTGACTAATGAAAATTCCACTGCTTGATTGTTGAACTTGAAGCCCCAAAAAGAAAGTCAATTCACCCATGAAGATCATTTGAAATTCTTTCTGCATAAGCTCTTCAAATTCTTTCACCATTGACTGTTTTGTAGCTCCAAAAATAATGTCATCCACATACACTTGGACAAGCATGATATCCTTTTTATCTCTTTTGATAAACAAGGTCTTATCAATAGCACCTCTCCTGCAACCATGTTGCAATAGAAAAGTGGAGAGTCTTTCATACCAAGCTCTAGGGGCTTAATGAAGGCCATACAGAACCTTAATAACTTTGTAGACTTTGTTTGGATGTGCAGGATCTTCAAAACCAGGAGGTTGTTTGACATAGACTTCCTCTGTGATAGTGCCATAGAGAAAAGCACTTTTAACATCCATCTGATATACAGGAAAGCCTATATATGATGCAAAAGCCAGAAACAACCTTATGGATTCAATTCTTGCCACAAGAGCAAATACTTCATCATAGTCTACTCCTTCTTCTTGTTTGTAACCTTGAGCAACTAATCTTGCCTTATTCTTGATGACATTCCCTCTTTCATCTCTTTTAACTCTGAAGACCCATTTTTACCAATTAGCCTCTTACCATCAGGTAAATCACATAATACCCATACTTCTTGAAGTTTAAATTGTAAGAGTTCTTCTTGCATGGCTTCAACCCAACTCTCTTTAGTTAATGCTTGGGCTACTGTCTTAGGTTCCTCTTGAGACAGAAAGCAAGCAAATAAGCACAATTGCTGATCCTTGTGATTCACCCTGTTTTGTTTATAAATAAAGCCAAGTAGAGAAGTATGTTGCTGAGAAAGATTCTTAGCTTTGGTTCTTGTGAGCACTCCTGAGGTAGAAGGTCCAATAATCTTACTGACAGGATGATCTTTATGAATTCTCAATGTAGGAGTTGGTGAAACTTCAAGATTTTCTTCCAAATTTGTGAAATCAGGGTCTTCATTGGAATCTAAGAAAATGCCTTCTTTCTCCAATTCATCATCAATATCTTCTAAGGCAGGCATGGTTGGATCAGTTAAATCATTAGTATTGATCCAATTTTATGTATCTAAGACATTTGAAGTACTTTCAAATGGATCAACAGTACTTTGAGGCAAAGTACTGTCAGTGCCTTTAGCCTTCTTCTTTTCTGCTTCATAAGCTCTCCTTTGATCATCTTCATAGGATTTTGCAATAGTTTCTTGAAGAAGCATCCTATTAAGTTCATCTTGGATAGCTTGGTCTTCATTAGATACTGTGGACTTTGGTTGAACAGTACTTTGTGGATCAACAGTACTTTGAGGTTCAACAGTACTTTGAGGATCAAAAGTACTTTTCTTCTTATCAATGGGTTCTTCATCAGGAGCATTTTTAGATCTTATATTGACTCCATGAACAATGTATTGTGATTCTTCTTCATTGTGAACAACTTGATTTTCTTCTCTAACAGGTACATAATTCATGGATGAGGCCAAAATATCAAGATCAAACATCCAATCAGGACCTTTACCTTTTTTATTTCCTTGATCTTCTAGAAATTCAACATGAAGACATTCTTGAACCTTTTTGGTAGCCCTATTATACACTCTGAATCCTTTGCTATTGGTGCAATAACCCAATAAGTATCCTTCATCTGACTTACCATTAAACTTTCCCAAATTATTAACAGTATTCAAAATAGTCAGGGACATCCAAAAGGTTTCATAAACTTAATGTTTGGTTTCTTTCCCATAAGTAACTCATAAGGTATCTTCATCTGAGGTTTTGTCACTGATACTCTATTAAACACATAACAAGCAGCACTTATAGCTTCAGCCCAAAATGGAACAGGTAATTGGGAATCTGCAAGCATTGTCCTTGCTGCTTCTATCAAAGTTCTATTCTTCCTTTCTGCAACTCCATTCTGCTGAGGAATTCTGGCAATACTAAATTCTCTCTTAATTCCTTTCTTGGCACAAAATTCATCCATAAGCTGATTCTTGAATTCAGTCCCATTATCACATCTAATGGATCTAACCTTGAGTCTTAATTGATTTTCAAGTGCTATTATAAGATCATGAATAGCATCAAAAGTCTCATCTTTAAATCCCAAGAAAAAGACCCAGATAAATCTGCTACAATCATCTTTTATAACCAAATAGTACGTCTTCTTGTTTAAACTTGCAATAGAAACAGGTCCAAACAGATCCATATGCATCAATTCCAAAGGCTCTCTAATGGTTCTTTCTTCAATCTTTTTACATAAAGCCTTGTGTTGTTTACCCTTCTTGCAAGCCAGACATGAGTGATCATTCATGAATGTTTTAGAAGGTAAACCTCTAACTAAATTTCCTTTGACCAATTTGTTCATGTTCTTGAAATTTACATGCCCTAATCTTCTGTACCATTGATGTGCTTCTTCCATTGTTGCTCTTGCTACCAAACATGTTGCTCTTTCAGTAGAATTGATATTCTTCAAATCTATGTTGTACACATCATTGGTTCTTGGTGCTCTCAGCATCACCAAGTTTTCATCTTGATACGTGGGAATTGCACCCTCGCAACAGGTTTTACCTCTCAAGGGATCTCGAGAAGCTTACAACCCCCACCAAGCAGTGAACCTGATCGGTGTAGTATAGTATAGTGACAAGCATCGGGGGATTGATCGTTCAACTCAGGAATAGTGTTGCTAGGATTAGAAAGCCTACTAGACTAGGTCTAGAGGTGAGGGATGATTCTTTTTGTATTTTTTTATATTTTATAGAAAGCAAGTAAAATCTCAGGTTTTAAAGGAGTGGGCGGAATTAGTTGCTAGCCAACTAACCCAATAAATTACTAATGCGATCAAAATAAAATAAAAGAAATGAAAATTAAACTATTATACTAATGTGGTGGAAACAATAATGAGGAAAGTTGTGTACTTAGACTTCATTACTCCCTATATATCTTTTACAGGTTGATTAGCTTGTTACAATTGCATGGATGATGGGTCATATGTAAAATATTCCGTAACTCTATAAGATCCTACTTCACTCCTATGTCGAGCCGTTAGAAGCTCCTAACATGGGATCATTAGAATTATCTTACGCATTAAATACAACCAAAAATCGTAGTACACCTCGGATCATGTTTCCTAAGTCGTTCAAGCAAGTTACCAATGGAAGTCTGCCAGTTTTCTTAAGCCTAACATCGAATACAATCATCCGTAACAATTATAAACAAACAATCAACCCATAATTAACATCTAGGTTTCACTACATCTAAGCAAACACAATAAAGATCTAGCCTAGCATGTTAAAGAGAAGAAAAGCGTAAGATATAATCACACAACACATGGACATATTGAATGATTTGAATGAATACTTATCTTCAATTGAACATGGAAGAATCCAGGGGTTGGAACCCTTGAAAAACTGATAAAATTCGGACTAGGGTTTATTCCCTCAAAGTTGAACACTAATGAATGAAATTTGGAAAACTATATATAGATTATACATCTTGATAGCGTCATGTGTTGGATCGTGACAACGTCAACTCGCCGCCTTGATAAAATCGTATTGCCTAGATCTATTTGTGACGCCGGCATGTGGAGAAATGCTCTAGGCCGTCACTAGTGTTTGGACCCTGACGGCCTTGGTGACGCCGTCAGGTCCACAAGCTTGAAAATACTCTGGGCCGTCACGTTGTAATTCCACATCCACCTCTTTTATAACACTTGACGCTGTCATGTACAAAGGCTTGACGCCGTCAGGTACTGTTCCCAGCAAGGAAATTTGAGACTTTGCCGTTTTCTTCACTTTTATGCTCCAAAAACGTCCAAAATGCTTCCTTTTCCAGATTTTTCCTCAAAAGTACCTAAAATGACAAAAGGAACGATTTAGGGCAATATTTGATCAAATAATCACGAATTCGGGCTTAAATGACCCTCTAAAAGCGGTACACTTTTCGCCTCATCAAATACCCTTACACTTGAGATTTGCTTGTCCTTAAGCAAATGCGTTTTTATTCTAATCAAAATACAAGTTAGGGGTCATTTAACACTAATAAAAAAGTAATTACAACAAATAATCGTTCCACTAAAAACCAAAAGCAAGCACGGAGGTTATACACTAGCACCTCACAAATAGTGTTTAGATACTCACATCTCTCGGGTGTAATAAAGTATATATCATAATATGGAAATGGAAAACATCTCTCACTGTCATAGCAAATAGATTACCATAGGCTTGGGAAAGGATCAAACCTGCACCACTTGGCGTAAGCACCTAGGATAAACTATCAAAGAGGTCTTTTAAAGGGTTATAACGTTAGATGTAGGGGTATGGAAAACACGGTTTTTTTTATAAAGGCAATATTTACTGGTGGCGAGTTAATCATCTTGGTTAATTACATGTACAATATGGCGTTGCTAAGCCAAAACTCGACTCGAATTAAGCTAATAAACCAAAAATAACAAAAACATAAAACAAACATAAAATGAAATGGGATGGTAGTCCGTATGTTTTTTTCTCTTTTCTTTTTCTAATTTATTTTTTCTTTTCTCTTGATTATTCGATTTTTTTTTTTTTTTTTTTTTTTTTTTTTTTTTTTTGTGCATACACTCTTACCCTACCATACAAAATAATACATCATAGGGAATGGACATTCCCCTAACACTTGAATTTTTACATACTTTACAATAAACTAATCTAATGACTCGAATCAAGATAATCAAAACACTTGGAGTACTTTTTAAGATTAATGCACATATGGGGGTAATATATGATGCTCTTCCCCATTACTCCACAACACAAGTACTTTACCCATGAGTCTCAATCGTCCCAAAACAATATGTACAAGATATGCCTCGACTTAGCGCGCAACCATGTAATCAATCAGACAATTAACTAAGTGTTTAAACAAATAACAATAATGGACTAAAGATCAGTGCATACACGGATGGCTAAGGCGATTTGGTTGCACATTTGGGTGGGTTGTACCAAATTCTTTCTTTAAGTAAAATGCTTAAAGTTAGAAACGAAAAGATAGGCTCGGAGGGGTGTACTAGGGGTTTCGTGTACTAAAAATGAGTACAATGCTAAGATGTGGGAAAATTAATTGACTTTACTAGTCAAATAATATGACTTAAATGGTCAAGTAATTATGATACGGGTTTAACACAAGGGTGATCCTAATGCCTCTTATCATGTAGTAAATCCTACTACACGAATGTAGTCTCACTAGCGGTCTCGAGATGCATCACTAACGCAAGTTCTTGAATCTAAATGCTACCGGTACACTCATAAGCACTAATAATGAATGCTTTTCCTATCAAATCTAAAGGCGAACCTCACATATTTGGATGGAAAATTTTTCTGAATAGTACGGTTTTGTGCTAGTCATACAACTCCTATCCATGAGACGCTTGTTAAGGCTAAAGTTTCACTCCTAAATGTTATAAAAAAAATTAATTTGGCGCTAAAATTACACTAACAAGTATTTCTCTTAGTTTTATTACACACCTACCATCAAACAAATAAACTCAAGTGCAATAGTATCCTATAAGGTATCATCATTTACCCTCCCCTTACACTTAGGATGAACATTGTCCCCAATGTTCATTTAAATAATGTAAAAGTAAAACAGGTAAAAGAATGAAAACAAATACTCCCCTGATTCGTTCGGTGTAGATAGTGTGTTAACAAGGTTAGATCTTCCTCCAAGAAAATGAACATTCAAAGCTTCCCTTCCAGAAATATAAATCATTTTCTTGTCATATATAACCTGTTAAGCCTGAGAAAACAAACAAGGCAACTTCGCGTAAAATCGGCGGCAATCTATATATACTAACAAGTCCTAGAAAACAAATTAAGATATAATGCTTGTGGAATGAATGTTTGCAGATTTCCTGGAATTTATAAAACTAAAGAATTAACAAAAACTTTAAGACTCCATTAGAAAAACAAAACTCGCAAAATTTCCAGAATTTTACACGTGACGCCGTCAGGAGTTAAATCCTGACGCCGTCAGAAGTGACCTGCAGAAATCTTTATGTTAAGTTTCCGGAAAATTTCTGGAAAAACTTATGTCCAACTTCCTGGAAAATCCTGGAAAACATCATTATGACTCGATATAAGCATTTGACTCAAACACATACTAATATACATGTTCATTTAATATTGTGGCGAATCATGATCAATTTCGTTCTTAGAAACAAATTTTGGGGTTTCCCCTTACACTTAGCTTTTGCAAAATACCTTTATATGAAGTTAAGACGAAGTTAAACAACAAGACAAAGCATTTTCATAAGTTAATTTGAAACATGATCTACCAACAATAAAAATAAAACATGCATACGGAAGCAAATAACAATCAAACAATTAAAAATCAAACAAATAAAAACACACAAAACATGGGTTGCCTCCCAAGAAGCGCTTTTCTTTATTTACGAGTCTTGTAGCTAGACTCTAGGTCATGGGCAATTTCGTGACCTCGTCATTGGTCTCATTCTCTAGGTCATCTCCAATCTTAATTTTGTATTCCGGACCCGATTATAAATGTTTTTTTATAGAAACCAAGTATTCTACTCATGACATAATCTACTCCTTTACGTCTATCCTCATCATTCCTATAATAAACTGCTTGCTTGTGTTTCTTTTCTAGGTTTAATAGAAGACGGTATTGTTCAATCTTATAGGGCATTTGGTAAGCAATCTCATCGTTCTCATTCTTGAATCTAACTATCCCTAGGGACGGGTCATAACTCATCTTAGAGGCCTCAACAAACGGTTTTCCGAACACTACTTGACTTAGGCAACCATCTATTACCGTACAAATATCCTCTACAATCACAAAGTCGGTAATATAAGTGAAGTTTCCTACAAAGACATGTAATCCTTTCACTCTTCCTACAAAGTTGCTCATCCAATTCGTGTTGGGCATCATCCTATACTTAAGTTGCTTCTTCATTACCCAATTATAATAGGTCCTAGTCATAATGTTTATAGGAGACCTAAGATCGACATACGCTTTCCACATATGCATATGCCCAATGTTGCATGGTATGTTGATGTTAGAGGGATCACCTACTTTAATAAGGGGTGAACCAAGGACGCATGGTATATCGGGATCATCGAATAGATCCATGTGATATTCCCGTTCTTCCTTGGTGGGTAACTTATCAAAGTACTCTTCTACGTTTTCTACTTCCTCTAACTTTTCGTCCTTAATATCTTCAACTTCCTTAACCTCATCCTTAGTCCCGGTTTCTATTCCAACTTCATCCTTGTCACTTTCTTCTACATTCTTATCTATTGGCTTAATGGTGACAATGTTAACAAAGTGGACGTGTTTGGATGATGAGGGGTCCTTAATTTGGATTCCGCTATTAGTGTCCCTAGTGTCCTTCCTAGGCGTAGTTAGCACTTGGTTGTTGAAGGCTTTCAACAAGTTGTCAATCTTATTGGTCATCTCCGTTTGTTGTTGATTGAATTCGGTTTCAAACTTAGCTATGCGAGCTTCTTGAGATGCCATAAATTTGGACATCAATCCTTCAAGATTATTGGTACTACCATAGTTATTGGAAGGATTTTTGTTGAAAGTACGGTTAGATGGTGGACCGTTTGGTTGGTAACGATTAGGTGGATTGGAAGAATTGTTTTGGGGCATGTTTTGGTTTTGCTTCCACCTAAGGTTCGGGTGATTTTTCCAAGAAGGGTTGTAGGAATCACCGTAAGGGTTTGGCTCAGGTTTGAAAGTGTACCACTTGTCTCCCACTTCGTCGGTACGCGAGGATGCGTAATCCACAAAAGCTTGTACGGGGAGTTCCACGCAATCACGAGTGTCATGGGGACCACTGCATAATTCGCATGAAGAAGTGATTTTGTTCACTTGGCTTGAAGGCTTAGGAGCTTCGTAGGATTTCATGAGAAACTTGACTTAGTCCTCAAGTTCCATGATCCTACGGTCGGGAGTGCTAGAATTGTTCGAAGGCAAAGATATTGCCTTGACCTTTTTGTTCAAATCACGGGGATCATTCCAACTTTCCTTGTCATAGAGAGCAAGATCTTCTATGAGTTCCCATGATTCTTTCGCACTTAGATCACGTAGCTTGCCACCGGCTGATTGGTCAATGGTTCGCCTTGTGGAGAGATCGATATGGTCATAGAAGATTTGGACTTGGAGCCAAGGTCTATGCCATGATGAGGGACTTTTTGGAGTAAGTTCTTGAAACGAGTCCATGCTTCATAGAGAGTTTCACCTTGACGTTGTTGGAACATCAAGATATCATTTCTAAGCTTGGTAGTTCTCCTCGGTGGGAAAAATTGAGCAAGGAAATGAGTGGTGAGATCATCCCATGAGTTGATGGATCCCGCAGGTAAACGTTCAAGCCATTGACTAGCTTGATCACGTAGAGAGAATTGGAATAGACGTAATCAGGTCGACTCTCTAGTTACAACATCAAGGTCTATGGAATCTATGATTTTAAGGAAATCCTTGAGATGTTGATTAGGATCTTCGGAACGAAGTCCATGGAATGCACATCCGCTTTGCACCAAGCGGATGGTGTCGGATCGCAATGGGGACACATTGGCTCCTTGAGTGAGCTCAATAGTGTTTTGATAGCCTTGGTGGCTAGGACGGGAATACTTTCCTAAAGTTTGGGGCCTATGAGGTTGGTTTGCTAGTGGTGGGTTTTGTGGGTGGTTTTGTTGTGGTGGGTTGATGGGTTCAAAGAGGTTACCACCTTCCTTGATGTCGGATGGTAAAGGTTACGAACAAAGACACGAAGAAATAAGATAGACTAAAGAAGACCTAAAAATAAAAATAAAAATAAAATCTTACTAGAAAGGAATCTAGCAAGTAGACCTAATAAAAATAAATCATAACCTAGACAATAACTATTCCCCGGGCTGCGGCGCCAAAAACTTGATATGTGGGAATTGCACCCTCACAACAGGTTTTACCTCTAAAGGGATCTCGAGAAGCTTACAACCTCCACCAGGCAGTGTACCTGATCGTTGTAGTAAAGTATAGTGACAAGTACCGGGGGATTGATCGTTCAACTCATGAATAGTGTCGCTAGGATTAGAAAGCCTACTAAACTAGGTCTAGAGGTGAGGGATGATTCTTTTTGTATTTTTTTTATATTTTATAGAAAGCAAGTAAAATCTCGGGTTTTGAAGGAGTGGAGGAATTAGTTGCTAGCCAACTAACCCAATAAACTACTAATGCAATCAAAATAAAATAAAAGAAATGAAAATTAAACTATTATACTAATGTAGTGGAAACAATAATGAGGAAAGTTGTGTTTACTTAGACTTCATTACTCCCTAGATATCTTTTACAGGTTGATTAGCTTGTTACAATTGCATGGATGACGGGTCATATTCCTTAATACTAGTCGTAGAGCCGTGTACAATATTCCCTAACTCTATAAGTTCCTACTTCACTCCTATATCGAGCCGTTAGAAGCTCCTAACATGGGTTCATTAGAATTCTCTTACACATTAAATACAACCAAAAATCGTAGTACACCTCCGATCATGTTTCTTAAGACGTTCAAGCAAGTTACCAATGGAAGTCTGCCAGTTTTCTTAAGCCTTACATCGAATACAATCATCCGTAACAACTATAAACAAACAATCAACCCATAATTAACATTTAGGTTTCACTACATCTAAGCAAACACAATAAAGATCTAGCCTAGCATGTTAAAGAGAAGAAAAGCGTAAGATATAATCACACAACACATAGAGATATTGAATGATTTGAATGAATACTTATCTTCAATTGAACATGGAAGAATCAAGGGGCTGGAACCCTTGAAAAACTGATAAAATTCGGACTAGGGTTTATTCCCTCAAAGTTGCATACTAATGAATGAAATTTGGAAAACTATATATAGATTATACATCTTGACGGTGTCATGTGTTTGATCGTGACGCCGTCAACTCGCCGCCTTGATAAAATCGTATTGCCTAGATCTATTTGTGACGCCGTCATGTGGAGAAATGCTCTGAGCCGTCACTAGTGTTTGGACCCTAGCGGCCTTGGTGACGCCGTCAGGTCCACAAGCTTGAAAATACTCTGGGCCGTCACGTTGTAATTCCACATCCACCTCTTTTGTAACTCTTGATGCCGTCATGTACAAAGGCTTGACACCGTCAGGTACTGTTCCCAACAAGGAAATTTGAGACTTTGCCGTTTTCTTCACTTTTACGCTCCAAAAACATCCAAAATGATTCCTTTTCCAGATTCTTCCTCAAAAGTACCTAAAATGACAAAAGGAATGACTTAGGGCAATATTTGATCAAATAATCACGAATTCGGGCTTAAATGACCCCTTAAAAGCGGTACACTTTTCGCCTCATCACATCTTCTAACTTAAACTCAGGGGAGAGAATAAGACATTCTGTATCAAGGAATAACACAGGATATTTCTTGTCACAGATCTGAGAAACTGATAAAAGATTGAATTTAAGCTCCTTCACATATCTAACATTCTCAAAATCAATTGATCCAGCCTTGATGGTTCTTGTGCTAGTGATTCTCCCTCCATCAGGATCATTTCCAAATGCAACTCTTCCTCCAAAATAATCCTTAAAATCAAGAGCTCCTTCTCTCCTGTCATGCTGCCAGAGCAACCACTATCAACAATAAGATGATCTTTAAGTTCCTCTTCTGGGTTGCCCTGCATAAAGATGAAAAGGGTTAGTTTCTTTTAGGAACCCAAGCTATTACTGACTTGTGTTCCCCTTTTGGAGTGACATACTCAAATTCTTTGAGTATGTGATCACCACTGTTTTTGAAAGCACTATCAAAAATTAATGTTTTTTATCCCAAAACCTGTGTTGGATTATTATCAACACTCCCTTTTTCACCCTTATTTTCTAAAAGTATTGTTTCACCCTCAGCAGTACTTTCTTTCTTAACCCATTTGGTTGTAACAGTTGGTATTGGGTTCTTTGATTTAGGTACTTTTCTTGAGTTGTAAGGCCTTCTAGGTTTATAAGAATTGAATCTCCTAGGTCTTACATTAGAGTATTTGCTAGCAGTACCTTGATTGGGGAAATTCCTAACAGTACTTTGAGAAGGTACTGTTTTACTAGTACTTTAAAAAGTATTTTTTGAAGGTACTGAGGGTTTGGAGAATGGTCTTTTCTGGTGAGGATTCCTATAGTCTTTTGAGAAATTACTATGGTTAACCCTATTTGAGTAATTCCAAGCTGGTTTATTCTCCCTGTGCTTGTGGTTTGCAGATGTGGTCTTTGAGTATTTGCTTAAGTATTCCTAATGATAATCACAGTCCTTAATCAAATGATGAGGACTATAACATACAAAGAATAACTTTGGACCTATATTCCCAAATCCACTTCCAAAAGGTTTTCTATAATAAGAAGTATTTGGAAAAGGTTTCCTTGTAGGTACTGCTGAATGATCAACAGTACTTTGAGAAGTTTTTAGAAGTACTGCATGTTTTGAAAATCCTTTTTCATTCCCAGAACCCTTATTATCATCCCTGGTGTTTCAACAATTTCCTTTAAGGACTCAGAACTAGATTGACTTGAATTAGATTGACCTTTAAGATTTTTCCTAAACTCTAAATTGTCTACTCCAAAACAAGAAACATCTGTCCTAGGTGGTTGGAAACTTCCTGTGGGTGGTGGAACTTCATTGTATCCCTTGTCTTTCTTAAATTCAGGAGGTGTTGAACAAGGTGATTCCTCATCACTAGATGTGTTTTCCTCTAAGCTTATGAATTCTTCATCACTAGTTGAGGTTTCCTGTGAAAGACATAGTTCCTTGTTCCTAGTTGGGATTTCTTCTGAACTACTATCATAACCTAGGCAAGTTTTAATGTTTGTTGTTCTTTGTTTTTCAACAAAATTAACATGTGACAGACCTGATTCTTCCCAAACAGCAAGTTTTTCTAGCAACTTATCTCTTTCTTTAGTGACCTTTTCTAGTTCAGAAACTTTACATCCTAACTTCCACTCACTTAAATTTAATTGATAATCTTGTTGCTCATATTTTTCAGCCCAAACTACTTCATTATTCTCATGAGTGATTATCTTAGCTTCCATTGACTCTAAAGTCAATTGGTAACCAGCTATCTCAGACCTAGCCCTTCTATAGTTATCTCTTTCAGTTTCATATTCTTTAAGCATCTTTTGATAAGTGTTACTACATTTGGAACATACCTCAGAGATAGTGGATGAACTTGGTGAAGTAGTCATCATAGCAAGCTGAACAAGTTCTTCGTCACCTTCCATGCTCCAATCAAAGCTACCTAGACCATCTCCTGATTCCAAAGCAGCATATCCTGGTTCCTCATCAAAAGTTGTGCTCCAATCATCTTCTTCCAATGCAACCATAGAGTAGGTTACTGGTTCATCATCAAATTCATTGCTCCAGTCAACCTCTGATAGATTTTCTTGAGCCACCAAAGCTTGTGACTTTGGTTCAGCAATAGGAACCTCCTTTCTTTCAACCTTAGGTTTTTCAATCATTCTGTTTGCCTGATACTTTGCAAACTTGCATTCCCTTGCAAAGTGACCAGTCTTTTGAAAATTGAAGCATTCAATCTTAGACTTATCAAATGCTATACCATGCTTCGCTTTGAAATCAATACCTCTCCCTGTCTTGTTCATAAACTTCTTGATCCTTGCAGTGATCATGGCAACCTACCATCTTATGTCAATTTCTTCTAGAGCATCATCATCAATTTGCAAGACATCTTCTTGATAAGTAACAGGTAGAGTGGCTTGTTGAGCAAAGAATGAACATAGAATATCATCTGAGTTGGTGTTGTTTGATGATGATGAAGTGGTGGTGACCATGGTTGTACATGGATGTTGTTTTTCTTCAACAGTACTTTGGACAGAGTAAGCAGTACTTTTAGTGGAAGTACTGCCTCTGTTTTCAGAAGACACAAAAGCAATGTTATGAGAACTTGAACCTTTGTTACCCTTCATCTCATGCTCATACACCTTTAAATTGTTGTAGAGATCTGATTGAGGGAAAAGCAGTCAACTTAATTTAACCACGGATGTGGTCAAACAAGTCAAACTCCTAAGGCTCAATGCTCCGCGGAAGTATAAGGTTTCCCCGGGTCGTATGTCCCGACGAGGTGTGAATTGTAAACAAAACGGTTATTTGATCGGGTGAATTTGGATGAAAAGGGATTTGTGAGTGATTGAACTAAGGAATCTAAAATGGAATAGCTTAAATAAGCTATGTAAATAAGACGGGAAGCTAAGAAAAACCAGAAACGTTTAAAACCTAAAAACGCGTACGTTACGTTTAAATAAAACGTAGACGTACGAAATAAAACGCGAGTTTTAACAAAATAAAATACTTACAAAAGTAAAAATCACATTTTTACAATCCTAAAAATAAAAGAAACTTTTTAGAAAATTAAAATTACTTTTTACACTATTTAATTATTTAATATTAATTAAAAACTATTTATTACTTATTATTAATACTTAAATAACTAAAATACAATACAATATTATTTAAATACTAAAAAGGTAAAAATAAAATTCCTAAACTTATAAAATAACTAAAAATAAGTTTTAAAAATAAGAATAAGTGTTTTTGTCTTTTTGTGCTTTTTGTATTAATTAATTACTTATTAATTACTAATTATCTAATTAACTATTTTAAATTAGGAAAAATACCAAATGAACAGTAAAAATGCTAAGAAAATTTCTAAAATTACTTTATAACATATAAAAGCTACAAAAAATATAAAAACTAAGTTTTACTTAATAAAAACTAGATATGCTATTTTAAACTTAATATTAATTAATAATTAATAAAACTAAAATTAATTCTAATTAATACTAAATGAGAAAATAAAAATCTAAGAAAATTAATATAAATACTTTAATATAAGATATAATTAATAAAAATATAAAAATGACAAGTACTTAATAAAAATATAAAAATGAAAATTAAAATTAAATTACATTAAATAGAAACTATCACTTAATTTTAAATTTGTTTTTCTTGATTTTTCTTTTACAAACCTATTAAACACTTAAAAACAAATACTTTTTGTAAAAACAAACTTTTTGTAAACTTAAAATAAGCTGAAATGAAAGCAAAAAGCCACACAGTTGACTTAGTTTGACTAAAAGGCAAAATGGGCTAAAATGACCACAAGTGGGACCCACAATAGTCAAAACTGATACAAATAACTTATTAAAACTTGTTTTAGCTGGAAAAAGCACAAATGGATCAATGAATAAGCTATAAGTCCACCAATAAGCATATGAAACTTATTTCAAACCAGAAAATGGGACAACATTCATGGGCAATTTCAAGTGGGGTCCACTGGGTATGAAGTCAAACCAAGGGTCAAATGAGGAACCCTACTAGGAGGGTGGTTGAATGGTGCAAGGTGGAGGGCTGTGGGACCCACTGAGATGGGTGGAAACCACCACCAAAGTGGTGGTGGTGGTGATATCTGATGGTGCAGCAGCAGAGGTTGCCCTGCAAGTCACTTTGGTGACTTGTGGGGCCCACAAATAAAATCACAAAAATCAAGTAAACATGGAAACTTAAAATCTAGCTGGTAGAGAACAATTCTAAACAAGTATCACTGTCTAAAAACAAACACAAAATTCAAAACAATTTCCTCAACTTTTGGAAAAAAACTGAAAATGCAACTTTGACTTTTTACCAAAAACTTAGAACATTGACTTTGATGAACTTGTAATTGATCCTACATGCAAACTAAGTTGTAATATGTTATTTTAAGACCAAATGAAGATTAATGCAACAGGTTTAGACCAAATGGGTGAGTTTGGGACACCCACTGACCCACAGTGGACTGTGAGGGGTAATGGGGTGGAATTTTGACTTTGGCTAAGTAAAACTTGGATTTGAGACTTTTCTAAGCTTAGATACAACTAATGTGGTATGTGTAAACCAGAACACAACAACCACAGTTCCTAGAACCTACTTGAAAGGCTTATGCCAAACACCCCCTTAAATAGCAGTTAAGGTGATTCTTAAGGCTATTATGAGATTTAAGCTACAAAAGTGGAAGGTGCTTTTTAAAATAAGCTACAATATGGTGATAGAGGACACAAAATACCTAGGATAAGCAGTGCTAAGCCAGGAAGCAATATATAAGCTAAAACTGAAATTAAAATGAGAATTGGATTCACTTACCTCAAGTGAATGGCATAAAGCTCAACTGAGCTTACTAACAAGCTTTTTAACCAGAACTTATTCAATCCACACACCACTGAATTACCTAATCCACAATCATGAACCCCAGTTTGACTTTTGTTGACTTGTGAACCTTTTGCAATTAAATGATGTTTTGAACACAACTAATGCTAACAACAAGCTATAATAAGCTTGAGTAAACTTAATGTACAGGAATGGAAGCTTATAAGAGCTATTTGAGCACAATTGAGCTTCTAGTCTAAATAATAAAATTGAACTGTGAATAACTTGAAACAAGGAACTGAATTACTTGGATTAAAAGGATGAATTTAGTACTGAAAAAGAGATTACAAGACCAAATTATAAGTAAGTCACTAATTTAAATTACATTCGACCTAAATTACACTAAGAAAGTGAAACTAACTAACTACTCTCTTTTTCTTCTCTTTTCTTGACTTTTTATAGTCCCTGAGGGTAGCCTTGACTTTCCCACACATCATATCCACCATTAGATGACTTGGTGCAATCCTATCCGTTCAAACTCTTTTGGCGGGAAAAAGGGTGTGGGCAGTTGTGGTGTTGGTGGGAGCTTTAAATGAGGAGGGGGGAAGGTTGGGTAACATTTATGATGGTTGGTGGAGTTGGTGAGTGATTGGAGAGGAGGGGGGAACAAGAGCCTGAAGATTAGGGGGGAGGTTAAGGACGATGAACAGTGCTACTGGGTGTGGGGTTTGACCAGGGTCAACTGACCAGGGAGAGTTATTATAAAATGGATGGGCTGGGTTTTGTTTCTTGGGCTTGGGGGGCTGTTACTTTGGACCAGGCCAAAAAGAGGGGTTTGGTTTGTTTGTTTAGTTTATAAAGAAACCATAGGGACCAATTTTGTAATTATAGAAAACTGCAAGGCTGAAATTGCAACTGCTCCAAAGTAAACATAAGGATAAAAATTGCCACCTTCTCATAATATAAGGACCATGAATTATTTTTATTTTATTTTATTTTTCATTTTAAAGTACCAGGGACCAATATAGACAAGTTTGTAAAGTCCGGGGACCAAACATGTAATTTCCATAAATCATTTTTCCCAAGGACTAAAAATGGCTTTTGTGACTTTCAAGGGACCAAAAGTGATTTTTCATTCAAAAATATCCCACCAGGGACCAAATCTGCCAAAGATTGAAACTCCAGGGATTAATCTCGTAAATTTCCAAAACTTTCCAATTTTTCACCAAAGGACTAAATATGACAACTTATGATTTCAAAAGGACCTTTGGTGATAATTTTCTATATTTTGAATATCCAGGGACTAGATTTATAATTTTATGAAAGTTGAGGGACTGAAACTGCCAATTTTGCAAACTTTGCGCGTTTTTCATTTGTTTTTGCTCATTTTGCATCTAAAACATATAAAACACAATTATGAAATATTTTCAGTATTTTGATGCATTACTGAGTGTTTTTGTATGTTTTGCAGTTCATATTAGACCAAAAATGATGAGTGTTTGAGCACTCATCAATCCCCCACACTAAACTATTGCTAGTCCCTAGCAATACTGTTTTGAAAACTTGATGGATTTGAAAAACTCTTTACCAAAAGCCATCACTTCTGGAGTAGCCAGGTGTAAGAACTGTGGCACACCTGATAACCGTGTGATTTTGAGCAAACCACCAGCTGTCAACGGATTTGAGTAGTCTTTACCAGGAGCCGTTTGCTCCTGGACTAGCCAGCTCTTGATGGAATAGTCAACATCTTGGTGAGCTGATTACCAATTATGGATTTTCCACGGCCTTTACCACAAGCCATAATCTTGCGGGCTAGCCAACTCATTTGTTTTCGGGGAGTTGATAAACCATACAATTTTGGGCAAATTGCCAGCCGTAAACGGATTTGATATGTCTTTACCAAGAGCCGTTTGCTCCTGGACTAGCCAATCCCTTTTGTCGCTTAGACAAGGCGGACTGATTACCAAAAATTTTTAAGCACCAGTGAAAAAATTTTTGAAAATTTTGAAATTTTGGCAAAAACGGGGGTATTATATAGTAAAATGTGATAAAATTCGCTAGAATAGCGAATACCCCCCCACACTTATCATGAATATTGTCCTCAATATTCAAAATCCCGGCTATTATGCCGACATTTTGAACGTAAAAGGGCAACATTACAAGCTAAGCGTGGAAAACACCATTTTGTATTTTCACTCATTTGTAACCATAGCATGGGGGACTCCCCCACACTTAGGGTGAAAACCCTATAAGCATGCTACTGTTTTTGTTTACCGAGTCGCTAGCTTGACTCGACCCCGAATTCATTTGTCCTTGGGGAAGCATGATGTGGAAGAAACAATCTCAATCGGACTTTCATTCAAGATGCTTGGACAAACATTTGAAGCACGTGAAAGTTCCACACCGATGAGATAAGTATCCGGCTCAAGATAATGATACATGAAAATGCCGGGATCAAATATAGTGTCCTCACTCCTGAAGGAGTGAAGAAGAGAAGAAGTCACCCTGTAGGTGAAGAAAAGGAAGAAAATCATGATAAAAAGCATGATTTGATCTTCTTCCTCGAGAGGAGGCTCCGTAGCCTGAGTTTGGATTTCAAAGGGTAAGCTCGTAAACAACCCGGGAGGGTGGGTGGGAATTTGCAAATCCTCATGAGTAAGGATATCTCCCCCCGGGCAATCAAACTGATGAGCGAGTTCACCGGAGAACTCCTCATGAAGAGAATCATTCACAAGATGTGAATTTGTGAACTCATGTTCCATTGTGGACTCATCACAATCCTCGTCAAAGATTGGATTATTAGAAATCATAGTGAATTCAGAATCGAATTCAAATAGAGGATTGGTGAGAGTCGTATTAAATGTTTCGGGAACAAAGAGATTATCATTCTCTATTGGACTGCTGGGATCAGAAGTGAGTGACGGATCATGATAAAGGAGACTTTCAATTTCTCCCAGATCGGCTTCAAAGTCAAGGAGACCATCATCACTTTCCAAGGAAAGTGGATCGATGTGAGTAAGTTCATCAGCGAACTCCTCAAGAAGATGATCAGCATCAGTTTGAGGAACTGATGCCTCAACATACTCGATGTCTCCATAAGATGTGCAATCATCGCTAAAATCTGAGAAAGTCTCAAATTGATCTTTAGGACACTCAATGGGTGAAGGAATATCACATACATGATCCAAAGTTCCCTGTGACTCTCTCGGGATTGGGACAAGGATCTCAACACTAGACTTTATGAATTCGTCCGATTCCTTTGCAGGAATAGTGTCAAGATGCTCATCCCCCATGTTCAGAGAGTGAGTGTGAACTTCGGGTGTGATAACAGCAGACTGAGGGAGATACAAAAGACTAGCACACATAGATTCTATATTTTTCATGTGTTCTTCTGCTAGCAATTCTTGCATACTCTTATCTCCCTGTGCTTCCATGGAAGGAATTTCAACTGATGAACTGGATGAATCTTTGTAATATTCTTTCATTTGAATAGAATCCTCATCATCATCGTCATCATGAAGAGCAGCATAGCGAAGATTGGCACGTATTTTAGCCGTTCTTTGCTCAGCAAGCAATTCTTCCATGCTCTTTTCGTTTCTGGCCTCTCGTTCTTCAGCAAGTAATTCTGCCATAGATTTCTCACGAGAGCTTTGAAACGATGAAGTAGCCAACTCCTCCTTAAGATCTTTCAATATCTCAAGAACCTCTATTAAAATGTCTTGCTCAGTAACAAGAGGAGTTGCTTGGGTTATTTGGTACTGTGGAGGTGGGTCTGAAAACGAATAGTCGTAATTGTTACAAGGAAACGGATTCCCTGTTTGACAATCAGAGCTAGTGTGTGGACCTCCACAATACTCACAACAGTAAAACTGATGTGGCTGTGAGTCGTATGTGCTTGTGTCATCATTGTTATCAGGAAACTGCTCATAGACAAGCGTGCTTCCTGATTGACAATCAGAACTGTAGTGCGAACCACCACAGTACTCACTACAGTAAAACTGCTGAGACTGATGGTGTGGTAGCTGGTGGAATGAATCAGTGGTGTCATGGTAAGAATAGGGATCTTGGTTATAGACAGACCCGTTTCCTGACTCTACCATGCCACAACCGGGGCAATTACCACCATTATGAGAACTACCACACCACTGGCAAACCAGAAAGTGTGGATGAGACATAGAAAGAATCAAATGGTTTGGGAGGGGTAGGGATGAAGAATCAAAGGTGCGAGAGGGTAAAGGTGAATATTTTTGGGTTTTTGGAAATACATTTTGTACAAATGAGAAGGAAAATCTTTTTGTGTTTTGTTTTTATGAAAATATGAACAAGGATGGATAAATGTACAATGAAACGAATTCCAAAGACACTAATCAGAAAAACCGTTTAGATAAACGCGCACAACCTCCCCGGCAACGGCGCCAAAATTTGATTGAGGGAAAAGCAGTCAACTTAATTTAACCACGGATGTGGTCAAACAAGTCAAACTCCTAAGGCTCAATGCTCCGCGGAAGTATAAGGTTTCCCCGGGTCGTATGTCCCGACGAGGTGTGAATTGTAAACAAAACGGTTATTTGATCGGGTGAATTTGGATGAAAAGGGATTTGTGAGTGATTGAACTAAGGAATCTACAATGGAATAGCTTAAATAAGCTATGTGAATAAGACGGGAAGCTAAGAAAAACCAGAAACGTTTAAAACCTAAAAACGCGTACGTTACGTTTAAATAAAACGTAGACGTACGAAATAAAACGCGAGTTTTAACAAAATAAAATACTTACAAAAGTAAAAATCACGTTTTTACAATCCTAAAAATAAAAGAAACTTTTTAGAAAATTAAAATTACTTTTTACACTATTTAATTATTTAATATTAATTAAAAACTATTTATTACTTATTATTAATACTTAAATAACTAAAATACAATACAATATTATTTAAATACTAAAAAGGTAAAAATAAAATTCCTAAACTTATAAAATAACTAAAAATAAGTTTTAAAAATAAGAATAAGTGTTTTTGTCTTTTTGTGCTTTTTGTATTAATTAATTACCTATTAATTACTAATTATCTAATTAACTATTTTAAATTAGGAAAAATACCAAATGAACAGTAAAAATGCTAAGAAAATTTCTAAAATTACTTTATAACATATAAAAGCTATAAAAAATATAAAAACTAAGTTTTACTTAATAAAAACTAGATATGCTATTTTAAACTTAATATTAATTAATAATTAATAAAACTAAAATTAATTCTAATTAATACTAAATGAGAAAATAAAAATCTAAGAAAATTAATATAAATACTTTAATATAAGATATAATTAATAAAAATATAAAAATGACAAGTACTTAATAAAAATATAAAAATTAAAATTAAAATTAAATTACATTAAATAGAAACTATCACTTAATTTTAAATTTGTTTTTCTTGATTTTTCTTTTACAAACCTATTAAACACTTAAAAACAAATACTTTTTGTAAAAACAAACTTTTTGTAAACTTAAAATAAGCTGAAATGAAAGCAAAAAGCCACACAGTTGACTTAGTTTGACTAAAAGGCAAAATGGGCTAAAATGACCACAAGTGGGACCCACAATAGTCAAAACTGATACAAATAACTTATTAAAACTTGTTTTAGCTGGAAAAAGCACAAATGGATCAATGAATAAGCTATAAGTCCACCAATAAGCATATGAAACTTATTTCAAACCAGAAAATGGGACAACATTCATGGGCAATTTCAAGTGGGGTCCACTGGGTATGAAGTCAAACCAAGGGTCAAATGAGGAACCCTACTAGGAGGGTGGTTGAATGGTGCAAGGTGGAGGGCTGTGGGACCCACTGAGATGGGTGGAAACCACCACCAAAGTGGTGGTGGTGGTGATATCTGATGGTGCAGCAGCAGAGGTTGCCCTGCAAGTCACTTTGGTGACTTGTGGGGCCCACAAATAAAATCACAAAAATCAAGTAAACATGGAAACTTAAAATCTAGCTGGTAGAGAACAATTCTAAACAAGTATCACTGTCTAAAAACAAACACAAAATTCAAAACAATTTCCTCAACTTTTGGAAAAAAACTGAAAATGCAACTTTGACTTTTTACCAAAAACTTAGAACATTGACTTTGATGAACTTGTAATTGATCCTACATGCAAACTAAGTTGTAATATGTTATTTTAAGACCAAATGAAGATTAATGCAACAGGTTTAGACCAAATGGGTGAGTTTGGGACACCCACTGACCCACAGTGGACTGTGAGGGGTAATGGGGTGGAATTTTGACTTTGGCTAAGTAAAACTTGGATTTGAGACTTTTCTAAGCTTAGATACAACTAATGTGGTATGTGTAAACCAGAACACAACAACCACAGTTCCTAGAACCTACTTGAAAGGCTTATGCCAAACACCCCCTTAAATAGCAGTTAAGGTGATTCTTAAGGCTATTATGAGATTTAAGCTACAAAAGTGGAAGGTGCTTTTTAAAATAAGCTACAATATGGTGATAGAGGACACAAAATACCTAGGATAAGCAGTGCTAAGCCAGGAAGCAATATATAAGCTAAAACTGAAATTAAAATGAGAATTGGATTCACTTACCTCAAGTGAATGGCATAAAGCTCAAATGAGCTTACTAACAAGCTTTTTAACCAGAACTTATTCAATCCACACACCACTGAATTACCTAATCCACAATCATGAACCCCAGTTTGACTTTTGTTGACTTGTGAACCTTTTGCAATTAAATGATGTTTTGAACACAACTAATGCTAACAACAAGCTATAATAAGCTTGAGTAAACTTAATGTACAGGAATGGAAGCTTATAAGAGCTATTTGAGCACAATTGAGCTTCTAGTCTAAATAATAAAATTGAACTGTGAATAACTTGAAACAAGGAACTGAATTACTTGGATTAAAAGGATGAATTTAGTACTGAAAAAGAGATTACAAGACCAAATTATAAGTAAGTCACTAATTTAAATTACATTCGACCTAAATTACACTAAGAAAGTGAAACTAACTAACTACTCTCTTTTTCTTCTCTTTTCTTGACTTTTTATAGTCCCTGAGGGTAGCCTTGACTTTCCCACACATCATATCCACCATTAGATGACTTGGTGCAATCCTATCCGTTCAAACTCTTTTGGCGGGAAAAAGGGTGTGGGCAGTTGTGGTGTTGGTGGGAGCTTTAAATGAGGAGGGGGGAAGGTTGGGTAACATTTATGATGGTTGGTGGAGTTGGTGAGTGATTGGAGAGGAGGGGGGAACAAGAGCCTGAAGATTAGGGGGGGAGGTTAAGGACGATGAACAGTGCTACGGGGTGTGGGGTTTGACCAGGGTCAACTGACCAGGGAGAGTTATTATAAAATGGATGGGCCGGGTTTTGTTTCTTGGGCTTGGGGGGCTGTTACTTTGGACCAGGCCAAAAAGAGGGGTTTGGTTTGTTTGTTTAGTTTATAAAGAAACCATAGGGACCAATTTTGTAATTATAGAAAACTGCAAGGCTGAAATTGCAACTGCTCCAAAGTAAACATAAGGATAAAAATTGCCACCTTCTCATAATATAAGGACCATGAATTATTTTTATTTTTTATTTTTATTTTTTTCATTTTAAAGTACCAGGGACCAATATAGACAAGTTTGTAAAGTCCGGGGACCAAACATGTAATTTCCATAAATCATTTTTCCCAAGGACTAAAAATGGCTTTTGTGACTTTCAAGGGACCAAAAGTGATTTTTCATTCAAAAATATCCCACCAGGGACCAAATCTGCCAAAGATTGAAACTCCAGGGATTAATCTCGTAAATTTCCAAAACTTTCCAATTTTTCACCAAAGGACTAAATATGACAACTTATGATTTCAAAAGGACCTTTGGTGATAATTTTCTATATTTTGAATATCCAGGGACTAGATTTATAATTTTATGAAAGTTGAGGGACTGAAACTGCCAATTTTGCAAACTTTGCGCGTTTTTCATTTGTTTTTGCTCATTTTGCATCTAAAACATATAAAACACAATTATGAAATATTTTCAGTATTTTGATGCATTACTGAGTGTTTCTGTATGTTTTGCAGTTCATATTAGACCAAAAATGATGAGTGTTTGAGCACTCATCAAGATCATCAAAGTACATTGTGTCCAAACCAGGTTGTCCTCTAATCATAGTAGCAACCACATGCCATGTAGATGGCAAACTCCTCAAGCACTTCAAGATTGCATCTTCAACAGATGCCTCTGCTCCATATAACTCTAGCATACTAAGTAGATTTTGATATCTGTCATAGGTAGAATCAAAACTTTCTCTTTCACCAACAGTGAATGTTTCAAACTGTTGCTTCAATAGGTTTCTATGCATCTTCTTGGTAGCATCATAACCTCCAAATCTGGTTTTAATAGCATCCCATAGTTGTTTTGCATCCTTGGCATCATGAAACTTCAATAGGTGACCATCAGGGATAGCAGAAAGCAGTATGTTGAGAACCTTATCTTGATTTCTTTTAGTGGCAGCTGGCAAGGTTGGCTTAGGTGGTGTAGGTTGTCCTTCAATGGATACAGGTTCATCAATGACAACATTACTATTGACAATCACATCCCATAAAGCATGGTCTGTGATGGAAATGTACTACCTCATCTTCATACTCCATAGATCATATTCTCCCTTCTTGACAATGGGAATTCTGATTGAGGTGATGGATTGAACTGGTGCAACTTCTGTCGACATCTTTAAGGGTTTGTAGTAAAATCGGTTTTAAAGATATTTTCTTAATCAGAGTTTCCACACAAGCTCTGATACCACTTGTTGGATCGATATACTCTGATCAAACTACTTTGTAGCTTGTAAGGCTTTAACAATCTTGAATAACTCAAAACTATTAATAATAAAACGCTGATGTTACTTTGTAAAGTATGCGGATTCTACTAACACAAAGCTAAAAAGAACTTTGAATTATATTAAAACCAACTTTGAACCTGCTTCTCTAAACACAGATTCACTAACAATCCCTAACTTTTCTAATATCGTATTCTAGTATTCGTTTTCTTGAATGCATACATCTAATACCATCCTAAGGCTCCTTTTATAGGCATAAGGAAAACCTTAAGTCGGTTTACAATACTTGATCGACAAGTAAACTATCCCTAACTAACTCTAGAATATTCTTACAATATTACATAACAATCCTTTAAACAATATTGCATATTAGTCCTTATTCTTTAGAAGTACTTTGAATAATCTTCAATCACGAGCAGTACTTTGACTTTGAACAACACTTTGATCTTTGAGCAGTACTTTAACACAGCAGTACTTTGAACTTCCAAAAGTACTTTTATCTTCATATCCCAACAAGTTGGCTTGGTCAGATATATGTTTCAAAAATATTTCGTCCAGTGATTTAGAATTATTGACTTGGCTTGTGATGGAATATGTGAATCATAGCAATAATATAAACACATAAACATCATCAAGCACGCAGCGGAAATAGATCAAATACATGTAATTGAAATTAACCGAGTATAAAATAAATATGCGTACCTTTGTGATTTCTAGCAAGAACAAGAACTATATAAACCCTAATTGGGTTTAAGGAGGATCGACTATGGTGTTAGTCGAAAGGGCAATCACAACGTTAGCAAAAAGTATGCCAACATTTCGTTCTCGAACACACGTACTATTAGCATTTCAATAAGAAAAGCTAGGTTCATAATTCACGAACAAGCACTACTATTTGAGCCTTAGTTGATTCAAAGAATCGCCTATAGCTCAAAGAAAGAGATAAGGAAAAGAGATTTTGCTTGCAAGTGAACCAAGGAATGAATGAATGAATACATGAGGTCATGTATTTATACTAATCCAATCTTGGAGCTCAAGATAACAATCTCAATCCCATAGGGATGTGGGTCGGCAGAAACTTAGCCCAAGGGGTCCTTCCAGATCCTTCTTGGCTACTATTTCACTCTTAGTCCTTTATCTTTCGTCTAACGGTCGTTAGGTACCGTTAAGTGTCTATTTCATAAATTCAATAATTATTCATAACTAATATATTAATTATTAATTAATTGAAACTCATACGTAAAGTGTCCAATCCCGAAGTCTAGAGTTCGAGTCCGGACATATTCAATAATTTTTATCCGTTACTTCTAACAGCTTGGTCAGTAAACGTACGTAATTACAAGTTAGTAATTTAATTTTCTCTAAAGTCACTGATATGATAATAACTAGATTATTTGCCCGTGTATTAGCCTATTAGGTTCAAATACTATTTGCACTGATAACTTTATAAGATAAAAAGGTAATTGATAGTTGAAATCAGTCTATGGCCGATATGCATTGCAAAAACATAAGCATTCTTATAAATTACAATAAAGTGGATAGCACATAATTATCCTGCGCATGGTCTTAAAAGAATCATATCTTTTGAGCAATTTATTTACTCATGTGCAACTATAAAAGGTGTTGGTCTTCTACGATGTTTACATTGTAAAATGTATCAGTATTGGCAGCTAATTGCTTGGAAGAAAAAATGGCGTTTTATAATTATATGCCGTTATAAAATTTCATCGCAATGCAATAGTCACGATAATGGTAGGATAATTACTTTAAGTGTTTAACATGGTTCATTACTTCATTTCATTCATATCTCATGACCGAATAACACAAAATTTGATTACACCATAACTTCATATCACATGTATAGTAAGTTTTATAACTTATTATTCACTTGACTTACTTGGAAACAATTCGGCTACAAAAGCAAGCTTATAAACTGTATAGGAATAAAATGAGAAGATGCAATTGTTGATACAAAAGTTAGGCGTTCCTTATATGGGTTCCTATTCTCGTACCAATCAGATCTTAATGCTTGAGACCTGCGCACTAAGAAAGCAAACAAACACCGTTAGGCTTATCGTGGGATTGTCTCCTATGATTATCCTCCAGCGTGAGAGTAAGTAATCGGTTTTAGGGTTGTATAGAAGAGTTAGGGTTGTAGATTGTACCTTTAATGAGAATTATGATATTCTTTATATAGGCACAAAATCCTTGTAGATTTCGTGTTCCTTACTCTTCGGCGTATCACGCTTATCCGGTCATTGATCTTTATCCCATAAATAAAAGATCATTATCTAGACCATAAATAATATATTTGGGCTTGGGCTTTCGTGAGCCCAAACCGTTAGCATGGTAGCCCAAATCATTGTTATGATAGCCCACTTGTGATGGGCTTGGGCGTTAGTAATGTCCATTTAATCGGGTTCGTGACCCGAGTATGGACTATACGTCATCATGTCCCCCAGTCTAGTATGCGTAGGTTTTAACCGCGGATGCTAGACTAGTAATGTCAGTGGTAAGCGTGGCGGGGAAATTTCTAGTATTTCCTGCCAAAAAAGGATATACGGTGCATGTAGGCTTAAAACGTCCCACGTATTCCTTGAAGAACGTGAAAAAGTGTTGTACCTGTTGGTATTCTAGCCACACGATTAAGGTAGTGGGATCCACGTGGCGTTCATCCAAGGCGAGGGGAAACCCTATATAAAGGGTTCCCAATTCCACTGTTTTTATCACAGTAAAAAAAAACGCCATTTTCTCCCTTTTAGAGTCATCAATCAAGAAAAATTAGTGTCTGTTAAGGTAATTGCGCGTGCGCTCCTTAGTCAAATCTTGTTTAGAAGATGGTTCGTCAATTAACTGAGTTCGTGTCTGAGATTGACGAGGATGAACTCTGTCAGTTCACCTCCGATTATTTCATCCCCCTCGCGGTGCATCCAGAAGTACCGGAGGCAGACGCATGTATCGCAGACTTCCCTGAGGGGAAGATAGGGGTATACACGCTCTTTTTTGAGTTTGTGAATTAGCGCGTGCCCATATCCCTATTCTTGAGCGACGTGCTCAACTTCTATCGTCTGCATATATCTCAGCTGCACTGTATAGGTGCGGCGAAGATAACAAATTTTGAAGTAAACTGTTGTTTACTTGCTATAAACCCTACCATCAATCTCTTCCACGCGTTTTACCACACAACTTGGCAAACGGGTGTGTATCTTTTTCTAAACGCCAGGGGGCTATTAGTGTTATACTGAGAAAGTAGACGCCCTTAGGAGTTGGAGGGAAAGGTTTTTCTGGGTAGATGATACGGTGTTCCCTTCGCTCTTTGAGTTTTATACTCAAGGGACGTTGCCAAAGGATGAGCACCCAGGTCCCGGTAGGTATAACGTGGAGGATGCGGAAACCATTAATGCTAACCACATCCCCATCAACTCCTATCCTGAGGAGTTTTTGGTTTATATAGGAATTAGTGGCAACTATTTCCATGGTTTGGACGAGGTGTCAACATTTCTGGATGAAAGCGGCTAGGGTGGGTGCTTGTCCTTTCTTTCTTTCACATCTGTAGTGTAAGTGCCCTTTAATATTGTTATTTGAATAACTAAATTGTTCTTTGTTGTTTGTTCATGTGTTTGCGCAGAGATGGACTTGTTTGGCGTAGTGAAGTTGACAAAGCCCTCACAAGTGAATGTGGGTGTGCGCCCACTGAGGGAAGGTGAGATACCCATTTTGGAAGCTATAGCCGGACGTCTTCTGGAGCCTGTGCAAGAGGAATCATCTGATGTTGCTCTTCCCTTACTGAATGCTACTCCTGTGCAAACTGTTCCTGCGCAGGGAGTGTCGACTCCTGAGCCTGTGCGCACTGAGTCGTCTGAAGGTGCTGGGATCCTCAAGGTTGATACCGATTCTGAAGAGGAGCACCAGGGTGCCAAGCGCAAGGCCTCTGATGATGGTGGTGAGGGTACTTCTAAGCGCAGGCGCCACGTTATCACTGTGGATGAGTCCACAGATGAGGAGGCGTCACTATCCTTGGCTGCGCATGATACTGCTGAGACCTCCTCTCCTATGTAAGTGACAATGGTTTTGTTATCTGTTTTCTTTCTCTTTATTTGCTATACAATGCCTTGACTCCTTGCTGTTTGCACGTAGTGACAAAGCTGCAGGGGGTGATGCAGCGTTCGTTGAGTAGTCACCACCGAAGGTGAGTCATCCTCAGGTGGAAGAGCCTTCTAAGGCTAGTGAGGAGTTGTCTGTGGAAGGTCTGATAGAAGAGTTGGGTCTGGCGGCTGCGCGCCAGGCCGCTCTGGTTGATCAACTGAAGGCTCGGTACGCTGGGGAGGGTAGCAGTAGCGCACAAAAAGATGAGGAGATTGCACTGTTGAGGGCACAGTTGGTGAGTGCACAAACGGAAGTAGTGTCAACCACTGCGTACTCCAGGAGGCTTGCGGATGAGAGATTGGCCTTGATGGTTGAGCAATACATATCTAACTGCGCATGGGGGCTAAAGTACTTGCAAGAGAATAGAAGCAAGCACTTCGCCCAGCTTGATGAGTTCCGCAAGTTTGTGGAGACTGCTCTGGAGACGCAGGAAAGCAAGCTGCGCAAGTTGAGTATTGAGTATGATGAGGAGCTGTACCCTCATCTAGTGTCTGATGTTGCTGAGCGCCGGTAGTTATTTTCTTTTTGATTTCATTTTTTTCCAGTTGTTTGTGCTTAATGCCTTTGAAGTTGTTATCTTCTAACGCGTGTGTTGTTGCATTGTTATGTGGTTGATCAATCACGGTCTTCGCTTGGCTGCCATGGGTATGCTGGAGTCTCCAGAGGTCCTTGAGGCTTTTGGGGATGTTGTAAAGTGTGCCTTGGCGCGTGGCAAGGCCAAAGCCATGGAAGAGCTTCACAAGGGGAAGATGCTGACCGTATCTCCCGTGGAGGTGCCAGGGTATGTTGGGGATGGCTATGCAGAACTGGTTGCAGCCATGGAGAAGATGAAGGTCTTCGATTTCCCCTATATCGCCCAGCTAGAGCGTGATCAAGATTATCCTATCAGCGTGATCATGCAGGGGCTGACTCTGGTGAGGCACATAGCGGAAGACGCGGAGGCGCAGCCTGACTTCTTTTTGAAGCCAGATGTGTCGCAGCTGCAAGTGCCCATTTTTGCTCGTCCCCGCGACATGCTGAATCCCTTCGCCCTTGAGAAGGAAATATCTCTGAAGAAGTCCTTGGAAGCCCACACGACAAGGCTTGCGCGTAAAAAGGGCGTGAAAGGGAAGGCTATTTTGTGCGGTGTTGGTGCGGCCCATCTTCCCAGGTCTGATGGGGTTCTCGTCAGCGTACCGACGGTGTCGCAGGAGGATAGCAGCCTGTTGAGGAGGCTGGATGAGGTTGGGCATTTCGCATCTACGGCTAGTAGCTTAGGGCATAGACGCGCTCACAACATGTAGATTTCTATGGATTCACCTTTTTGTTGTATATATTGAATCTGTAACTCGTGGTTAATGAATAATAATGATATTATTTGTGGTAAGCATGTTTGTATTATCTTGTACTTAGATTTATTTGCCTTTTCGTGAAAGACTTTCCAAGAGGCAACTTGTGACCAAACGTGCTTAAGAAAAATTGTATTAAGTCCATAATTTAATAAATGTATGTGAGTAAAAACTCATAAATTTCTACAAATACCATATCAAGGAACCAAGATTCTTGGCTCCTAAATTGCTAAACGTGCACAGTGTGCGTTGTATGTGTATCCTTCGTGAGATGCGCATTAAACTTACTCCAACGTCTTGATAGTAAGGTGTTTAGCAAGGATACATGATCCCATATTGATGGGTTTGCAACCCTCTTACTCAACGAGCTGTTTATTAGGTTTACTCATCCTGTCTGCCATCGTGGGTCTTAATAAGTGCATGCACGCCATGTAGGCAAAAATAAAAATGAACAATATCGAAACATAAAGAAAAATGTAAGCAATAATGTTAAGTGTGTTGTGGAGTTAGCTAGAAACCACAACTTTTTATTAATTCTTGCAAGTTTTTGAAAAGAAAAAGACAATTCCATAAACAAAATAAAATGTAAATACACGGACATTTTATTTGGGCACTTACTAAAGTGCGGAGGTGTCTGTGTGTGGGCAGTAGCCTGTCCTAAAGATAGCATCTCTTGAGATTGCAGATGTTCCAAGTGCGTGCTAGCTCATGGTCTTCCATATCACGCAGCTTGTATGCGTCGTTGCCTAATGCTTCTGTGACCTCATAGGGTCCTTCCCATTTGGGTCCAAGCTTGCCCGTGTCTTCTGCGTGGCTTGCATCATTGGTACGGTATACAAAGTCTCCTGGCCTGAAAGAAGTGTTTCTGACTTTTGCATCATAATACTTCTTCATCTTTGACTTAGCTTTTGCCTCACGTATAGCTGCCCGTTCACGCCTTTCTTCCAACAGATCCAAGTCTATGCGTCGTTCGTCGTCATTTGTTGTAACATTGACTTTCGCCGTACGGATAGTTGGCATTCCAATCTCGGATGGTATGACAGCTTCTGTCCCATAAACAAGAGAGAATGGTGTATCTCTAGTGTTGACTTTGATTGTCGTACGGTGCGCCCATAAAACATGCGACAATTCATCCACCCATCTTCCTTTATGTTTGTCAAGACGCACTTTAATTCCTTCGCCCAGACTACGGTTCGCGCATTCAACCAAACCATTGGTTTGTGGGTGCTTAACTGACGCGAAGTGTTGTGTAATATTTAATTGTGCGCACCAGTCTTTGAACGGGTTTTCACAGAATTGTTTTTTGTTGTCCGAAATAATTTCTCCAGGTAGGCCAAAGCGGCATACAATGTTGTCCCAAACGAAGCGTTTGACCTGGTTGCCTGTGATACTTGCCACTGCTTTTGCTTCAATCCATTTAGTGAAATAATCTATGGCCACTATGAGGAACTTTAGTCCCCCTGCTGCAACTGGAAAGGGGCCTGCAATATCAATGCCCCATTTATAGAATGGCCATGGTGAGGTGATAGGTGTCAACTCTTGTTGTGGTCGGTGCGGGATGGGTCTGTGGACTTGGCAGTCGCTGCATCTCTTTATCATGTCTCGCGCATCGCGATGCATAGTAGGCCAATAGTATCCTGACCGCAAGGCTCGCGCCACAACGGACCGTGGTCCTGAGTGCATGCTGCATGACCCAGCTTGGATCTCTCGGAGTACGTAATCTGCCTGAAGAGGTCCAACGCACCGAAGCTATGGTTGTAGGAATGAACGCCGATATAGGATACCATCTCTAAGTTCGAACCTCTACGCTCTGCGCCGTATCCGTCGAGCGTCTTTCTGTTCTTGGGGTAATATTCCCTTGCTTATGAATTCTATGATGGGTGTCATCCAAGTAGGATTCTCTTCTTCTATCACTGTGAATATTTCCATCTCAGAGATGGATTTATTCTTCAAGGTCTCCACCAATACCTGTTTTGACAGGTGTGCAAAGCTTGTAGATGCAATCTTACTCAGCGCATATGCTTTTCTGTTTTCTCCTCTAGGAACTTGTGTGATGGTGAACCGGTTGAAATTCTGGATTAGGGACTTGGTCTTGTCGAGGTATTGGATCATGTGTTCCTCCTTAGCCACATATTCGCCTAATACGTGATTGGCCACTAATCGGGAATCGACATTTGCCTCTAGGTTGCGTACACCCATTTGAGTTGCTATGCATAATCCAGCAAGTAGGGCCTCATATTCTGCCTCATTGTTTGTGGCTGTGAATTCAAAACGCAGTGCGTAAGTGAATTCCGTTCCATCTGTGCTAGTGAGGATAAGGCCTGCGCCTGACCCATCCACGCACGAAGATCCGTCCGTGAATAGAACCCATGGTTCTTGTAGCGTTACCTTACTCTTTGAAGGTGGAGTATCGGTATCTGGCTTCTCAATGATGAAGTATGCCAATATCTGTCCTTTAATCGCAGTGCGTGGTCTATAAGAGATGTTATGCTCGCTCAATAACACACTCGATTTTTGTAGCAGTCCCGATGCGTCAGGTTTAGAGATAACTTTCTTGATAGGCTGGTCCGTAATTACGGCTATTGGGTGTGCTTGAAAGTATCTGCGCAGTCTTTTAGCTGCGAATACTAAAGCTAGGACCAGCTTTTCCATGGCAGTATAGTTAGTCTCTGTCTTCTTGAGTGCTTTGCTTACAAAGTATATTGGTGTTTGAACGGAGTTCCTATCTGTCAATAACGCCGCGCTAACTGCTCCATGAGTTGCAGATAAGTACATGATCAATTCTTCCCCTGGTCGGGGTGCGACAAGCTTGGGGAGTGCTGCTATATGTTGTTTGAGCTGTTGAAAAGCTTCTTCCGCTTCGGCAGTCCAACGAAAGTCTCCTTTTTTTGTGCACTTCGTGAGTGTCTTAAAGAGAGGGAGTGACTTATCTGCTGATTTGGACAAGAATCGATTTAGCCCAGCTAATTTTCCGTTTAATGACAGGACTTCTTTCAGTGTGCGTGGTGAAGGGAGTTCGATGACAGCTTTTGTCTTCTCTGGGCAGGGCTTAATGCCATCAGGTTCTATCAAATACCCAAGAAACATGCCTTCTGTAGCGCCAAAGGTACACTTCTTGGGATTTAACTTCATGTTGATCCTTCCCAATGTTTTGAATGTTTCCTCGATGTCACGCACCAATTCATCTTTAGTATGGCTCTTTATGACAAGGTCATCAATATAAACTTCCAGGTTGCGACCTACTTGCTTCTCAAACGCGTTGTCCACCAACCGCTGGTATGTTGCTCCCGCATTCTTTAGGCCAAAAGGCATTTTTGTGTAACAGTAGACCCCTTAACTTGTGTGGAAGGCTGTTTTTTCTTTGTCTTCCTCAGCCATATGGATTTGGTGGTACCCTTTGTATGCGTCTAGGAAGCATTTAAAGGGGTATCTGCACAAAGATTCCACCTTCCAGTCTATCTCTGGTAGCGGGTAACAGTCTTATGGACATGCTTTGTTAAGGTCAGTGAAATCCACGCACATTCTCCAGCTACCATCGCTCTTCTTTACCATCACTGGATTGGAAAGCCAATCATGGTAATAAACTTCCCGCATGATGCCTGCGTATACAAGCTTGTGTACTTCCTCTAGGATGGCTTTTGCGCGATCTGGGGCCTGGCCGCGCTTTTTCTGCCGTATTGGAGGATATCCTTGTCGGATTTTTAGCTTGTGCTCTGTGATAGATCATGGTACTCCAGTCATGTGCTTTGGTTCCCACGCGAAGATATCTAAGTTCTTTTGCAAGAGTGCGCACACAGCCGCTCTGCCTTTGTAAGACAGGGACCCTCCAATTGATATCTCTTGCTCTGGGTAGTCAGGGTGAATTGCGACCTTTAGGTTTGACACTTTGGCTGTGTGCTGTTCTGGAATAATCTCCGTTTCACTCGTCACCGTGTTGCATTCTTTAGGTGACACAGCGGTATTGTAGAGAGTCACAATTCCTCCATCCACTGGGAATTTGAGCATCCCATGCGCCGTGGATGGTACAACGCGCTGGCTGATATTCCTGGTCTTCCAATAATGCCATTGTATGGCGAAGGAGACCTGATTACCATGAAGTTCATCCAGGCTGCTGTAGAGTGGTGCTCATTACCCACGACCACAAGTAAGCTTAATTGCCCCATGGGCCATATCTTCTCTCCTGTGAAGCCAGTCAGCGACGTCGTGGCCGGAATTAACTGACTCTGTATCTCAGGTCGCAGCCTCTTGAAAAAATGTTTGTACATAATATCTGCGGATGCTCCTCCATCAAGATACATGCGGTGGATATCGTGACCCCCCGTATGTATTTCAATAGTGAGCGGTTCCACTACTGCGTTGTCCGCAGTCAGAGTAGGGAAATAGATTTCGCTCCCATAGAAAAACTTTGGGCTGACTTTTTGTCTCGTCTTTCGTTGCCATGATTGTATCATGTAGATTGTGTCCGCCTTGTCTTTGGGTGTCTCTATTTTGCCCCCATTCTTCTGTCTGTCCTTCCCCTCTTTGATGTTCTTAACGAGGTGATGCATTTTTCCTTCTTTTACTAATTTGTCGAATAGTTGGCGCAACTGGACACATTCGTTGGTAGTGTGACCCTTTTGTCTATGGTATTCACAGTATCCGTTTCCTACGCGCCTATCTTCTGGGGTGCGCATTGGTGAAGGTTTCAGAAAGTTTGCTTCTTCTGTCGTGAATATCTCCCTTGGGGTCTTCGTGAGTGGAGTGTATTTGTCGTTATCCCGTCCACTTCCTTGATTGCGGTAATTCTTGCTACGGCTGCTACTCTGGTCATTTGATTGTCTCCCAGGCTGTTCTTGTGGCCTGTAGGTTGAGTAACCTTTTTTGCTATCCGCAGCAGCTGCTTCCCCTTGGTTAAAGGATCTGGTGCGCTTCATCAGTTCATCAAAGGTTTGAGGAACATTATTAGCTCTGGGTTATTGATCCCATTCATGAACCCTGAGATTTTTAGCACCTCAGGGCACGCCTTGACGTGTATGCATTCATCCTTATAGCGCTCCACATAAGCGCTTGTGGATTCCCCTTGGCGCTGTTTTACTCTGGCCAGTTTAACAGGGTTCTTGGCACACTTCTTTCTTTGAGTGATGTTCAAACGGAATGCTTTTTGTAACTCTTCAAACCCATTTATGCTTCTTCGTGGAAGCTTGCTAAACCAAGTTCGCGCATTCCCTACTAACGTGGAGTTAAACATATGGCACCACAAAGGTTGTGGCCCATTTTCGATAGTAGCAGCTTATTCAAAAATTTTTAGGTGGTCATCAGGATCACCCGTTCCATCATATGTTTTAACATTGGCGGGCATGCGCCTTCTCTTGTCATCCGAATAATCGCTGATGCGCCGCGTGAATGAATCAACCTTTTGGCGGCGCCAAGGAAGAGATATATCTTCGTCTTCTTCCTCGCGATGTCTTCCCCTGGACTTCCAGTGTCATGTCTCTTTGTCCTCGTTGTCCGAGGAGTCGCTTGAGGAGGAGTTGCCCCTTTTGCGGTGCTTGCGCCATTTTTTCTGGGAGTCCGAGCTTGGGGGGTTTCACTTGGGGGAGTTCGTCTCCCAAGTATATCATGAATTCTTCTACTTCCAGACCTTGAAGAGCTCTCGCTCGGTGAGCGTTGTCGTCCAAGTCTATCTTGCATCCTGCGATTACCAAGTCTAGCGTGGACATTGGTGCGCCTTCCATTGTCTTCATACTCCTCCGAGTATTGTGAATCAGATGTTGTATCATCTGTAGCGGTCCTTCCAATTCTAGCAAATACTGGAAGTCTGCGGCTATCCTTTTCGAGCCCCTCTTTCCGGTAGCGCAATGGGGATGTTTCGTATTGTGGGTTAAAGTTAAGTCGGGCTTGCAGGCTCTGACTTGACCTTCTTCTTGCTTCCTCTTGCATGAGGTTAGTTAAAGTTTCGTAATTTTGAGACACAAAATTACTTAGCGTTAACTCAGGCGCGTCCTCTTACAGTGCAAGGATATTTGTCTCAACATTAGGTCCCCTATCTCGATTAGGCGCACATGGCGGCACAGTGTTGTCCACAGTGGGTGCCGTTTGATGGGGAGTAGTGAAGAGAGTGCGCTGAAGATCTTCAGTGCTTGGGGCCACCGTAGTGGCCTGGGTAGTCCCTGTGAGCAATTCCACCGTTGGGAGAATTAAAGTCGGGTCTGATTCTTGGTGACCAGGCGCACTGGTTATCCCAGAGGCATGCCTAGAGGTCGAATCTTGATGTTTCCTCCTCTGGGGTCACCATGTGCTTTTTCCAACTGCGGAGTCCGCTGGCTTGAGTTTTTGTGCTTCGTCATTCTAGTTCTTAGTGTTGGGTCCCACGGATGGCGTCACTTGTTGATACAAAAGTGGGCGTTCCTTATTTGGGTTCCTGTTCTCGTGCCAATCAGATCTTAATGCTTGAGACCTGCGCACTAAGAAAGCAAACAAACACCGTTAGGCTTATCGTGGGATTGTCTCCCACGATTATCCTCCGGCGTGAGAGTAAGTAATCGGTTTTAGGGTTGTATAGAAGAGTTAGGGTTGTAGATCGTACCTTTAAAGAGAATTATGATATTCTTTATATAGGCACGAAATCCTTGTAGATTTCGTGTTCCTTACTCTTCGACGTATCACGCTTATCCGGTCATTGATCTTTATCCCATAAATAAAAGATCATTATATAGACCATAAATAATATATTTGGGCTTGATCTTTCGTGAGCCCAAACCGTTAGCATGGTAGCTCAAATCATTATTATGATAACCCACTTGTGATGGGCTTGGGCGTTAGTAATGTCCATTTAATCGGGTTCGTGACCCATGTAATGGACTATATGGTTTGCAAAAGATGCGAGTTTATACTTGGAAACAATTCGGCTACACCCCGAACATTGTATTTTTATGTTTAAGAGTTACTTTTATCTATTAATGCATCTAAGCTATAAATCATTATTGAATAATTTTTAAATCCTTGAGCAAATCAAAGAACAAATTTTTAATAGTAATTCCAATTTATAAAAATACCCCATCTATTAACCCAAACACTAATAGTGGATCCTCACTTTATGGGTCTTATAGTAACACAATCACCACTAACATGATTAGCCACAGTGCCACACCGTCCAAAATTTGGCAAGTCTTGTTGTCTCCTTATAAAATATTTAACCTCACCAAAACTTTCACGTGTTTGGAGTTTTACGTGTCATGTGTTAACTACATTATTTTATCAAATTGCTTGATAATTGTTATGAATAAACTTTGTTTTTCACGTTCCATGGCTCTTTAAACTTAAACAAAGTTCTTGGTTACTGAATAACTTAATTAATAATAGAGAAATGATTTAGAGACCTAAAAATATGACTACTTTTGTGCCTAAATTGAAGTGTTGTTGTTTTATTGGTTTGTGAAAGTGTGGGCCCCTTTACTGTCACTAATAAGAAGATGCCACATAGATTAGGCATGCCAATTAGTCATACCAATTAGGCATGCCAATCAATGCTCTTAATAATAATGTCTAATTTATGACTACGTATTTTAAACTTTAAAGTGACATACGAAATAATTTTGTATATGAAAACCCGTACGTTATCTTATTGCTATTATTGGCAAACAAACAGTTATATGCTGATTGAGCCGAATTGGAATCTTTAATTTAATGAAGACACGTACTAACTTATAAAAATCATCGAAAACTTAATACTAACTGCAGTTCTAATATGTTTAATACTATGTTTTTGTCTAAATGCAAGCAAAATTGCAAAACAGCACACAAGAACAAGTACAAGAAACAAAGAATACACGAAATTTATGTGGTTTGTCTCATATATGCGTTTTGTCCACGTTTACATAAATGATAGAACTCTCTGGCTATGATTATGTAGCAAATACAATCCATCCACAGGATACTATACGTCTATACCCAGGGGCGGACCCATGTACAAAGTTTGGGGGGCGGTGCCCTTCATGACTTGTCGAAAAAGTTCAGATTTTAGTGTAAAAAAAATTTTTTTTGGACCTTTTTATTAAAGTGCACCCCTCCAAAAAATCAAATTGCCCCCCACCTTCAAGCCAAAAATGTAAAAACCTTAGGTTTTAGTGTAAAAAAAATAAAATTATGACTTTTTTATTAAAGTGCATCATGATTTTATCAAAAAAAAAAATTTTTGCCCCCCGCCTTGGAAAATCCTGGGTCCGCCACTGTCTATACCTGCATGTCATAATAATCTAACAATAATACAATAACGTCGTCGCGCATAGCTTCGAGTTTTCCATACCTAAGATATATATGCATGTCATCTTCAAATTCCATTTTCTAAGATACTCGTATTTACAACATCGACTTGGTTAAAAAATTCTCTTTGGGAAACAGTCTCACCTTAAACGCGCTTGACAACATCTTTCAACTCGTACTTAACAAGTTCAAACCAATAGTAAATAGAACTCAATACCTTATGCTTAGCATAGTGGTTGTGTTTGGAACTTTTTGATAGAGATCCAAGTTTAATCCACATAAGCTACATATTTGATTATTTGTAACTAATATTTAGAATTGTAATTTAGTTGGCATTTAGTACATTGTCTTTTACATATCATATTATTGTTAAAGCGATACGTGTAAGTTGGTAGCATTACTAATTAATAATGCTTTGTGAAAATAAAGAATTCCACCATGTCTTATTATGTAATGTTTTACTTCTTTGTTTCATATGTCCACTTCATTATTATTTTTTTCTCAAAATAATCGTCCATTTACATTACAACCGACTAAAACATTTATGAAAATAAAAGAGAATCATTTGACTAACTACCAATAAAACATTTGTATTATCTTAAAACTGTTTCTTGTAAAGTGAATATATATACTTTGAGATGGAGGAAGAACTATATTACCATTCATTAAGAGCATATATAACATAAGTACCAGAAAAAAGTTTAAAACCTATAAAAAGCTTTATATATTATTTCATCCATGGGATTATGTGTCATGATAGTTTCAAGGGAAAATTGTTTAAAAATACATTTAACTTGTCACCTTTTATTATCATATGCTATAAACTTTTTTTTCTTCCTATTGTATACACGAACTTCTTAATCTTCTTATTGTATACACGAACTTTCTTAATCTTCCTATTGTATACATGAATCTGACGTGGCATTGAGTTAATTACATAAATTTACATGAATCGTCCATGTGGCTCAAAACAATTACACCATTCATCCTTGAAACAATTACATAAAAGGTCCCTGTAGCTCAAGAGTTAAAATATTTGCATCGTTAGTTCTCATTAAGTTAAAATATTTGCATTGTTAGTCCTCATTGACTATTGAGTTAAAATATTTGCATCGTTAGTCCTCATTGAGTTAAAATGTTTGCATCATTAGTCCTCATTGACTATTCTTATGTTAAAATATTTGCATCGTTAGTCCTCATTGACTATTGAGTTAAAATATTTGCATCGTTAGTCCTCATTGAGTTAAAGTATTTGCATTGTTAGTCCTCATTGACTATTAATACGTTTTTATCCCTTTTCATCCGTTTTTCTTACGTTTTCGTCCGTTTTTCTCATGTTTTCATAGCTTTTTTTCAGTGTTCATCTGTTTTTATACGTTTTCATTCATTTTTCTCATGTTTTTATCCGTTTCTCCCGTTTTCATATGTTTTTATCCGTGTTCATACACTTTTATTCGTATATTATTTTATGTTTTCATATGTTTTTATCCGTGTCCATACACTTTTATCCGTGTTCATACGATTCATGTAAATTTATGTAATTAACTCTAGCCACGTCAGATTCATGTATATAATAGGAAGATTAAGAAAGTTCGTGTATGCAATAGGAAAAAAAAAGTTCATAGCATACAATAGTAAAAGGTGGCAAGTTTGATGTATTTTTGAACAATTTTCCCTAGTTTCAAGGCCCGTTTGATTTGCAAAAGGATTTGAAATCAGATTTGTATTCAGTTTAGAATGAAAAAATTGAGGTAAGAGAAAAATATTTTATTAAAAAATTTACTTTAATAGTTGATAAATAATTTATTAAAGAGAAAGTGATATAGCATTTACTTTTTTTTAAATAATTAATTTATGCATATATTGTGAGTGAAGATTAATGTTGGGCTCATTATATATTTTTATTTGTAAAAGGCATTATATTTGCTAGGAATCAATCTATCATTTTTGTACCCACATCAATCCTCAAAAAACAATTAAACTTTGGAATGAAAGAATTCCTTAAATCCAAAAGGTATAAAGCAAACGTGCCATCAATGTTTTGACATGAAATAACATATATGTTAGCATTTTGTTACAACGGATTAAAACATAAATACTGTAATTATTCTCTGTTGAGTATTTGGCTTAGATGTACTTAACAAGTTGAGGCTCACGATCGTTTCTGACCATTTATCTTTATATAGTAGCGAATATGAACTTAGATCATTTTCAATAGCTACCAAGTTCACATTAATATGATCGATAATATTTTTTTTATAAACAAAATAGTAAAGCCTACTGAGAGACCCGATACTAAATTATATTACGAGTAAATATTACTAGTAATATTTATATAAAAAAGATATCTTGGTTACAATTTTTTACTAAAATTATACAAGAAATGATTCGGGACCATAAAAATAACTCGGTAACCTACAAAAAAACTCAATGACTCACAAATTATAACACAAAATTCTAGCGAGTTAACTAAAAAAATTGTATAGCGGAATGATTTAGTTGTTGATTAACGGCCGATTAAGATTCCCCGAAAATAAAAAATAAAAAAAGGGCGTCCATAAAAGATAAACGGTATTGTTAGTTCCAACACCATGACAAAACATCCACCACCAGCATCTCCCCATTTCCTGATACTCCTCCTGTTATCTCACACCTCACCTAATTTATAACTAAACTTTCTTAATCCCCTTACATTACATTTCATTTCTCTCACACACTAACTAGAACAAGTGTTAGTTGTTAAAAGTGTGTGTATGTGAGTTTGTTAGTTACATGATGGCTACATCTTCCACGTCATCACTCTGTTTCCCGGCAACTTCTGCTGCCGGTACACGTCACTCATTTCCGACTAACGATACTTTCTTACGGTGTAACCGTAAACTCAATCGGTTAAAGTTTGTTGTGAGGTCTGATTTGGATAAAGATGTTTCCGATATGAGAACTAATGGTACTATATTTTATTTATCTTCATTTTTTGTTTAATTAGTTATTGTTTTTGTTTATTTTTACTGCAGTTAGTTATAAAATTCAGTTATTAGATGTGTAACTTGTTTTTGTGAATTTTACTGCTTGTTATATAGTTTAGTGTAACTATCTAGTTAGTTAGTTAGTTTTTACGGAACCGAGAGAGTTTAGTTATGAAATTCAGTTAGTATTAGATATAGGAGGTGGTTGTTTAAAACTTATGGCTGTATGTAAGCTTATTATGACATAATAAGCTTATATAAAAGTATAAGTTTCGAAATAAGCCGGAAAAAATGGGCTTATGAAACATAAGCCGAAATTACATAAACTCATACGCGCAAAAATAAGCTTATTAAACAAACACCCCCATAGTTTGTTGCTTTTTTTTTTTTTTTTTTTTTTTTTTTTTTTTTTTTTTTTTTTTTTTTACGGGTTGTTATAAAGTTTAGTGTAATTAATTAGTTAGTGTTTTTTGGAATTGAGAGCGTACAAATGTAGATTTTCAGTTGAATTGATTTATTAGTATGTTGTTTACCGGCCGAATGCTCGTTTTACAATAATTTTTGTGAATTGTCATGTATTGGTAATGAGAATTGGGATTTTTGTTGATGACATTAGGTAGAAGCTTCTTAGAGGTGATTATTAAGATTTGATGAATGCGTATGACTATTAGAGTATGATAATTCAACTGTGACAATAATGATGATTAGATGTGTGTATATATATATAGGAGCTTCACATTTAAGATGTTGATTTTGACTTTTAAGAATTAGTGGAATATAATTGTGGGAGGGCCTAATGTATAGCCGTATAGGTGTAAGTTGCTGTGATGTATGGTTTATTTTTTGATAATTTGATATGGTACTGAATTTAGTTTTGGTTGTTGTCGTGTGTAATGAGCAGCTCCAAAAGGATTATTTCCACCCGAGCCTGAACATTATCGTGGGCCCAAGTTGAAAGTGGCCATCATAGGTGCTGGCCTTGCTGGTATGTCAACTGCGGTGGAGCTTTTGGATCAAGGACATGAGGTTTGTGCGAACTTTTTTTTTTTTTTTTTTGGCATTGCTCATTGAAAAAGAAAGATGATACATTAGTATTTTGATTAAAGGATTTGTTAATCAAGTGAATAAAGCTTAAGTTACTTATGGCAAATGTAGAGTAAAATTGTGTAACAATGTAGTAACAAATTTTGCACACTTGAGTTTGCTGCAAGTTATCACCCAACTTAAACTTTTTCTGATTCTACAGGTGGATATATATGAGTCAAGGACGTTCATTGGTGGAAAAGTGGGTTCATTTGTTGATAAAGGTGGAAACCATATTGAAATGGGACTACATGTTTTCTTTGGTTGCTACAACAATCTTTTTCGTCTTTTGAAGAAGGTAAATACATGGCTTTATGCTACTGACTTATTAGTGAGCTAGTTAAATTATTATACATTTGTATGTCAAGCTGAGGGCTTTGCAAAAAGAAAAAGCATTAAATTTAGGGATGCAGAGTGATTGTGAAGAAAATAAGAAGATACGTAGCACAAAAATTTATGTGACATTTGATGAGATTGGATAGCTAATTCCTCTTTTACCGGATAACTTGATTATACCGACTCTTATTTTTGACTCCCAAAAGATATTTACTTACAAGTAGTCATGAGATAGATTATGGAAAGCCTAGTCCAGATGGCACACTGCCTAATTGAAGCAGATAGATTATGGAAATCTCTAGTCATCACTAAACATGTATAGCATTGATTGAGGAATTCAACAGATATTTTGCTAGTAGTAACACTTCCATTGCATTATACGCCCTATCAGAAATAGCATTGTTGGTGGATGAAGAATAGATCATTGTTTGTTTATCATTACAAATTAGCGTCCTCTACTGCTTTAGGGGTATCTTTAACCATGGAAACACGTTAACTATGGTCCTCGTAGGTTTTTTATGCTATAATGCAGCATGCACTTGAAAACTAAAATCCATTTGCAGATTCTAAAAGACATGTGACAGTTGAGCTATAGTTATCCTTCTGTAAAGATCTTTGATAAATCTTCTGTGTTATCTTTGTAACCTAGGTTGGTGCTGAGAAGAACCTTCTTGTCAAAGATCATACTCACACTTTTGTGAACAGAGGAGGAGAAATTGGCGGTAAGTTTTGATGCTTAGTCCTGAAATTCCTAATTATTAAACTTATGATTTGATGGAAACAACATGCCTCTGTTAAATACATAAATTTACTTTTGAGCACTGTCTGCAGAACTTGATTTCCGCTTTCCTGTTGGAGCACCGTTACATGGGATTAACGCATTCTTAACTACAAATCAGCTTAAGGTAACTTCCTGCTCATAAAATTTAGGCCTTTGTAACTAAAGTGCTCCTCAAAGCAACTGTGTCTTGCTGTTATGTAGTAGCATACGTATCTTGTTCCCTTATAAAGAATTATAGAAGCATAAGAATCTAGAGTGTACTTACTAATTAAACAAAAGCTTGTGATTTAACATTGTATACATGTTTCTGGGATGGTGATTTTTGCAATTGCTGTAATATGAGAGCTCAATACAAATAGTTATAAAGCTTGAACAGTTCTGGCCTTCTAGAAGCAAAAAAGACTCGATGCAATAAAAAAGTCCACAGGTCTGGCCTTCTGTAACATGATAATAATGTAAATTTTGGTACATATTGTGGATGGGACTAAATGCTGTCTTGCCTAAATGCATAGGAGATATTGACATCTCTATCATTCACTTCACCAAATTTAGCTTACTAAAGACTTCTTATCTGTTATATTATCGTTTCATCATATGCAGACATATGATAAAGCGAGAAATGCTGTGGCTCTTGCTCTAAGTCCAGTTGTGAGGGCACTTGTTGACCCAGATGGAGCAATGACCCAAATACGGAACCTTGATAATGTAAGAACCATCTTCAAATTTCAATGCTTTTCATCTTTTTTTTAGATGTTAGTTTTATTGGGGGTGATGGTGTAAACGGTTACATTGACTCTGATTTTTTATTTTATTTTATTTATTTTATTTTATTTTTTATTTTATTTATTTCTTTATTTATATTTTTTGCAGGTTAGCTTCTCTGAATGGTTTATGTCCAGAGGGGGAACACGAGCAAGTATTCAGAGAATGTGGGACCCTGTTGCTTATGCTCTTGGATTTATTGACTGTGATAACATCAGTGCACGCTGTATGCTCACCATTTTCTCATTATTTGCCACCAAGACAGAGGCCTCTTTGTTGCGCATGCTTAAGGGTTCTCCGGATGTCTATCTCAGTGGTCCTATCAGAGATTATATTATTGAGAAAGGAGGAAGGTATGACAAACTCTACTTAGATTTATTAATACAACAAATATATAACCGTGAATACTACAGCTCTAGAGCTGGGCTTCATACTTTGTGGCATCTACCTTTCTTTACAACCGGAATGGCACATTAACAAGTTGCATGTTTAGAGATGGCATTTTTGACCCATTTTCATATGAATGGGTCAGTTTGGTGCTTTTATCTAATCTCTTAACATGTCATACAAGTATAGTAAAAGATCGCTAAAAAGTTAAGAAGTCTAATGAACCAAAAAGTCTTATTTAGCACACTTGTTATTTTGAAAACCTCTTAAGTCATTTCATTTAACAAATGGATTATTCTTGAAATATATGTAAAAAAATCTATTCTGTATTTGACACACCAACTTATTAGAAGTTAAAAGTTTTGGACAAAAAGTGTTTCTTGCCAACCCAGTCTGCCCCATCTGGCAATTTCCAGCTATAGGCATGTTTTATTTTGAATTCTTAGGTTTTTGCTACTAATGGAAAGATATCAAAAGCTATGTTGTTTAGGGGGATCTTTTTATTAACGATATGTTTATGCTAGTTCAGGTTCCATCTCAGATGGGGGTGCCGGGAGATTCTCTATGAGAAATCAGTTAATGGAGATACTTATGTTACAGGGCTTGCCATGTCTAAGGTACAATCATTTTCTTATAAATTTATGATTTAGATGTTTATATGGGAATGTCAGTGTCCTTATTGGTATAGCCAAGTGCTCATGGTAAAGGAGATCATCTTGTCGATAACCACAATGATGATATGTGGTCTAAGATACCTATTTAAGTCTGCTAATGACCGACAATATTTTGTTACTTTTCGATGGTCTGTCTAATTGTCACTTAGTGTTTGCAATTTGTTACAATAGTAGTGGCTTAATATTTAGTGTGTGACAGGTCTAACACCACTAACTTTTGATATATTGTTAATAAATCCATCAATGAGAATGAAATGCATCAAGAAAGGATTAATAAACTAATTATAAATACCGTTGACTTTACTTCCACTATAAAAAGGGGTCTCTTAGTCTTAGAGATAGTGAGTGCAAGTGACGTAGGATTATTTATTTTGCAGTTAATTCCATGAGAGCTATTTGTAATTTAATGGAGTTTCTGTTATAATTTCTTAACCTTGAAAATCCTGTTAATGCTTTTAACTTTCAAGAAATAGTATGGCTTATTCCCCTGACTCATCTGGAAATCTGTTATTGTAGCTTAAACTTAAGAAAGTTGATTGCATAAAGCCATTAAACTTTTCTGAAGTCTTATTCTACTTGAATTTAAAGATATACTTATGTAGGTTTGAACTCTTGACCTCCTGTGAGGAGGTCAAGTTTTTATGACATCCTAGGACTGAAATATCTGTCATTAAAAGTTCAGTTGTCTTTGTGAAGATGTTTAAAGTGCAGTAACAAAGTAAAAGTAATTTTATTTTGATGGTTTTGATGCGACGACTCTTTGTTTAAAGATTGTTGGGTATTGGAGGAGAGCTTCATATTGTTTTAGGTTCATTGACCAAAATAAAATCAGAGGGAATATACTACACGTTTTTTGTTTCTATCTCATTATGTATCTTATTTATCCATCATTGAACTTTATTGCAAATAGCCTTTTTTTTTTTTTTTTTTTTTTTTTTTTTTTTTTTTTAATAATTTAATTTAATTTATTTAATAAAATGATCTTTTCTTATATATCTTAATATCCTTATCGATGCACTAGAAGAAACTGTGAAGATACTGATGTCTTTGAGCTTTTCCAGGCTACACAAAAGAAAATTGTGAAGGCGGATGCATATATAGCAGGTTTGTACCATTTATACACATCAGCCATAAAAAAATAGGAAAAAAGAAACCAGAGAAAATACATTTCAAAAGATACAACTTATTAACATGATCCCTTCAAACGGCAGCATGTGACGTCCCTGGAATTAAAAGACTTTTACCTTCTAGTTGGAGGGATTGGGAGTTCTTTGATGATATATACAAACTAGTCGGTGTTCCTGTTGTGACTGTGCAACTTCGGTACAATGGCTGGGTAACAGAAATGCAGGATATAGAACGAGCCAGGTGAGCTTGTGTGTTATTGTTGTTCATTTTAATTATTTATTAAACTAAGTTTAAGAATATTAGAATATCCATGAACTTTACATAGGCATTTTTGACAAGAATTATATTTATTTATATTTCAAAATAAGTTAGGAGTTAGGAATGTAGGACAGTTCCAATATGAATAGGCTCCAAATGTGATATACTATGGGACAAATCCGCTTCTATCTTTTTGCCATTGTTAAGGAATTTTATACACATATTTTGTCTAAAGTAACTTTTAAATTTTACTTTTCAGGCAATCAAGGAAAGCTACAGGGTTGGACAATCTGCTATATACCCCAGACGCAGACTTTTCTTGTTTTGCTGACTTGGCACTGACCTCACCAGAAGATTACTATATTGATGGACAAGGCTCATTGCTGCAGTAAGGAATTCTTGAACTTCCATTCTGCATACTGCCTTTGGCTAGAAGTTTATTTCATTTGTAACTCATAGAACACTCTTTTACCATACAGATGTGTGCTGACTCCAGGGGACCCATACATGCCTTTACCAAATGAAGAAATTATAAGACGGGTTACAGAACAGGTTAGTGGCACTTTGGGTAGACATCTTTGTAATCGTATTTAAGGTTAATGTACTTGTGCAAAAGATATTGTAGTAACAATATTTCTGCAATGTACGTAACTTGCTGAAGATAGTGGTGATACAAATATTATAACCTGCAAAACGACACATTCTTATGGTTCTTACCTCATGGTTTAGGTTTTGGTTCTGTTCCCATCTTCCCAAGGTCTAGAAGTTACTTGGTCATCTGTGGTCAAGATTGCTCAATCTTTATATCGAGAGGGACCTGGTAAAGATCCATTTAGACCTGATCAAAAGACACCAGTCAAGAATTTCTTCCTGGCTGGTTCATACACAAAACAGGTAACAAATTTACAATTTTCATTCATATTTTTAGTTTTTTCATGCTATCAACTATCTTTAGTATGCATTTAGTTATATTTCTGTATGTGCATGCAAATTTATATTACTATGGGTATTACCATATTACCATGCTGCAGTTGAACTGTGAGGTGCTCTCTGGAATTACAATTGTTATTTGAGCCTCTTATAGTTGAAGGACGCCACTTTTGATTGTAAAACATGGTTTTTGCACATCTGATTGCATAACATAGAGATAGAAAAGTCTGGGTAACGGGTCTGTGGGTCAAAATAGACATGTTTGAAAACGGGTCAGACTAGTTCTGGGTCAAATGAGTTTGGATGGGTTGACCTTTTATTTTATTTATTTATTTTATCATTTTTTCTGAATTTCACGATCAGTGACCAAAATGTATTCTATTTATAAAATTTTCTTTTCACACACAAAAAAAAGTACTATATCTAGAATGGTATATGGGGAACTTTTGTATCAGTATCATATTTATATATGAAAAGATACAACTGATTTTATGGACAACTCTGTGTATCAAAAACATTATATATACTTAAAGATAATACGACTTTGTATATTAATAGAAAACTAGTAAATCACCACAGTTCTCACTCCCTTCATGTGACCCAACCTCCTACCTAATTGGCCGACTTGATATTATTATGAATTAAGATCACACCCACTTTAACCCATTTTGTATCGCAAGTAACCAAACACTTGCACCAACCGGGTCATTAGAGCTACTTTAAAATAACTTTACTATTGCTGCTTGACATCATAACCAGCCATGTTCATCAGGATACTGGTTTGATCCTCAGAAATCCCGTCCTGAAAATCCGAATAACTTCCATTTTTAGGGCGTCTCATATTAATTGCGACATATTCTTTACTGTCAAAACTTCAGGCTTGTAATTACAAAGAATGCTCACAAGTCCTATATTTACATTAGTTACATTTTTTTTTAACCATCATTTGAATGAACTACACTACAAGAGTCAACATTCCACTATTAACGTGTATTGTTTTACTTTGTTCAGGACTATATAGACAGCATGGAAGGGGCAACTTTATCAGGCAGACAAGCTTCTGCTTTTATATGTGATGCCGGGGAAGAACTTGCAGCCTTGAGGAAACAACTTGCTGCTGTTGAATCTGTAGGTACCATTGGAGTTGATGAGCTTACTCTTGTTTGAAGCATTGCTAGTTACAGGATTATAGTGTATGTTTCTTGTATAATTGATTGGGAAAATGTAAGAATATACACTTATCAATATATCATTTTTAATTATAAAAAAACTACAGATTTTTTGTTTCTTTGTTTCTCGTGTGTTAAGAGGGCTTATTTCATTTGAAACTCAATTTGTAATAACCTGTGATGTGAGCGCAAACACAACAGACGCGCATGTATACACATATTGACATATACATATGTGTGTATAGACTTGGTATCTGGTAAAAACTTTAGCATATGTGTGAAAGTGAGAAATAAACTAATTCACTACTAAAGTTGATTCGCAGCTTCTATGAAAATGCTCAAATATGTGAAGCTGTGAACTACCTTGTAAAGTATTAAATCAACCTGCTTCTCGTACTTGTAAAACATATCACTTGTTTCATTTGAGTCGGATTCTATGTGTGTGCATATTGTGTCTACAACATACATATACAGTCACAATGTTGGGTGGATCATGACAAACCCCAACGGTCATTTTTACCCATCCAAAAAGTAAGTTGGTTCAAGAAAATATTTGTTTCACATTGCTTTTGACGAATTGATGACCCATTATTGTACACGGCAAAATGCAGTATACGTTAACAGTGGTGATTGAGAGACCTAATTTTAGGTCTAATTTTATCACTAAAGTTGCATGTCAATAAACAACCTGACCCCCTACTTCACAATCCATTGAGCTAAGTCCACACATGTTAAGCACAAAATAAGTCAGAAATTTTAGTCCTCTCAATAATTTTTCATAGGCAAATTAGTTTTATAAGATGGTCCGTTTAGTTCATTTTGTGGCACAAATAAGGCTTGGAGACTGCTTTTAGTCCAGGTTTACGTAGTCAAAGTCGCTACGCCACCATTATCATTTTTTTTTTTTTTTTTTTTCTTCTGGTACTGTCGGTGATAATGATAAATGAGTAAATGACACCACCATTGACAAATGACAAGCACCTAACTGGGCCCACATACCATGACTACCAAACCACCATTATTTTCTTGTTGAAGATTTAAATCAGTTAAAACAAGGAACAATGTTACTGTTAAGTTGAAACATTTTTAAGCAGATGGTAATTTGTCTGAAAACAGTTACAAGAGAGATAGCCAGAGAAAATTAAAGTTCTATAATCTATATGTTATCTGTACAAAAGTTAATATAGCAACAAAATCACACGTTGTGTTTGTAGAGTTGCAAAATACATCCGTCGAGCCACAAAGTACGCCGCTAATATCTATATGTGTTTTCTCCTAGTATAAAAGAAATAAAATGAACAAAAAGGCGAGATTTCATTAACTTATTAAACATGACTTGTATTTATATAACACAAAATTTGAGCTTCAGGTTCATTTAGAAGAATAACATTTTTAACGAAAATTTACGCTAGACAATAAACATCCATTAGGTTCCCGTGAACCCCCGAACCCCCTAGGCCCACCCTGATAGTCATCAACGTGTTCATTTTTTCTCAATTTGCTTGAAAAAGACTAGCACGGTGACCATTTTGTGTCAAGACAGTGTCCAAAATTATTAGTCAAAATATCAAAACATGATGAAACGGAACAGAAATACTGATTGTTGTTCCTGGGAATGGAATCACGTGCAGCCAGTTTTATGAGGTTGCAATTAGTATCGACATTAGTTGCGGAAAGCTTAAAAGTTTCATCCACCCATTCCCATAAACTTGGCTTACAAGTATAGGGTGGATGTCAAGCGTACCACAAATAAAGTCGATACTTATTGGGGTCCTCAGTGAACTTGTTGCGAGTTACTCCATCCCGAGTACAACAATCGGTCCTTCTATTCTAGGCCGTCATGTTTGGATTATGACTAGAAACAAGCTATTCTTGACATGGGTGATCTTTTTGTGTGAGAAAGGGTATATATTTTATAGAGGAGGAAATAAAAGAATGATAGGAGGATATAATGGAAGAGGAGAAATGAGTGATAGGGAGTTTATATCCACGAGGAGAGTGTTAGTAGCAGTTGATTAGGTAAAAAAAATATAGCAATCTACGTTTTTTAAATGTATCAATTTGATACGTAAACTTTAAAAAAGTTATAAAATGGTAAAAAAAATTTATAAGTGTTTCAATTTGGTACGTGATGATGTGTTATATCTGAAAATCTGACATGTGACATCATTTATAACGTGACACGTCCTCTTCACGTACCAAATTGAAACAATTATGAAAGTTCGTTATATTTATAAGGTGTTTTTAAAGTTCACGTACTAAATCGATATATTTAAAAAAGTATATTGTTATTCTACGACCTAATCCTTTTTCAGATTAGTAAAGTTTGCTTAAAGTTACACAGTTACCCTTTGTTTGCATCACACTTGTACATATCTTAAGGGCAATGTTGTCTTCGACGGCTTTTACTGACCAGTTTTACAACCAACATGCGAGAGTTAGATCGCGTTATGATTAAGAGACACGAGTACAACATTCGAATCCATGAACCCTGCTTTACTCTGCATGTTCTCAACCATTGGACTATGAACAAAGAGACATCTAAGTACACAATACGTGTTATTTTATTTTTCTTTTATAAGCTATAATCTTTTATATAATAAAACAAAATCTCAAGTGGGGACTTTTTCATTTCAAAAAAACTAAACCATACCTTATTTAGTAATAATATTATTTTAAAAAAATATATATTATTTTCTTATTAGGTAACATTTTATATTTATCCATAACACAAGTAGAAGATAAATACAAAAAATATAAATAAGATGCAATTAACAATAGGATTAAAATTTTTAAATAATTATCTTTAATAATAAAAACTATAATTAAAAATCATAAATCAAACAAAACAAAAATTAAATTATTTGTTTTTTAATAAATAAAAATATATGATTCAAAATTAAAAAAAAAAAAAAAAAAAAAAAAAAAAAAAAAAAAAAAAACGCGTGTGCGCGGACATTATAACTAGTATACTTATATAAGTGTAACAGTTTTGATCAGTTTGTATTAAACTTCAACTTGAAGTTTACATGATGATTGCAAGAATCAAATGAGTTAAACAAATTGTGTGTTGTATGGACTCTGTAATACACGCATAAACTTTATGAGCTCTAATACATAACAAAACTAATTTAAGATTTTTACGTGTACTAAATTTTTAACAAAAAATAGAATAATATTTCAACGGTGCACGTTCCATGTGCTATAGATAAATCGACAGTGATGTATTTTTGTTTACTTGTGGAAAAAGATGCCTTCTCGTGTTGCAATTTTGTCCACAACTAACGTCGGCTCTCCTATGAGAATACAAGTCATACTTGATATTTAAAAGTTTAAAAACATTTCAACATGTATTGGTTTAATAAACCTTTTCTCACCTTGTATTACATGTGATATAAAAATAAGCATTTTAAGCTACAACATGTTAGAAAGAAATATTAAAATTTAATAGTATCTGAACTATAAGGTATGTTTTTCTTTTATGAACTGTTTGATATTGGTGAACATAGTAGAGAAAATTAGATGCAAGATCTTCATATCAAACCTAAACATAGGATCTTCATCACGTACCATCCATAAAACTTTAGATGCAAGATCTTCATATCAAACCTAAACATAGTAGAGAAAATTGGTGAACACTTTATTACCGTATATTATGAAAACGGTCATTTAATTCGTATATTACGAAAACAAATTTCTAGCGCGCGGACCAAGCGCCCTTCCATTAGATAGACGACACGTGCCTCATCTTCTAAATATAACAAATATGAAGACCCCACTTGTCCACGGCGCGCACATATCATACGCACGCTTGGCCTGACGCGCTTCTTGTATTTATACGGTTCTTAATTTGGGGGGGGGGGGGGGGGGGGGGTTCCATATCATCTGCGCGCATTTTGCACGTTACAACAACGATACCCAATCCCACATGAGTGGGGTGTGGGAGAGGTAGAACATAGACAGGTCGTACCTCTACTTTGGGTAAACCCGAGGGTGAAGAGACTTTCTATGAAGACCTCTGGCAAAGTGAATGTATGAGTGTGCAAATGATCAAAAAATAAGTAAAAGCCATGCAAATGCACAACGAATGCCAGATAATAATATTATTGATAACATGTTTAACAAAATATGTTAAACAGAAAGAACCCAATTAAGATGTTTTATCCCAAACGAAATACAGCAAGCTTTACCAATAGTGTTGATATTCAGTGTTCAAACTTCTGTAGTTCCCTTACACCTGGCCAAACATATGATCAAATGATTAATTTATACTAGGTCATTTACTACAATCTTGGTAGATAGTCTGGTTTATGATTCATAAAATGACAGTTTCACATAAACCCTGTGATTAAGAGGAACTCGAGACAGATACTACGGTCCTGAAAAAATGGCGTGCTTACAGGATGTTACATGTGAGGTAATTACTGGAGAACTTGGGAAACAGCACTATTAATTTCGTCTATTATAGATATAGCACGACACTCGGGCATACAAACAGCAATGTCTTTAGAAAGACCATCCTAACCCTATTACCACCATATCAACTTAAACAGAAAAACTGCTAACAGCATTCCAGCACACAGAGACAACAGGAACAGTTTATAAAGTAAAAAAAAGAACAGAAAAAAAGATGGGAAATCTTTCTAATCCTTAATTAAGCGCTGCTTTTCTCGACAAGCTTCTCAATAAGATCTGCGGCATCTTGAACAGTCGCGATGCTCTGGGCACTCTCCTCTTCAACGGTGATACCAAACTCTTCCTCAAGCCCCATCACGATCTCAACCTGGACAAAGTAAACTCCACAGTATAAGAGCGGTGGATTGATGACCAATAAAATCCAGATGAGAACGAGAAACAGTTTTAGCTGTACTTACAGCGGCCAATTTTCTAACAAGAGTAACAAAACCAGAAAATCATATTATCATTTCAGCACTATAATAGAGGTGGAAAATGGGTAACGGATCAAAACCGGCTTTTTTTGGGAATTGGGATTTGGTCGACCCTCAAAACACTTTAATATAATAGTGATCTAAATCTTTGATAAACACAAATTAAAGATAGTATGCATTACAAATAGCCTTTTGGCGACTATTAACCTGTTGGTCCAATTTGACCTTCCCTTTCATTTAAACAGTAATTTGATCTATTCCTTCCTACTTTAGCAAATTGCATTCACTCCTATTTTATGTCTTGCAGCTACATTATTTTTGTCCCGGTGATTCTCTCATTTATAATTATTTTGAAATCAAGTTTTCTTATATGACCCCTTTATAGATAAAACACAAGCAAAATCAACCCATTCATATATAAGTAGACCGAGATTGCCGCCTCTAGTTTATACCTTATGACAGAAATTATTATGTGTGGTAATTATATTTGTTTCTGCTTTGATTAATTTGACAATTAACTCTTCCCAAGAACCACAAGTATCATGCAAACAAATCAATACAATATTGAATGAAATGGAGTACTGGACTACTGGGTATTGCTTAAGAAAAGACCAGAAATAAAACTTTCAAAAGATGATTGTAGTACCGTGTCAAGTGAATCAGCTCCTAGTGAAGCGAACTTTGATTCACCAGTAACTGAAATGTCATCTTTTAGAGCAAGCTGCTTTCTCACAATGCCACATACCTTATCCACCGTCTCTGGCTTGGCCTGCACAAATAAGCATTGGGTGAGCTCCTAAATTGAGAACAAAAAACTACAATGTATATAAATAGGAATTATAGTAAAAAAAATTAAATATGCAAGGGTCAGTAACACCAGTATACCACATCTGGGACTATTATGAGAAGAGACGGTAGAATTCTTATTAATAATAAAGCTGTTATGGTTAAAAGTGATATGAAATCGCCGAGATACGGGTTTGATAACAGGAATGAATGGGAATTGGTACGAATGATTCCCAATTTTATAGATATAAACGACAGTCCCACAAACCCATACCCTGACCTAAACAATACACACCCAAACACTTATCAAACGCATGCCCAAACCAAAACCCCTTTAAGATGTCTAACATGATGCCATGATATTGAAAAAACAAGAGACACAAAAAAGCACATATAAACATCCAGTGTCCCGAAGATTGAGAAACGTGCTTAGATTATGATATTAGTATATAAAAAGTGGCTTTTAGTGGTAGTAACCCAAGCAAACAACATTCCACATTCGTGCAGGACTAACATTCATTCCATATATGTCCATCTAAATGCAAGCAGAAGTGCAATAAAGGAAGAATCACTTACAGCGCATGAAACTTGAAGGCGGCGGAATGAGACTGGGAGATTGCTTCTTCCCAAATTGGAGAAAGAAACCACCTTTGGACCAGAGAGTCTGGTTGATGCCTGAACAAAAAATCGGAGGCCGGATTATTAGTATGTGCAATTGTATGAGTAGCATTTTCTCGTCATTAATGTGATGCTAACTTTGATATCATTAATAACAAGCTGCACAAAAAGTTTCCCAGCACAAACAATACATAATTGTATAAAAAGCTACCAAATTTTCCAATTAGGAAAAATATTAAATTGGCTTGCACATCATGATCAATGTATCTCCAAAAGGTTTAATTAGGCGGGAAAATATGATCAATATACCTGACATGTGTTAATACTTTCTAACAGCCAAACATGCAAATTGAAAAAATAAAGTAGCCAAATGGAGGGGAACTAGAATTCAATATAATTATCATCAACGCCAAACAAACCCATTATTCCCTGCCTCGCAATATTCTTTCTGAAATGAAAAATAATCAACCCTACCAAAATTTTAACATACAGAGAAATAAAATGAGCCATTTTTTTTTCCCGATTTTCACTCAATTCATAATAAAGTTTCAAACTTCAAGAATTCTAAACAATACCCACATTCTATTCTATATCATTATATACTAGCCGGTTACCCGCGCGTTGTGGCGGCATGTACTTGTGTACTAAATTTTTTTGCGAGTAAAAGTCTTTCGATAATACATTTTTCAGGGGCAATTTTCTCGGGTGCACACTTTGCTTGACGATAACTTTACGGATGCTGAAGATTTTCGGTTGAAATAACTTTAAGAAGTAATAATGGAGGGATGATATTCTTGAAAAATTAAGTACAAGAAAATTACTAAATTACCCTTAAAACTTATTCACATTATTTAACCTGTGGAGAAATAATTGATTAATTTGTTTTTATAGTTTTATTTTTTCTCACAATTCTTTTTTTAATTAGTGTTTATTTCCATATATAAATAGAGAAAATTAAGGAAATAAATCATGGCAAATTAATGGATTAGTGAATTCGTATTAGAAAGGGCATCATAGTCATTTTACATCGTTGCCTAAATAATGTGGATAAGTTTTTAAGGATAATTTAATAATTTTCTAGTGCTAAACTTTTAACCATGTCATCCCTCAATTATATGTAGCAAGTTCACTAATTTTAGCTTTTAATTACCTTTGAAAATAATCATGTAATTTTATTATATATAAAATATGATAGGACTTAATGGAGTCCAAGTAGTTACATAAGATAAAGTACATTTTCCTAATAAAATTGATAAGGAAAATGATTGGGAGGCCTAAAAACGTGACTAATTATGTGCCTAAATGCTGACACATAGGTTTTGGCATATAATTAGGCATACCAGTTAGGCATGCTATTCAATGCTCAATTGATAAATATTATTTTTACAAGGGTTTTCACTTTTAATAATGTGACAAAAACTCATTTATTGGGCGCGCTTATGAAAAGTATGTAAAATAATCTTGTTTGGTCGTAGATATCTAGTTCATATTTTAGGGTTTTATTTTTATTTTTCTTTCATTTTCATGAAACTCGGCGTTTAATCCTCTATCAAACCACGGAAAAACTATAACCACCCCCATGATTACCACGAACCTAACCACATGCAAGACAACAACAACCACCCTTGTCACCACTCAACGCGTCTTTGAAAAATAGTTCATATTTTAGGGTTTTATTTTTATTTTTCTTTCATTTTCATGAAACTCGGCGTTTAATCCTCTATCAAACCACGGAAAAACTATAACCACCCCCATGATTACCACGAACCTAACCACATGCAAGACAACAACAACCACCCTTGTCACCAGGGGCGAAGCTTGGAAATTTCGAGTGGGGGGTCGGGATCTAAAATTTTTTTTTCCTAACACTATGGGGGGTCGAAACCGAATTAAATTGGGGGGGCGAAACCGAAAATACCGAAATTTTTCTACACGAAAATTATATACCCCTACATCGCAAAAAAAATTTCGGGGGGTCGCCCCCCCCCCCCCCCCCCCCCTTTAGAAGCTGCGCCCCTGCTTGTCACCACTCGACGCGTCTTTGAAAACCATACGAAAAAACCACCAACCATCACCATTTGACCATATACAACCATTCGTTTTATTATTTTATTAATTTCTTGTAGATTCACTTTATATAGACGGTATATATTTTGCTTTTGCCTAAGAAGTATCTTTTTGCCATTTCACTAATTTGTAATGTATGTAATTCTCAACTTAATTATGTTAAGTTGGTTGGAAGTTGTTGTTGGGATATTAATAAGCTATATGTAACTCGGAGTGGCAATTTCTGACCCGACACAAAAATTAACAGGTTCGGGTTAAGTTTAAATAGGTTTCGGTCATGTTCGGGTCGACCCATCTAACACGTTTAATAAACTGGTCTCAATTAAGATTTTTTTTCAAAAATGGAAAAATTATACACACTTTATTATACGGGTTAAATGGGTGAAATTGGTCGACCCACGATCTCGTTTAATCTGTGTAATGTGCCAACTTGTTTAGATAAACGGGTAAAATGGGTCAACCCGAAACCCGTTTAACCTATTCAACCCAGGCTAGGGTTGACATGGTTAATCCGTTTATACATGAATTGGCAATTGATAATATTGGATGACAATTATGATGTGTAATTTCAATTATGCTAATGGGTATTTACGTAATTTACTCATGCTGAATTTTCAACATCAACAATGGTGTTCATGTTTTATACTTATACGTGGCTTATGAGCTTATTTGTGTTTCGGCTTAGCCCGATTTTCCGGCTTATTTTGGGACTCGTAAAAGCCGGAAAATTAAGACTTCCGAAATCAAATAAGCTCGTAAGCCCACATATAAGCTTAAACAAACACCACAAGTCAATTAACAATCAAACAAAGCAAATGAAATGATACACAGATACCTTGAGAGAGTGTTGAGGAAGGGCTAGATTGGTAGAAGCTGATGATCCAACAAATGAAGCCATTTTTATTATTATATGGATCGGCGGAGTGAACAATAAAACTAATAAAGTGTGTGTGTGTTTGATGAGTGTGTGGAAATAGAGAAAAGGGGTGTGGTATTTATACAAGTAGGTGTAATTTATTATTATTAGGTGGAATTAGGTTCAACTCACACTTTGGGAGCTCCGCCTACTCTGGTCAGGGCACACACTATCTGACTCACTTCACATTCTCTTTTTATTATTGGTTTTTAAGGGTGGTGGCAATCTTCACTGCAAAGAAAAACCATACTTCCCAACCTATCAATAATATCATTACACTTTACTCACACTTTTTTCATACCTCTCATCCTTATTTTAGTGGTAATGATCACTTTTTCATACCTCCCAAACCTCCAACTTTTTTTTTTTTTTTTTTTTTTTTTCATAAATAAATAATTTAATAAAAACATAATATTTCATTAATAATAAAAATAAAAATACATAATACTTGGAAAGAAAATTACACAATACTTGGAAAAAAAAAACATAATTATTCAAAATCAATAGGCTATCCGTATTTTTCCGCGAGCTCACGTTTTTTATTTAGAGTGAAATCTCGCATAGCCTGATTGGTTATGTGATCATGCGGTTCGTTAAAGAACTTCAAGGCCCGAAACAATTGCTTTTCTTTAACACTATCGAGTTGTGCCGCCATCAACTTTTCGGCCAATGCATCATTTGCATGTTTTTTTTCCATCTCCTCCTCCAACATTTGTGATTTTTTTGACGTGTAGGCCTCGAATTGTTCAACAACACTATTCTTTGTCGATGCCTCGCTAGCAATCTTTTTCCCTTTTCTTTTCCTTGTGGGAGTTGTGTCATCATTTAGATCGGGAATAACAGTTTCGACATGCTCATTGCTTCCCGACTCGTAGTAGGTAGATTCCGACGACTTTCTTCGTTTGTCGGAATTAGATGCCGAAGATGTTTGAACAAAGCATGGTTGTTCCAACCATTTCGGTTCTCCCCTAACAACCTCCCATGCATCAATATGAGTAAAAGATTTGCCTTTATTTCTCCTATTAAAATCGGCCAAGGCATTTTTCAACTCATCCACATCGCCACATCCACTCTCCCGAATACGCTTCTACAAGTATATAAATTAACACAATTATATAAACTAACAAAAGTATATAAATTAACACAATTATATAAACTAACAATTATATAAACTAACAAAAGTATATAAATTAACACAATTATATAAACTAACAAAATATAAATTAAGAAAAGTATTAAAAAATTACTTGTTGGATGTATAGCCCGTTAAACACACCCATGGCGGCATTCATAGTTGTCCACTTCGTGTTCAATGAATGATGAGATCGGGTAACACCTTTCACGTTTTGAGTGAAGTGTTCGGTAATTCTCTCCCAAAATCTCTCTACGTTGTTGATTCCCCACTTTTGGACACGTCGACACATATATCCACGCTTTTGCCAAAGCAACCTCTTGGGCCGTCGTCCAAGCCACTTTATCCGCCTTAGTTTTTCCTTTCACAACTTGAACATCTTCATCTACAAATATAAATATTAACGTATAAAAATACAACATATATAAATATAACGTAAAAAATACAACATATATAAATATAACGTAAAAAATATACCGGTTTGAGTTTGTGGTTGCGTTTCGGGAACAAGCTCAACCTCATCCTCGTCATCATCATATAGTGGTAGTTCACACTCAACACTAGTCTCACGACGTGAAGGACCTTCACGGTAGTCAGAAAACGGGTTGAACTCATTTGTCATCATTACGTTATATTGACTTGGATTCAACGGTGGTGGGGGTCGTGGATAATATTGTTCTTGAAAGAATTGTGGATGAACCGGTGGAGGAGGTTGGGGATAGTAGGCGGATTGAGGGTGTTGTTGACTTGCAACTTGAGGACGAAAACGTTGCCCACGAATGGCACGACCACGACCTCTTGTTGAACTTGACTTTCTTTGATCCATAATACACTTTTTTTTTTTTTTTAATTATGGTATAGAAATATTGTGTGAAATAAGCGGATTGCAATTCTAGTATTTATAGGATTTTTTTTTTTTTTTTTTTTTTTTTTTTTTTTTTTTTTGTCAAACGCTCCCAAACAACGGATCTTTTTTTTTGGAATTTAGCCCACAACGTTCAAATCATTTATTGCTCCAACGGATAAAAGCTTTCAAACCGCAGCAGGGAAGATCACCGCTGACCCTCACCGCTGGGGCAAACCGCTGGGGTGGCGGCAGTGTTCCCCGGCGGTTTGGGTCAAACCGATGGCCACCCCGCTTCCATTGCCAGTACCCTCACAAGTTAACCAAAAATCAAAAGTACATGCACGTCGATTTACATAAAAGTACAAACAAGCGTATTTTTATGTGAGTCTTTGTATATTTTTTGTGTATTTTTTTTTTCTTAATTTGTGTCTAACTTGTGCCTCTAACATTTATTAATTGGCTACTTAACAACTTGATTTGTACCTTGACTGATCTAATCTCCCAAATTAAAATTATTTGTTGTGCTGCTATCTTTTCTAAAGTTGTATTTATATTTTTGGAATTTGTGTATCAATCACAATTATTCATTTTCAATTATGTAATAAAATATATTTTATTAACCACAGCTTTTAAAGAGCACAATGTGGTAGTTGGAAATAGGGCTAAGCAAAACCCGACCGACACCCGAAAACCGTCTCGATCTCAACGTCCCGAATCGTCCCGAATCCCGAACCGACCATACTCGGGTCGGGACTCGGTTTGGGTTTTTCAGCTTGTCGGGATTCGGGTCGGGTCGGGAGTCAGGACGAGGTCGGGTTTACAAAGAAAAACCATACAAATCGGTTTTGTTTCGGGACTCGGGACGAGATTTGGGACGATTCGGCCTAGACTCGGGTCGGGATTCAGTTAGGATTTTCAAGCTTGTCGGGATTCGGGACGGGTCGGGTTCCGGCCCGATGCACACCCCTAGTTGGAAAGCATCGCGCCATCCTATAATACCAACCAATAACTCGAGCTCGACACCCCTATTCTTGTCATAGGCTTTGGCGCCATCCCCACCAGCCATGTTGTGAGTCATTTTAGTTTTTTTTTAGTGTGTGTTATATTTGTGTTTTATTGGGTCACGTGTAGGTCAGAAGATGTCCTATAACGCGAGTGATTGAAGGATGGTGTTTTTTGTTTAAATTATAGGTTTCAAGTTATAAGGAAAAAGCACTAAGGTGAAAGCACTTTTTGCTATAATGCGAGACGGATAACTCACTCACACCTCGTGCTCTTATACATTCTTCCCGGGTATAAAATGGATAGAAGAGAAATGGAGAGGGGAAATAAGAGATAGAAGAGAGGAGTTGAAAATTTTTGTTTTTCAATCTTGTATTCCCGAGTTAGAAAGAAGAGAAGGGAATGTAAGCTAAAAAGGCTTTATTATTATCTTATCGCCAAATCATCTCAATTTGAGAAGAAGAATAGGAAATAAATTTTGGCATAATTTCTTATAATCTTTTATTCTTTTCTCTTTAGAGGAAAATAAATAAATAAATACATAAAAAATAACAACTCGAGAATGCAATTTTCTTTTTCTTTTATTTTTTCTTTTTTTTCCACTTCTCTTCTATTATCTCTAAATAAAAACTTGTGAATACAGTGTTATAGTTGTTAGAAAAAAAAAAAAAAAAAAACCCTTTATTAGTTTATTTAATTCCTGTCAAATGATCATGGGAGAAAGATAATACATTATATCATTTTTTTTTTTGGTTGAAATTCAAACATTTGTTGTTGCAGTTCGTACTTCGTTTGTTTCATCTTCAGTTCCTTTTGCTTCATTTCGACATACGCATCACTTTTTTTTTTTAGTTGAAAAAAGTGAAGTAGTGGCGTTTGCCCATTCTTTCACCAATATTTTCAGTAAACCTTTATCCCCACCAGCCAATGAGGATGTCGACTTCTTCTTGGTTTTGTTCCTACTCAATGGTCGAACTTCTCACATTTCCTCTTTCTCTTCATCTTCATCCACTACCTGTTGAGATTAAAACCACCATGTGTTGACTCTGATGTGTTGAACGAGGTTGAGTCCGACGTCTTTAATTGTTTACTTTTACCTTTTGTGCAATTCTTCTCAAAAGTTGGAAATTCCACACCTACCCTTTTTTACAGTCCTTTAAAGTTCTTCATGCATGATGAAGGTTGAAATACGTTCCGTTTTTAACATGATATCAATTGTTTTTCGAGGACATATTCATTATTGGGTCCGCTCTCGCTCCTTCTAACCACTCTTTCGAAGAGTATTACAACAACAAATGAAGGTTGAAATGTCTCAAAATACATTTCGAAGAGTATTTTGAGACATTTTTGAAGTAGAAGTATTAAAGATGGAATAAGATTTAAATGTATGAAAAAAATAAAAGGGTAAAAAGGTATTCATATGTAAAAAAAATGATAAAGTTTTAAATAATTTTTTATGTTGATTAAAGCCAATTTTTTTTTTAACCGTTACCCACCTTTTGCATCATTTTATTAAGTGAACACCTTCATCGAACCAACCCCACTGTATCACCTTTGCCTTTAAGCGCCATCTCCAACCTTCACGTGTGGTCACCTAGCACCATAACGCCCCGCCTTATATAGCATATCTCGCAGTATCAAATGTTTTTGAAAAGATTTTATATAACCTCTTGATTATTAAGCACACTCACATATCATTAAGTCAAAAAGCTTGGTACACTTTCTACTAAGATGGCGTTTGGTTTGTGAATTTGAAATTTCAGAATTTCAAATTCTGAGAAATTATAATTCTTGAGGATTTAGAATTCCGAAATTTAAAATAAGGGTGAGCATCGGGCCGAAACCGACCCGTCCCGACCCAATTCTGACCCATCCCGAAACCGACAACCTGGGAAACCCTAACCGAATCCCGACCAGAGTATAGGTCGGTTTGTGTCGGTCGATTCGGCCGGAATCGGTTTCGGCCGGTTTGTGTGGTTTTCTTTGTGTTTTCTCGGTTAATCCCGAGTCCCGAATCGACCCGAGTCCCGACATCAACCCAAACCGAGTCCCAACCCAAGTATAGGTCGGTTTGTGTCGGTTGGAGTCGGTTTCAATTGGTTTGTGTCGCTTTTCGATCGTCGGTCGGTTTTGCTCACCCCTAATTTAAAATACATTCACATGTTTAGTTCATAGATATTTTATAGTATTTTGAAATATGTTATAATGTTTGCTAACAGAAAAGTTCAATATAGATCTCATATTTGTTATAGATTCAATGAATTAATCCTGACTATTCATTTTGTCGATATAAAAAAAACAAAAAAACCAAAAAACCAAAAAAAACTTTCACCCTTGTTTTTTAAAAATTAATTATATTGCAAACTGTTAATCGTTATACGAAAAAAATCATATCATCGCAACGAAAATTAAATTATTTTTCTATATATATGCACTTCTATATACTTTCAACGATTTTTTTTTTCAAAACTTTCTCCCAGAAAAATCACATATGATTTGTAAAAATCACATGTAATTTGTTAAAATCACATTTGATTTTAACAAATCGCATGTGATTTTCTGGGCGGAAATTTTGAAATTAAAAAAAAAAAAAAAAAAAAAAAAAAAAAAAGAAAAAAGAAAAGAAAGTCGATAGTATATAAAAGTGCATATCAATAAAAAGATAATTTAATTCTTGTCGCGATCAGAGACGAAGCCAATGGGGTGGCAGGCAGGTGCTGGGCCTCCCGCAACAGGTCTGTCACACCCCCAAAATACCTGAATGGCAGCGGAATGGAATACCTGGGGGTGACTGTCATAGCACCATAGTTACAGTTATATTGAACGACCTAAAATGTCGTTTAGAAAATACAGCGTTTGATCATTAAAACATTCAGAGTTTACAAAGCTTAGGTCCCAAAAGAGTTTGCCAACATAGTTAAAATAAGTTCAACCAGATCAAACGTTTCATAAGTGCAGAAAATATAGTGAGACGCGTCGACTCCGCGACTCCATGAAGGTCCAAATGTATGCAACATGAGCTACCTTAATAACCTGAGAAATACATTGCGAAAAACGGTCAACATAAAGTTGGTGAATAATCATAGGTTTGTAAGTAATCATATGTACAATAACCACAAGTAATAAGTAAACCGACAAAAATGTCAAAAATGCTACATTGTCTCTTAAGCTCATGACCCCGAAGCTAGACTTTGTAATGGCCCCACCAGAGTGTTTACCAGACACTCAATTCGTTAAGACATGAAATGCATTCGTCCCGTTGGAGCAACCCAACGCGAATGGAGGCGTCACCCTCGATAGATCTATCCACTCACTCTCGCTTAGCTATAATTAACGGTCCATGATATATAAGGGGACTTAACTTGGTAGTAAGGCAACTTAAGCAATGTATGTAATTTGTAATACTTGGGCACGTACAAAAATAATTGTGCAATGTATTCTCCCCTTGGGATTGGAAATCAAATAAGTAATTAAAACGGGGCTATGAGAACTCACCTCGAAAGGATGGTACAAAGATGGTACAATGATGGAAATGTAGTCGGGACAATGAGGTGCGAACACTAGCCGCAACCTAAACGAATAATCGTGATCTAATTTAGATCAAGCCGTAATGTAATGAATGCACATGCACATGATACCCATACCACTCGTAATTTGGAAATACTAGTTATCGTCATGGTAAAATAGTTTCCATACTTAGGAAAAATAAGTCCATTTAGAGAAGTATATAACTTGTCATATTAACTCGTACGAAAAAGTTAGCGTTATATTCCTAGTATCAAAACCTTAGAATGACGTCGTTAAGTCGTATAAATATTCCCTTGGGTCATACGTATTCATTTGTTAAGAATATAGTCATTAGTAACGTTTCTAGAAAATATACCATTTAGTACGTACGTTATTATTTTTATTTGTAACTATATATATATATATATATATATATATATATATATATATATATAGTTTTGACGATGTTAAAACGGGTATAACTCGGTCGTTTTAGGCTCGTTTTCCTTGTTCTTTATGTCCACGGATTCGTTTTTATGTATACTAGTATATTTTTGATAACTCGGCTCCTCTAGGTTACGTTTAATACCTCTTTTTACCCGTCGAAATCTGCCAAACAGCAAGCAGTTTTTACAAAAATAGTTTTCGTCGTTAAATTTGCAAAAATCATATCTCCTTCGTTATAAGCTCGTTTTAATCCGTTCTTTCGCCTAAAGTTTCGTTTTTGAAAGTATTTTCTAAATCTTTGGTCAAAAATTAGCCATCAACCACTGATTTTCCCACGAAATCAAAATAGGGACAGTAGGTATTTCAAATGTTTCAAAAACCATTTATAGAGTTCTAATCTAGTTCCATCTTCATCCAAACCACTTTCAATCACCACAAAACTAATCTAATCCTACCATACACCTTCTTAGGGTGTCATGGGTTCCTAAACATCACAACCAAGTAGATCTAACAAGGATCTAACCAAAAATCATTTCTAGGGCTTAAAAGTTAAATATATACAAAAATGGAGTGGTATAAGTTAATGCATGTATGAGATCTTGCAAGAAAATTATATAAACATGGTAATAACTTGTAAAAATTTATGAAATGAGTTTTGTAAACTTACTTTGAGAGATGGTGTGATTAGATGATAAAAACCTAACAATCCTTGAGTTTTTATTTCAAAACTCTAACAAGGATACTATAATAACAAGATTACACTTGATCTTTAAGAAAAATATTTTGTCTTGCCCTTCCTTCTTGTTGTGGCCGTGGGATCAAGAGAGAAAAGAGAGAAAATGTGAAAGTTGCTAGTTGTGAAATGAGATAGAAAATCTAGTATAGGTTATAAGTATTATTTGGTATTATTATTATTTTATAAAAGTTAGTATATATCATTAATAAATCTTGAGTGTACAAGTAAAATGTGTAAGTGATTGGAGAGGGGGGGGGGGGCGGCAAGTCAAGGGGGGGGGGAATGTATGTAAGACTTTTGTAACTTTGCATTATTATGTGTTATTTTGTAGTTTTAAAGTGTACCGGGTACCGGGTTAACTAAAAATAAATTTTAACGGAGTTAACCGGGTCATAATAAAGTTATAAAAATTATAAAAATAGGTTAGGTAAAATTATTGGGTGTTTAGATAATTATAGTTTAATTTCTACGAAAACCGTCGAAATTTTAGTAAACTTAAGTTAATAATTAAAGTAAATATCCAAAATACCGGGTAAATTAATATTATAATTTTTATATTATAAAAATGAATATAAAAATATATTGGGATCATAATCGAGAGTGTTGGACGTGTTAGTCACATTTATAGTTCGCGTATTAGTGTTTATTTAAAAATAAACATACGTAATTCGTTAATTATATTAAAAATATAATTTGAATACCCTACGAGTGGAATAGTATGCAAGTGCCATAAAGATGATATGCAGACTATTTCTAGTCTGTATGAAATGTCCCAATGATAATGCATGAATTCGCTCCTGAACCAATACGGTTACGCGAATTGGAATACTCGTAAACTAAATTTACGATGACATGAGTAATACACGTGAATAGTGGTTTTCTCTCGGAAATGAATAGTGTCAAGTGAATAGTAAAATTTCTGAATGTGTCTCGGAATGTCAAATTGACCTAAAAAACGATGAATAGTAAAACGATGAATAGTAAATGATGAATAGTAACTTGTGAATAGTAATTTGTCAAGGTTTAGAAAATGACCGGAAATTACGAGTTGTGACAGTCTTCCCTTCTAACAGGAACTTCGTCCCGAAGTTCAGTTTTGGTTGGTCTCTGAAGTATATTTGGTAAAAAGACGTGGATACTTGAGTTGCATTTGGTCTTCCCGTTCCCAAGTAAACTCGGGACCTCTTCAAGAATTCCAGCGAACTTTCACGATAGGAATTCGACTTTGCTTCAACCGTTTGACCTCATGGTCCATGCTTTCTACTGGTTCTCTTACCAAGTTTACGTTTGTCTCAGGGTTGGATTCCCTTCCAAATGGGATTATGATTGACAAATCTGAAAGTCATTTCCTGGATTTGAATAGGTGAAACATAGTTGTGTAATCCGGCTGTTCCTTAACAAGGCTCAAGTCTGACGGCCACTAGGCCTACTCTGTCTGAATTATTAAGTGGTCCAGTGTATATCGGTTTTAACTTTCCAAATCTTTCCGAATAATATCATGCCTTTCCTAGGCAGAACTTTCAACGTGATCTAGCTACCAACTTGAAGTTTTAATGGTTTACAACTTGTAGAATTTGTAATTGATTCTTGACTTGTAGGAAATTTCTGGTTATTTCATGAATGCCTACAGGAATAGTGAGTTTGGCTTTTTTTCCGAGTTTGGTTCGTCAATAGATGATCAGTGCTTTTTCAGGTTTATAATGTAATATGGGTAATATATGTTGCTGAACTCTGTCAGAACTCAAATCTTATATGTCAGCTGGTCGATTCTAACATGAATCTGAAATGGTCCAATATACTTAAAGGTTCAATCTCTCGTGTTACCAAAATCATATCATGCCTCTCCAAGGCAAAGCTTTCAACTTAGCTCGTTCTTTCACGTGAATCCGGTTAGTTTGCTGTTCAAGGATACCCAATCTATATGATGTGCGTCATGTACCAACCTAACTTCTACCAGTTTCTCGTTGCTTGTAAATGGTTCTCGACTTGTGAAATTTCCTTTGTTGTTCCATAGTTTAGTTCTAGACCAGTGAATTTAACTTTCCGATTTCGGTCTGTAAATGGGTAATTGGTACTTCGACCATAAAGTGCCTCAATTGATGTAGTCTTTATGCTTGCGCGATAACTATGGTTGTAAAAGAGTCCGATTTATGGTAAATGGTTAGTCCAACCATTTCTATAGTCAATCACTCATACTCTGAGTATAAATTTCCTATATTTGAATCGTTCTCTCGTTCTGTCCATCGGTCTGAGGATAACAGGCGGGGTTTACGTCTAAATAGGGTTCTGAAGGAAACCTTAAAATGATTGCTAGAAGTCCAAGGTGATTCGGTTACCTTTATCAGGAATAATTGAATTTGTACGATAAATCATGTGTCTAATTCCACAACGTTACGTCTTTCGAACACGGCGTTATCTGATGGGGATAGAATATGGGTAACAATTTTTGATTCCTTGAGTTTTGGTCTAATGGATGCTAAGACATATGTCTTTCTTTGCCTATTGTACTTGGTCTCCATTACTGACATTTGTAATCGTTCTATGGTGTTCCTCCTAATTTCCTTCATCACATATTCTAATATTTCTTATTGTCAAGTCACAAAGCCCTAAATGCATAAGCGATGTAGCATGGTGATTGGTTTTCAAAATTTATCTCGCGATTTTTGAGTTTTTGGTCGAAATCTTTTTCTGAATAAACGAATTTAGAAAATGGAGCAAATGGTTTACTAAATAATATCTGTCTTGATGATTCAAAATTCAATAGTTATGAAATGTGACGCGATTTTCAAACATGTTGTGAATAGAACTGTTTACCAAAGTTTAATGTTTAAACATTTCTCATTGTATAATGGCTCAAGTAAATATTGGCTAAAAAGGATCGTATTTATTCAAAATAGGCAATTCAAATTTTTTTCTTTTTTTTTTTTTTTTCTTTTTTTTTTCTACGAGATAGGTGATTTGTATGAACAAAGTTTTGAAATCAACTTCATTTAAAAGTAAAAATACTAACAAGGATAAAATAGTAGGATAGGAAATGTTCGCATAATTGCATAGGTGTCTAACATTCGGTTCCTGATATTTGGATGATGTCTATTGGTGGTTATCTGGTAAAACTACAAGCCTAGGTATTCAACCAACTTAAGTCTTGAGATGGTTTATCGTTGTAATTGTCATCATGTTGGCAATATGAGGGTTTCAATTGATACTTTGTCGATGAATTTCCGTATTGTCTTCACATGTAGCTGGGGGGAATATGCTTGGGCCTGATGCCTCTCTTGATGTATGGGTGAGGTTATCTAGAATTTCCTGAGAACACAATGTCTTAAGGGAATCTACATCGATACCCTTAACTCAAATAAATTTTTCCTTGGTGAAACTTATTATAGGGAAGTTTGCGTTTAGATGAGGTCATATTTAAATCAAATCGCTCTACAGTATCGGTTAGGAGGCTTGGTTTATTCCCATGGTGTTGCTTAGCGTACCTTCACAATGTGTTTGATCCCGTAGCTCAGTCTAGCTAGTACCTTTGAATAAATAAATTGGACAACTAGGTCAGAGATGGTGAGTCGGATGGTCTCGTGGTATCTTAGGATTGTTGTCGAGTTATGAATTTTTCTTGTTATATACTCCTAGTCCTGGGTAGTAGTTCTGTAATCCTTTCCTTGCTTTTCTGGTATCGAGGAATCCTACTCGTAATTGATATGGAAAGTCTCTCCTAGAGAAGTCAATGGAACAATCCAACTTAATGGCTAAGTGGGTGACAGGTGGGGTAAGTATCCAGGGAGAGTTTGTCAGAAAAAGATACTTATAAAAGAGTTTACTTGTTTAAAACGCTTTTAAATGAAGATTGTTATTAGCAATACTTTATAAAGTAACTATTTCCTTCATGGCATAATCATTCCTGAATTATACATAGGTGATCAGGCTATGTATAGTTGAGAACTAATGATGCGATGCTTGATTTAGTCAAAATAATATTATTTTTCTCAAAAGCTTTAGATGGTGTTCAACGCATTGTTATTAAAAATGGTATCCTAATATTTCCTTTCAAAGTAACATAAAAATTGTTTCGCGTAATAATAGTAAATATTTGGCGTAATACTGGAAAAATCAGTTTATAGTACGGTAACAAAACGGCTTATTTTAGAAATTTTGTAAAAACAATTTCCCCATAAGGTAGTAAAATAGTTTGAAATAAAACTCGATGAATGGTTTATTGGATACATGGGTAAATATTATGGAATGGTAATAATCTATTAATCCGTCAAATACGAAATCGGTCAAATCCTTAATAAGACAATGGTATAATGTTGCTAAACGATTGAAAATTGCACAATTGCAATAGGAAATGGAATAAACAAAGGCTACGGTTATCACAGAGGTAACAAAAGATAGTCATTACATTAGATAGGAAAGTGCTTAATACTACTAGGTTACACCAACGTACTTATGGAAAGTACCAAAAGAAAAGTACAACCCTAGAGGGCTCAAACTAAGGTTTATATAATTAAAACATAAACTTCTTCTTCCAATTCTGGTTTCCCAACTCCGGGCATTCATTCCTGAAGTGTCCCACTACTCCACACTCGCGGCAGGTTACCGAGAGTTTCTGATGCTTTGCGAGGGTGGGAGCCTTGCAATCCTTGGTTTCGTGTCCGACCTTTTGGCAGTTCTTACATTGAGAGGGGCAAGATCCTTTGTGATGAAACTGCCACTTGTTACACTCGGGTAATTTACCAACATACCTTTTCTTTTGGCTTGACCCAGCAGTACAGGTCTCCACCACTTGTTGTATCTTAAACGGTTGTTGAGAAGCATTAGCATCCAGATTACCGACCCACTTTCTCTTGTTGCTACCATTGCCTCCTAAAATCTTGGTGTGAGCTATGTGTTCCTTTGCTTCGATTGCCATTCTGATAGCTTTAGGCATGGTATCGGGTTCCAACGAGATGACTAACATACGAATTTCAGGAGAAAGTCCTCCTATGTACCTTTCAAGTTTCTTGCTTTCCGGCTCATCCATTGCAGAGCCTAGTCGGGCTAAATCATAAAAAGAAGCAGTATACTTAACAACATCATCTCCTACCATGGTAAGGTTTAGTGTTTCTTGTTCAATTGCTTGTAATTCGCTTTTCACACAGAACTTCAAACTCATCATCCTTTTTAGTTTCTCCCAAGAGTGTGAGTAAGCAGCATCAACTCCTACTACCTGGACATACTTAGTCCACCATTTCTGGGCATGCTCTTGAAAAGTGCAAGTGGCGAACTTAACTTTATCTTCCTTACGGCAGTCACCACATTGAAAGATTGTTTCTAATTCTTCGAACCATTTGAGAAATTCCTTTGTGTCTATATTTCCGCTAAAGGAGGAGGGATTACAACCCATAAATTCCACGTGAGTAAGTTCCTTGGTGAGGGCGGTAGTTACATTCCTGGTAATGGATTGTCCAATAGCAGTTTGCGTCATGCTTGGAGTAGTTTGCTTAAATCTATTTCCATCAAATCATAAGAGTCCATGAGAATCTATAGGTAATAAAAATCATCATATTCATAACACATGAATATAATATATGAAAGTTTTGATCTATATGGGCCAATATCATAGATAGAACAACCATTCCCCTATAGTAGAGTCAATACTTGGTGATTCCGTTTGTACATCAATCAAAATACTACAAGTTTCTTCGAACTATGCCACACCTCTCGTGGCTAGGATAATAGTAAAAGCTAGTAAAGATATAAGTCTAGTCTAAAGACTTCCTGTAGTCCTTCTAGGTGAAATCAGGTTTATGGCATCATAAGGTCGAGATAGTCCTGAAGTGGTGTCTGTAGTTGTGCATCGATCAAGTTCTAGATAGCGTAGGTTCTAAACCATTCTGGAGGAACCTGCAGATGTTCCTGTTGAGTCCGAAATCTTGGTATTATCCACAAGGTGTTATCTAATTCGTGGCAAGTGGAAATGGAAAAAGGGAAATGACAATGGTGGTATTCTAAAGGATGAGAATAACATTGATGACGATGAAATCCCAGTGATGAGTTAGGAGATAATGGTGATAATAGTGAATGGAATACTACCCTCTTTCGCGCTATCTCGCGACATCTAAGAGGTAAAGTTAAAGTACGCACTATAGGGCGACCAATAGTGAAATAAGTAACCAACGGTGGTGGTAGTACCTGAGTAGTAAGCGTCCTACTAGTGGAGGAAAGAAAACATACAATCTCCTTTGTAATAAGCATCCTAATAAGTCCATTAAGTCTGAATACTCTACCAAACGGCATTCTATGTATAGGTTAAATGATAGGAAAACCTTATTCCTATAACAAATCAATAGTGCTAATGGTGGTATACGCGCAACTGGTGGTATAATGGTAGTGGAAGATGACAAGGCATCTTCAATGTCGGGATCCGACGATAGGATAACAGCGTGGGTATCTGAAGACATGTCACTTGTGAACCAGGTCAATATAATCATATATATATGAGTATGGGTATGAATAACTCGTACAGTGTGTGCGTAAAGCAACATGTATAGTGAATATGCACCTATGATGAAATGATGAGATGCTATGATGATGTGGTTATAGTCTAGGGTCCAAGATACATCCTAGTTCGCTATAACCTTAGCTCTGGTACCAATCTGTCACACCCCCAAAATACCTGAATGGCAGCGGAATGGAATACCTGGGGGTGACTGTCATAGCACCATAGTTACAGTTATATTGAACGACCTAAAGTGTCGTTTAGAAAATACAGCGTTTGATCATTAAAATATTCAGAGTTTACAAAGCTTAGGTCCCAAAAGAGTTTGCCAACATAGTTAAAATAAGTTCAACCAGATCAAACGTTTCATAAGTGCAGAAAATATAGTGAGACGCGTCGACTCCGCGACTCCATGAAGGTCCAAATGTATGCAACATGAGCTACCTTAATAACCTGAGAAATACATTGCGAAAAACGGTCAACATAAAGTTGGTGAATAATCATAGGTTTGTAAGTAATCATATGTACAATAACCACAAGTAATAAGTAAACCGACAAAAATGTCAAAAATGCTACATTGTCTCTTAAGCTCATGACCCCGAAGCTAGACTTTGTAATGGCCCCACCAGAGTGTTTACCAGACACTCAATTCGTTAAGACATGAAATGCATTCGTCCCGTTGGAGCAACCCAACGCGAATGGAGGCGTCACCCTCGATAGATCTATCCACTCACTCTCGCTTAGCTATAATTAACGGTCCATGATATATAAGGGGACTTAACTTGGTAGTAAGGCAACTTAAGCAATGTATGTAATTTGTAATACTTGGGCACGTACAAAAATAATTGTGCAATGTATTCTCCCCTTGGGATTGGAAATCAAATAAGTAATTAAAACGGGGCTATGAGAACTCACCTCGAAAGGATGGTACAAAGATGGTACAATGATGGAAATGTAGTCGGGACAATGAGGTGCGAACACTAGCCGCAACCTAAACGAATAATCGTGATCTAATTTAGATCAAGCCGTAATGTAATGAATGCACATGCACATGATACCCATACCACTCGTAATTTGGAAATACTAGTTATCGTCATGGTAAAATAGTTTCCATACTTAGGAAAAATAAGTCCATTTAGAGAAGTATATAACTTGTCATATTAACTCGTACGAAAAAGTTAGCGTTATATTCCTAGTATCAAAACCTTAGAATGACGTCGTTAAGTCGTATAAATATTCCCTTGGGTCATACGTATTCATTTGTTAAGAATATAGTCATTAGTAACGTTTCTAGAAAATATACCATTTAGTACGTACGTTATTATTTTTATTTGTGACTATATATATATATATATATATATATATATATATATATATATATATATATATATATATATATATATAGTTTTGACGATGTTAAAACGGGTATAACTCGGTCGTTTTAGGCTCGTTTTCCTTGTTCTTTATGTCCACGGATTCGTTTTTATGTATACTAGTATATTTTTGATAACTCGGCTCCTCTAGGTTACGTTTAATACCTCTTTTTACCCGTCGAAATCTGCCAAACAGCAAGCAGTTTTTACAAAAATAGTTTTCGTCGTTAAATTTGCAAAAATCATATCTCCTTCGTTATAAGCTCGTTTTAATCCGTTCTTTCGCCTAAAGTTTCGTTTTTGAAAGTATTTTCTAAATCTTTGGTCAAAAATTAGCCATCAACCACTGATTTTCCCACGAAATCAAAATAGGGACAGTAGGTATTTCAAATGTTTCAAAAACCATTTATAGAGTTCTAATCTAGTTCCATCTTCATCCAAACCACTTTCAATCACCACAAAACTAATCTAATCCTACCATACACCTTCTTAGGGTGTCATGGGTTCCTAAACATCACAACCAAGTAGATCTAACAAGGATCTAACCAAAAATCATTTCTAGGGCTTAAAAGTTAAATATATACAAAAATGGAGTGGTATAAGTTAATGCATGTATGAGATCTTGCAAGAAAATTATATAAACATGGTAATAACTTGTAAAAATTTATGAAATGAGTTTTGTAAACTTACTTTGAGAGATGGTGTGATTAGATGATAAAAACCTAACAATCCTTGAGTTTTTATTTCAAAACTCTAACAAGGATACTATAATAACAAGATTACACTTGATCTTTAAGAAAAATATTTTGTCTTGCCCTTCCTTCTTGTTGTGGCCGTGGGATCAAGAGAGAAAAGAGAGAAAATGTGAAAGTTGCTAGTTGTGAAATGAGATAGAAAATCTAGTATAGGTTATAAGTATTATTTGGTATTATTATTATTTTATAAAAGTTAGTATATATCATTAATGAATCTTGAGTGTACAAGTAAAATGTGTAAGTGATTGGAGAGGGGGGGGGGGGGGGGGAATGTATGTAAGACTTTTGTAACTTTGCATTATTATGTGTTATTTTGTAGTTTTAAAGTGTACCGGGTACCGGGTTAACTAAAAATAAATTTTAACGGAGTTAACCGGGTCATAATAAAGTTATAAAAATTATAAAAATAGGTTAGGTAAAATTATTGGGTGTTTAGATAATTATAGTTTAATTTCTACGAAAACCGTCGAAATTTTAGTAAACTTAAGTTAATAATTAAAGTAAATATCCAAAATACCGGGTAAATTAATATTATAATTTTTATATTATAAAAATGAATATAAAAATATATTGGGATCATAATCGAGAGTGTTGGACGTGTTAGTCACATTTATAGTTCGCGTATTAGTGTTTATTTAAAAATAAACATACGTAATTCGTTAATTATATTAAAAATATAATTTGAATACCCTACGAGTGGAATAGTATGCAAGTGCCATAAAGATGATATGCAGACTATTTCTAGTCTGTATAAAATGTCCCAATGATAATGCATGAATTCGCTCCTGAACCAATACGGTTACGCGAATTGGAATACTCGTAAACTAAATTTACGATGACATGAGTAATACACGTGAATAGTGGTTTTCTCTCGGAAATGAATAGTGTCAAGTGAATAGTAAAATTTCTGAATGTGTCTCGGAATGTCAAATTGACCTCAAAAACGATGAATAGTAAATGATGAATAGTAACTTGTGAATAGTAATTTGTCAAGGTTTAGAAAATGACCGGAAATTACGAGTTGTGATAAGGACCAACCGTCATGTCCAACCCTGACATCAGCCAAAGCGTTGACGACGAACAAAAGAAACGTTGCCTAAATTTGAAAAAAAAAAATAATAATAAAATAAAAGAGACAAACATAGAAAAGAAAAAAACAAGATAAAGGCCACTAGAGGTTAAAATGAAGATAAAGAGGAAGAATGTTGAATGGTCACGTGGAGTCTAAACTTATGCATAGAAAAATGAGAAATTAGTTTTTATTTACATTTAACTATTTATGGTTATGTCATCACTTTTGGTTAGTAGTTTATTAAGGACCTGTTTGGTTTATGGGTATTGATGGGTGTGGATTGAAAGAAAACTCAATTCAAGTGTTTGGTTTTTTTTAATTCATTCACTACGGATTTAGAATGAAAGATTACATTCCCTACCCTACTAGTGACTTTTCATTCCAACCAATCATATTGTATTTATTTTCTTAAAATTCTCAACCACATATTTAATCATCATTAATCATATTTCTTTTATTTTATTTCAAAATAATGTATACTACTTATAAAGCATATTGCACCTTCTCTCCTATTAATTTGTTAAGATTTCCATATTTAGATTTTAAGTAAATACACCTATCAAAGCATTATGTACAATTATCTTTTGCACAACTACACACATAACACCATTAATACCATTAATGTAATCATTAAAGCATCCCTTAAGTAAAAAATACAAATTATTAAACACATAGTACAAACCAACCATGCATCACAAACTGATTTCCAATAGTCTCAGCTTTTTCATCTTCTACTTATTGATTCAGTCGTCCCAAAAAAAGTTGCTCCAGCTCTACTTCTTTTCTTTGCTGACTTTTATGATTTGTGATTGTGTATGGATGCCACAAGCCCACAACATATTATTCATTTATTTTTTTTGTTTATTCTAAATGAAACAACCCATCATGTTCTCTATAGAACAGTAGAAATTGCAAACTACGTTATGCTTTGTTCATTACAAGAATATTTAACCATATAATCTCAGCTTTTGGATCACAAAACCCTTCACTGATCTTTGGAAAGAAAAAAAACTCGAGACCACCTACTTGGTTAGCGAGTCACAAACAAGATTCAAACGAGTTGTTGTTCTTCCTTTTCGTTGGCCAAAGATTAGAAATGCAAGGGTGCTTATTGTGTTTGTATTTCAATTTGAAGACAAGAAACGAGAATCACCAATGACAAGTTTGTATTTGTCGTTTGGATTAGAGAACACATGGATTATGGTGGCTGAGATGTTCGATGTTAAAGTTTAGTGAAGATGATATTGTGACTTTTGTGAGTTTATTGGATTAAAATGAGCGAAAGGAGATAAGAGGTGACTGGTGAGTAAGAGAAGTAGGGCAACATTAGTCTTATATCATTTTAGGGTTAATTGTAATAGTTAGGCCGGGTATTAATGTTTGTTAAGATAAAATTTATATTGGGCCGAGTACTAACAAAGAAATAAAGTGGGCTCACTTACAGTTTTAAGTTTGAACCGAGTTGTGGAAAACTAGAAGGGGGGGGGGGGGTTGAATAGTTTTACGTCTTTTTCGTTTTATTTGTTTTGTAAAAGTTAGCTTCTAAAGATTAGACGTAAATTTCAAAACTCTTTTAATGCAAAAATATAGATACTAGTTTATTTATGATTTTGTATAAACACTACTTATGTTTAATGTTGGGAAAGAATTTATAAGTTCATATATCATATATAAGCATATATATGTATAAGTGTTTTAATATAAGTTTATATACTTGGTTTGTTTTTGTAAAAATTAATGTTATGAATGAATTTTAGTTTGATCTTTATGTGAAATCAATATATGCACAACACAAGCAATTATAATTATGTATGAAATGCTAATAAGTAAGTAATCAAAAAGTGAGAGATGGAAAGATCAAACCGAGAGACAAAGGATTTATAGTGGTTCGGCTACAAGGACACCTTCCTTGCCCTACTCCACTCCCCGAGTCACCTACTCGAGAGTTTTCTTCACTAGATCAAAAACCTCCCTTATGGCGGAGAAAACCTTACACACCAAATTACACACCACAACTTCGTCACAACTTCTTCACACCAAACTACTTCACACCAATTCTTCTTCACACCTTTCTACTTCACTCCTAGCTTCTTCACACCTTACTACTTCCTAACTCTTTTTCTTCACGCCACTTATTTCTGCACGCCTTCACTACTAAGTCCTATCCAGTATTCCAAGATATATACTACTTCACAACTTCTATGCTTCAAGGTCTTCTCAACTTCAAGGCTTCAACTTCTTTGTCTTCACAACTATCTCTACTTCAATATACTACCACTTATTATTTCTTCTATCACTAATCCTATCCACCTCTACTTCTTCACTTCTAGTACTACTTCACACCTTCAATAAATCTAGATCCTATATCTAAATCTATCTAACCAATGTATACACTATATTCACCAAAGAATGAATGATATACAAGATGAAATGATCAAACAACTTAGATAACAAGATGATACTAAGTTGTAATACTCCTAGTCTTGATAAATAGAAGTATTCTTCTCTTTGCACTTGAATGAATGAGGCTTTGGATCACTGGGAAACAAAGGCTTATGAATTATATGATCAAAGGATTTTAAGATTGAAATGGAGGTTTGAATCAGAAAGTATTTTGTGCAAAAAGGTGAGAAAAATTCTAGATTTAAGGTGGTATTTATAGGCAACAAATTCTGAATGTGGAGCGTGACCGGTCCCCTTAAATCAAGGCCGGCCCCCTTAAAATTAAGGGGACCGCCCCTTATAATTAAGGGGGCCGCCGAGCTGTAACGGCCAGAATTTTTGTCTTTTAGTGGGAAAAATTTATTTGGTGAAAAACTAACAGATTTTGGTAAAAAATTTGAATTCATATATTTAGTATGATTAAAACATTTTTCTTTATTACCAAAAGTGTTTTTCAAAAATATATGATAAGTTTATATATTAAAATAAACTTTGTAATAATATCATTTTGATCTTATAATGCATTAAACACTATGTTTATTCATACCTTAAGTGATTAGATGGTGAAAGTGAATATTTACTACCAAATACTTGTTTACGTCATGATCTTTGGTTTGATGTGTTTTCGTTTTGTGATTATCGAAACATAGAGATATCGAAAGATATGAATAACGTTTTTAGTCATTTATTTATATCAACAATCTCCCCCTTTTTGATGATTAAAAAATCTAAACTCATTAAATCTAAAATTTAGTTTTTAGACAAGTATTTAGTGAGTTTATATTCACTTCTCCCCCTTTTTATAGAATAAAAAAGGTTTAAGCCAATAAGATGAAAGCTCCCCCTTGATGTATGCTCCCCCTCGTTTGAGGGCACCAAGGGTTCGAGTATTGGAATTCTTGCAAGAAAAATATTAGAAGCACAAGCATGGCACAAGCAAACACATATAGCATAATACCAACTAATATTAAGCATGGAAAAAGAGAATTAGAAGCACATATTAAATCATTCATTAATAGAAAATGATTATGTCAACCCATAATCATTGCTACAAAGGCCATAAAAATAGAATTCTAAACTAAGTAGAACATCCTAATGTGCCAACAAGGAGTGTCACCAAACTTTCTTGAATCCCAAAATGGTTGAGGAGTTTTATTTGAAAATGAGAAACATAAGCATATAAAATACTTGGTGGTTTAGTGGAGGTAAACTTTTGGTTGCATGGATGTTGGTGAGTTTGGAGATGTGGAGCTTGGAGGTGGTGGATTTGAAGTTGGGTTTGTTGATTGAGGGTTTAGATGTTGTTCAAGTGATGGTGTTTGTTGAGATCTAGTAAGAAGATACTCAATCCAAGTAAAGTGCTCATTCAATGCAATGGTTTGTTGTTGGAGGAAGATGCAACAAGGGCAATTGTTAACATGCTTCTCAATTTGGTTGATGTTGTGTGGTGATGATGGTGAGCTTGATTGAGGTGGATCCAAATTGCGTTGAGCAAGATGTAATGCTAAAAGAGCACTAAGCTCATGAGCCTCTTTTAGCTCCTCAACGAACTTCAAGTGTTCGGAGGAAGGTGATGGTGGTGGAACATGATAGTTGTCTTGGGTGAAGGTTTGAACATGCAACAAAGGAATGGCATGTGAAGTTGTAGGATGTGGTGGTGGTACTCTTGGTGGTGGAGACATGGTTGAGCTTGGGTAGTCATGAAAGCATGAAATGGGTGGAAGAGGTTCTTCATGAGTGGGTGGTGTTTTTTGTTGAATGAGCAACATGTGAAGTATTGATTGAGAGATTAGGATTGTTGTTTTGGGATTAAGCATGCTCATCATAAGAAGAAGCATTAATGAGGGCATGAGTGGATGATAGTTTGTGAGATGAGTCATTAGTGTGGGTTTGAGGTTTAGTTGTTGGTTGACTTGGAACAACATCACTTGAGTTATGACAAGAATCAAGTTTCCTCCTCCAAACGGGTTTGACGGAGATCCTTGAGGTTCTTGAAATCTTTGGGTTTTGGTTGTTGGGAGATGACATGTTTGGGTGTGATGGCATTAATGATGGGAAGAGGGTATTTATAGTGTATGAGAAATGTGGTTTAGGAAGGTAAATTTTGAGGGATAGTATGGGACAAAATGTGTTTGTGAATTTTGAGAAGTATAGGGTGAAATGGGTCAAAAAGTGATAAAGAAAACAGTATCCCCGACCATCAGATGGCCGGTCCCGTTAAAATTAAGGGGGCCGCCTTATATAATTAAGGGGGCCGCCCATCTGGTGATTCCCAGAATGCCAGAAATGAGTTTTTGGCAGAAAATTTTCAAAAGGTCGTGTTTTTGGATTTGGATTCAAGTAAGTTCAACTCTTTGAGGCAATATAGGGCATACTATTCATGAATGTAGAGAATGTAAAAAAATTAAGTAGACAATTAATTTCTAATAATCATGCAATCTACTAATTGATCAATTAAGAGAGGCAACTAAGGAAGCAATAAAGCAAACTAGTTAAGTATGCAACTATATGAAAATAATAATATGTAGGCTAATGCAAACATATTAAAGAGTGCTTACAAGTAACAAGTAGGAAGATGTGATTATATGGACTTCAAGTTTTGTTACAAACAAGATCCATATGGGTAAACCATGATTCTCATGAAATGATTTGGTTAAATTGTGAATGTCATTTTCATAGAAGTGTATGACACATGTGAGATAATCAAATATGTTTTAGATAAAACGTTTTTAGTTTTATTCAACAATGCTTTGAAATAAATTCAAGTGTGCATTAGAATAAAATAAATAGAGTTTTTGCTTCATAATTATGTTGAAAAAAAAAATTCAATCTAGAGTTTGATTAAAATAGAGTTATGGTAACTTATAGTCAGTGTTCTAAAAGGCGCGCCAAGGCGCCGCCAAGGCGCGAGGCGTGGTCTCGGCGCCACGAAATGGACCAAGGCGTGAAGTCTAGGCGTCGTGTGAAAAGGCGTGGAATAAGGCGCGAAAAGGCGTGCCAAGGCGCGCCTTATCGTATGGCGTGGCGCCATTTTTAGAAGGGGATGATGTGGGCTTAAATTTTAGGCCTAGTAATTTCTAAACATAGTTCAGATTTTCACTTTATTTCTTATGCATATCACTTTTTGTAAGCTCGCCTTTTGTAAACTCACCTTTTGTAAACTCGATATGCATATAAAATATGATATTATAACATAAATGATAAATATATAAATATTTTTTCGCCGCCTTAGTCACGCCGCAAAAAACGCCATGGCTTCGCCATGGCGCGTAAGGCTTGAGGCGTGGCCTTGCCGCCACGCCACGCCTCACGCCATTTATAACATTGCTTATAGTTAAACATATTGTTTGAAGAAAAAATGATATAGATATTTGAGAGATTATTATTCAAAGCGAGAGGTTTTAAACATGATATTTTAATATTGATAGCAAGAAATTACAAGTGAAGGGTTTGAAATAGAAACTTATCATACTCAAGAGAATCAATTGAGCCCATAGTCACATATAATCATCTCTAATTGCAACTAAAGATATGGAGGAGTGATGGTAGATTCTAATGATCTTAATGCAATATTATTGAGAGGATAAAGTAAATCATCTATAGATACAAGGTTAACACATGTATATATATATATATATATATATATATATATATATATATATATATATATATATATATATATATATATATATATATATATATATATATACTAAACTCATCATAATATTAAAAGCTAACTAATCTTAGTAAAAGCTCATATATTAATGCAACTAGAATAGTCATTTAGTCCAATTAGTAAGTATTCTACTATAGATCATAGATGATATTCAATATAAATGAAAAATAAGAAGAATGGTAAAAGTCTAATCAACAAGAGGGTTAAATATCCTAGTATCATGTATACATATATTAGTATTAGTGATCTAAAAACATGGTAAACTATAAGTTTAATCATATTAATATACTAATTAAAGCATACTCTAGTATAATGTGATGTTGATAAGTTTTTGAAAAGAAAACTTACCTAAGGTCCAGCTTTTCTTCAAGAGTGGGCATGAGAGTGTTAAAAGACATCTTAAGAGTTTGCCCAAAGCATGTCGAAGTAGCAAAGTAAAATTCCAACGCAATAAAGATCAAGGAAGCTTGATCCGAAATACTTAATCGATCACACCAATCATCACAAGTCGTGTAGATCAAGAATAGTTGTGCTAGAATCCTTCTTCTTGAGATAGTAATGAACACATCATACAACCAATACTCCAAAAGTGAAGAACAAAATGCCGAGACAATAAATGACCGCAACAACGTCATAGGCAAATCATGTGTAGAATGTGAAACAGAGTAATAGGAACCAATAGTCGTCAAAAGTAAGAGAGCAAGGTGAGCAATCCAAAAAGTAATAGTCTCTTCGTACGTTAACTACCTAAACATGAAAAAGAGCTTGGTACCCAGATTCTCATGGGTCCGAAATGGTTAGTTGAGAACATCCATTGCATTTAAATGCACATGATGAGGATGTCGTCGAGAAGTACAAGAATTCATCAAATATTTGTTTTAATTAACAAACAATGACTTTCTTGACTAGAGTGAAAAATAATGGATGTAAATACTATTAGTTCTAAATTTCTCCACTAGGTTTAACAAATTTTATTTGTTTTGATATATTTGTTAAAGAGTCATTTGCGGTAAATCCTAAATCGGTTTTATCATAAAATGACTTTTGAGTGTTAAGTAGATGTTTTAAAGATTTGGAACTATTTTCGAATTTGGCTAACATTTTTGCTGTTTCATTTTCCATTTTAATTTCATGTTTGTAATCTTGACATTTTTTACATTCAAGATCAATTTCAATATTACTTTCAAGTCTAGACATTTTATCTTCTAAAATTATTTCTTTTTCAAAGTTATTTTCAACGGAAATTGATGATTCAATTTTAAAAATAATTTTTGAGTAAATGTTGCAAAGATGTTTGAAGTTGTTTTCCAATTTTGAAAATTCTAATATAAATTGATCATAGCAAAAATGTTCGGTTTCGGATTGTACCATATTTGCAGTTGTACAATCTTCACATGCTATATGTTGATCAATTTCATCGTTCATGTCGCTCCATGTTTTATTTGTAGTTTCGCTTAGATCTAGAAGCATGTAGTCCTTGCCATCAATACTTGTATTCACATTTGTTTGAGTATTCTCACAAGCCGTATTTTCATTGTCTTCTTCGTACTTGTTGCACCATGATTTATTAACACTCTTTCTTCGGATTTGGCTCATGTATTCTTCGTTATTGATACCTTCAATGATCACATTTGAATTAGTAGTACATGTGTTTATTTCAACTAAATATTTATCTATTAAATTTTCTAGAGTAATTATTTCTTGTGCAATATCAAGTTTATTATATTTGGTTTTACATTTCTCTTGGTGAAACTTTAAAAGACATTTCCAAATATCATTTGCCGTTTTACAAAGAAATAATCTTTCATATTCAACTCTTGGTAGAGTTTTGAAAATAAGTAATTTGGCTTTAATATTTTTATCAATCTTTGTTTGAAGATTATTATATTGATATTCAAAATCCATTTTGGTTGGTTGAAGATCACCATTTAAAATGATATGCCAAAGATCAAGATCTATTGATTTCACATAATTTTTAAATTTATTTTTCCATTCAAGAAAATGATCATTTTCAAATAATGGTGGTTTTTGCGTGAATTCCCTTTCTAGATATTTTTCAAATTCCATAGATCGTTACAAGTTTTAAAATACAATATATTTTAAAAATCTTGCTAGACGTGGCTCCTGATACCAATTGTGGAAAACTAGAAAGGGGGGGGGGTTGAATAGTTTTACGTCTTTTTCGTTTTATTTGTTTTATAAAAGTTAGCTTCTAAAGATTAGACGTAAATTTCAAAACTCTTTTAATGAAAAAATATAGATACTAGTTTATTTATGATTTTGTATAAACACTACTTATGTTTAATGTTGGGAAAGAATTTATAATTTCATATATCATATATAAGCATATATATGTATAAGTGTTTTAATATAAGTTTATGTACTTGGTTTGTTTTTGTAAAAGTTAATGTTATGAATGAATTTTAGTTTGATCTTTATGTGAAATCAATATATGCACAACACAAGCAATTATAATTATGTATGAAATGCTAATAAGTAAGTAATCAAAAAGTGAGAGATGGAAAGATCAAACCGAGAGACAAAGGATTTATAGTGGTTCGGCTTCAAGGACACCTTCTTTGCCCTACTCCACTCCCCGAGTCACCTACTCGAGAGTTTTCTTCATTAGATCAAAAACCTCCCTTAAGGCGGAGAAAACCTTACACACCAAATTACACACCACAACTTCGTCACAACTCAATCACAACTTCTACACAACTTCTTCACACCAAACTACTTCACACCAATTCTTCTTCACACCTTTCTACTTCACTCCTAGCTTCTTCACACCTTACTACTTCCTAACTCTTTTTCTTCACGCCACTTATTTCTACACGCCTTCACTACTAAGTCCTATCCACTATTCCAAGATATATACCACTTCACAACTTCTATGCTTCAAGGTCTTCTCAACTTCAAGGCTTCAACTTCTTTGTCTTCACAACTATCTCTACTTCAATATACTACCACTTCTTATTTCTTCTATCACTAATCCTATCCACCTCTACTTCTTCACTTCTAGTACTACTTCACACCTTCAATAAATCTAGATCCTATATCTAAATCTATCTAACCAATGTATACACTATATTCACCAAAGAATGAATGATATACAAGATGAAATGATCAAACAACTTAGATAGCAAGATGATACTAAGTTGTAATACTCCTAGTCTTGATAAATAGAAGTATTCTTCTCTTTGCACTTGAATGAACGAGGCTTTGGATCACTTGGAAACAAAGGCTTATGAATTATATGATCAAAGGATTTTAAGATTGAAATGGAGGTTTGAATCAGAAAGTATTTTGTGCAAAAATGTGAGAAAAATTCCAGATTTAAGGTGGTATTTATAGGCAACAAATTCTGACAGAGGAGCGTGGCCGGTTCCCTTAAAACAAGGCCAGCCCCTTTAAAATTAATGGGACCGCCCCTTATAATTAAGGGGGCCGCCCAGCTGTAACGGCCAGAATTTTTGTCTTTTAGTGGGGAAAGTTTATTTGGTGAAAAACTAACTGATTTGGTTAAAAATTTGAATTCATATATTTAGTATGATGATGCGTGGGAATCGCACCAGGCTTTACCTCTCAAGGGATCTTGAGAAGCTTACAACCCCCACCAGGCAGTGTACCTGATCGTTGTAGTATAGTATAGTGACAAGTACCGGGGGATTGATCGTTCAACTCAGGAATAGTGTCGTTAGGATTGAAATTAATCTAACTAGGTCTAAAGGTGAAGGATGATTCTTTTTGTATTTTTATATTTTATAAAAAGCAAGTAAAAATCTCGGGTTTTGGAAGAAGTGGCGGAATTAGTTGTCAATCAACTAACCCAAAAGCTACTAATTAAACTAATGTGCAAGAAAAATAAACTAAGGTTCTACAAGATAAGTGAAGCATGTCTACCTATGATATGTTACTCCTTGCTAGCTATCCAATTCTACCTATTGAATTGTCACACCTTGTTTTAATTGACGGGTTGTATTCCTTAATACCATTCGTGGGGTGGCATACGTACTTCCCCAACTCTATAAGCTCCTACTTCACTCCCATGTCGAGCCTGCAAGAAGCTCCTAACATGGGATCATTAGAATTCGCTCATGCATTAAATACAACCATAATAACCTAGTACGCATTGGTTCATGTTTCTTAAGACGTTCAAGCATGTTACCCTATGGAAGTGTGCCAGTTTTCTTAAGCCTAACATCGAATACAATCAACTAAACAAGAGACAATAGGAATCAAGAATTATAAACTAAATCAACTAGACTTATCGAAGTGTCACACCCTAATTGATGAAGATAGACACAAACATCAACAAGGAATCAATAAGATCTAATCAATTATATACAAGTTTCACATAAACATAAGTAGACACAAGGTGAATTAGCAAAACATCATCAAAGAAGAGCAAGCAACAATGATAATGGAAAACATGATTAAGATAGAATCAACAAACCAATACATGATGTTTATGGAGTGATTAAAACCTTCTAAGTTGCTGGAAAAACACCTACCTAAACCCATGAATCGACCTTAGGGTTTAGGGCTTACAAAAAGTGAAGTTATGATGTTATATTTATAGGCAAGTTTTTTGTCGGCAAGGCTTGACAGTGTCACCCCGTAAAGAGTGACGGCGTCATGACCAATTTTTCTTCACCAAATTGTAGATTTCTTCGTCCTCTTCGTGTGGGCTTTTGAATCACCTAAATCCGAGTTCGTATGCAAAAGTTATGACCAAAACAATATCAGCTACTTCGCGCGCAAGTTTTGACAAGTTAACACGTGATGGCCTACGTGACGCCTTCAGGAAATTTTCTAAGCCATCACTCTTTAATTTTACACGTGACGGACTTGGGTGATGCCGTCATCTCCAATGCACAAAACTTTCTGGACCGTCACGGACTTTATCCACTTCCACCTCTTGTATTACTCTTGACGCCGTCATGTAGAACCTTGTGACGCCGTCAGGTACTGTTTCCAGCAAGGAAAATTAAGACTGCCGTTTTCTTCACTTTTATGCTCCAAAAACGTCCAAAATGCTTCATTTTCCAGAATTCACTCCAAAAGTACCTAAAATCACAAAAGGAACGATTTAGGGCAATATTTAATCAAATAAATTCAATTCCGGGGGGCTTAAATGACCCTTTAAAAAGGGATCATTTTTCGCCTCATCATATACCCTTACACTTGAGATTTGCTTGTCCTCAAGCAAATGCGCTTTTATTCTAATCAAAATACTAGTTAGGGGTCATTTAACACTAATATAAAAGTAATTACAACAAATAATCGTTCCACTAAAGATCAAAGACAAGCACGGAGGTCATACACTAGCACCTCACAAATAGTGTTTAGATACTCACATCTCTCGGGTGTAATAAAGTATATATCACAATATGGAAATGAAAAACATCTCTCACTACCTATCATAGCAAAATAGATTACCATAGGCTTGGGAAAGGATCAAACCTCCATCACATGGCGTAAGCACCTAGGATAAACTATCAAAGAGGTCTTTTTAAATGGTTATAACGTTAGGTGTAGGGATATGGAATACACGGTTTTGTTGGATAAAAGCAATCTTTATTGGTGGCGAGTTAATAATCTTGGTTAATTACATGTATAATATGGCGTTGCTAAGCCAAGACTAGACTCGACTTAAGCTAATAAATCAAAAATAACAAAAAACATAAAACAAACATAGAATGAAACGGGATGGTAGTCCGTATGTTTTTTTCTCTTTTCTTTTTTTTCTTTTTTCTATATATATATTTTTTTTCTTTTTCATGATTTTTCGATTTTTTTTTTTTTTTTTTTTTTTTTTTTTTTTTTTTTTTTGCATACACTCTTACCCTACCATCCAAAATAATACATCAGAGGAATGAACATTCCCCTTACACTTGAATTTTTACATACTTTACAATAAACTAATCTAATGACTCGAATCAAGATAATCAAAACGCTTTGAGTACTTTCAAGATTAACGCACATATGGGGGTAATAAATGATGTTCTTCCCCATTACTCCATAACATAAGTACTTTACTCATGAGTCCCAATCGTCCCAAAACAATATGTACAAGGATATGACTCGACTTAGCAATCATGTAATCAATTAGATTATTAACTAAGGGTTTAAACATATGACAATAATGCACTAAAGATGAGTTCATACACGGAAGGCTAAGGCGATTTGGGTGTACATTTAAGTGGGTTGTAACAAATTCTTCCTTTAAGTAAGATGCTTAAAGTTATAAACGAAAAGATAGGCTCGGAGGGGTGTACTAGGGGTTTCGTGTACTAAAAATGAGTACAACGCTAAAGTGTGGGAAAAATTATTTGACTTTACTAGCCAAGTAATATGACTTAAATGGTCAAGTAATTATGATACGGGTTTAACATAAGGGTGATCCTAATGCCTCTTATCATGTAGTAAATCCTTCCACACGAATGTAGTCTTACTAGCGGTCTCGGGATGCATCACTAACGCAAGTTCTAGAATCTAAATGCTACCGGTACACTCATAAGCACTAATAATGAATGCTTTTCCTATCAAATCGAAAGGCGAACCTCACATATTTGGGTTGAAAATTTTTCTGAATAGTACGGTTTTGTGCTAGTCATACAACTCCTATCCATGAGACGCTTGCTAAGGCTAAAGTTTCACTCCTAAATGTTGTAAAAAATTTTAAATTTGGCACTAAAATTACACTAACAAGTATTTCTCTTAGTTTTATTACACACCTACTATCAAACAAACAAACTCAAGTGCAAGTGTATCCTATAAGGTATCATCATTTACCCTCCCTTTACACTTAGGATGAACATTGTCCCTATTGTTCAATTAAAAAATGTAAAAGTGAAATAGATAAAAGAATGAAAGCAAATACTCCCCTGATTCGTTCAGTGTGGATAGTGTATCAATAAGGTTAGATCTTCCTCCAAGAAAATGAACGTTCAAAGCTTCCCTTTCAGAAAAATAAATCATCTTCTTGTCCAATATAACCTGTTAAACCTGAGAAAATAATCACAAAAACCCAAAGCATCAATCCGAACAAAGAAAACTCACAACTAGATGTAATTCCAGACTTAGGAATAAAAACAAAATAATTAAAGATATAATGCTTGTGGAATGAATGTTTGCAGATTTCCTGGAGTTTATAAAACTAAAGAATCAAAAAAAACTTTAAGACTCCGGTATAAACAAAACTAGCAAACTTTCTAGAATTTTACACATGACGCCGTCAGGAATTAATTCCTGACGCCGTCAGAAGTGACCTACAGAAATCTCATGTTAAGTTTTCGGAAAATTTCTGGAAAAACTTATGCCTTACTTCCTGGAAAATCCTGCAAAACATCATTATGACTCGATACAAGCATTTGACTCAAACAATTACTAATACACATGTTCATTTAATATTGTTGTGGTTCATGCTCAATTTCGGTCTTACAAACAAATTTGGATCTCCCTTACACTTATCTTTTGCAAAATACCTTTATATGCAATTAAGACGAAGTTAAAAATAAAATAAAGCATTTTCACAATTTAATTTGAATCATGAGCCACAAACAACAAAAATAAAACATACATACGGAAACAAATAAAATCAAATAAACAAACAAACAAACAAATAAATAAATAAAGCTTGGGTTGTCTCCCAATAAGCGCTTGTTTTTGTTCGAGTCACGAGCCTGACTCTACCCTTATTTAATGGAAATAGGGGAGGTTTTCCCTACACTTTGAATTAAGTACGGGTGGAAGTAGCGATACACACCTTTAGGGTGGAAATATGCCACGTGAGGTGAAGGGGGTGAGTGAATGGCTTCCTTCATCCTAAAACTACCCGGATAATATTGGTTGATGGGTGGGTCGGTTCCTCTTTTGTCTCCTAGAAATATATCTAAGGATGGAAAGGTGTGTAAAGATTGAGGTTCCGGTTCATCAACACTAGGAATTTCCCTAGAACTAGGAGTAAGGTTATCACTAAAAGTATTCAAACCTATATCCTCTAGTGGTGCTTGGTCCAAGGGTTCTACCTCTATTGGGTTTCCTAAAGTCTCTTCTACTTCTTCTAGGTGAGTCACGGGCGGTGTGTATGCCTCAAATGATGGTAGGACTTTTGGGGTACTTGGTGGGCTTGGGTTTTCTACTATCTCTTCCATCACATCAATATCACCTATGTGTTCATCTTGTATTATGGTAGTGCCTAACCATGACATGCAACTAGGTGGCTCAACTCTAACCTCATGTGTGTCGTATGTTTTGGTGAAATCTATCCCGCTCATGCAACTAGGTAGTTCAACACTAACCATCTCATAATCTTGGTTTGATTCTAAGTTCATGTTCTTAGAAACTAGGTCATCTTGCTCATACGAATCCACCAATTCGTCGAGCTTATGGGTCATGGTTAGGAAGCTTTTCTCAAAATTCATCCAACGGGTCTGACTAAAAGGAATTGATCCTGATAATGATCGTCTAATAGAAATCACACATGCATATAATTCATCAAACCCATCTAACTTTACCCCCAATTCCTCTTGGATGTCATAAAGATCACACAAAAAATCATTGGAATGATAGAAAGCAAATCTATCAGTGAAATATAGTTGTTCCTCTATTGTCAGTGATCTAAATGGAATTTCATCTGCCATAGTGACAAGTGAAAATGGTTTACAAACAAAGGGCACAAAGAAAAAGATAGACTGCAAGAAAACTAATAAAAAGAAAATAAAAATTTCACTAAAAAGGAATCTAATGAGTAGACTTAATCAAAATAAATTTCAACCTAAATATTAACTATTCCCCGGGCTGCGGTGCCAAAAACTTGATGCGTGGGAATCGCACCAGGCTTTACCTCTCGAGGGATCTTGAGAAGCTTACAACCCCCACCAGGCAGTGTACCTGATCGTTGTAGTATAGTATAGTGACAAGTACCGGGGGATTGATCGTTCAACTAAGGAATAGTGTCGTTAGGATTGAAATTAATCTAACTAGGTCTAAAGGTGAAGGATGATTCTTTTTGTATTTTTATATTTTATGAAAAGCAAGTAAAAATCTCGGGTTTTGGAAGGGGCAGAATTAGTTGTTAATCAACTAACCCAAAAGCTACTAATTAAACTAATGTGCAAGAAAAATAAACTAAGGTTCTACAAGATAAGTGAAGCATGTCTACCTATGATATGTTACTCCTTGCTAGCTATCCAATTCTACCTATTGAATTGTCACACCTTGTTTTAATTGACGGGTTGTATTCCTTAATACCATTCGTGGGGTGGCATACGTACTTCCCCAACTCTATAAGCTCCTACTTCACTCCCATGTCGAGCCTGCAAGAAGCTCCTAACATGGGATCATTAAAATTCGCTCATGCATTAAATACAACCATAATAACCTAGTACGCATTGGTTCATGTTTCTTAAGACGTTCAAGCATGTTACCCTATGGAAGTGTGCCAGTTTTCTTAAGCCTAACATCGAATACAATCAACTAAACAAGAGACAATAGGAATCAAGAATTATAAACTAAATCAACTAGACTTATCGAAGTGTCACACCCTAATTGATGAAGATAGACACAAACATCAACAAAGAATCAATAAGATCTAATCAATTATATACAAGTTTCACATAAACATAAGTAGACACAAGGTGAATTAGCAAAACATCATCAAAGAAGAGCAAACAGCAATGATAATGGAAAACATGATTAAGATAGAATCAACAAACCAATACATGATATTTATGGAGTGATTGAAACCCTCTAAGTTGCTGGAAAAACACCTACCTAAACCCAGGAATCGACCTTAGGGTTTAGGGCTTACAAAAAGTGAAGTTATGATGTTATATTTATAGGCAAGTTTTTTGTCGGCAAGGCTTGACGGCGTCACCCCGTAAAGAGTGACGGCGTCATGACCAATTTTTCTTCACCAAATTGTAGATTTCTTCGTCCTCTTCGCGTAGGCTTTTGAATCACCTAAATCCGAGTATGCAAAAGTTATGACCAAAACAATATCAGCTACTTCGCGCGCAAGTTTTGACAAGTTAACACGTGATGGCCTAAGTGACGCCTTCAGGAAATTTTCTAGGCCATCACTCTTTAATTTTACACGTGACGGCCTTGGGTGACGCCGTCATCTCCAATGCACAAAACTTTCTGGACCGTCACGGACTTTATCCACTTCCACCTCTTGTTTTGCTCTTGACGCCGTCATGTAGAACCTTGTGACGCCGTCAGGTACTGTTTCCAGCAAGGAAAATTAAGACTGCCGTTTTCTTCACTTTTATGCTCCAAAAACGTCCAAAATGCTTCCTTTTCCAGAATTCACTCCAAAAGTACCTAAAATCACAAAAGGAACGATTTAGGGCAATATTTGATCAAATAAATTCAATTCCGGGCTTAAATGACCCCCTAAAAATGGATCATTTTTCGCCTCATCATATGATTAAAACATTTTTCTTTATTACCAAAAGTGTTTTAAAAAAATATATAATAAGTTTATATATTAAAATAAACTTTGTAATAATATCCCTTTGATCTTATAATGCATTAAACACTATGTTTATTCATACCTTAAGTGATTAGATGGTGAAAGTAAATATTTACTACTAAATACTTGTTTACGTCATGATCTTTAGTTGGATGTGTTTTCGTTTTGTGATTATCAAAACATAGAGATATCGAAAGATATGAATAACGTTTTTTAGTCATTTATTTATATCAACACGAGTATTACGAGTTGCGTTGGGTATTAGCCAAATCATTTTTTGAATTGTCAATTATTGTTTAGGTTGCGATTATATCTTGCTACACTAATATTTTTATATGAAATAGTATGTGATGAGTGCTCAAACACTCATCATTTTTTGTCAATCTGAACTGCAAAAATATTTAAAAACACTAAAAAATGCATCAAAATACTGAAAATATTCTAAAGTTGTGTTTTATATGTTTCAGATGCAAAATGAGTAAAAACAGATGAAAAACGTACAAAGTATGCATAATTGGCAGTTTTAGTCCCCCAACTTTCAAAAATTGATGAAATTAGTCCTTGAGCAATTATTTTGAAAGAAATGCCAACAAAGGTCCTTTTGAATTCAAAAGTTGTCATCATTGGTCCCTGGGTAAAAAGTTTCAAAATTTTACAAGATTGGTCCCTGCAGTTTGGAATTTTGCAAAATTAGTCCCCCGGACATTTTAAACTTGAAAAATAAACATCAATGTCCTTGTGGAAATGACATATGGCAAGTTTAGTCCTTGGAAAGAGTTTAGAAGAATGGCAGAATTAACCCCTAACTTTCAGTATTTACATTTTTGGTCCTTGTCTTATTTAACCTAAACTACAAATGGGCCATATGTAATTTACTCAAACCATTTAAATGTAAAAACCCAACACACCTTTTTTTAACCCAAACACTCTCCATCAGCCCACACCAACTCCAGGCCCATCTCTTCCATACCCCACACCCCTTTTAATAATAACCAGGGTCAACGCACCCTCTGACCTCCCTTTTCCCTCTCACCCCCCCCCCCCCCCTCGTGTGCCTGCAAACCCTGCTACTATCACTGCCACACCAACACCATCATCACCTCTACCCATCCCTATAATACTTTCCACCACAACACTCCAAATCCCACTCCCCTGCCAAAGGCTAAAAGCCAAATTGTAATACCCCTTTTCCCGCCAAGAAAATGAAACCAATGGCCCTGATGATATCCAAGCAATCCTAGGGCTGTGAATGAAGCAGAAGAAACACAAGAAAGAGAAGAAACCCTAGGACCTCTTGGTATAAATAGAAAAGCTTGCAAGCCTTCAAAGGGCATTAGGATTTTAGAGTAGTTAACAGTAGGTAATTGTAGTGTAGAATTAGTTTTAAGTGTAGTTTTTATTTTAGCTATTAATCTCAGTTGTAATCTCTTTTCTTTAATTTCAATAAAATTTTAAAACTTTGCTTATGTACGACTGCTTATCTATATCTGCTTATTCATTATTGCTTACTACCTGCTTATTTTCTGTCTTATTATTGTTTAGTCTAGCCTAATGCACTAGTATTTGTCACAATTTTAGCTTAAATTCTTGGTTAAGTTAATAAAAAAACTCAAACAGTTCCCTGTGAAGGAAGTGTTTGGCACAAGTCAATTCCCAGCCCCAAAAAAGTTTTTGTCCAAATTTTTAAGTTCAGTTAGTCTTAATATCATATTAATAGTTAATTCTAAGTGAGTTTATTCAGTAACAAGTTGTTTTGAGCTTTTAATTAGTTTCTAAAAAATTTCTTTTGTTTTAACTGTTTTACAAAATTCAGTAGAGTAGATTCTTATTTTAGGCATATTAGTAATTGTTATTTGTTGTTGTTAGTTCACAACAGAGTAGTACAAAGTTCCACAACCTGACTTTGACTTTCACATGTCAAAACTATCCCATTTAACCCCATTTGGTCACCACTGGATTGCAGCCTTCTGTCCCAAATCACCCCTTTCCATGCATAAAATCTGGATAGATAGAGTGTGAATTAGAATATGGAATTGATAGCATAGTTAATTTGTAGTCTAGACTTTGTATGTTTGAGCTAGCATTAGCTTTTAATGGCTTATCAGTAGCTTATTCATAACTTATAAATCAACCTGTTTCAGCAGGGCTGCAAACCAAGTCTCAGAAACTATGCTCAACACCATTTTGGTTTTGATTTTTAATTCCTTTGTCTTTGATCCATATGAGTTGGAATATGGCATGTCTCATATTTGGTTAGTGATGTAGTTAGTCCACAATTTGCAGAATTTTTAATTGAGCTTATCATAAGCTTTTGAGCAGCTTTAATATGCCCTTGCTTGGACTGTTTTAGGTTTTCTTGGGCTTAATCTCAGTTTGAGCTTAATTGATTCCATTCTCTGCCCATTTAGTTAGCTTGGCTTAATTTAGGGTAGTTATTAGTTAGTTATTAGCTTATGTGGATAAGCTTGAGTTTATTTGAGCTTGTTAAATCCACTACAGTTAAGCTATTTGCTTGATTCTTAGGTTCTGCTTATGCTAATGTGTAATTGGCACTTAATTGTTGCTCCCCATTGTTTAATCTTAGTTTAGAATTTAGTTTCTTGAAATTTTTTAGCTTAGCTATAGCTTATGTGAGGTTGGGAGAATTGTAACAGTTATTCTTGTTATGTGTTATCTTGTGGCTCACTCTTAAGCCATAAACACCCATACCTCCCTTATATCAGCTGGTCTATTAAGCTCTAACTAAGCCCATATCAGCTGTAAGTTTGCATACAAGTTCTATGGTGACTTGTGTTTATGTGTATTAGCTGATTGGTGCTCTAGTTTATCTTTTCCTAGCTTATTTTGCCCCCAAAGTAAGCCACTGAACTGCAGGCCTGCACCTTTTCTTGCCCCATTGACCCATTTTCACATGACCACTGCTAGCTCATCTGTGGGAATAAGCCTTAGCTTATTGGCTTTTTAATAAGCCAATACAGTTGGCTTATTGATTCCACCTTTATATTGGACCTCCATATTTGTTTGGTGGGGTCCACAGGGGCCTGCAGTTAAGCTCATGGCCTGTTTGGTTCAGTGGGATTTGGAGTGCTTATTTGCTTGTTTTGGCTTGTTCAGTGTTCCACTTTGCATGATCTAGCTTGTATTCAGTACACTTAGCCTGTTTGTATCCTATTTCACCTTTGGCTTTATCCTTGCAGTTTGTTTTGTAGCTTTTTCAATACCTCAAGTCCTAATAAGCTCCAAACCTCAACCTGTTAAGCATTTGAGCCCTCCATTTGCTTATTTTTGAGCTTCTGCCAAAATGTCTTCACAAAAGTTGCTTAATACTAGTATTTAAATAGTTTTGTAGAAGAAAATTCCAAAAAAGTCAAAATTAAGAAAAGTGATAGCTTCTATTTAAGCCATTTGGCTTATTTTTCTGTTTATTTATAAGCAATTCTCATTTTTATATTTTTCTCAGGTTCCTTATAGGTTAAAATAATTTTAGTGATTTTTTTTTAGATTTTTCTTTTGTCATTTAGTATTTTTTATAATTTAGTTTAGTTTAAATTAATTAAATAATTAGTTTTAAATTAGTAATAATTAATTAAAAAGTAGAAAAAATAGGTTTTCTGTTTTAAAATTAGTTTTATAATATTTTAGATTTTTCTAAATTTAATTTTTAATTTTCTAGTTAAATTTCATAATTAATTATAAATTAGTATAATTTAGTTAATTAAAAAGTAATTAATAAATAGTAATTAAGTAAATAGTGGTAAAAGTAATTTTAATTTTCCAAAAATTTTCTTATAGCATTAGGATTGTAAAAATATAATTTTCACATTCGTAGGACTTTTTCTCACGTTTCACTTTTTATTTTGCGCGTTCGCGTTTATTTTAAATTCAAACGCGCGTTTTTAGGTTTAACTTACGTTTTTAGGTTATCTGATCATTAGTAATTGTTAATATAGTGTTTTTAAGTTATTTTCATTCCTCATCTTATAGTGTAATCATACAAACCAAAATTCTGACCTTTCTGTCCAAATTCACCCGATCACAAACCCGTTTTAATACAATCCACACCTCGTCGGGACATAACGACCCGAGAAAACCCCTATACTTCCACGGAGATTGACTCTAGGCTGTTTGACCGTGTTGACCATCCGTGGTTGACTTTGGTTGACCGTTTGAAGCCAATCAGTATGCAATTGCTTAAAGATATTACAACAAAAAATTTTTTTTTCTTTCTATAAAATTATTATCACGGTAAACATATAATAGCAATAAAATTGTTTGCCAATAATTTTAATTTCAGCGCGGGTACCCTACTAGTATACAATAACTCTATCTCATTTTCTCTCTCTTATTTATTATCTTTTACACTTTTCTTTCAAACAATTACCAAATCCAAATCCAAATCCAATTCTAAACCCTTAACAAACCAAACACACCCTAAGTTGTATTCTTTCTTCCAATAGCCATATTTGATGACTTTTGAAAATATAAAAAAATGACCCATATAACAAAACGTCAATTATTAAGTTGGCGTTGGTATATGTTTACTCTTAAAACAGGAAATGAAACATTGATACGGATGTCTTGTAGTAAATAACTAAGTTAGTTAATTACAGTTTAATACAGTTTGTAGTTGGCTTATGATTTATTGTTTTTATGTTTAACAAGTATGTAGCCAATAATACTTGAGTTCTTATGAATTGAAGCCTAGCTTCCTAATTTTTCTCTACAAAGAAGAAAACAAAATTAATGAACATTAAAAATAACCAGAATCATGTTCTAAAAAGTTAATTTGGCAAAGTTGATAATATTCTTTCATTTAGAGTTTGATCTTTGTCATTCATCTTTCTTATATGCAAAAGTTGTTACGATTGGCACATCGGAAAAAAAATTCTGGCCCCCCTTAACTTGAATTCCTGGCTCCGTCCCTGGTCGTGATAGTGTATTTTTTGTAGTTTGAAGATTTACCGTTTGCAAGATATGTTGTTTAAAAAAAAGTGAAGAATAGTTTTTTTTATTAATCTTGATAAAAAAATGGATGATTAAGATTGATTTACTGAATCTATGACAAATATAATATCTATATTGATCTCAACTCATTATTGCAATTTGTTTAGAAACTCACATATTTACTTTGTTTTAAAAAAAGAAAAAAAAAAAAAAAAAAAAGGAAAAAAAACGACGCCAAAATAACATATACAAAAAGGAAAAAAAATGTAAAATTAGTATTTTGGTCATTAAAAAAAGAAAAAAAATTGTCTTCACGCAAATTGAAATTCTTCACTTTTTAAAGACATTCTAATTTGTCTCGTTTTACTAATTTATGGAATCATTTGGCCAAACATACTATTTCAAATAGCAAGTGTATGAAATTCCGCAATATACCTTAATCAAACGCACCCTGACGAGTATAAAGTCAAAACTAACTACAGGCTTTCCACTACCAAAAAATCTACCACATCACCACCACAATCATTTTCAGGCACACTTTCTCCTACGAAGTTTAAAGTCATCAATAGTAGAAGTCAGTGGCGCAGCTTTTAAGGGGCCGGGGGGGGGGGGGGGGGGGGGGCCCGACCCCCCGAAATTTTTTTTGCGATATAGGGGGTATATAGTTTTCGTGTAGAAAAATTTCGATATATTCGGTTTCGACCCCCCACTTAAAAATTCCAAGCTTCGCCACTGGTAGAAGTAGTAGCATGCATTTCGTTTCTACTGTGGTTAAAAAACCATTGTTATTTTTTTTTAACAAAAAAGAAAGGAAAAAGCATAAAGTATGTTCTTATGATTAATAACAAAAAATACAAGTTAGTATGTGGCAGATAAACTTTGCATTAATAAGATATAAAGATAACAAATCTGTACTTATGAATATTGCATAAAAGTAGAGAGTTATAATTGTGTTTTTTGTTTGCTTCTAATCTATCTGAAAGTATGTTTTTTCTTGCAACTTGTTCTAGCTTCAGATATATGTCTAACGTTACTCTTTTCTAGTACTTTGACTCCATGCTATGTGATGGAGTAACATAAATGTTTATTAATTTTGAAGCTTTAAACCACGAATGTTACTATGATCTTTTGTTGTTAAAAACAAAATACGATGTGTCGCTGTGATTACCCATAAAGAGGTTATGAACATTTATGTGACCAAACCACCAAATACTCGATTCTAACACAATAGCTAAATGGGAATGGAGACCCGATTACTTTCACTCTTTTAAAATGCGCGCTTATAAGAGAAAAGATTACACAAGTTTTGAGTAGGTTTTGCCAAGGCAGCCTCCTCGATTTCAAATCCATGGCAACCAATGGCCAAGACCTTACGGAGATAGCATGTACATAAATACATTACATAACTAGTTTTATGTGAAAGACTCAATAGCTTATCCAACATGGACATCATGTTCACAAATGAACCAAAAAGCATCACTTACCACACCTACATACAAAACTCTACACGAGCAACACTGTGAGATGGGAATGATTTCCAGGGAAGAAGCCTCGGCTGCCATGCTGGCTCAATCTAAGGTAGGAAGGGATCATGACAAAACTATAAGAACTTGTTGGTCATTGCCAAGTTGATGTATTATTATTCAGCTTTCATGATAAATTTTGACAATGTGTAAGTTACAAAAGGAAAAACAGTTTATTGAAGTGCGTCTTCCTGAGTCGAACATGGTTTTACCTTGAAATTCGGCATTTCATGGTAGCTTAACAAAATCTGAAGGTGACATAACAAAGTTAAAACATTAACACATTGTCAAATCAGACGTCTTTCTAAGTTATAAGCATAATCTTACAAAAGAGATCACAACTAAAAACACCAAATTCAGAACTACCTGAGGGTTGTTGCGGCTTTTCAGCCAGGAAAGATGGTGTTTCATTGTAAGTATTGTTCAATTTAAGCAAGAGCGGGAACTCGGTCTGCACCAAATAATGGAGAATTTTACACGTTAGAATAATGACTTTATGCAGAAACAGGAAACAATAAAAAAGTAATAAGACCAGCAGGAAAAGAAAGATAACAGGGCAAAGTAAAGCCCCCATAAACCTAAATCTAGAGATGGAAACATGGTTCTGTCAAAACAAGTCATATTTATATACCGGGTCAGAACAGGTTGGGTTGACCCGTGAGCAGTCTTGTTCATTTTTTTGGATGTTATATATAATTAAGTTGCTGAATTTAATTATAAATTTGATACTAATGCAACAATCCATCATATTTAAACTAAGCGATATTGAGGTTGCAAGCATCATAATACACAATGGCAGACTTTTAGCCTGTTTGACCTCTTTATGTTTTTTATTTATAGGAAAATTATATTACCCATTTGACATGTTATGTGCAAAATATTAAATATAAAAAAATGAACTTCACATATTAGCTTGTGATCAGGCAATACCATGTCAAGCTTGTAGCGGTTGATTGCATTATCAATTTGGGGCGCAAGATACAAGTCCGCCTGCAGTCAACCAAATAGATATGCATTATTGGAATCATTGATAACATAGAAGAATATTATAACTTATCATGAAATAACATAGGAAATTCATATAACTTGAGGCCACTCTGTAACATCCTAATTAACCTCAGAATATATAGTGCCATTATCCAAAAAATAGAGTCCATTTTCACTTTTCAGAGTCAAAAGACAACATATCGTAATCTATACAGATTCAATATCAGGATAAACAGATGTAAGTTGTAACTAACTTGTAGTATAGAATCAGTACAGCAATGGAAACGTTGGTGTTAAAAGTACAAAAGAATTCAGATAAATGTTGAATAAGGAAATTACTAGGGTTGGACATTAATAATCAGATAAAACTTTAACATTAAGCTTAAGAGATTGTAAATTTTGTTTGTAGCCATAAAAATATTTAAATCGCTGATGTTCCACTCAAGCTCAACCTAGAGGTCAAAAAACTGTATATGCAGCATAAAGTCTAGATTCTAAAGGCCAAGATAAACATACCAGGTAAATTTCATCTCCAGTGGCATATTTTCCAGCATAGTTCACTAACAACTTCTCTAGAGCTGCGGATGTGATCACATAATTACAAATCTGATACTCAGTAAACTGATAATGAATTCAACACAGACTTGTCTTATTAAAATTTTGCTCACTAGATTCATCTCATAGAAAAACTAGGACAAAAATAAAAGAGATACTCAAGAAAATTGCTGCCAAAAGCTTCAGTAAGTTCAACTTTAGGCTAAATGTTGAAAATTTCCCATAACATTTTTTATGATTCCAATATAGTTCAACCTCTTATTTAAAGGGTAAAATAAGTCATAAGAACTACATATGGATCCAATACAACTAAGTCGTTTAATCAGTACCTACAAACCCTTTCCTTATATGATACTGAGCCCAAGGAAGCTTCTCGTCAGGACTGACAAGCTCACCAATATATCTCTGTTAAATGTATGTATCCGAAATTAAAATAAGTGAAAATAACATTGTGGGATACCAAAAAACAGAACTAGCAAAAGTTGCTACTCACAACTAAAGTCAGATTCTGAAGAGGTTGAATGCTGGAAGACACAATACTTGCAACCTAACACAGACAAGTAATTACTGATTTGATATGAAGATTTAGAATTTTAAATGGTAAAATGAGTAGGTAGAATGTAACATTTTTCACCTGGTAATTTATTGTTTTCCTGACAAGATCTTGAGGCAATAAAGCATGTTGAGGGTACTTTTCATCCAGATACTATAAAATAACAAAGATCGTAAAAGAATATTGACTAACACCCTTTTTGAACCATCATTTTATAAATGATATAAGAATGAAGAGCAAAAATAAATGACTCACTAATAAGATGGCATAAGAATCTGAAACAACAGTAGTGCCGTCCACCAGCGCAGGCACATAACCCATAGGATTCACCTTTAGAAGTTCTGTATTTAAAAGCTCAAAGTAAGGAATTAAAAATATAGTTTTGCAGTTTTGGAGTGTTTGGATGAAACAAATTGCTTCTGCTTTTCTCCTTTATTTGGAGTCAAATAGCCAGCTTTCAAGTAGCATTGTTTCAAGTAGTTACCTAAGATGAAATTAAAGTTGCATTTTTAACTAAGTGGATTCGATGGACACTTAAAACTAATTATTATTATTCACGTTGACTTGCATTTTTTTTTTACAGTCAAGCAAAATCCATACACTATTTCCTCAACTGCTTACCATCATAAAGCTTAATGTATTCCTAGCTTAAGGATGATATCTTCTTTCTTACAAATAATATATCTAACTGTATGTAGCTAACAATTTTCTCTGAGATCTTATAACACCTCAACATCAGATTAAAACATGAAAAGTACATATTCAAATTTATCTTACCAGGATCTCCTAAGGGAGCAACATTTATGCATTCATATTTGAGCCCTGAAATTATTACCACAAAGAAACACATACTAGAGCTTAAATCTATATATTTGAAATTTATATGAGGTGCAGAAGCATATATAGTCATGGAGAGATTGAAACCTTTCATGTGTAGAGCGAGACGAACCCGACAAGAGCATGAGCTCATGAGGCTCGAATACAGCTTCATAGTATGAGATCCTTGTTCCATTGCTGCACTGCTCATATTTTTGGCTGACTGAACCAAACAATCACTTCAGGTGACTTGTGTTTTAAGGATGTCAAAAATTTTAGTTTAGCCATTTAATAACTTTCTAATAATAAATTATCACATGCTGACTAATTAGTTTATAAGGTTCCAGTTGAGTCCAAAGTAATCAGTTTATAACCATTTTAGTCCCTGGGTTAAGCATCACACCATTTTAACCCATGGCAACCATTCCGGATGTAGTCATAATTTTCTTAAGTAATCTGAGATCTCATCATAGACAACTTTAAGTAATTCAAATAATCAGTTAATAACCATTTTAGTCCCTCATGCAGCCATGTGTCATGCATAGCATAAGTTGACAGAGATTTTTAACATTTGTTAGTAACAAAGACCATCTATGAAACAACTTTTAAAAATAAGAACTATCCATTAACAACTTAATAAGGACCGTAGGTGAGACTAACATCACATGGACAATCTGTGTAATTAGCACCTTAAAATTGTATTTTAAGATGTAAGTTTAACGTTACTTTTTATTTAACCGCGGGTGTAACACATAACATACTTTGCTAAAAATTGAACCTTTTTTTTATTATTACCTGAGTTCTGAACATTTTTCAGAAAAAAAGGTATTAAATATCAGTTACAAATCAGTTCACCCAGAAGTTAAATGAGACTTGGATATCCATACTGTCGCATTAGCAAAAGCCAGCAGAGTAGAACAAAATAGCTTAATGGAAAGGATACTAGATTACTTTATGCATGCTAATACATTAGTTTATACAGATACATATGATACTTGTGATATAGGAACAACCCCAGGGAAGAAACCTCAGTCGTCATGCTAGCTCGATCTAAGGTGGGAAGGGAAGGGATTGAGATAAAACTATAAGACCTTGTTGGTCATTGCCAACTTGACGCATTACAAGTGTCCAACAAAGAGATACATTATGACATGTAATGTACAAAAGGAAACAGGTTTATTCGAGCGCGTCTTCTTAAGTTGAACATGGTTTTCCTTGAGATGGTGCGTCTTATTGTAGCTTGATAAGATCTGAAGGCAACACATCAGAGTATCAACATCAACACATGTCAAATCAGAAAAAAGTTGTGGTCATAATTCATACAGTTACATGAGATCACATCTGATTCAGAAACAGATTGTGAGATATCATGTTAGAGAAGGAAAGTAAATACATATGAATGTATCAGCTACTTCACTCAACCTGAGGGTTCTTGCGGTTTTTCAGCTAGAATCTGTTGAAAAGATGGCACTTCTTTGTAAGCCTTGTTCAATTTAAGCAGGAGGGGGAAGTCGGTCTGCATCAGTTAATAAATAAAATTTTACCCGTTCGAATAATGATGTTACGCAAAAAAAGAAGACAACAAAAATGATAAACAGCAAAAACAGAAAACAAAGATGGCAAAACTTAGCCCCCACAAATCTAAATCTAGATGTTGAAACATGGGTAGATTTGCTGGGTCAGAACGGGGAGGGTTTGGCATGTTAACCCGTCAGCACTTATCTTGTCCATTTTTTGGGATGTTTAACATAAACTAATTTATTAAATGTGATTATAAAGATTATACTAACAAAAACAATCAAAAAGTTTATTTTACCGGGGGGTAACCCTTTTACCCCAAAAAAAAACAATCAAAAAGTCTTTATACTAAGTAATAAGCAGATTAGGAGGTTGCAAAAACAGTAATTAACCTTGGCAGCGTTTCACCCTTTAGACCCCTATTTGTAAGTTTCATTTTCAGCCACAACTATATTTACCCACTACCCGTTGGATATAACATATAACACAAACCACCCATTTAAGGTAAACGGGTTAAAATTACCACCTTATCCTGTATCACTCCTAGATGAGCATCACCTGACACGACTCGCAAGATAAACCTTCCATAATTCAAAGATTTTTCCTTATTTTGAAAACTAACTGTAATCTCTTGTAGTATCTTTAGTGAATTATTTCCCAATTCCAATTTACAAGCTCTTGTGAACCTTTAAATATGCATTCCCACACACATTTGAGGCTTTTGTCTCCCAATTGTACTGGCTTCCAACAACAAGTTAGAAGAGAACCTTTTTCTCACATTAGAACATTCTGACAGTTATATGCAACTTATAAAAACTAAAAAAGATAAATATATGCATATTAGTAGCTTGTGAGGAGGCATTACCATGTCAACGTTGTAGAGATTGAGTGCATTATCTATTTGGGGAGCCAGAAACAAGTCTGCCTGCAAGTAATGTACCAATAAGGTATATATGATGAACATAATTAATTTCATATAACAATATTCCAGCTGATCATAAAATGAAATAATAATTTAGAGAGCTTGAGCCTAATTCTGTAACATCCCAATGAACATCATAATTTAGATTGCCACTATCCCCAAACTGAAATCATGCTCCCTTCTAAGAGTCAAAAGACAGCATCTTCTTATGTTTGCCGTAATTAAACCAATATTGGAATTAAAGGTTGCAAGTTGTAATAAGTTGGAGTGTAGAATAAGTACAAGAATCAGAAACATAAATTTGTTGGATTATGATTGTTTGCAGCCATGAAACTAACAAATTTTTCTTCAAGCATACAATGAGATTTAAAAAGTGATTCTCCATTCAAGCTCATCTAAAGATCTAAACTTTATAATAAACATACCAGGAATATTTCATCTCCAGTGGCATATTTTCCAGCATGGTTAGCTAATAGCTTCTCAAGAGCTGCAGAAGTGATCACATAATTAGAAGATTGATCATTTTCTCGTATATAGGACTTTATTGAATTCAGAAGTAATTTAAAATTCTCTTGAGCTAATATGGACCTGCCTTTAATTGAAATGGCTTGATCAAACCCATAAAACAAACAAGGGGAAAAATATATATACCCGACAAATATTGCTGCCAACTAATTATATTACATATATTATATTCTTCAATCAGGTTCAGGTCATAACTGAAGTTTATATTTAATACTTGCGCCAAATAAACCTTATCATAAATCACTCTGATTTGATGTAAACCTTGACACAATGCTCACATGGCCACAATGTTGACCATATGTTATTAATCAGTGCTTTCTATAAGCTACATTTTGTATTCGATCTCCTCAAAGAAGTTTAATATCTTGTATTTTTACGTCTTAACTTTATTTCATTTCATGCTTATCACCAATTTTGCAGAACATTCTTGTGTCAGTCTAATCCTTACCTACAAACCCTTTCCTGATATGATACTGAGCCCAAGGAAGCTTCTCGTCAGGACTAACAAGTTCCCCAATATAATTCTGTTAAACACATATACATTGTCAAATAATAACAAGAGATGAGAACGGTATGGTAAGTTATATCACAAAAAGTTACTACTCACAACTAAATTCGTATTCTGAAGAGGTTGAATGCTGGAAGAAACGATACTTGCAACCTACCACAAACAAGTAGTTATTGACCTGAAATAAATTTCATAAATGGCCATATGAGTGAATAAAATGTATACCTGATAATTTATTGATTTTCGTATGAGATCTTGTGGCAACAAAGCATGTTGTGGGAATTTTTCTTCCAGATACTGTAAATGACAATGTTAAAGAAACTTTAGCAACATTTTTTGTAACAATTTTCATAAAAAATATGAAACACAAATGACTCACTAATAAGATGGCATAAGAATCTGAAACAACAGTAGTGCCGTCCACCAGAGCAGGTACATAACCCATAGGATTCACCTTTAGAAGTTCTGTATTTCACAGTTAACATAATGAATTAGCAATTTCTTTATATTGCACACCTTAGTAGTAAATAACTTAACATAGCCCGTAAGTATCGAAGATAGTTCATGAATCAAATTATCTAAATATCTAAAACATATATATTGGCACAGCCTAGTATAAAGATGATGAGTGTGTAGTATCTTACTAACGAGACATCTAATAATAGGCTGTTACCAACGTTCCCTAAATGATATCAACTTAAAATCAAATTTAAACTTGAAAAAAGTACATATGTTTGGCAAAACTAGCTGTAAGCTGTTAACTATAAGCTATAAGCTGTAAACTGTAAAGCTGTTAACATGAGCTATAAGCTGTATCTTTTTTTCAATAAAAGTGTTTGGTAAGTTAGCTGTTAAATGTAATTATAAGATGTAAAATGACATAAAAGGACATATTTATAATTGTAAACGAATGTTTGGAGGGTATATCAGTAATTTAAAGTTTTAACAGCTCCAAGATTTTAAAAAGCTTCATGAATCAACTTTTTATTTAAGAGCTATTTGTTTGAAATAAAAGTTAAAAGTTAATGTATCCAAACGGAGCTACTTATTTCAAAGGAGATTATTTTTGTAACAAAAAACTAACAGCTCCTACCAAACAGGCCCATACTCAATTTCTAGAGTGTCAAAAGTACATATTCTCACCAGGATCACCGACGGAGGTAATATTTATGCAATCGTATTTAAGCCCTGCAATGAATACATGCAAACAAACACAAATTAGTCACTAACCCCTTTCTTACATTATATAAGTGCCAAAAGGTCGGAAACCATGGTTACCCAAAAAAAAGTCTTACACTATGAGGGTGTTTGTTTAGTTTATTTGATTGGCTTGTCAAAAGTTGAAAAAGCCGATAAGCTCGATTTTAACATACTATGACTTATGAGCTTATCAACTTAACCTTATAAATAAGCCGTTAAAAGTGAAACTTATCACCTTTTTACAATCTCATAAACTAAAAAAGCCTGAACTGTTGGGCCTAACTATATTTGAAAACAACGACAAGCTCGTTTTTTAACAGATTATGAGCTTATCAACTTGAGCTTCTAAGCTCATCAAATACACAAAACTAAAAAACACCACTTGATCACAAATATGACATGTATATATATATTTGGTTGAAACCTTTTAAGTGTAGAGCAAGACGAACACGACGAGAGCATGAGCTCATTTGATGCGAAAACAGCTTCATCATAGTTTGAGATTCTTGTTCCATTGCTGAATGTTGGTTTTTTTATCGTTGACTGATGTGCTCAAGGTTCAGTCACTTAAGTTGACTTTGTGTTTGTTAGATACAAACAAGGTGTAGTGGCGTACCTGTATTTATTTCCCTTATACCACACATAATTTTTGAACTTTTAAATAATTACAATTTATTCCTAGTAGAAGTTGGGAATATATATATGAATTTTTTAGTTATATTAGAACACGCTTGATATATATAACATGTGAGATATAAAATATTGACATAGATGCAAAAAATAGTGAATCTTTTTTGGAGTTGTAAACAAATACTTATGCCCATTTTATGACATGTTTAGTGTTCGAACTTACATATTAATGTTATATCACAAATGATATATCAAACGAGTTTAAATATCAACTTGTTTTTCTATTTTCACCAACTTTGATGAATTAACCTTATTGATTTAGAGGTTCAAATATTATGTGTGATAGGTGGGTAGGGAAGGGATTGAGATAGAACTATAAGAACTTGTTAGGCATTGCCAACTTGATGCATTATTCACTTTTCATGATCATGGTGCATAGAATACTCTTTACAAGTTTCCAACAAACAGACACACTATGACAACATGTAATGTACAAAAGGAAACAGGTTTATTCGAGCGCATCTTCTTAAGCTGAACATGGTTTTCCTTGAGATGGTGCGTCTTATTGTAGCTTGATAAAATCTGAAGGCAACACATCAGAGTAACAACATCAACACATGTCAAATCAGAAAAAAAGGTGTGGTCATAATTCATACATGCAGTTACATGAGATCACATCTGATTCAGAAACAGATTGTGAGATATCATGTTAGAGAAGGAAAGTAAATACATATGAATGTATCAGCTACTTCACTCAACCTGAGGGTTGTTGCGGTTTGTCAGCCAGAATCTGTTGAAAAGATGGCACTCCACTGTAAGCCTTGTTCAATTTAAGCAGGAGGGGGAAGTCGGTCTGCACCAATTAATAAAGAAAATTTTACTCGTTAATGATGTTACGAAAAGAAAAAATAAATAAATAAATAAATAAGAAAAAAAAAATTATAAACAGCAAAAACAGAAGACAAAGGTGGAAAAACTTAGCACCCACAAATCTAAATCTAGATGTTGAAACACAGGTAGATTTTGCAGGTCAAAACGAGTAATGTATAAATGCTGGGTCAAAATGGGGACGGTTTGGCAGGTTAACCCGTCAGCGCTTGTCTTGTCCATTTTTTGGGATGTTTAACATAAACTAATTTATTAAATGTGATTATAAAGATTATACTAATAAAAACAATCAAAAAATCATAATACTACGTAATAAGCAGATTAGGAGGTTGCAAAAATTGTAATTAACCTTGGCGGCGTTTCACCCTTTAGACCCCTATTTGTAAGTTTCATTTACAGCCACAACACAGGTTTTTGCACTCCCAGGTCATCATACTTTTCTAAAATGTTCAAATAGGTCACTAAACAAAAAATTTATTTGTTTACATCATTCTACTCTCAAAAGTATTCAGTTACGTCACTGTTTTTAACTTAAAGCTGATGTGGCAACTTTTTGCTATCGTGGCATCTCATGTGGCTTTGTATATATCCTACTTGGCTTTTTAAGTAAATTAAATTCTTTCCCTGTAAATTGGAAGCAACATCATTAACCTATCTAACACCATCTTCCTCATCTCACTCCATCCCCACAATCACCATAATACACCATCATCACCTACAGCATCATACAAGTCAACAACCATCATTCCGACTGTCACCGCTGCCACATCTGCCGTAAAACACCGTTGTTATCACTACCGCCCAACACAGCTAGATCGAACCACTGCCAACATCACTATTCAGAAACATTCACTGTAGCTATCGTTTGGATTTGAAATATTTGGGCATCACTACAAGAAAATAGCCTTTTAGCGACATTTTTTTGCGACATATACGTTCAAGTCGCAATTTGGCGACACGTTAGCGACACTTTAGCGACTCCAATTTCCTCAATGTCGTAAACTATGTCGCAAAGTAAGTCGCAATTTGTTTTCAAACAATGTTGTCGCAAATTGCGCCGCAAATTGTGTCGCTACTTTTACGACATTTAAGACCATATCGCAAACCAAGTCGCTAATTGGACGACATCCAAATAAACGTGGCTAAATGAGTCGCTAACTTGCGACTTTCCAGAAACACGTCGCTATTTATGTCGCAACTTAATGACTTACATATGTCTATATTTACTCCATAACAGTTGACAAATATAGGTAAAAAATAATTTTAAACCATAAATAGTACTTTCACAAATGCTCCGTATAATACAATATAGATTACATTATAAATTATATGCTAAAAATAAAGATTCACAATAATTCAAGCGTAATTTATGTAACTTCATTTTTAATTGGGAGATTTATCACTAATTTATGTAACTCCATCACACCATCATTTCAATCATTTCAAATGGCTCAATTGGTTCCCTAATTCCATCACCGCGACTCCACCGCAACTCCACCGCAACACCTCCGCAATTCCATCGCCGCCATCGCTACACAACGAGAAACCACCGCGACTCCTCCGGTATTCACGTCTTAATAGATTATTAGGTCAAATTCGCTTTAATGAGATGCTTTATATGTATTTGATATCTTCTATCGATTTTAGTTGTCGATATGTTATGCGAGTAGTTTAAAAACTTACTGTTGATTGTTGATGATTATACATGTGAAATTTTGATGCAAAATGTATAATACTTTTAGGTCATTTTTGGTTTTCGACGTGCACACTAAGTGTTCGATATAATGCCTGACCTAAATAAATAACCTTTTTTCATCTTAATTATTGATATAATGTTGATAAGAATGTTCGATATAATGCCTGACCTAACACTGTTGTATCATACAACACAACCACCTCCTCACGCCAACCGATTATTATTTTCCGTTAAATCAATTATGTGAAATTAACTACTAGCTAGGGTTAGGATTTTATAACTAAGTTTTTATTTGAATTACAATACTACAGGTACGTGTTTTGATTGTAATCGGAGCAGCACCAATCGAAGCTGTGATTACGATCAATGTGCTACTTAGAGCTGGTAATGATGATACAGTTGCTTCTGGTACTGATTTTGCTGATAATGTTGAAATGTTTTTGATCTTATTTCGTTGCTGGTAATGATCATGTTTTGAAAGTTACTTTTCATATGCTTAATTTGATAGAGTTAATATGATTGAAATCAATTTGCAGGATTTTTTGTATATATTAAGTTAGTTAGCGATTGTTGATATGTTGAGGATAGATAGTTCTTTCAGGCATTGTTTGTTGCAAATAGTTGATTAAAATGTAAAAATAGGAGTAGTAGACTAACGGCATGTCATGAGCATGTGTAAGTTTTTCATTATGATTGTTGTTATATTTTAGATGAGTGTGTTATAGGTACATTTATATATACACATTGTTTGTAAGTAGTCTCGTTCTACAGGTACTTGTTACGTTACCATGATCTATCCGTGGAAGAAGGTAAAGGATATAGTATCTTTCATGTTGCACCTTGACAAACAACCATTTCATATACAGTATTTTTTTATTCATGCTAATACTTCTGTAATTCTTTGTTTAATTAAGCAACAAACGGTACTATTGCAATGTGCTTGATGTGTTACGATCCTCTGTTTCATCTAAGCTTAGCGTATATAGCCTTTAACTACTATTACTGTATTTGCTTTTTTAGGATGGTTGTTAATCTCATCAAGCTAGTGATGGAGATGGGACGGTAGATATTAAAGCCTCACTTTTATTTAGTCGGGCTCAACAGGTGTGGAGATCCTTTTTGTTTCACTCAGTAACATAATTTTTCAGAGTATTCGAAACATGCCACCTGAAATCAGGATTTACTGATTCTTGTGAAATTGCTTATTGTTGTTCATTCTCGATTATTGCATATTAACTATTGCTTCTAAATATTATGCTTTCTGCTAACTATGGTCATTTAAAGATAAGTATCATCCGTTTTGCATATGATGCATGTATATCTAAAAAATTTAAATGATCACTGCACGGGAAATAATTGAAGTTGGTAGCTTTGTGATCTCCAAAATGTCTTGTTTCTTAGTGAGTGATTTTGATTTGTGTTTCTTTAAATTCAGTTTGATGGAAAAAAATCTCGTGTTTCAAATCTCTTATCATGACGGCCATTCCTTTTCTCTGTTTCCAGTCAGTTCAGAAAGTTCCAACCCAATATCGTCGTTGTCCAGGTATTGTCCAACCCGACTAGTTTTGACATGTTTCGATAATACTCAACCAAAATTGACTCATCATAAGTAATCTGTTGCACCTTAGTGTGCCGTATATTGTGTTAATTAACTGGTTAGTTTACATTCTAGGAACTTGTTTCTCACACGTGGTTTCTAGTTGCTATGGGGTTACTTCTAATCCATTTCAATTTTCTCTTAAATATAGGAAGCATCTTCAACCCATGTATGAGCAAGTGGGTCGATTTGGGTTATAGTTTCTCTAAAGGGTCAAATGGGTAACTGATCTTGCTGAAATAGAAACAGATTGAACAGGTCAAAAGTTGCACAAAGTGTTTCACTAAGTACCACATAAAGGGTAAACACCGGTTCATGTACAGAGTTGTGTATAAGATGGATTCTTTTCTATTATGCCTATAATACATTACTAATACAAAGAAGTGTACAAGATGATTATATTTTGCTGTTTGAGAAGTCTAATGTTTTGGATATTGATTTCAGGTATGTCAAAGATTCTGAATTGAGCAACAAATTGCGGGATATTGACCTCGTCCGTTGATTTTCTTTGTAGAGAAACACTTGTAACTTCGATATATCAGTTCTTTTATGTCTATTCTTTAAGTAAGCTAAGCTTCATTTGTAATACTTACAATGTTGTAATAATAAGTATCGATTATTTCTATCGCGTATTCTAATTATATTTGTTTTTTTATTAGAGCTTTAAATGTCATATTAGTGTTCTTAAGAATGACATAAATGGCGAAGCGAATCAGTAGTTCAATTGAAAATAGCGACATGACAGGCGATAATAGTAGTGACGTTTCTTAATTTAGCGATGCATGTAGCGACTCAAATAGCGACGTCTCTAAGAAACAGCGACTTGAATAGCGACTTGAAATATTGATGTCGCAGTTCTATAGCGACATGTTATGAGATGTCATTATACATGTCACTATTTTTAGCGACATATTTAACAAGTCGCAAAAATTTGCGAGTCGTTTACAGCGACACATAATTTGAAGTCGCTAAGTATGTCGCGAGCATAAAATATGTCGCTAAACACGTCGCTATGGGTGTCGCTAAAAGGACTTTTTCTTGTAGTGATAATACCTACCTACGTAGTTACAATTAGTTCTACAAAACCATATATTTACCTTTTTCTCACAAACAACTTATAAAAACTAAAAAAAGATAAATATATGCATATTAGTAGCTTGTGAGGAGGCATTACCATGTCAACGTTGTAGCGATTGAGTGCATTATCTATTTGGGGAGCCAGATATAAGTCTGCCTGCAAGTAAATAATAAGATTTTTTATGATGAACATAATAAATTTCATATAAGAATATTCCAACTGATCACAAAATGAAATAATAATTTAGAGAGCTTGAGCCTAATTCTGTAACATCCCAATGAACCTCATAATTTAGATTGCCACTATCCCAAAATAGGAATCATGTTCCCGTTTAGGAGCCAAAAGAGAACATTTTGTAACCTATAACGTGATTAAAGCGATGTTGGAATAAAAGTTTGCAAGTTGTAACTAAGTTGGAGTGTAGAATAAGTACAAGAAACGGAAACATAAATTCGTGGTAGAAGTATATAAGAATTCAGATAACTGTTGGATTATGATTATTAGGTTTGAGCTTAAAAAATAGAAGGGAAATCTAATTGTAAGTAACATGGAGAGAGTGTAAATCATTGTTTGCAGCCATGAAACTAACAAATATTTTCTTCAGGCATCCGGCGAGATTTAAAAACCGATGTTCCATTCAAGCTCATCTAAAGATCTAAACATTCTATACGCAGCATAAACTCTATATCTCAAAGGCCAATAATAAACATACCAGGAATATTTCATCTCCAGTGGCATATTTTCCAGCATGGTTTGCTAATAGTTTCTCGAGAGCTGCAGAAGTGATCACATAATTAGAAGATTGATCATTTGCTCGTATATAGGACTTTCTTGAATTCAGAAGTAATTTAAAAATTCTCTTGAGCTAATATGGACCTGCCTTTAATTGAAATGGTCCTCACTTGATCAAACATTCAAACCCATAAAACAAACAAGGGCCAGGGAAAGATATATATATATATATACCCAAGAATATTGCTGCCAACTAGTTATACTAATAAATTATATTCTCCAATCACGTCATAACTGAAATTTATATTTTATATTTGCGCCAAATAAACCTTATCACTAATCTCTCTGATTTGATGTAAACCTTGACACAATTCTCACATTAGCACAATGCTGACCATCTGTTATTAACCAGTCTCATTTGTTTTCTATAAGCTTAATTTTGTATTCGATCTCCTCAAAGAAGTTTTTATCTTGCATTTTGACCTCTTAACTTTATTTCATTTCATGTTGATTATCAGTTCTTGCGAAATAATTCTTATGTCAGTTTGATCCTTACCTACAAACCCTTTCCGGATATGATATTGAGCCCAAGGAAGCTTCTCATCAGGACTAACAAGTTCCCCAATATAATTCTGTTAAATACATACATTGTCAATATTGTGATATGAGAAAAAAAATGGCATGATTGCATACTAAAAACAGAAGTCACTGAACTCACAACTAATGTCATATTTTGAAGAGGTTGAATGCTGGAAGAAACGATACTTGCAACCTACCACAACCAAGTAGTTATTGACCTGAAATAAATTTTATAAATGGACATATTCGTGAATAAAACGCAAGTCCATTTACCTGGTAATTTATCGATTTTTTTATGAGATCTTGTGGCAACAAAGCATGTTGTGGGAATTTTTCTTCCAGATACTGTATATGACATTGTTAAAGAATCTTGAGCAATATATTTGTGTACCAATTTTTATAAATTATAGGAAACACAAATGACTCACTAATAGGATGGCATAAGAATCTGAAACTACAGTAGTGCCGTCCACCAGAGCAGGTACATAACCCATAGGATTCACCTTTAGAAGTTCTGTATTTCACAGTTAACATAAGGAATTAGCAAGTGTAAATTTATTTATATTGCACACCTTAGTAGTAAATGAGTTAACATAGTCCGTAAAGTATCGAAGATGTTTCATGAATCAAGTTGATTTAAATATCTAAAACTTTGGGAGAACCTAGTATAAAGATGATGAGTCTGTATTTTCTTACTAACGAGACATCTAAATATCTAATAGGAGGTTGTTACCAACTTCCCGTAGATGATTTTGAAACAATTTAACACGAATTTAAACTTGAAAAAGTACATACTCAATTTCTAAAGTGTCAAAATGCATGTCAGGGTAATACATTATTACATTTAGTATATTCTCACCAGGATCACCGCCGGAGCAAACATTTATGCACTCATATTTGAGCCCTGCAACGAATATCACAAATAAACACAAATTAGTAACTAATCCCCTTCGTATACAATATAAGTCTACACTAAGAGGATCTTTGTTTAGCTTGTTTAATTGGATTATCATAATTTGAAAGAAGAAAAACAATAAGCTCATTTTTAACAGATTATGAGCTTGACCTTATAAACTAAGTCCATAATCTCAAGTTGATAAGCCATTAAAAGTGAACTCAGTGACAGAATTAGGGGACAGATTATGACCCCGATGGATTTTTATCTCGTAGTGCGATGGATTTTTATTTCGTGGTGCTAATTTCTGTAGAAACTCTATAATTTTGTTGGTGAGTTCATTAATAGGTGCACCCGGTCGAGAAAAAACATATCTCTAGTACTTGCTTGGTGAGTTCATTAATAGGTGAAAAGATATACTGTATCAGTTTTTATAAACCGCGATCGTTGTAATGAAATTGTGCTTCACTTCAAAACTTTTTGTGTAACTAGTCAATATTACTGCTGGTTCTGCCACCTTTCCAAATTTTATAATCTCATAAGCAAAAAGAACCTAAACCGATGAAGGGTGTGTGGCTAAGCTTATGAACTTGGCTTATGCTTAAGCGGCTTATGGCTTATAGATCATGCCCTCATTACCCTTGCTAAGTGTTTGGCTTAGCTTAGAGAATGACAAAAAAAAGTACATCAACCTTAATTGGGTGTAAATATTAAATGAGGGTATAAAAGTCTTTATAGTATATTAAAACCCTCTTATATAATCTCATAAACCCACTCCTATAAACTTAGCCAAACACTTAGTTTAGCCTTATTTAACACATATAAGCTAATAAGCTCATAAGCCTCATATAAGCTTAGCCAAACACCCAAAAAAAACTAAAAAAACTCGTTTTTAAAGGGTTACGAGCTTATCAACTTTAGCTTTGATATAATGATAATCTCTAAGGTGTGAAAAACTAAGCTAAATGGTTTTTCTAGCAATAAGCTCATTAAATAAGCAAAACTAAACAGCTCTTAATTACAAAAAAAGCAACATTGAAACCTTTTAAGTGTAGAGCAAGACGAACACGACGAGAGCATGAGCTCATTTGATGTGAAAACAGCTTCATCATCGTTGTTTCAGATTCTTGTTCCATTACTGAATGTTTTTGGTTTTTTGATCGTTGACTGATGTGCTCAAGGGTCAGTCACTTCAGTTGACTTTTGTGTCTGTGTGTTTGTTGGATACAAGGTGTTCATAACCTTTACCATAAATTTTCAACTTATGACTTTCTAATAATAGAGTTGTTTACAAAAATGGTCCTTGTGTAGTTAATTATAAAAGAAATAATAAAAATAACCAATTTTATAAGAGAAGTGATATTTTCTCCTACTATTTATTCCACTTTTATTGCTACTCATAGAATTCTAATAAGTATCAAAATTGACGGTTTAGATGTAGAGATATAATAAGTAGAGAAAAAACATAATATTATGAGTAATGATAGACATGTCTAATTTTATGTCTAACTAAGATCTTGAAACACATGACAAGATCAATGGTATGTAAATAGAGAGAGAGGTAGTTGAATCCATATGTCGCTTATTTAATGGTTTTGGCTAATCTTTAGGCTTATAAATCATTTTCCTAATAATATTGTATGTGTAGGATAAGATATAGGAATATATTATAAGAGGATATAGCAAAACTCATTTTATAAAATATACTTCACCAAATACTTAATTTTTATTGAAAAATCTATTATACATTTATACCCATGAAACAACCAAAATGTTGCTATAATTTATGGATTTTTTTTTTTTTTTTTTTTTTCCCTTTTTCTTCTAATAGCAAGGTTGATCTTACTAGTTTTTCTAAAAAAATCGCAAGGTTCATCTTGCTATTATAATTATTATTTTTTTCAACGTAAACATTGCGATTTTTTTTTAAAAATCCGCAAAATATGGCTTTTTTATAATAATTAAGTATTTAGTGAAACATGTTTGTAAAATTGATTATTTTTGTCATTTTTCCTATGGCTTTATATAATCCTTCAAAGTTCAAATAACATGCAACTAATTTCATTTTGGCCTTTCAAGTATATAAACAATTTCGCCTTTTAGTTGCTGAAAGGCAAAAGGCAATGAAACAGAATCGAAAGCAAAGCGTGTTTGTAGAAACCATATTTGTAAATTCGTGATATTGAGCAAACCACATGAACCGTTAATGTAATTCTTTCGATAAACATAGTTTAAAAGTTTCAGTTAACTCCATAAACCATAATATTCAGTTAATACCATTTTAGTGATCTACTCCCAAGGTTAAACATCTTTCTGTTTAAAGCCCTGGTCATCATTGTTGAATCCATATGTGACAGACAGTAGTTGGCATGCATGGACGGAACAGCATTAAGACCAAAGGGGGTACCATTTACTATATAATGTTAGTCATCAACTACGAAAAATGTTAACGTTTTGTAATTTGGCCCCCCTAAAATATGTGTTTCATATTTTGGCTCCTCCGACAATTGAGTTCAAGTTCCGTCCCTGTTGGCATGTAAATAAGTATGCAACATACATGCACTGGTATAATGGTAATGAGAAATGCTATATCAACAAATTTTATAATTTATATTGTAATCACACAATGTTGTATTATATTTTATATTGTAATCAACTCCTACTTACTTTTCCTACATGTTTCTTACATGCACTTTTTCTTTTCTTTTTTTCGGGTAAAGGGTTACCCGGTAAAATATTTATTCTTGTTTACGTAATTGCATTATGCATCAACAGCACGGGTATTAATAAATTATAAAAAGGCCCCTTCAAAGATCAATCCTTAATTGATAGTGGATTTCATAAGCATTCAGTTGAGAAGAGGCCTCTCCAGTCTTCATCATATATGAGCATAATTTATGTACCAGCTTTAATAAATCAATTGAAGTTACATCAGTAAAGATGAACATGTTTCGCGAAAGTTGAACATTTTAATAGATTGACCTTTGTGAAAGTAGTACTAGTAGTCTAGTACTGTACATTACTACATTATACATTTGTTGTGTGGCAGGAGATTTGTTGGGACAATATAAAAAACATTTCAATTATCAAAATTCACACTTCACACAATCCAAATTTCGGCAATTGAAACTAGTTTTAAGAACAATCGATGATTTAACTTGACTAAAGTTAGTACTTTTTAACTTCTAAGCATCTGTTAAGTCAGTAATGTAGGGAAAATGCACAGTTATTTAAAGACAGGTTCTGGAAACATGTAAATTGGCTACAAAAAGATAATGGTCTGTAGTTAAAAGAGTGCTGTACATGAGTTTGATAGCTTCTCTATAGTAAATCACTCTTCAAACTCTATCAAAATCCAGAGTCAAACATTGAAATCCTCTTGGTATGGTCAAAGTATTTACATCGTAACTAGCTTCGCCTGTTGCTGTATTTGATTAAGATGTCATACATATAGACGCTCACCTGGTCATTAGCACTCGTTTAGATCGGCTCATAAGTATTGCACACTAGCCGTGCAACATGTAACCAAGGCAAAGGCTAACAAGTGCCACCACAGATACAAACAGAACTTGGAATCCAATCACTCTTGTTCCCATGTTTTGATTGGTTCTCAGATTCTCCTGCGCATTATATAAATCTGAGTCAGCATTTGCCAAGCTAAGAATATATATGGGTTTTGATGAATACATAACTTAGTGCTTAGTTAATCCAATCTTCATAACAAATGTCAAAAATTACTAATAACTGACCTGTCTAAGTATTGACTCGAATTCTTTCAGTTTTGACTTCATCTCTTCCACCTCATTGATTAATTGCAGGTCGTCTGTATGTGTCCTGCTTATGGAATGTTCACATTTTGTTGCCTCTAAAAGTCCACTATCTCTTCTGTACACCTCTATGTCCTCATCAACCTTGCATAAATTTAGAAAAGCAAAGTGGAATCATTTTCTGTACATAGAAATAAGAATTTATAGCTGAGGAACACAGCTGAAAGATCTAGAGGGAAGTTCCAGCCTCGGTATTGTTTCAAACAGAGAAACCAATATATATGAAACCAAAGTGGGATTATAATAAGCTCTGAAGGAAGTCAATAGACTTTGCCCAAAAATACCTACCAACTAGAGATGCAAGAGCCATAACCCAGGAATGGTCCCAAGCCTCACCCACAACGGCCCAAGAAAGGCCAGACCCGATCCTAGGCAAGCCCTGTCTGTCCATGTTCAGTCCCATTATCAGTTGGGAGACCAGATAAGGCCCAGAATGGATATAAGCCCAGCTAAGGCCACGTCCAGATTTTGTTTTCTCCCAAAAGATAAAAGAAACTTACATTGGAAACTTTCCGGACAAAGACTGATGAAAAAGTTACAATATTTATTTACTTTCATTAACAAAATACTTGTATAAAGCTAGCAAAGAGCTAGGAAGATTACTATGAGACAAAGGGAATGGTGGAAGGTTTAGATAAGCAATCGAATTAATCAATATTTACATTACTTCTAAGCTATAAAAATGTAAAGGTCTTCACATTCCTAATGATCATGTCAACATACTTGTATTGTTTTGTAGAACTTTCAAAAAAACTTAATAAAATTGTTGGAGAGGTACTTTCTTTTCATAATTTGCACAATACCAAACTATAAAAGACATAATCTATGTAACAAAACATTCAGTTATTTATAACGAGTATATAATAAACTATAACATGTTATTTTACACTAAAAGTTTAGGTCTAAAGAAACCAACAGGGCCTAAAAGGACTGGGACCTTATCGTCTGAGGACTGTTGGCCTGAAACATGCCTACATACCTGTTAGGGACGACACATAAGATGGACTGAAGGCACACAACCCCACCCCCACCCCCACCCGGACCTAAAAGGATCAGGACAACTCCATTATGGATGTTGAAAAATGAATATGACAAAAAAAAAAAAAAAAAAAAAAAAAAAAAAAAAAAAAAAAAAAAAAAAAAGATTGGTTTAGAACGTATATAATGATGTCATGTAAGAAATGAAGGACAAAGAGCAAATAAATACCTTCCATATACAAATACAGTAAGCTCTTACCTTGGCATGAAAGCTATTATTTTCAACCCAATTATCTTCTGATTCTGTTGTTGTATATGATTGTCTTATTCTTGATATCCCATTCATTGGTGACAATACTGGCGAGTTGAATGGACTGAGAAGGATCACTTTTAGCTTTTTTTCCTCAACAAGCTTACCATCCTCTTTAGCAAACTGAAAGAGACATTAATCAATCAGATAAAGGAATTGACTGTCAAAGCAATATCTTCATGATAGTTAATACCAACCATGCTAGATGTGATATGTTCTTCTTTTGTACCCTTGGGAACAATTGTGCTTTGAATTAAAAACTTGTCCTTGCATATGAAATCACGAGGCGGTACTCTTTGCGGTTGCATAGTAACTGTTGTGGCACCAAAAAGTTAGGAATAGAAAACATGTAGACATCATCATTATGTACTTTGAAACTCAAAACGTCTTTGCTTTTAGAACATGAATTTTTCTAGAAGTGAGATTTATCAAAGATTCCGCAGTTGATCGAGTGTTGTTTGTTCTTATAATTCGTATATCAGCTATTTTTATTCAAGAAAACATTTAGCAGATTCCATCAGTAATAAAACAGAAAATCGTGATTCTCTAAATGCAGCATTGTCCTACAAGATGGGCATGTGGACCAAGAACAAAGAAAATGATACTTGTAATAAAAATACTAAATTGCACTACTCCGTACAATTGTAAACTGGTGCAGTAACACTGCAACTAGAGAGGGAATAATATTCCGACTAGAGTTGAAGGAGACTGCATATTAAATTAATAATCAAGCTTAAAAGCTTATTACAAAGATAGGAAAACTTCTTGTCTGCCTTCCAATGCTGATATCAGGTCAATTTATAGACCAAAAAGAAACCAACAGACCCTTAATTATTTTAAACCGACTCCTAGACTACTAGAACTTTAGACAAACCACTTGACTTCTGGAACTGATGAACTAATACTTGCTGCATCATAAACTATATATCTGTTCCATCAATACTTAAAAAGATGTCGAATTCCAAATGTTAATGTAAATATAACACATGCCAGCAATCGATGCCCAAATCCATACATCGGGTTCTCTTACATCTAGCTATCTAGGCTTCCAATTTTTCTTGGTCTCTTAGATGTCAAACACATGACCATAACTTCAAAAGAAAGAACAAAAAAAAATATAATATGAGTGATTATGCCCAGCAAGTACAAGTAGAACACCAGGAAATATGCTTAAAGGATTCCTGAATTATATAACCTTAAGCTATATTGTCAAATTTGAAAGACCTCTAGTAAGACAATGTGCTTGAGCTGATATTGAAAGCATTCCAACAGATACAATTTATAATTATCATGCTCAAATATATATAACCATAACTTCAATTAACAGTGTTAGGAAGAACCACCATGTACTCTATAATTTTACAAAAAACAAGCATATACCTGTGAAATCACTTGCTGAATTAGGCTTAATAACTCCAGCGTTTGGTCTGACACAGTATTTCGTTGAAGATGTAGTTTTAACCTGCCAAAAAATTACCTCATGCGGATAAATCTGCTTCTATGAAATCTTTAGGAATAGAAGTCACGGTTCGATATCAGAAATAAGATTCAAACCTTAAAAGCAACATGGTAATCAGACTTATTGGCCAGTCGAATAGAACATGAGCTTGGTTTCTTGTATTCCACTAATGTGAACAGAGAATAAAAACATGAAGAGTTAGCCCAATCCTATCTAAAAAGTATAGCGTAGACCTACACTTGAGTGTATAGACAGCTCAATACATTAAAAACAAGGCACCCATAGAAAATGTTTTGTGCATTTCAAAGGTAAGTCTACAGAAACAAGGATAACAAATGTTGTTTTCAGCTAGAGGTAAATCAAGCAATGAAGGGTCTCAGCCTCCTGAGACAAGAACCAAGTGCTTCGAAAGAAGCTTATTGGGAAAGAAGATCCAAAGTCTTAAACTGAAAAAATGTGGATGTCATGTATGGCATGTCCTATATGATCTTGTGAAAATTGTTTACATTAGTAAGAATTTTCTAAATAGTGATGATGTATCTTTACTTGCAGTAGGCATTGCTCTCTTTTTTAGACCACTGATTTTAGGCATGATCAGGGATTTGATTTCACTTCTTTTGTTATAGTTGATTGTGTTCCCTTATTGTGTGGGGCTCTGTGCGACTGAAATCTCTCTAAGGTGTGAGAGCCTAGGCTACGAAAGACCCTAAACCCTCTAAAAGTCACCTTCAGTAGTAGAATAGGTGTTACTGTGGCTATCCGCAGTGACGCACTACCTCAATCTTTCACTATCATCAATTCCCCTCCCCAACCCACCCACCCACAACCATTAGCACCTTGCTAGCATCCAATGTGGGCCATTTTCACCCGGCTGTATGTGATGACTACAACCAGAATTAACCATCTCCCCAAATAATTTCATAACAAAAACAGATCTCCCCGCAACTTGTATATTAAACAATCTAATTGCAAGGCCTAATGAAATATGCTCCTAAAGTAAGTTATACTGAATTTATCAACACGCATTATCAATACATGGTTTCATTTATACAATTGATAGAAGGATCAAATTAGTGAAAGAATTATAACACGCTACTATGTAATTAATTACATAGGTTATCAAGTTGTCATTTGGAACTATGATTACATGGCTTGCATTAATAAAGTACTACGTATATGAGTATGATCCATTGTACCGGGGGGGTGGTGGTAATCATATAACTTTGTTAGTTTTAACTTATGACACTGACAATGGTGGATTACAATACGATGATACATTTCCCAATATACGGGAAAAAAAGAAAAAAAAAAGGATTAAATCTAATTTTAGTCCCCAATAACTTCCAAAAATGATTCCGTTTACACACTATTATTGACTCACTGCTTTTCAATTGATCGCCTACAGTTAGGTCACATTCCCTACTGTTAATTGATATGGCTAAGTTGCTCACTCAAATGAAAATATGAAAGTACTTAACCTATAGCATCCGGACCACAAAAACATTCTCTCTCACCTCTAACAGCTCCAATACTAACTTGATTAATATACAGACTGCGAAACCAAAATTCACAGCTGACTCTAAACTTGTAACGTAACTCAACTCTAGCTTCTCCCAGGACTAGCAAACTTTAAAAACTAGTAGAAAAAATTCACAAATAAATCTACATTGTTCGGTAAGCCAAATACACAATAATATACTTGTATTCATTTAACGTGTATCGAGTTTCACTAACTAACTATAACCTCTACCATAACTAACAGTATAACAAACAAATCAAAGAGATGAAGAAACTCACAAATGAAGCGAATCTCTTGTGGATGAATCTCCAAGAGCTCCGAACTCATCGTCGCATCCGAAAACCGAACGTATTCACATTCCTGTAAACAAAAACTTTCAATCAGTAACATAAATCAAATTCACACAGTAAAGTAGTGAAATTAGGTCATACAGGTTTTAATTTTATCGGTTGGTTAGTTAGTTAAGTGAAGCAGTTAAAGCTGAAATGAAGCCCTAATTTTAGTAAGTAGTGAAATGAATGATTATATATATGGAATTGAATTGATGATTACCTGAATGAAGTGATGTGATTGAAAGAGTTGTGATGATGAAACAAATTGGGGGAATTGTTAATTGCACTTGAATTGTTTTTGGCGGGTTGAAAACGCAACGGGACGTGGAAAAGGGTTTTTTTATTGATTTAATTAACAGACACAGAAAGAAAAATAATTTTGCAAGAGTTGGGAAAGTTTTGTGGCCCGGAGCTTAGTTGTGTGTCATGTTATTTTGTTTATGTGTGTTATATTTAGGGTAAATTGCAAAAATGGTCCTTAACGTTTTATGAAATTGTAAAAACAGGACCGAGACAAAAAGTAGAGCAAAAAAGACACCAACGTTCCACATTTTCGCAAAATCGCCACCGAGAGGCTTTTTCCGTTAATTTTCCCGTTAAGTGCCACGTAGTTGAGGGTAGTATCGTCATTTCACTGTTCATACTTATTAAATATGCTATTGTTTTTCACCTTAGCGGTCATGTTGTTGGTCAAGAACACAAAGTCAACCTATCTGAGATGAAGAAGAGAAAAGAAGCAATTAGCAACCCAATCTGGTGTGAATTATGTCGATCTTCTTGCTCAAGTATGGATGAAATGCAACGTCATCTTAGTGGGTCAAGACATAATCGTTGAGAATTGACCACAAGTTTTATATCGGAAATTACATTGGTTATAGATGAGTTGTTATTAGTATAAGATTTTCGAGATCTTGGTGCAAATGATTTCTTTATTGAGGATTTGAAATGAACTAAGAATGATTATTGAGTCAAATTATATTCTATATTTAGTTTGATCTATGATCTTCGAGTTATTATAGATTCAAAAGCAATGTGGATTTTTGTTGTTGGGTCAATATTATTACCAGTATCTTGTCGCTTTTTGAGAGCCTTAACGTCATTAGAAGTTTCATTGCGTTGTGAACTTTGAACACACAACTCTTTAAAATCTCATTATCTATGTTGGAAGTTGGATTATAGTTTTAGTAAAAGGTAATATATCATTCTTTCCAAACAAAGTGGCCTGGGATGAAGTGGAGGAGATAAGCCGACCAAAGCTGATTTAAGGAGGATGTTGGACCAGAACAAAGATCCTTTGGAGTCTTTTTGTCGGGATCATCCTAAGACTGATGAGTGTCAGATTTATGAATGAATAATAATTTGTTTCGGGTGCTTGTTTAGAAGCTTATATGTGAGCTTATGAGCTTATTTACTTCCTTATTATTCTTGCACCTCTCTCGATTAATCTGTCGCCATGCCTACCCTCTTGGGCCAAGTTACCATTAATATGTGTGTGCTTGTTGGGAGCTGTGTTTTATATTAAAGCCTGGATAAGGCTCATCAAGCAAATACGGAGTAGTAAATATGAAGTATGCAACTAGGAACATCATCAAGTGACCCTAACAAGATCAACCATTATCCTTCAGCTGATTTAGGACTAGCTAGTAGCAAGAATACATTCACTTATGAAACATATTTACTGAATTCTATGTTTTTTTGTTGAATATTATAGATTGTAACTGATGTTATGTCCATTATTTTACTTTTTAGTTTTTATTTGGTCTTGTATACATCCCACACACTGTCATATGCGCCCTTTTGACTGGACGACCTTAATGACAAGTTAAGGGATATGCATGATGCATTATTTTTAGAGCCGTGAATTCAAATCTCGTTCAGAAGATCATCATATGCACTGCTCGGTGCTAGTGCTTCTGAAAGCTATCAGTGGCAGTGGGGATGTTCTCTTTTTGGGGAATTTGTTTCGAATACTGATTTGTTTCGGGATGCAAGTGTGTGGCTTGATCTTGTTTCCTTGTACGGTGATAAGAAACCACTAACCACACGTCTAGAAACAGTGATATTCAACTTTTTCATTGATTCGTCTGAAATCGTTACTGAAAACTTAAATGCGACCCTTCATAAATTATGTCTGAGTATAAGTTGTGCACAGAAAACTTATGAGTTCCAGTTTGATATGTTATTTTTCTGCACATATATATGGACAGAATGTATTTGTGGTCCAATTTGACCCAAAGCAAATAATGCAACCTCATGCCCTTATCTCCAGCCAGGCGTCTATTTTGACCATAAAGATTTAACTATATCTTTCAAATTTTATTATTTTTCAAAATTTATGAATAGTACCAAAACTTCGTTAGTCATTGCTTTAATTTGTGCACCTGATACATTAAGGTTTTTCCTTTTATACTTCAAAAACTATAAAAAAACGAGATACCGACAATAGAACTCAAACCAACTATGGGTGATACTGGACACGTTCATGAACAATTTTACTTTGTACAAAGCAAGAAAAAGCTCCAAGGATCCAGTTTGGGCCCAGAAATGTGGAGCTCATGAATTAAATTGATAGTATTCATTTGGTTATTCTTGTATTTTTCTGGAAAGAATGATATACTACCTTTTACTAAAACTATAATCCAACTTCCAACATAGATAATGAGATTTTAAAGAGTTGTGTGTTCAAAGTTCACAACGCAATGAAACTTCTAATGACGTTAAGGCTCTCAAAAAGCGACAAGATACTGGTAATAATATTGACCCAACAACAAAAATCCACATTGCTTTTGAATCTATAATAACTCGAAGATCATAGATCAAACTATATATAGAATATAATTTGACTCAATAATCATTCTTATTTCATTTCAATTCCTCAATAAAGAAATCATTTGCACCAAGATCTCGAAAATCTTATACTAATAACAACTCATCTATAACCAATGTAATTTTCGATATAAAACTTGTGGTCAATTCTCAACGATCATGTCTCGACCCACTAAGATGACGTTGCATTTCATCCATACTTGAGCAAGAAGATCGACATAATTCACACCAGATTGGGTTGCTAATTGCTTCTTTTCTCTTCTTCATCTCAGACAGGTTGACTTTATGTTCTTGACCAACAACATGACCGCTAAGGTGAAAAACAGTAGCAAATTTAATAAGTATGAACAGTGAAATAACAATACTACCCTCAACTACGTGGCACTTAACGGGAAAATTAACGGAAAAGGCCTCTCGGTGGCGATTTTGCGAAAATGTGGAACGTTGGTGTCTTTTTTGCGCTACTTTTTGTCTCGGTCCTGTTTTTGCAATTTCGTGGAACGTTAAGGACCATTTTTGCAATTTACCCTTATATTTATTATATGGGTTTTGCTAATATGTGTGTATTGGGCACGTGGTAATGTATTTATAAAAAATTAGTAGGGTACCCGTGAGTTGCAGCGGCGGTTACCCTAAAATAAATACTAACGACACCAAATATCTAGTGGCGTGTTTGCATGTCGACAAATAATCAATATATCAAATATTTAACGATATTTTATAAGGTGCAATAATTAAATAACATACATTTATTGATGAGACTATAAATTCATATGATAAAGTCTTTTACAATATATGTATAGACACCATATTGAAAATCCTACACACATTTATATTTTACTCTACACGAAGAACTTCTCGATACACAACGTTTGGCATGTACAAACCATCTTGATCAAATTATTGGAAGGTTAATGTTTTGGAAGCATAATTAGATTGTATATTGTGGTTAAATAGTTGTATATTTTGGTGATGGGGTGTTCTTAATAATGTATTAATTGTATGGGTTAAATAGTTTTATTTATGCTTTAAATACTTGTAAATTATGCTTATTTATTTGTATTACTTAAAAATTTATTTTTGATAATCTTAAAAAATTAATATGAGAGAAGGTAAAAGATGTATTATAAGTAGTATAGATATGTTCTGGTTCATTTAAGAGAAAATTATATTTAAATATAATAATTTATCATTTTATTTAATGTGCATTTAATGCATTTTTTTGGTAAATTAAAAAAGTTTGTGTTTATTAATTACACACTGACTTGTGCCCTGTGGTCACTTGTTAGCAAAACCCTTGTTATATTTGTGTATAAGTGAGGTATATTTGAGTACTGAAGTTTTTGTTTTATTATAGTAAGTTGATGATGAAATTGGTTGTAGATAAAGAAAGTTGAGATGGCACTCCTTATTAGACTCAGTTTTAATAACCCGGTTGTATCTTAACTATATACATAGAGAGTATGATTTAATCTTAATTGATATAAATTTCAATATCTTTCCAAATTAATTGACTTATATTTTAAAAAGAAAAAAAAAATGTCTTATTTTACTAGAACAGTATACGATTAAAAAAATGCTACCATTTTCAGTTCACTAAATATTTAGTACGTTTTTAATACATTTAAAAATTGTCCTTTTAGTTGAATTATTATATGATACAACATTTTTCAATAATTATTTGATTATTTTATGTTGTATGCATAAACGTTACATGAAATACTTACCAAAATATCACAACTATAATTATCTGGTGTAATAAAATTTTGACGTTATGCACGGATACTCGCCTCATTTTCATAATATGGCTAGGTTGCGGCTAGGTTGCAAACAATTAACACATGCTTTGAAACATACCAGAATAAACAAAACCGAAGTATAATAATTATGATCGAATTTTATTTTATGTGTTTATGCTTGTCGTCTTTTGTTAACTACATCTCTATAAGCATATAGTTTACTGCTCTACAAGAATATAATTTACTGCAAAAATAATTTGTTAACTACAGCTTTATGAGAGAAGACGAAACAACATTTATCTAAAGAACAAATAACAAGATCTCAACCATCCATCCTTCTTTCATCCAATGGTTTAAATTAAAATGAACAAATATACTCATAGGCATTTTAGTCATTTCATACTTTCTATATAATCCATCAACACACACTGTACACACACTCATATCTCTCAGTCATTTAACTCATTTCCATTCTCTCAATTTGGGAAAAACTATTCAAATCCCTAGCTCTCTATCATCTCAATTAGATCATTGTCACCGAAGCCACTTCGCCGGACGTCTTCACCGGAACCCGTCATTCGCCGTCACCGGAGCATCGTCATCGATCTCTGTCATCAATTGTTGTTTCATTTTCACCAACGATCTAGTCGGAGTTGCTCATCGCTTAAATATTTTTCAATTAGATGAGGTTTATTATAAGAGATGATTTTTGTAATGAAGTAAGTTTGATGTATTGTATTGTCGTGGATAAGGGTATATTTGGTTGGTATGTTGTTGTGGATGGATATGGTCTGCTGCATATGGAGTGTTTTGGATATGATTTTATGTTGATTATTTTGGTAATGGTTGATATTGTAAAGTTGGATCGTGTATTTCACTTAGGCCTTGAGCTTAAAAGTTTAATAATGGAATGAAGATTGATGAACAATGGAAGACTAATGAACTTATTATAAAGATGGACCCCAACAAAGTTGCAGACGTTTTTTTTTTTTTTTTAGGTGCAAAGATATTGTTAGATTCTATTTTTGCTTTTATAACTCATTTTTTTTCTTTGTTATTTTAATTATGTAGTACTATTTATTTAGTTTTTTTTAATGTTGTGTATATTTTTTTGAAGACAATTTATCATATATTAAAATACTAAAAAAATCCAATGTGATGCACGAAATAATCCTATGGGATTCACAATAAATCCCTTGAGATTCATACTGAATCCCATTGGATTCACAATAAATCTCATGAGATTTATACCGAATCCCATGGGATTTACACAAATTACCCCATGTGATCAAAGAGAATATGAGATGGGAAAGAGGGTTATAAAGAGGAGTGTGAGTAGTGAAAATATATATATATATATATATATATATATATATATATATATATATATATATATATATATATATATATATATATATATATATATATATATATATTTTTAATGTTATGTATATTTTTTGGACAATTATTCATATACTAAAATACTAAAAAAATCTCATGTGATGTACAAAAAAATCTCATGAGATTCACAATAAATCTCTTGAGATTCATACTGAATCTCATGGGATTCATAGTGAATCACATGTGATTTCACACATAATCTTTTGTGATTTATCTACAAGATAAATCATATAGAATCCTATGTGATTTTTTACGAATCTCGTGGGATTTTCCTGGACGGAAATTTTGAAAAAAAAATCGTCTTTTTACGAATCCCGTGGGATTTTTTTAAGAATCCCGAGGGATTTTCCTGGACAGAAATTTTGAAAAAAAAAATCGTCTTTTTACGAATCCCGTGGAATTTTCCTGGACAAACATTTTGGGAAAAAAAAAAAAAAAAAAAAAAAAAAGTCGTCTTTCTACGAATCCCGTGGGATTTTTTAAGAATCCCATGGGACTTTCCTGGACGAAAATTTTGAAAAAAAAAAAAAAAATCGTCATTTTACGAATCCCGTAGGATTTTTTTTACGAATCCCATGGGATTTTCCTTGACGGAAATTTAAAAAAAAAATCATCTTTTTACGAATCCCATGGGAAATTTTTACGAATCCCGTGGGATTTTTCTGGATGGAAATTTTGAAAAAAAAAATCGTCTTTTTACAAATCCCGTGGGATTTTTCTTGACGGAAATTTTGAAAAAAAAATCGTCTTTTTACGAATCCCGTGGGATTTTCTGTAAGAAAATTTTGGAAAAAAAGTTCGTCGAAAGTATATAACAATGCATATCTATAGAAAGATGATTTAATTCTCGTCGTGATGGTGTATTTTTCGTAACTTGAAGATTTACCGTTTGCAAGATATGTTGTTTTTAAAAAAAATGTAAAAAGTGGGTTATTATATTAAATGAGCTAAAATGTCAATTTTGCCCTTCTTTGTTATTTTTTGCTTTGATCTTAGCCATTAGATGAAAGGTGGATGAATGGTTGAGATCGACTTATTTGTTTTTTAAAAGATATTGTACTTGTTTTGCATATACAGTAAAACCTCTTTAAATTAATAGTGTTGAGACCGGGATTTTTTATTAATTTAGCGATATATTATTATATCGATAAATTAATAATTTATTAATTTAAAAAGGTTTTACGTAAAAAGGTTTTACGTATGGCTTTTAAATTTTCAAGTCCAATATGTAATAATTAAAATGTATACTATTTAGATATGAAAAATAAACTAAAAAGTAAGTCCCAATATATACTAGTTAGAGATGAAACATAAGTTACAATGTATATTAGTTATAGATGAAAAATAATTTTGAAAAACAAGTTCCAATATGTACAAGTTACAGTGTATACTAGTTATATATGAAAAATAAATTTTTTATCTCGTGTATATTATGAAACTTTTTAGTAATTATTACTCGTAATTTATAGTTTCGTTGGGACTAATGTATATACACTGGAGTTTCAAAAAAATTATTATCTTATTATTTTATCAATTGGGGTCTAAATTTGCACTGGTCCCAAGTTGAGACTGGACAAATTATTAATTTTATCGAGGTTATTAATTTATCGAGTATTAATTTGTAGAGGTTTTACTGTATCTCACCTTACAGCTTTATAAGGATATAGTTTACTGCAATTGGGTTATAATAAAGTAATCTATACGTATGACATCGTAAGAAAGTTATTTGGTAAACTGCCAACTTATCATTGTATAAACTCTTTTAAAAGCAGTATTTATTTATTTTGTACAAAATGCAACACTATCAAAAAGTTATTTATTTATTTATTAGAAAAACACAACTCGTTTATAAAGAAGGGGGATTTACATACATCTCCAAACACAAGTTTTTAATACATGATATACAAGACTATTAAAGCAAGATTTGAATAAATATGTAAATAATGATGTATATATGAAATGTATGTAAATGCCTATATAAAGAATTTTGAATTTAATAAGTTTGTGAAAAAGCATTAGTAAGCACTTTTGAAAGAAACCGTTTTCTACATGTTTGGTTTATGCTTATTTTACCTAACTGCTTAATATAGATTATTTCTATTAAAAAAAATGTGGAGCAATTATAAACACTCGTCAAAGGATTGTCTGGCATTAAGCATTTGTGAACGTTTTGAAGCAACTAGCGACAAGCAACTAACTGTTGAAATATAATTTTTTTTATTGGCAACAAGCAACTAGAGGTTGAATAATGTGTTACTGCTCTCAACAAGTACTTAGATTTAATCTAAGCCGCAAGCATTTTGGCTCTCAGATTATATGCTACTTTTATTTATTTAAAGAATTTTTATATTAATGTGTATATGTTTTTTTACGTCATTTTACACTTTATAATTATAGCAACAACTACATTATTAAACAATGTTATGTAACAAACAGCTACTACTTACTGATTCTGTTATTGCTACGTTTCACCAAACATACCCCAAGTTATGAAATTGTGTTTACCATGTAGATTTACTTTTTTTTTTTTTTTTTTTTTTTTTTTTCTTAATTAGTAAATCACACAGGTCTGTTAATTTTTGTAGTTTATTTTTAAAATTTTCCTCTCAAATGTGAGAAGATCAAAGGTAAAAGAAACAGAATGTGTAAAAAATTCTTAAAACTATAAGTTAGAAATATTGTCAACTTTCTTTACCTCTAGTTGTAACTCGAAAATCTTAAATAGGTTTCAAAGATGTGACAATTGCTTTTGTGGTTCTTCTCAACTCTAAAAAACAAATAGAATTCGTAATTATCTTTTAATTTTCTTCACTCTTGTGAACACATAGACCAAAATGGTTGCTGGATTTTTGCCATGAACTTGGATCTATCGTAACTGTTTTTCATCCTTCAACTAAACTGAATTTATTTGGTGTTCATCGGTTTGCTTTAGGTCTTCGGTTTGGGGTTCTCTACCAAAACAGACTGAATTTCTCTGTTCTCAAGCCATAAAATATAAAACAAAAATGATTCAGTTTGCTTTGCTTTCAAACTAAAAATCCGAATTCTACTACAGCTATAGCAGTGACTATTTGTAACATCAAACAGAGACTCCCCAGTCCCCACTTTAACCAATCTTGACAAGCAAGGTATCAACCTCGATTCGGCCAGATGCTAAATCTGTGACCAAAATCTTTAAACGGAACGCCACCTTTTTGTCTCTTGTGATATTGCTAGTAATATTTGGATTAAGGTCCGTCACTGGTGGAACATAAACACTACACCTCCTGCTCCCTGGATCTAATTAGTTTTGTGGACAATGTCATTATTAAAGCCTAGCATGCACTTTCCTAGACGTTGTGGCCTAAAGCCCTAAACCACTATGTGGCTTCAATGGCGTTTCAGATACGATGTTCTTCACATCAAAACAGCCGACGAAGGAATTATTACTCAATGATGAAATTTTATTCTATTTTCATTAGGTGTAGGGAAAAATTTTCTCAAAATTATAGTGTCGAATTGCAATGCTCTATACCTGATCCTTGTAGCCTCTTGCTAGAGCTTAATCTATCTGCTGTTTCTAAAAAACAGACAACTGCTACAGCAACATAGCTTCCATAGTCAACCTAGAGGAATTGCACCAACCGACCCATGATCAATTCATTTCAGAGTGACAAATTACACAATGATCGACATATATATCGAGAGTACCGATTTCAAAACCTCAAATCCATGTCGGAGAGAATAAACATTCATCTGCATCATACAACTACAAATGGGTTTGACCAGATTTTATAATACAACACAAACAAATGATCTTCAGCTCAAAATCCATGTCATAGATGTACTTCAACAGATATAAACACAACTTAATATAATACAACAGAATGCGTTTACTTGCCTCAATTCCAGAGCAGAAAACACTAACTTTTACACGCCTATAGAACATCAATAGAATTTGGAAAATTTTGATACACAATAAGCATAAGAATAAAGAAGACGATCAACGAAAAGTCAGTGAACATGTTTGTACAATGCCAAAATGCACGCTGTATAACATACTAAAAGATGTAATATTTACAGGAGCACAATGACACTCGTCACAACATTTTGATGCATTAGTCAGACATCAGATAACATGAAGAGTGTTCATCAAGCACACACACACGCACACACATAATAGACAGTAACTCAATAAGTATGTGTATATTGTTTTTGGTACATAATCAACTTAGGTTATGTGGTTTATTTGATTTTGTATGTTAAGATCCTGTATAACTTATATATTCTAAACCTACTGAACAACCAGCCAAAAAGCGCTATATTCTTAAGAAATTTTATCTATTTTATACGACTGTGGATTAGAGTTGGATAAGCCATGTAATAAAAAGCCCTGATACAGTAGCCTCGTGGTAATAGGGTCACTCCTTCCTGTTAAGACTGCAAGTAAGAGTCCACCCTTTCCATTTGACTCGTTAACTAGGTAATTTTGATATAATCCTCTAAACGTAAGAAAATCCAGTAACACGCAAAACCATAAACCAATATGCTTCAAACACAAAGACATCGAATATAAAAGCAACTATAACCATAGGTCAATATCATTTTAAATGCCAACAAGTATTATGTTTGCTGTGGTAATAGAGTCACTCCTTCCCGTTAAAGACTGAAAGATAGGAAAAAGTCTACTCGTTCCATATGACTTAACAACTCAGGAATTTTCATATAATCTTAAAAGCGTAAGATAATCCAGTTTATATATGTAAAAGCATAAACCAATATCCCTTAATCAAATTGACACCCAATAGAAAACAAGTAAAACCATAAATCAATATCATTTTGGATGCCGACACACATTCTATTTGCCTGTGTCGAAACAAGGTAGCATTAAGGGGTGAAGGGGATCCAATAATTGCTAGCCCCAGAAACTAAAACACAAACATTAAAAAATGCAGAAGTTTTGAAGGAAAAAAAAATTACAGCTTTCTGGCAATTATAATAGAGGAACAAATGCATAAGCATGTCGCAGTAAAAGTAGCCAAATAAGCAACAAAAAGTTCAAAGCAAACTTGAAACTCAAAATCCAAACACGAAAATGAAATAAAAACCAAGACATAAATCAGAAAAGAGTCTCTTAATTGTTAACATTATTACATCAGAGATGGCAATATGCCAATATCTGACTCATATATAAATAGACCCATTTGGGTTATGTCTTATCTCCAATGGGTCAATTCAACAAAAATAGTAGATATGAAAAAAAGGGTGAAACAGGTAAAAGGTCCCTGACGGGATGTGAACCACAACCACTTCTTCAGGGACATTCACATGGATACCACTAGGCCAAGGGCCTTTTGTGTTGAGATTATTAGTGACATAATTAAAAATCATGTTTAACACATAATCATTAGAACTTTCAGAAAAAACAACAATTTTATTAATTGAAAAAAAAAAAAAAAAAAGAAGACTGAACAGTATTTAGGCAAAACCAAATCAACGGAACCCGTCTCAAAACGCTTTAACTCAAAGCCAGACCAAAAACGAACTGCCCATTGTCCCACCTCTGGTTATCAATTGCAATTGATGGCCCACTTGTTTTATTCAAACACAACAAAAGAAAAGAAAGATGGACATAAGCAACTATGATATCCATATTAATAAATGAACAACGAAATCCCGTATTCACGCTCTTCAAGTCACTAATATGCCAGTTCGGTACAAAATGAAGAAGTGAAGAGCCTAAAATTTAACAATAAAATAATATATATACTAATAGCAAAAAAATTACAAAAAAAAGAGCAATTCAGATAATGAAAGAACCGATCAAAAAAGAAAAAATGTCAACCATGTAAAACTGAAGCTAAAAAAAAGCATGCAGAAGTACTTTAAAAGCAAAAAAATGACAAAAACTGTGAGTAATGGCAAATAAAATTCACCTACAAACCAAAAGCATTCAACATAACAAAATAAGGGATTATTATATGTGCTATAGCAAAGCAAAGCAAAAGTATAACTTACTGAAAATATTCCTGAAAAAATAGAAAGAAACTAAAAATATGATATAACGATAAAATATCAACAAATCCTTACAATAAATTTTTGAAGTATATTGAAAAGTATGTATAAGGAAATTGGAGAAAATGAGAAGAACTTGACCCAAGAAAGACAATTGAAATACAAAAGATCTTTCAACATGCACAACTTCCAACATATTGCAACTGACAGATAAAAAAGCCTTTAAAATAGATCCTTCAATTCTGAGTGAAAAATTTAACCTCAATGGCACCTGCACCTCATCTGCAAATACATAACTCAACATGTGAAAAAAGAACTTTAAAGTTGACCTCAAAAGATAATAGTAGTCAAACATCAGAACTTGAAAAACAAAATCAAAGAAAAAAGTCATGGTAAAACAGCAAACAAAACAGAAAGTTCATAGCTTGCTAAAAAGGGAAAAAGTAGAAGTAGCAAATTCAACAACTTACTTAGAAATAGGTTGCTGAAACATTATATTTTTTAATTCAAATGGGTCAAATGAACCGAATTTGACCCGCAGCGTATTATAAAGCTTCTAAGTTATAAATTCTCATCGCATTGCTTTATTCAACAAAATCAAATTATGAAAATACTTTATAAAAGCATATTTTAATACCTTAAAGAAAAAGAAACAAAAATGGTGACAGGTCAACCGGGCCGACCAGTTTGGCATGGTTAAAAAAAAAGTTTTATCCGTTACCCAGACCCTCGTCTTTAGCTTGGTCGACGTGGCTTGAAAAATGAAGTATGCATATCGTGCTTTCTGCAAGGTATACTTTTTAAGTAACATTTCATCCTGCCCTGTTTGTGCTTGATGAAAGAATACAGCTCACACACGTAACATTTTATCTAGAGCACTATTGCTTTTTAAAAACAAAGATATAGTCACTACATGCCTACAGCATTGCATCTAACTGTCATATAGAATGATGGGTGTTCCTACAAAAACACTGATAAGAGTGTTAAGTGTTAACACACTTAATGAAAGTGTAAAGCTTAAAAGCTAACATCACAATGTGACCTTTAGGTATAATAAGTAGATCAGAATGTGTATATCTTAAATAGCACTCATATGTGTTGTGCTAATATCATTGTTCTGCATGGTAAATAGCCCACCTTTTACAATACTGGCATGGATGTCTATTAGCCCTAACATACTTCCCGGCTGCTAGCCAAACTAAGAAATGTCTTCCTGCAGCCAATTATCTAAATGTATGCCTATGTGCAAACTAGGAAAAGCTAATTGCTGAATATTTCAGCTTCATGTGACCTTCCTACGGGTTCATATTACATGTTGCGCGAAATCTTAGAGTAATAGAGCATTTGTTTCAGTTACAGGTTGAATCTTCAATTCTTCAAGGGTCAAATGTGATAATTTGTGAAACTAGTTGAGGCCCACAAAATTTTCCAATGTCATATAAGGTATGAACTGGGAGCATGAAATGAACATGATATACAATTGGTATATCCCTGTTTTATAGTAATATTAATATACTAGCAAAAGCAACTTCAGATTTTGGAAACTTTAACAGGCATTAATCATGACCAGAAAGTCAATAGAAATCCTTTCAAAGTTCTAACCTACAAAATTCTCTAAAACTATGATTCTTTTCACAAGTTATAACTGGATTTCCTATCCGGCAACTACTTTGTGATATAAGCCTTGTTGTAAAATGTAAACTGTATATGTTAATCAAACATACCAATTGGATATCAAGGATTTCTATGCTAAAAACGCATGCAGGACAATTTAACATGTTCTCTCTGAATCAATAGTCTGTATTTTTTAACCATTTTATATCTACATTGCATTCTGCAAGATGAAATAACACTACAGCAGAACATTCACAGAACATTAAGAATAGGCTAATACTGATATATATGTAACTTAACCAAAAACAATCCATCAAACCATACCGCATGCGAGATGGATAACCACTGAACGACCCACCAGCCAAACTAGCACCATGAGACCTAGAGCCAGAAGCAGAACCCGAAGCCAAACTAGACCCCTCTTTCTTCTCAGGGTACACATTCTGTAAACCCACACCCGGTTGTACAGGAGAAGCAGCCCCACCATATCCCCCTAGCAACGACGCACTATCAACACCTACATTCAATCCACCCGTTACACCACCATAGTAACCACTTAACCCACCCGGCGCACCACCAACACCACCCACCTGTGCCAAACCATACATAGGATTGGCGGCAATCAACCCTGTATTCGGATCCACAATCAACTGTCCATACACAGGATTCAGCCCAAACATCCCAAAATTCTGACTCGCAGCAACCGCAGCCATCATTTGCGGAGTCGCCTGCTGCACAACCGGTGCAGGTCCCGCACTCGCAGCCCCCTTATTCTTCCCATCAGCCGCCTTCTGACAATGCAGCTTACACCCTTCAAACATCTTAACCGGCTCCTCTAAACACTTCCTAAACCCATCCTGACTCCTATAAATAAACAAGGCAAACCCTCTACTCTTCCCCGTACTAGTATCAAACCCCAACGGCCCCATCTCAATCTCACCAAACCTCTCAAAAAACTCTCTCAACCTCTCCGAATCCACCTCGGGTCCCACATTACTCACATAAACCTTCCGCCCCGCATTCTCCCTACCCATCCCCCCATTCCCACTCCCACTCCCACTCTTCCCTAACGCCGCCAACTGACAATTCGCCATCCTATTCCCAATCCTCTTCTTGGGCTCCTTCAACGCCTTATTCGCCCCTTTCCTATACTTAAACTGAACAAAGCCAAACCCTTTAGCTTTCCCAGTATCCCTATCCATGACAACATGACAATCCTCAATCTCACCAAAACCCTTAAAAGCTGACGTCAGCGTTTCTTGAGTAGTGTCCCAACCTAGCCCATAAACGAATATTTTTCGATTCGAAACATCGTTATCTGCTGAGGTGGTTATGTGGGTGTATAAGGTTGGGTTTTTTACGGCGGCTGTGATTATGAGGTCGATTAATTGGTCTTTTGTGTAAGGGGTGATTAGTTTAAGGATTTGGTCGGGGGTGTTTGGTTCGATGTCGGAATCTGATGAAGGTGAAGGGGGGTGTTTGGATTTGGGTTTTGGTTTTGTGATTTTTTTCTTGGGGGTGTTTGTGTTTGGGGGTTTCTGTTTTTTGGCCGATGGTTTCACCATTGTTGTTTTACGGTGGTCTCTGTGTGTGTGTGAAAAGGGGATGGGAGAGATAGAAGTGAGGTCGGGTGTTCAAAGACTTTTGCTTTTTGCTTTTATTTTTTGTTTTTTTAATTTATGGGAGAAAATTAAATAAAAAAATAGCTGAAGATACTTTCAGAGTTTGAATGCAAAAAATAGCCTATCCGGTAAGTTTAAGGTGTAAATGAGTCGAATCGAGTCGTGTTTTGACAAGGCTCGACTTAACAATATAATTTGCTGCTCAAGCTTGACTCGATAGCTTGACAACTCATCATTCAAGAATCTCGATATCTGGTCAATAAGTATTTAAATCCGACGAATAAAAAACTCAATTTATTTGTAATAATATGTTTTATTGAACCAGATAAAATTCAAATGTAAGAAAAAGTTGAATTCAACTTAAACTCAACTTGTTTTACACATTCTTAAATAAGTATCCAACTATTTTCTTGTTCAAAAACTTCTGCAAATTTAACGAAGGTAATTATGGTGGCTATTTGAGATTGCTTTTTAAAATTACTTTTATTGAATATTTTTTAGTGCTATAATAAATGTTTATTATTATTTTTTTATTTATTTATTTTTTTTTGTGTACTTATACATACACATATATATCAATTAATAAAGGGCGTTGATTTAACGAAGGTAATTTTTGTTACTTAACGAAGGTAATTTTTGTTATTATTTTTTTTAGTGCTATCGTATTTCATACATACTGAATATCATGTTCATACACAAGTTTCATAAACACAACTCACGAAAGTTGACTTTAGCCAAACAGACTAACCAATTAACCAAGTGTGGTCAACAGGTCAAACCTGAGGGTGAGAAGTGATCAATTTATGATCCGGTGTAAGCACAGTGTTTTTCCGGGTCATTATGTCCCAGCGAGGATTGAAATTGTATTTGGAAAATGTTTATTGGATTGAGTGATTAAGGAAAAGTAACAGGAATATGATTTTTGGAATTACGCTAATCAGGTATAAATGAAAATAAGCTAAATTAACAATATTGACAATACTGGAAATCATATACGTATTGTATATAGTGTTGTATTCTGTGCAGTACCAATATTAGATGCAGTATTTTACAGTACCATTCTAGACCAATATAAACCATTAGATAACTTAATCAATGGATGAGATCACTTGTGCCTTTAATGTAATAAATTGAAAGATCCAGCCATTATTTGAAAAACTAAAAAAAGCTAAAAGGGTAATCATGGTATTTCCTTAACCCTAAAATAATGCTAGGATAACCCACCCATCATCTATCCTCACAAAACTAATTAACCGCCTCCCAAAATCATCTCCCACTAAATCAAAACATCACCAATCTTTTTTGGATCGAGCAAGGTATTATGAGGAAAAAATAAACGTCACCAATCTCTTTGAATCGATGTCATCATTCCGAGATCTACATGGTTAGTAACTATTTTTTATTCGATTTTTTTAACACGATTTGGTCTTAGATCTGGGCAAAACGAATCCGATTTTTGTTGATGAAAAAATTTATAATTTATGGATATTGTTTTTCTAATCAATTTTCTAAATTTGATAAGGTTTAATAATAATTAATCTAGATTTTCATATTTGATAGCGTGTTGGTTTGCGAACTTCGTTTTCGAATCCGAATATTGTATTAAATCTCGTAGGTATTTTAAAGGTAGTATTTGTATTGTTTTACAATATCTTTATGTATGGTTAATCGTAATTTCTCCTGTCTAACGTTTTCCAATTTCAAAAGGTTCCTCTTTATGAACTTATAAGGATTTTGATAATTCTTATATATGTAATCTTATGACAATATGACCTTTTTTATTAGAACCCACAATACATCTCATGTGTTAATTGGCCCCACAGGAGGTATTACGACATGCTTATACCTGCACCTTGTTGGTGGAAGTTTGTATACTCTTTGATGTGTATAAAGACAAAAATTGTGCATATATGTTTTTCTAGTTGTTATGGTTTAAAATGGCACTATGGGTTTTTAAGGTCGGGTTGTTTTGGTCGTTCACATCATTTGATATGCGAAAAGATTTGTAAAAGTGTTACATTAGCCGTTACTAATATGAAATTTGTTACTGGTGCATACAAACTTGCGACATACATGTTACTGGTGCATGTATGTTACCATTGCATATAAAATCCAAGTTGTTGTTACTGGTGCATATATGTTATTTTTTACTTTTATTATTATTTTTTAGCTAATTTGATTAATTATTTATTTTTTTGTTTTTGTTTTGAGACAGGAGTTGTGCTTTTGATGCTTTAATTATGATCTTTATGTAATCACAACAAATATATATGTTTTTGGAAGGCGTGCACATATGTTCTGATGAATTTGATGAGAATGCGTCGCGTGCACATATGTTCTTGGAATGGTAATCATATGTTCTAATAAATTTGATGAGAAAGTAAAGCATGCACATATGTTCTTGGAAGAGTGCACACAGGTTCTTTGAAGAGTGCACACATGTTTTTGAATGACTTGCACATCTATATTTAAAAAGATACATATGTATTTGAATTGTATTTCATTTGATATCAAATTTTTGTATATTATTTATGTTTATGGTTGGTTATAAATTTAGACGATACATGTATATATTTATGTTTTTTGTTATAAATTTCAAAAATTAAAGAATGTCACTAAAAACATATGTGTAATTACTAATTACCATTTAAAACAACACAAGTTTGACGTCCAAATAATTGTATGCAAAAAAACCTACGTAAATTTACAATATTTAAAAAAGACACATGCACCTCGTTTAAAAAAAAAAAAAAAAAAAAAAAAAAAAAAAACATGTATGTTGAAAAAAAAAATAAAAAATTAAGGGAATTAAAAAACGTTTTTCAATTAAAAAATTCAAAAAGAAATTGAAAAATGTGTTTTACTATTATACCCTTTTGATTTAAATAAAAATGTTTAATAATACTAAATTCTTATTGATCTAAATTGGTACTGTAAAGTACTGTATCTAATATTGGTACTGTATAGAACGCACCCCATTGTATATATACTAAAACCAAAGAGGTTACTGTATCAACCAATGTAGTTGCTACAGTGGACGCTACAGTAACTTTTTTTTTAGTACTAACGGTCGTTAGTTATTTAACGGCTGTTAACTAACGACCGTTATCTTCAACATTTAAAAAAAAAAAATTGTACGCACTTTGTCCTTTATCTCAGTGGTTCATTGCAAATTTAGTCCTCAAATAATTTACATAAATGGTCTTTCATGTTATACATCAATTGCAAAGTTGGTCCTAAGTAACTGACTTCACGTTAAGTAGCTAACGGCAATAAAAGAATTCCGCAGCAACGCGCGGGTACCAAACTCGTTTAAATCTAAAACGTATTTAAAATTAAAAACGTAACTTTAAATTAAAATAAATGTAAACGCGTACCGAAAAAATGAAAATATAGCAGAATTAATCCTAAGGGGGTGAAAATTAATTTTTTATAAACTTAATGATGAAAGAAAATTTTATAAAAAATAAATTTATTTTTTTGATTTTTTAATTATTTATTATTAATTAAAAACTATTTAATTACTAATTTAAATTACTAAAAATACTAAAATAACTTGGAAAATTATGAAATTTTTTATAAAACTAATTAACCATCACAGGAATCCTACAAAATTATAAAAAGTTTATAAAACTTATAATTAGACTATCTTATATTTTTATTTACTTATTATTAATTAAAAGCTAATTAAACTAATTTAATTATAAAAAATAGAAAATGAATAGTAAAAATTGTGAAATTTTTCTAAAAATACTTTATAATTAATAAAATCTAGGAAAAATATAAAAAGAAGCTAGTGCATAAAAATAAGCAGTAAATGATTTTATTTTTGATTTTTTAATTAAAACTAATTAAATTAAAATTAATTATTAAAAATACTAAAAGGAAACAGAAAATTATGAAAGTTTTTATACAAATACTTTAAGGTGTCAGAATAATAGGAAAATATGAAAACACCAAATAGCTTAACCAATAAGCAAAAAATAAGCAAGTAAGCTAAAATGGATTAAATGGAAGCTATCACTATAAATTAAACTAGGGAAAACTATAACACTAACAACACACTAGCCCAGATGGTGCATGGGCTTGGTTTGATTTTGACCCAGGGAACCAATAGGTCATAGATTCGAATTCCACTTTGGTCACTTTTTCTGTTTTTATTTATTTATTTATTTATTTATTCTTTTGCAAATCTATTAAACAACTACCGATACACACTTTTTATAAAAACAGCCTTTTTTATCACACAAAAATAAGCCCTATGGGAACTTAATGTTCACACAGATGAGCTTTTTAAGCTTAAGTGGATTTTTAGAATTGAAAAAGCTATCAATAAGCTAACTAACTACACACTAGGGATGAAACAAGTCTAAAGGCAACTGAGAAAAGTTTAAATAAGCTAAAATGAGCATAAAAGCTCACTGGAATAAACCAATAAGCAAAAACAAGCTAAATCTAAAAACTGAAAACCAAACAGGTCTAAATGGCAAACTGTAGACCTAAATGGGGCCCACCAAATGAGGTCAGGGGTCCAAGGTAAGACTTGAGTCAATAAGCCAGCCTAGTGAACTTCTCAATAAGCTAATAAGCTAAGGATGGGTCCCACAGATAAGCTCAAAAGGAGCTTATGAATGTGGCATGTGGTTCATACTGATGAATCAGCAGGAATGGGGCAAACTTATGGTATAAAAATAAGCACTTGAATAAGCACTAAGATCCAAAATAAGCACAAGACTTTAAAGCTAGGGTGGAGGGCTTCTCAAAAAGCCAAAAGCCAGGGGGTAAGCTTCTCAAATGAAGAAGCTATAGGCTTATGAAAAAGGGCTTTTTGGACAATTCCCCTTGTGCAGGGCACTAGCTTGCCATGCAGGTGACTTTAGGCTACTTAATAAGCACTTAGAAAAATTCTAAAAATTAAGCAAAAATCATTTTTGGAATCACAACCTGACAATCTTTTAGGAACTTGACTTTTATGGAAATAGGTTGAAAATTGAAGGAATTAAAAATCCAACACAAAATGGGTTTTTCAAAATGATGCAACTTTAGACTTTTTGATTTTATGAACTAGTTTGACTTTTATGAGATTCTAGTAATCCTAGATGACTGATTATGTTGTAATAAGCTAAAATGAAACCAAAATAAGCTATCCTAACTACTATTGAACCTATTTAAGTGATTATGTACCCTAAAAATCCTTCTTGAGTAAGCAGGAAAGGATCAAAATGGATTTTGACTTTTTATCAAATGACCTATGTATTTTATGACTTAAATGCACTTAATGAGCCTAATGAAAGATATCTCAACAGACAAACACAACAAAAGCACACTAGAGCACAAAGATCACCTCTGATCCAAACAACCTGATTCCTACTGATTTTTAAGATTTCAATGTAGAATGATGAAACAAGCTATGCTACTTATCTAAGATTATCTAATAAGCTGTATTAATTGATTTCAAACCAAAATGAAACACAAACAAACATTAAGGAAGGTTATGCAGTGAACTTGAGATAAATGGAAAAAAGTTTGGATTAAATGCACAACTAAGATACAAAAGCAAATAAGCAACTACAAAATGCTATATTAACTCTGAATAAGTGAAATGGAAACAAAGATAAGCTAAGTTAAGCTACTAAGCAGAATATGGAATTTTGAACTAAAAATGGAGATTTGATCTTACAGGCACAACCTGATGCGTGGGAATTGCACCAGGCTTTACCTCTCGAGGGATCTCGAGAAGCTTACAACCCCCACCAGGCAGTGTACCTGATCGTTGTAGTATAGCGTAGTGACAAGTACCGGGGGATTGATCGTTCAACTCAGGAATAGTGTCGCTAGGATTAGAAAGCCTAAGAACTAGGTCTAGAGGTGAGGGATGATTCTTTTTGTATTTTTTATATTTTATAAAAGCAAATAAAAATCTCGGTTTTTGAAAGAGTGGGCGGAATTAGTTGCTAGTCAACTAACCCAATAACTAAGATGCAATCAAAATAAAATAACAAAAATGAAAATAAACTAATTACTAATGTGGTGTGAACAATATATGGGAGAATTGTGTTTACTTAGATTTCACTACTCCCTAGATATCTTTTACAGGTTAATTACTTGTTACAGTTGCGTGGATGACGGATTGTATTCCTTAATACCATTCATGGGGTGGCGTACTTACTTCCCCAATTCTATAAGCTCCTACGTCACTCCTATGTCGAGCCGGTTAAGAAGCTCCTAACATGGGATCACTAGAATTCGCTCATGCATTAAATACAACCATAAAAACCTAGTACACATCGGTTCATGTTTCTTAAGACGTTCAAGCAAGTTGCACAATGGAGATCTGCCAGTTTTCTTAAGCCTAACATTGAAATCATTCATCCATTACAACTATAAACAAGCAATCAACCTATAATTAACATCTAGGTTTCATTACATCTAAGCAAACACACAAAAGATCTAGTCTAACATGTTAAAATCAAGACAAGTGTAAGATATATTCAAACAACACATAGACATATTGAATGAATTGGAAGAAAACTTATCTTAAATGAACATGAAGGGTTTCAAGGGGTGAAAACCCTTGAAAATACTGTTACAAACGACCTAGGGTTTATTAGGTTCGGCCCTAGAATTCTTCACACAAGTTCCTCTTTAATGAATGAAAAATAGAAAAGTATATATAGATTTTAGGAGGTGACGGCGTCAAGAGGAAAAATCTGACGTCGTCATCTCGCCTCCAATAAAGTTCTCGGACTGCCTAGATCTAAAGCTGACGCCGTCATGTGTAATTTTGCTCTGGGCCGTCACCACATTTACTCTTGACGCCCTTGTGCTGACGCCGTCACGTTTTCTCTAGGCTGTCATCCATTTTGCTCTTGACGCCGTCATAAAATTCTTCTTGACACCGTCAGGTACTGTTCCCAGCAAAGAAAATTAAGACTTTGCTGTTTTCTTCACTTTTATGCTCCAAAAACGTCCAAAATGCTTCATTTTCTAGAATTCACTCCCAAAGTACCTAAAATCACAAAAGGAACGATTTAGGGCAATATTTGATCAAATAAATTCCAACTCCGGCTTAAATGACCCCCTAAAAACGGTTCATTTTTCGCCTCATCATATACCCTTACACTTGAGATTTGCTTGTCCTCAAGCAAATGCGCTTTTATTCTAGTCAAAATACAAGTTAGGGGTCATTTAACACTAATATAAAAGTAATTACAACAAATAATCGTTCCATTAAAGACCAAAGACAAGCACGGAGGTCATACACTAGCACCTCACAAATAGTGTTTAGATACTCACATCTCTCGGGTGTAATAAAGTATATATCACAAAACAGAAATGGGAAACATCTCTCACTACCTGTCATAGCAAAATAGATTATCATAGGCTTGGGAAAAGATCAAACCTCCACCACATGGCGTAAACACCTAGGATAAACTATCAAAGAGGTCTTTTAAAAGGGTTGTAATGTTGGGTGTAGGGATATGGAATACACGGTTTTGTTGGATATAGGCAATCTTTACTGGTGGCGAGTTAATCATCTTAGTTAATTACATGTACAATATGGCGTTTCTCAGCCAAGACTAGACTCGACTTAAGCTAATAAATCAAAAATAACAAAAACATAAGATAAACATAGAATGAAACGGGATGGTAGTCCGTATGTTTTTTCTCTTTTTCTTTTTCTATATTTTTTTCCTTTTTCTTAATATATATATATATATATATATATATATATATAAAAATTCGGATTTATTTAATGCGAATTTTAAAAAAAAAAATAAAAAAAAATGTTAAAAAACTGCTTACATGGCTGATGACATGGCAGAAAATGAATTAGGTGGCAATGACTGGACAATGAGGTGGCATTGACGTGTAACGCCTCCTGTTATATATAATATAGATATATATATATATATATATATATATATATATATATATATATATATATATATATATATATATATATATATATATATATATATATTTTTTTTTTTTTGCATACACTCTTACCCTACCATCCAAAATAATATATCATATGGAATGAACATTCCCTTACACTTGAATTTTTACATACTTTACAATAAACTAATCTAATGAATCGAATTAAGAAAATCAAAACACTTGGAGTACTTTTAAGATTAACGTACATATGGGGGTAATAATATGATGTTCTTCCCCATTACTCCATAATATAAGTACTTTACCCATGAGTCCCAATCGTCCCAAAACAATATGTACAAGGATATGACTCGACTTAGCAACCATGTAATCAATTAGATAATTAACTAAGGGTTTAAACATGTAACAATAATGCACTAAAGATGAGTGCATACACGGAAGGCTAAGGCGATTTGGGTGTACATTTAAGTGGGGTGTAACAAATTCTTCCTTTAAGTAAGATGCTTAAAGTTAGAAACGAAAAGATAGGCTCGGAGGGGTGTACTTGGGGTTTCGTGTACTAAAAATGAGTACAACGCTAAAGGTGTTGGAAAAATTAGTTGACTTTACTAGCCAAGTAGTATGACTTAAATGGTCAAGTAATTATGATACGGGTTTAACACAAGGGTGATCCTATGCCTCTTATAATGTAGTAAATCCTACTACACCAATGTAGTCTCACTAGCGGTCTCGGGATGCATGACTAACGCAAGTTCTAGAATCTAAATGCTACTGGTACACTCATAAGCACTAATAGTAAATGATTTTCCTATCAAATCTAAAGGCGAACCTCACATATTTGGGTGGAAAATTTTTCTGAGTGGTACGGTTTTGTGCTAGTCATACGATCTCCTATCCATGAGACGCTTGCTAAGGCTAAAGTTTCACTCCTAAATGTTGTAAAAAAATTTAAATTTGACCCTAAAATTACACTAACAAGTATTTCTCATAGTTTTATTTCACATCTACCATCAAACAAACAAACTCAAGTGAAAGTGTATCTTTAAGGTATCATCATTTTACCCTCCCCTTACACTTAGGATGAATATTGGCCCCATTGTTCAATTAAAGAATGTAAAAGTAGAACAGGTAAAAGAATGAAATCAAATACTCCCCTGATTCGCTCGATATGGATAATATGGTAACCAGGTTAGATCTTCCTCCAAGAAAATGAACCATCAAAGCTTCCCTTCCAGAATATAAATCATCTTCTTGTCAAACATAACCTGTTAAACCTGAAAAAACAAACAATGCAACCTCGCGTAAAATCGGCGGCAATCTATATATGCTAACAAATCCTAGAAAACAAAGTAAGATATAATGCTTGTGGAATGATGTTTGCAGATTTCCTGGAGATTATAAAACTAAAGATTCAACAAAAACTTTAAGACTCCGTTAGAAAAACAAAACTGGTAAAATTTCCAGATTTTTACACGTGACGCCGTCAGAAATTTCTTCCTGACGCCGTCAGAAGTGACCTGCATAAATTCTTATGTTAAGTTTCCGGAAAATTTCTGGAAAAACCTTGTCCTACTTCCTGGAAAATCCTGGAAAACATCATTATGATTCGATACAAGCATTTGACTCTAACAAATATGAATATACATGTTCACTTAATATTGTGGAGAATCATGATCGAGTTTGTTTCTTAAAAACATATTTGGGGTTTCCCCTTACACTTATCTTTTGCGAAATACCTTTGGATGAAGTTAAGACTAAGCCAAACGACAAAATAAAGTATTTTCACCATTTTAGTTTGAGACATGATCTACCAACAATAAAAATAAAGCATGCATACGGAAACAAATAACAATCAAACAAATAAAAATCACACAAAGCATGGGTTGCCTCCCAAGAAACGCTTTTCTTTATTTACGAGTCTTGTAGCTAGACTCAAGGTCATGGGTTACTACATGATATGGGTGAGTTCCTCATTGAGGACATCTTTAGGATCAAACTTATGTTTCAACTTCCTATCGGTTTTCTTGGTGCGGTATGACCTTTCAAACTTTTCTTCATCCGGATCATACAAAATCATCTTCAAATGCCATGATCCGTCACCTTCCTTAGGTGGCTTGTCCCACCTCCATTTACACTTATCCCCCTCTCTTTTTCACATGTTCATCTCTATGTTAATGGGCATTACGCTTAAGAACTCAATCATTTTCCTAAAGACTAGGGGGTCCTCAAAAGGGTCTAACTCTTCATCTCTAGCTATGAGTTGTTCCACCGAATGTATCTTATCGATGAAATCTTTTTCTAGATAGAATGGGCGTTGGGGTCCTATAAAGTTTCTTTTTATCCAAGGTCCATATCTAGATGGTCTCCTATTCATTTTTACCCAATGTGGTGTCGGTTCATCCTCATAATCATAGCTATGTTTCTTAACATCATATACCGACCAAGTATCGCCCTCTCCTACTGCTATCTTAGACTCCTTACAATCTATCATGGCGCTAGCGGTTGCTAAAACTCCTCTTCCTACTAATAATGGGCATGTAGTGTCACTAACCATATCTAGGACGTGAAAATCCGCTAAAATAGTTAACTTCCCTACGTGAACAACTACATCCTTAATCATCCCAACCGGGTGGGCAATACTCCCATCCGCTAGACCAGTTAATACCTCCGTCTCGTCTAACTTTCCTAGCTTGAGAGTGGTGAAAAGGGATAAGGGAATCAAGTTGGGGCTTGACCCTAAATCGGCTAGTGTGTTGAAAGCTTCGGATTTTCCTATCTTACAAGACAAAACAAATATACCCGGATCATCAAGCTTTTTAGGCAACTTGTTTTGAACGAAGGCGGTCCCATTTTTACCTAGTTTAAATTTCTCATACTTTTCTAGGAGGGCACTATAGTAGGGAGCATGGGCTAAGACATCAATGACGGGGCGTTCAAGGTGAAGCTCCTCGAATTCATCATTAAGGTCTTGCGTAGGAGGTGTTTCAACTATGCTTTTGACCGGTTTTGTATCGGGTGTTTTATTTGATTGGTCCTTTTGAAGAATTTGGTTTTGTTTGAAACACGTGCTCGTTGATTTAATCGAGTAGTATTGTGGACAAGAAGTGGGTGACGAAACTGATGATATGGAATTAACATTTAGTTTCGGGTTCTTGACCGTGTCACTTAGGAGTGCTCCCATTAATCGGTCATTGAGAACTTTCAACAATGTGTCAATTTTTGTGGTCATCTCGCTTTGCTTTTGTTTGAAATCGACTTCAAACTTAGATATGCGAGCTTCTTCAGATGCCATAAACTTGGACATTAATCCTTCAAGATTGTTGGTGCTACCATAGTTGTTAGAAGGATTGTTGTTGAAAGTACGGTTGGAGGGTGGACCGTTTGGTTGGTAACGATTAGGCGGATTGGAAGAATTGTTTTGGTTTTGCTTCCACCTAAGGTTTGGGTGATTTTTCCAAGAAGGGTTGTAAGAATCACCGTAAGGGTTTGGCTCGGGTTTGAAAGTGTACCACTTATCTCCCGCTTCGTCGGTACACGAGGATGCGTAGTCCGCAAAAGCTGTTCCGGGGAGTTCCACGCAATCACGAGTGTCATGGGGACCACTACATAATTCGCATGAATAAGTGATTTTGTTCACTTGGCTTGAAGGCTTAGGAGCATCGTAAGATTTCATGAGAAACTTGACTTGGTCCTCAAGTTCCATGATCCTACGGCGGAAGTGCTAGAATTGTTCGAAGGCAAAGATATTGCCTTGACCGTTTTGTTCAAATCACGGGGATCATTCCAACTTTCGTTGTTATAGAGAGCAAAATCTTCTATGAGTCCCCATGATTCTTCCGCACTAAGATCACGTAGCTTGCCACCGGCCGATTGGTCAATGGTTCGCCTTGTGGAGAGATCGATATGGTCATAGAAGATTTGGACTTGGAGCCAAAGATTTATGCCATGATGAGGGACTTTTTGGAGTAAGTCCTTGAAACGAGTCCATGCTTCATATAGAGTTTCACCTTGACGTTGTTGGAACATCAAGATATCATTTCTAAGCTTGGTAGTTCTCCCCGATGGGAAAAACTGAGTAAGGAAACGAGTGGTGAGATCATCCTATGAGGTGATGGATCCCGCGGGTAAATGTTCAAGCCAGTGACTAGCTTGATCACATAGAGAGAATTAGAATAGGCGTAATCGGGTCATCTCTCTAGTTGCAACATCTAGGTCTATGGAATCTACGATTTTAAGGAAGTCCTTGAGATGTTGATTTGGATCTTCGGAACGAAGTCCATGGAATGCACATCCGCTTTGCACCAACCGGATGGTGTCGGATCACAAGGGAGACACATTGGCTCCTTGGGTGAGCTCAATGGTGTTTCGATAGCGTTAGTAGCTAGGTCGGGAGTACTCTCCTAGGGTTCGGGGCCTAAGAGGTTGGTTGGCTAGTGGTGGGTTTTGTGGGTGGTCTTGTTGTGGTGGGTTGATGGGTTCAAAGATGTTACCACCTTCCATGATGTTGGATGGTAAAGAGTTACGAACAAAAGCACGAAGAAATAAGATAGACTAAAGAGAACCTAAAAATAAAAATAAAGTCTTACTAGAAAGGAATCTAGCAAGTAGACCTAATAAAAAGAGATTCTAACGTAGACAATAACTATTCCCCGGGCTGCGGCGCCAAAAACTTGATGCGTGGGAATTGCACCAGGCTTTACCTCTCGAGGGATCTCGAGAAGCTTACAACCCCCACCAGGCAGTGTACCTGATCGTTGTATTATAGTATAGTGACAAGTACCAGAGGATTGATCGTTCAACTCAGGAATAGTGTCGCTAGGATTAGAAAACCTAAGAACTAGGTCTAGAGGTGAGGGATGATTCTTTTTATATTTTTTATATTTTATAAAAGCAAATAAAAATCTCGGTTTTTGGAAGAGTGAGCGGAACTAGTTACTAGTCAACTAACCCAATAACTAAGATGCAATCAAAACAAAATAACAAAAATGAAAATAAACTAATTACTAATGTGGTGTGAACAATATATGGGAGAATTGTGTTTACTTAGATTTCACTACTCCCTAGATATCTTTTACAGGTTAATTACTTGTTACACTTGCGTGGATGACGGATTGTATTCCTTAATACCATTCATGGGGTGGCGTACTTACTTCCCCAATTCTATAAGCTCCTACTTCACTCCTATGTCGAGCCGGTTAAGAAGCTCCTAACATGGGATCACTAGAATTCGCTCATGCATTAAATACAACCATAAAAACCTAGTACACATCGGTTCATGTTTTTTAAGACGTTCAAGCAAGTTACACAATGGAGATCTGCCAGTTTTCTTAAGCCTAACATTGAAATCATTCATCAATTACAACTATAAACAAGCAATCAACTTATAATCAACATCTAGGTTTCATTACATCTAAGCAAACAGACAAAAGATCTAGCCTAACATGTTAAAATCAAGACAAGTGTAAGATATATTCAAACAACACATAGACATATTGAATGAATTGGAAGAAAACTTATTTTAATTGAACATGAAGGGTTTCAAGGGGTGAAAACCCTTGAAAATACTGTTACAAACGACCTAGGGTTTATTAGGTTCAGCCCTAGAATTCTCCACACAGGTTCCTCTTTAATGAATAAAAAATAAAAAAGTATATATAGATTTTAGGAGGTGACGGCGACAAGAGGAAAAATCTGACGCCGTCATCTCGCCGCCAATAAAGTTCTCGGACTGCCTAGATCCAAAGCTGACGCCGTCATGTGTAATTCTGCTCTGGGCCGTCACCACATTTACTCTTGACGCCCTTGTGCTGACGCCGTCACGTTTTTTCTGGGCCGTCATCCATCTTGCTCTTGACGCCGTCATAAAATTCTTCTTGACGCCGTCAGGTACTGTTCCGAGCAAGAAAAATTAAGACTTTGCCGTTTTCTTCACTTTTATGCTCCAAAAATGTCCAAAATGCTTCCTTTTCCAGAATTCACTCCCAAAGTACCCAAAATCACAAAAGGAACGATTTAGGGCAATATTTGATCAAATAAATTCCAATTCCGGCTTAAATGACCCCCTAAAAACGGTTCATTTTTCGCCTCATCACAACCCTAGCTGAACAAGGGTGCTTCTTGATCCAAGCCTCTCTTTAAATAGGCTTCAAGCTCAAGTACAAATGGCCTTCACACCTTCTGAAAAGCTCAAGTGTGCTTATAAATAAGCACAGTTGACTTACGTTGGCTTTCTGGTTCAATGGATCTCTTGCACTAATGCTAACTCTATAAGACTCACAGAAGCTATGAAAATCTAATATGAGCTTAAACTAACAGAAAGCTAGCTTATTGAAGCTAGGGATTTCAAATGAAAACATATTTTTGGTTTTTTATATAGATTTTCTGATTTTTTTTATTATTATTTTTGATATAAGATTAACAAAGATAGAAGATTAAGGTCTAGTTAAGCTAAGATTGATCCATGTAGGGTACTGAGACAGTAAACACGGGCTTTTAACAAACCATAAACTAAAATGGAAATTTGAGAATTAAAAAGTGAAAACTGAATTGAATGCTAATAACTTGATTCTTTGATTAATAAAACTTTGTATTGTTGATACGAATAATGCTAAAAAACGTTATTAATATTCTTCGACATCTATACGTTTTGATAATCACAAAATGAAAACTCATTCAAATCCAAGATTATGACGTAAACAAATATTTAGTCATAAATATTCATTTCAACATCCTAATCACTTAATGTATGAATAAACAAATTGACTAATGGATTATATGATCAAAGAAACATTTTCTTAATCACTAGATTTTTTATAAAATGTCACAAACATTTTATATCTTTTAGAAAATCATTTTTGGTACCAAATTAAAATGTTTAATTAACCATAAATTATACAAATTCAAATTTTCAACCAAAAATGGCAAAAATAATTCAGAAAAACCTTTGTTAGGTCATTATATTGATTTCACACAAATAAGAATGAGATAGATATAAGGATTTGGGTGATTATATGAATAAGAGAATAATGAGAGCAAAAGTTTCCTTAAGATATCAAATAACCAACCAAGTTTACATGAGAGCTAAGTTTACTATATATAGGGAAGGATCTAGGGCAACACTCCCTCTCCTTCCTTACATGAAATTCGTGTGGGCTTGAAGCCCATGGACTATATCACTTAAGTCTAGTAAACTTGTAACATAACATAAGTGTAAGTAAATAATAACTAAGCAATCTAATATTATTACAAATGACCGAGACTTGATAAAATAATAAAACTTTGATCCCAACAATCTCCCCCTAAAGGTCGGTCATCACGGTTGCTTGACGTCTTTGTCATTTCTTCATCTTTGACTTTCATAGCTTAAGACGTCTTTCAAAAATCATTCATCGTTCTTTGTTCATTGTTGTTGTGATAATGATCAGGTTATGAAGTTGTTTGCCTTACGTCACTTCCGCGTCTGTGGTGGTAGTCCGCCATTCCAACATGCTCATACATCTTTGAATTTTGACTTATACATGCACATAGTTCCCTTTCTTTTACTTTTGATCTTTAGTCTTTATACTTTATAGATTCTTCTTTTTGGCGTAGAATCTTTCTTTGAACTTTGTGTTGCTTTGATATTTGAGGTAGCTTTTTGATGACTTCAAGATGCATGTATGAGCATGTGGAATCCGTCGCCATGGAGATGATGTGAACCTGCGGGTAAACAGTTAGCAATAAATCATCCGGTACTTACAGATAAGGAATTAGAGATCGTCAACAGCATAGTGTGAAGACTCCTTCTAACCCTTATCAAGGCCGTTCCCATGTCAGATACCCCCGAAGGAGCTTACGAGACCTACTAAGTAGCTCAATGACTGGGTGAGTCGCTGGGGATCACTCCACGACTGTAGACCGCTAAGAAACCACCGCAAACACTAAGTGTAACCCACAAGGAGTTACCGAAGTGACCTGCTGTCAGGGCTGTTTGATGTTGACCCTGGCAGGATTTCCGTTCAATCATCGAGAAATACTTATGTAAATTCTCTCATAAACGTTCTTGGCATATTGCTAAGATCTGCGAAGGACTCGATAATTTACAGCTGGTGTCCATTGATGTAGAACACCAGTTGCAGAAATACTAAGTGTTCCTAAGAGATCTTTGATGTATCTCATGGCTCTAGACTCGAGAAGTGCACACTTAGGTTTCCTATGTAGAGACTAGGGAGGGGTCTCCTGCTTCAATATCAACCATCTCTAAAAGATAAGTCGATAGATTACACCGGTTCCCCATGAGAATGAAACAAGCTCTTTTAAGAAAACTTGAGTGGTTAAGAAGGTTTAGTGCATTGCGTCACTGGGTCCATGACGGCTTTATCTTCAATACCGGTGTCGCCTTAGCAACAACCAGTAGCAACGAATTGAACCCGGTGTCTGCCCTAAGGTTGAACATATGGAAGGGCTATTTCTTTTCACCCTTTTCTTTACTTTTCTTTTTAATTCTTCGACTCATTCTTTCCCCTTTCATTCTTTTCTCCTTTTTCGTATCATACCTAAGGACTTCTAATTCTAACTATTGGTGATGTCCTTGGGTAGATCCCTCCGGCTCTGGCGGATCATAGGACGGTTTTTCCTATCTTAATCACCTTACAACTCCATGATTATCCGACAATAGCCAAGAAACCTTTGATTGAAAAATCTCTCAAAGTGTTTGAGATTATCAAACATTTTGTTTAACACTTTGAGAGTTTTGTGTTTACTTATGAAGGGCTCCCCCTTCACATGTGCTCATAAGTTTTTGATAAATTTGCACATGCGGGAGGAACAAGCACTTTTTGAATTGATCCACTTTCAGTGAACAAGACCGATTCGAGACACGCTTACATCACTAGTTATTACCCGGCCTGGTCAAGTCCACAGAAAGTTTCTCGAAACGGTACATTTCTACTAAGACAAATCCTTTTCGAGACACGCTTACGTGGCTAGTTAAAGAGTTCCATTGTCAGCTTTCAGGTGACAACTAGCTCTAGTAACTAACTTGATGTTATTACCCGTCTAGGATAAGTCTTTTCGAGATTACTAACTTTTATGTTTCGTCAATTCTTGGGTGAATCTGAGTCTAGCTCGCATGAGATTTGACTTTAAAGCAACTTAGAACTTTCATATTTTAATCACATTCACTTTTTCTTCTCCCCCTCAAAAATAGCATATGAGATGTTGTTTTTGTTAAACTTTTGATTAAAATATGCTTTTTGAGTCTTATGGGGAGATATCAACAAGAACTTTTGTTTTCAAGAACGATGATTTTGTTACAAGTGCTCCCCCTCAACAAGTGATTTCTTATTGAGGTGAAATACTTGTCTTTTGAACAGAGTTATGAAAATCAGAAAATGTTTGATTAACTCTACTCAAAAGTAAGAAGCCTTCGCTCCTTATATTAGGATTGAGGCACTGATGCGTACCTCAAGGTCCTTTCTTTACAAGAATGGGTTGTACACTGTTATGTGTGCACAAGCCATAGTGATAACAATTCAATCAAATGAAACAATTAATATTGAAAAGTTAATACTTATGTGTACCAGTTTAAGCTTCATCAGTGAGTGGAGCATCAAAGTCAGTGAACTTTGGTTCGGGTCTTTTGAAGAGGCTGATGGGAAATGATGGTCTGACACCGATATAGCTTTCCAATCGTCTGATCTGTTCCCGGCGAAATAACCTTTCTTCAATCTTCAGGACAAAGTTATGAACTTGTCTTCTGGAGCTGGATTTCCACCTTGGAGTTTCACCTTTTGCTATCTTTCTGCGATCATCATTCAACCTTTTGACTAGCCCATCACGAACGGTTTTCAGCGTAACATCACAGAACTTGTGTATCTCATCGAATCTCATGAAGCTTTGCAGCTTTTTGCTGTTGATGTAGGTGAAACCAAATGAAGGTTCTTGGATGAGAGTATACTGTGACTTGTGATAGATTCCATCAAATGTGAATTGTGGCTTAGTCAAATTAATCTTCTCTTGGTAACTTTCAACTCCGAGTTGAAGATCTTCCACTCTTTCTTGAACTATCAATCGTCAGATGAAGAGAAGTAGAGATGCCATGAAGTTGTTTTGAGTTTCTCTATCGAATCCACGCATGCTTCCTTGAACTTTTTCTAGATACATATCTTCAATGTCATTTAGATAAAGGTCCAGAAAGTCTGCTTCGGAGAATTTGTACTTCTTTTCATCTTGTCGTTTAACCACAATCTCATTCATGAACATGTATTTAAACCGTTTCGACTCTTGAATCTCCAAGATAGCAATGATCTTTGATTTATGCTTCACATTCTCCAATGATTTGTTGTCTAATCTGTGAGTATAACCGAGACAGCAACGTTCTGGCCAGTGCTGAATCCCGTGTAAAGCATCTCTGTCGTAAGCTATAGATTTGCTAAATACTGGAGTAGATTCTTCAATTGCTGGAACTTCGTATCTTGCGGCTGGTACTGAGATAGTCAGTGAGGAAGCATATTTCTTCTTGGATTTCTCTTGGGTGAGTTGAAGGTTAAGAAGATCTTTGTTGAAGAAGAAGCTATAAGGTAACTTTGGTTTTTTGGGAAATCCTTGCAGAGGTAATGGTTTAGTCCAATCGGTGAAGTAAGGCTTTTCGTGGGTTTTGGAATTGATGTCGATATTCACTTCAGGGTTTAGCCAGTCAAACTTGCCAAACATTGCACTAGCTATATTCTGCATGTGAAATTCGTATTCCATCTTGTTTCCAGATCTGGATTTTAGGAATTCCTGTGCATCCCGATTGATTCTTCTGAGCTCCGCCTTCGTAAGTTTCTCAATCTGAAGATCCTTCATTATAACCTGAGTAAATTGTAGTGTATTACCTGGAAGAGGTTCTTCATCTTCGAGAGGAGGTTGAGCTTTGACCAAATCTTTCAACCAATCATTCTCAGGTGTATCATCATTGTCGAGCCATGAATGACGTCTTCTTTTCTTTGATTTCTTAGACTTGGATGTAGCATCCTTGTCTTTAGCCTTTGATGGTGACAATGGTCCGGGTTGAGAATCGGGAATAGGGGAGGCACGGTAATCGGTATCGGGTTTGGTAATCATCAGTTGGGTGCATTAAGGTTTCTTCCTTTTCTGTGGGACCTTGACCAGTAGCTGAGGTGTGTTTCTGATTTCCAGGAGGAGTAGAATCCTTTTGTGGTTGATGAGAAGATGATGGACCGGTTCCAGACTTATGTTTCTTACCTTTTGAGTTCGGGTCCGGGTCGTCATCTTTCCTTGACCTCTTCAGGGTTCCAACAACATCTTTGCACGATTCTTTAGACAAGTTGGCGACAAGTGCTTTTTCTTCAGTTGTCTGTGTGGTTTTGTAGGCAACTTTGTCGTAGAGTTGAGCAAGCAGGTCATCGAAAGATAGTTCAGGAATGGTTGGAGTTGCAGTAGAAGCTTTTGCAGTGTGAAGCGCGAATGGTGTGGTTGATAACATTTTCTTTACAACACTTCTGATTCTGTGTTCCAAGTTGTCCCTGATTGGTGCAATAAGGTTTGTAACTTCAGGAGTGACCATTTCAACCAGATTGTCAGTAAGATAATCTAGTGTGAAAGTCCTGATAATTCCTGACAAGTCAGCTTTCATGAACTTATCGATCTGCTGCTTTGCCTCCTGAAAGTCTTCAACTTGTTTAGCAAGACTGGTGACCATGGTTGTGAGAGTGTTGACTTGCTCTTGAAGATCAACTGGTTTAGTCGGTTCATTGATTGATTGTTGCTTTGATGCGGTTTCAGAAGGTGTAGGAGATGAATGCTCGGGTAATGATTCAGATGACGACTCGTTGTGAGAACTTGAAGAAGAAGCTGGAGGAGTCGGATCCTTTGGTGGAGAGTCTTGAGGAGGTGGAGGTTGCAGTGAAGATGTCTGCTTTGATTGCGAAGATGATTGAAGGAATATGTTGGTGTCGAAAGCTTCCTTTTCTTCATTTTCTTTCCTTCTGCGTTCCTCTTCTTCCTGTGCAAGAAACTCTGGAGTAGTGAATTAGTCATATTCCAGATCCGTAGCAATGTTCTCCTGTTTGCCCACATTCTCTTCTACATTAGCAGTCTCAGTCATAGTGATGTCTCCTGCATCATCTGTGCCTTTTTCTTCATCATCAGGTTGTGAAACTGGTTCTAAAGTTGTGGACACAAAGGGAGGAACCATGCTGCTTGTAGCTCCTTCATGTTCTGATTGATCGACAGGTGGTGGTGAAGGTTGAGACTGAAGGCGGCTGAGGAGTGCTGCTTCCCTCTGTTCTTTGAGAAATTGCTTTTCTTCAGCTCGTGTGTCGACAATTATACTTTTCAATTTGCGTTTGTCGACCAATTGTTCAACGATTGGTTCGTCTTCTTCATCATCATTTGGTTCATTTATCGTGATCTTTTCCTGTTTCTAGAATCTGCTTCAAAAGTTGCAAGACTTTGTTGTATAGCAATCTCCGTTTCAGGAAATGCTTCTTCTGGTACTCTTACTCTTCGTTCAAAGTCTTACTCTTCTTCTTCAGATTCTGTGTCAAATTCAGAGTCGCTTTCAGAGGGTGGTGGTGTAGGTTCATCTTGAAGAGCGAACTTTGGTGTTACCTTCTTCTTTGGCTTGGTTGCAGGCTTAGGTTTGGGTGTAGGTTTAGGTTTGGTGGAAGTTTTGGTTTTGGCAGGTGGTTTGGTCTTGGGTGTAGCCTTTGACTTTGTCTGCGGTGAGCCGGTGGTGCTTGTAGTACTCCCATATTTCACACTTCCTTTACTGCGAGTCTGTATGGTAGCTTCTTCCTGTATCCTGTTGTAAGCATCATCGTAGAATTTGTAGTTCACACTTTTCTTGATGTTGTCATCAAGAAGGTATTCGAGAAGCCTCATTCCTTTTTGCTTGGTAGAGGAAGTGGTCGTCTTGATAAAAGAGGTGGTGAAATCGTCCTCGAAGAGGTGCTTAGGCTCATTAGGGTCTCCCATTCTTTTAATCAATTCTGGTGTGTCTTTGCAGAAATGTTCGATGAGAAGCTTTGTGAATCTTGTAAACGGGATCATAGTCTTTTCACGTCCGGTTTGGATGCTGTAGACTATATCGTTCATGATTGGAACTGCAAAGTCAATAGGTGACATGGTCACCAACTCACCATTCCTCAAAATGCTTGTAAATGCCAAGTCTGGGATGTTCGTGACCACGTTTCTTCCTGATATAGATCTTACAACTAACAGACAGAATGTTCTCCAGGGCTAAGGTATATTCTTTGCATTGAATCTGGAATGTTTAATCAGAGGTAAGTCATCATCAACATCGTATCCTAATTCAATGAAGAAATCAAGGAGATCCAGTTCTGGCAGTATTGGAGCAAATTCATTGTCAGGTTGAGGCAGGAGGAAGACTGTATGAAGGACATCGTGATCTACAGTGTAGACTTGTCGATCCAGTGTAACAGTGAAAGATTCATCATCTAAATTAACCTTTGCCGTAAGCCAGAACTGATGAAGGTAAAACACAGGAACTGAAGTAGATCTGTTGAGCAGATGCTTGCATGGATGTGCAAGGAGAATATCTTTGACAATCCTGCACGAGTTCTAAGGGATTCTCAATTTGTCAAAGTCAACTCGAGGATTGTTGTTGCCAATCTTAATGTTGTAGTCAGCGGGAGTGATGTCATTCATGGTGAGTAGTGGAAGAGTTTGTTCAGGGACATTCTCGTTGTGTTCAGCCATGTTAATCTGAAAAGCATTATCATAAACCAAACATCCAGATTTGTTACTTGTTAGCACGGTTGCAATGTTTGATTATAGATAAGCATTTAGAATCATTTAAGCACAGATGGTATCATTGATTACATGTAGTGTGATGAATGTAGTATACTTAGGCAAATTTGGAATAATCACATTAAGCATTAAGCATTAATACATCCATATAGACACTACGATTATCCAAGATACATAATCATAATACACAATACATCTAATACAAGTCATCATTGCAAGTTACACGTTATCGAAATCACACCAACAATGTTCTCGAAATGATACAAATAAAGTCCTAGATCCAACATTAATAGTGATTTCGAAAATTCCCTTTTGAAAGGTTTCGCAAACCCATAATGTAACCATTTGCGAAAAAATCCACAAATGGTGTTCTCGAAAGAAAAACAGAATTTGTGAAATTTTTTCGCAAACACTCAATTGTGAGTTCTCGAAAAATTTCCAAGCTTGTGTTTTCGAAAAAGCCAGTATTTGGTGAGAAATTTCGCAAACATCCAAATCTTGTTTTCTCGAAAGATATCCAAAGAGTATTTGCCAAATGATGAATTTTGAAAATACAATTCTTTGAAATTTTTTCGAAAAGACAAGTTTTGTGTGTTCTCGAAATTTATCCACCAAGACTGGTGATTGCGAAACACAGTTTTCGAAAGAATTCTTTACAAGAATTTCGAAATCAGGCCAACGTACATCTCTAAGTGAAACAATGAGATCCAAGTGATGAAACCTGTCGTAAATGATGATATGTAACGATTAGGAACATAGTACTATCATATGTGCAATAATTTCGAAATGACGCAAGAACATGATTTCGAAAAAACACAAAAATATGAATCCACTTATGATTGCTATGTCTAGTTAAACTTTTATCATTCATTGGAACAAGTTAAGCACAAGCAACATGTTAGATAAACATCATACGAGAGTAACCCTATTTGAACGAAAAACCCCACACATCGAGAATCATGGATATGGATCAAATTAAAGGGCATAGCAATGATCTATACACACATAACAACAAATCCCACCAATAAAAACAATAAAACAATCAACAAACCACAAAACCCAAATCGAAACTAAAACCCTAGATTTCGAATTTAGCACAAACGTGATAGAGAGTAAGATTAAATGATATAGGAAGGTTAGAAACATGAATTGTAACAAAACCCGTATCAAAAATCATGCCCCAAACTCGTTTTGAAAAATTCTGAAATTCCATAAACCCTAGGTTTTCAAAGATCGATTACAAGAAATCTAACCGTTAGTTTTGCAATTAAACGAAAACCATTGTTAGAAATCGACTAATGATCACGTAGTAACTTACGGTTTGAAGATTGGTAGCTTGGATTTCTTGTTTGAATATGAGCCGTGGATATCAAAAGGGTTTAAGGTTTGAAAACTTTTTGTGAGGTTTTAGAAAAACGGGATGTTTGTTTTTATGTTTGTGATTTAGAAACTATTGAAACATGTCACTTTTAGTCCCTTAACTACAAATATTGTATAATGAGTCCTTAAGTTAGATGCATTTAGAGTATCAAAGATATACTACCTTACGACACCATTTTGAGAAAAGGAAACATGATATGAAATATCTATAAAATCCCGAAACAACGCATCTAAACGTAATATGCAAGTATACCATTTTTGAAAAATATGAGAAAAATGTGAGCGTGTCTCCCCCTCAACACTTGTAAAATAACAAGGTGTTGAAAAAAAGTGATATACTTGCGGGTTTTTTTTTTTTTTTTTTTTTATTTTTTTTTTATTATTATTTTTTTTTTTTGAGAGCAAAAGAAAAATATTTTTTTGTGTTTTTGAGGTTTATGAAAAATAATAGAATAATTATTTTACAAAGATAGTGTTAGTTTTGATGTTTGACATTTTACTTTTGTTTTAGAAACTTTTCTAGATCCACTGGTGTCAAACATCGCATACCAATTTGGTGAACTAAACTTGCAAATCTTGATGGAGCTAAGGTTTTGTAAGTAAGTCCGCCAATTGGTACTCAGTACCCACAAAATATAATTCAACTGTACCCTTCTCGACATGCTCCTTGATGAAATGATATCGGAGATCAATATGTTTGGATTTGCAATGATGAACTGTGTTGCAGAAGATTGCAATGGCACTTTTGGAATCGCAATAGATCGGAATCTTATTGAATAGGTAGCTGATGAGTGCTCAAACACTCATCATTTTTGGTCAAATCTGAACTGCAAAACATACAAAAACACTCAAATATGCATCAAAATACAGAAAATATTCCAAAATTGTGTTTTATATGTTTTAGATGCAAAATGAGTAAAAACAGATGAAAAACATACAAAGTTTGCAAAATTGGCAGTTTCAGTCCCCCAACTTTTATAAAATGTCAAAACTAGTCCCTCGCCATTCAAAATATGGAAAATTGTCACCAAAGGTCCTTTTTAAAATCATAAGTGATCATATTTAGTCCTTTGGTGAAAAATCTCAAAAGTTTTAGAAATTTACATGTTTGGTCCCTGGAGTTTCAAAAATTGGCAGATTTGGTCCCTGGTGGAAATTTTTGGAAGAAAAATCATCATTGGTCCTTGGAAAGTCACAAGTGTCAAAAATTAGTCTTTGGAATGAAAGTTTGATGAAATTACAGTTTTGGTCCTCCAAGTTTGTAAAATGGCAATTTTAGTCCCTGGAAGTTCATAAATGGAAATTTGCAATTCTTATCTTTGGAATATTCATATATGGCAGAAATAGTCCCTCGAATCAAGTTTGGGAAAGTGCCAAAACAGCCCCTCCATTTTTAGAATTATTACATGAATGGTCCTTGTGATTTATTAGCCTAAACCTAAATGGATCCTTTTGTAAAAATACAAATCCAATCCCAAAAACCACCCAGCCAAATCCAAAGCCCAATCCATCACCCCATGGCCCAACTCCCTAATCCTTTTAATATTAAAAACCCACCCTGCCAGTCAAACCAACACCCTCCATTGTTCACCCTCCATCTTCCTCGTATTTCCCTCCCCCTGCTCCCCTCCAATCCCCCTCTAAACCCTCACCTTCCACCTTTCCCTGTCCCCTACACCTCACCCCAACATTAAATACCAATACCTGTTTCACCAAGCCCACAAAAACTTCCAAAACCAAGTTTCCCGCCAAATCTCAATTGAATGGCTGGGATCATTTTTTCTCATCCAAGGGCCCAGAAAAGAGTGGGAAAGAAAGAGAAACACCTCCTGGCCTATATATGTGAAGAAAAAGGAAGCAGAGTTGAGTAGTTAGTAGATTAATTAGTTTTAGAATAGTTTTTGGTAGTTAGACTCATGTAATCTCTCCCTTTTGTAACTTTTCCCTGTTTTAGACTTGGTTTCAATTATGTTTTCAGAATGTTCAAGTTAATTCAAGTTTATCTTTAATTTCAAGCAAATCGTATTTTAAATTGAAGTTTCAAGTTCCTTATTATCTTGTTTAAATTGCATCTTCAATTACCTCAGTAGCAACCTTTAACCCTCTTAAAGTTATTTAAAGATTAAAGATAGTATTAACTCAGAAAAAGAAAAGAAAAAGAAAATTACAAAGGAAAATCAGAAAAAGAAATATATACAAAAGAAATTTTGAAGAGGAAGAGAGCAATGGCAGATATGGGTATGGATCATGGTCTAAAGCTCCATGGGGAGCATTAGGGTATTATTTTGGTGCTGGTTCTCAGGTTGATAGTATCCTTGGATACCAAGTAAGGTTTTCAACATTGTTTTGTCATATTATGTGTTAAGTGTTGATTAGTTATATTAGTTGTTCACTCCTGTCTATTTAAGTCTATTAATGCTTATCATAGGGTAATTAGTTAAGTTTAGGTGATACTTCACTAATTTTCTTTGATTTTGATCCTAACAGTTAACTTTAGGGGTGTTTGGAATAGGTTATTATACTGAGTTGTTGTTGTTATTAATAGATAAAACTTGTGAGTCCTTTGTTCTTAAGTTCATCAAAGTCCATATTGACCATTTCTTTAGTCATTTATATCACAAAAGTCAAAATAGACCCTTTGATCCATTTGTCTGTCCACTGTGAGGGAATTAGAACCATTAGACCTTGATTTTAGCTCATATATGATAGTTCTAGCCTAATTTAGTTTAAATATAGCTTAATATAACATATTGAATCAGTAGGATTAATTTCAAGTTCATTTTAGTCAAAAGTTCATCACAAGTGAAAAAGTCAAATTGCATGTTTTCAATTTTTTCCAAATATTGCATGATTTTTGTAGAATTTTGTATTGAGTTTTAGGGTTTGAGCTTTTCAGAACTTATTGTCCCCCAGCTAGTCTCTAATAATCTGCTAAGCCCTTATTTTTAAGATTTTATTTGAGCTTATTGTTGCTTATCAAAGTAGGCTGCAGGGCATTTGTTTGCCCTGCACACAGATCTTAACCAAAAGTCCCTTTTTCAATTGCTTGCTCTAGCTTCCATAGTGGACCCCACCTTCTGATTATTGGCTTATTCTAAAGCCAATAAGCCCTTCTTCAAATCTCAGGGCTTATTTTGAGGTCCTAGGCTTATTTCATAGGGCTGCAAGCCCATTTGCTTTTGTCCATTCCCTGTTTGCATGCTGAGCATTCAACTTTTGAACCCATGTTCCATGCCCTCCCCTGAGCTTAATTGTGGGACCCAAGGGATGAGCCCTGGCTTTTTGATCCACTATCACTTTGGGCTTCCAAGTACCCTTGTGGGCCCTACAGGCCTGCTAAGTGGTCCATATTGGCCTGTGTGGTAATTGGGTTGGCTTAAGTCAGCTTATTGGCTTATTCTGAGCACTTCATTACTTGTCCCAGCTTAATTTCCATGCACTCAACTCCCTTGTAGCTTATTTTGCCCTTGGTTTGTGTTGTGAGGCTTATTGCAAGCTTATTCATGTCCCTTCAAATCCTATTAAGCTTATAAGCCCAATCTGCCAACCATTTAGCTTTTCATATTGCTTATTTTTGATTTGCAGCCAAAGTGTCTTTATTAAAGATGGTTATTATTTAGTATTAAATAGTTTTGTGAAAGAAAATTCTAAAAAAGCCAAATATAAAAATAGTGATAGCTTCTATTTAAATCATTTGGCTTATTTTCAGCTTTTTCAAAAAGCAAATCTTATTTTTATAATTTTCCTAGGTTCCTGTAGTTATAAAATAATTTCAGTAATTTTTTCATATTTTTCTCTTTTCATTTAGTATTTTTAATAATTAATATTAGTTTTTATTAATTAATAATTAATTAATATTAGGTTCCTGTATTTAAAAAATCTTAAAAATATTTTTTCTATTTTAAAATTAGTTTTATATTACTTTAGATTTTTCTAAGTTTTAATTTTATTTTTCTAGGCTTATTTTACATTTTCTTATTATTTAGTGTATTATTAAATACTTTAAATTAGTTTTTAATTAATAATAATTATTAAAAAAGTAGGAAAAATATATTTTCAGTTTGAAAATTAGTTTTATAATATTTTAGATTTTTCCAAATTTATTTTTCATATTTTTAGTGTAATTTCATAATTAGTTATAATTTAGGTTAATTTAAATAATCAATAAATAATTAGAAAATAGCATTTAATTAATAATAATTAGTATAGTAGTGTAAAAATTAATTTTAATTTTCTAAAAATTTTCTTTTATCATTAGGATTGAGAAAATGTAATTTTCATATTCGTAAGTATTTTATTTGTAGAAAACTGGCGTTTTATTTTTGTACGTTCACGTAAATTTAAATTGAACGTACACGTTTTTAGGTTTAAAAGGTTTCTGGTTTTTCTAAATTTCCAGTCTTGTTCATATAGCTTATTTAAGCTATTTCTTTGTAGATTCCTTAGTTTTATCAAACTCATACCCTTTCCTGTCCAAATTCACCCAATCACAGATCCGTTTGATAACAATTCACACCTCGTCGGGACATAACGACCCATGGAAACCCTATATTCTGCGGAGATTGACTCTTAGGCTGTTTGACCTAGTTGACCATCACCTGGTCAGTTTAGGTTGACCGTTTGGAGCCAATCAGTTGCCCTAGTCTTTAATTTGTGATCTCATCCAAATGACTTGAGCACAACAAGCAGACATAGCTACGTATTCAAATTCTGTAGATGACAGTGAAGTGCAGTCCTGCTTCTTTGATTGCCAAGACACAAGTTTATCTCCAAGAAACTGTAAGCCACCTGATGTACTTTTTCGCGAGTCTAAGCATCCTGCATGGTCAGCGTCTGAAAAAGCTATTAGTTCAAAACCAGAATCCTTCGGATACCAGATCCCCAAATGGATGGTTCCCTTTATGTATCGAAGGATTCTTTTTGCGTCATTGAGTTGTTTCTCAGTTGGGTTAGACTGATATCGAGAGCACATATTGACAGCAAATACAATGTCAAGTCTACTAGATGTGAGATACATGAGGGACCCAATAATACTTCAGTATTTGGTAGGGTCAACAGGAGTCCCATGTAAATCAACATCTAGTTTTGTGGAATTGGCCATAGGTGTATTCATTGTATCACAGCTTTGCATTCCATGTTTCTTTAAAATCTCAAGAGCGTATTTGGACTGATTTAGAAAAATTCCACGGGGTGATTGATGAACTTGTAGTCCAAGAAAGAACGTAAGTTCACCCATCATGGACATTTCGAAATTATCTGTCATTAATTTTGCAAAATCCATTAAGTACTTTTTGTTGGTTGAAGCAAAAATAATGTCATCGACATAAATTTGAACGATTGATAAGTCAATCCCGTATGTTTTTGTAAACAGTGTTGGATCCACTGAGCCTAGAGTAAAATCATTAGCCAACAGGAATTTAGAAAGCTTATCATACCATGCCCTGGGGGCTTGCTTGAGACCGTAGAGAGACTTCTTAAGCTTGTAGACATGATTGGGATGTTCTGGATCAACGAATCCTTCAGGTTGACTGACATAAACCACTTCTCGGAGTTGACCGTTCAGAAAAGCCGTTTTCACGTCCATTTGGTAAACAATCATATTCCGATGAGCAGCAAATACTAAGAATATCCGTACAGCTTCAAGTCTAGCTACTTGAGCAAATGATTCATCAAAATCGATTCCTTCTTCTTGAGAGTATCCTTTTGCTACCAAGCATGATTTGTTGTGTATGACAGTGCCTTCTGCATCCAGTTTGTTTTTCCAGATCCATTTTAATCCAATGACAATGATTCCTTCTGATTTTTCAACCATTTCCATGACTTCTAATCTTTGAAAGGATTCGAATTCTTCTTGCATAGACTCAATCCAGTTTTCATAATTGATAGCTTCTTTGACGTTTTTAGGCACGGTTTCACAAACTGTGAGTGCATAAATGCAAGTTTCACCGTCCGTGTGAAGGCGTTGTCTTGTCATAATTGGTGCATCTGGATGGCCAATAATTTGAACTAAGGGGTGATCTCTAGTCCATTTGTGTGTCGAGGGATGAAGTTGATAAGTATCTCACAAGTGAGCAGGACCCAAATTGCGTGTAGATGACTCAGCAATATCGGGGATAGGTTGAGCATTTGCAAATGGGTTAATGAATGGTTTTGGGTCATGCTCTGCGGGTTGTGGAACTGATAAAGGTATGGAATCTCCAGCTGATTGTCGTGAGTTGGACCCGATTTGTTCTGTTGTTGTAGGTGATATGACTAGAGGACCGTCTCTTCCAACAGTTGTTGTTGTTTGTTGAGGTATATCAGGTACTTGATATTGATCAAGATGTGCAGCGGAATTTGGTGTGGCCTCAGATGGACGGTTAACAGGCGTATCATCAAACAATGGAGCAAACAAGGTTTCCACTTCTTTACGGGAAAGTGACAACGGTTCAGCCGAAGATACCGGAAAGTTTAGACGGTTGGTTGCGGGTCCTAAGCTGTTATGCTCAGAAGCCATTTGAGTGAGTTCATCGAAATTAGCATGAATAGTTTCTTGAATTTCCCGAGTACGACGATTCCATATCCGAAAGCCTTTTGAATTTTCACATTATCCTATAAATATGCCAATGTCAGCCTTTGCTTTAAGTTTACCTAGATCATCACGATCATTGACTGGGTAACATAAAGCTCCAAATACATGAAAGTAACTGATGTTCGGTTTCCTTTTATGAACAATCTGATATAGGGTTTTGTGATGGCGTTTTGTGATCATACAACGGTTTTGAGTGTAGCAAGCGGTTGAAAAAGCTTCCGCCCATAAGTAATCTGGTAATTGAGCATTGATTAACATCGTTCGAGCAGCTTCCACTAATGTTCTATTGCGTCTTTCGACTACTCCATTCTGTTCGGGTGTTCGTGGAATAGATGTTTGATGTTCAATTCCCACTTTCTCAAAATACGACCTTAAAGTCTGATTCTTAAATTCTGTGTCATTGTCAGTTCTAACAATTCTGACTGTGTTGCGTAGCTGAACTTGTATTTTGGTGAGAAAGGTGATGATCATTTGAGGAGCTTGATCTTTACTTTGAAGAAAATAAACCCAAGTCCAGCGAGAGTAATCATCGACAATTACTAAAATGTAGCGTTTACCGTTGATTGTTTGAAAACGCATCGGACCACACAAATCCATATGAAGCATTTGTAAAACATGATTAGTACTGTGTTCAAGTTTTGAGGGAAAATGAGCACGGGTACTTTTTCCTTGTTCACAGGCTAGACATAGGTGATCTTTGGCATAACGGAATCATGGAAAGCCTTCAACTAATTTGTGACGACCGAGATCAGTCATCGTTTTGAAATTCAAATGAGAAAGGCGTTTGTGCCATAACCAGGATTTAGTCATTTCAGCTTTGGATAGAAGACAGATAGGAGATGAAGCGATCATGTCAGACATTGGAATTGTGTAAAGGTTAGTACCACGTTTGCCTGACATCAAATCATTTCCTTGTAGATCACGAACAAAACAAGTTTTCTCTCGAAATGCTACTTCTAAATCCCCATCACAAAATTGACCAACTGAAAAGAGGTTGTGACCCAAGCCTTCAACATAATATACTCTGTTAATTTCAATATTCCCATTCACATAGTCTCCGTAACCTATGATTAAAGCGTATTGACCATTCCTGAATCTGACAGTTCCAATAACTTTGAGACAAAGTTAGTTAACAGTTTGAGATTGCCTGTCATATGTCGGGTGCAACCGCTATCAACAATCCAGAGAACGATCTGAACCACCTGCATCACAAGTAGACAACAGAGATGGAACAGAAGTAAGGGTGGAACCCGAAGAAATAGTGGGTTCCTGTTGGTTAGAAACACAAGTATTTAACAGTTTAGGATTCCATTTAAAATTTGGTTTGTATTGTAACCAACGTTGCCAATTCCAACTAGTTTTTGCTTTGTTTTTAGTGAATGCACTAGCTTTTGGCGTGTTCCTAGATTTGTTGATTTCTGCTCTTGGGTTGACTACAACATCATTTGAAACGGTAGTTGTCGTTTTTCCTAAGGTAGACTTAGAGGCAGTAGTGGGCCTAGAATGAAAGCCGGATCTACGTTTCTTTTTACGATGTAAGAGATTATTAGCTACACATTTAGTATGATCACCAGATAATACACTTTGACGACAAAACACACAAACATTAAGATTTGGATTACAATTTGCCAGATTAGAATCTAAATCAGATGCAACATGAGTTTTATTCAAGTTCCTAAGGTGAGCTTCTACTTCTTGCACTTCTAGTGTTCCTCTTCTACGTTGCTAGAGCCTAGTCTTTTTAGTCTTCTTAACGCTTTTTGGCTTTGGGCTGCTAACGCTCTTAGTGGAAACTAGTCCTGTGGAAGTGGAAGAACTAACATTAGAACTCTTAGCATGATTACCCTTATCTGTTCTGTCTATTTGAAATATTCCTCGTGCTATCACTGTGGTGTCAATAAACTTTCCTTTTTGAAGTAGCTTAATTTTCTCTTTCAAATCAATGATGATGTGATTTTTATCCTGAATATCAGACTCAAGTAAACCATTGCAATAACGAATGTCATCGCGGTTTTGTTGCCATTCAACGTTTTCAATTTTTAACTCCGCAATTTCTTTTTCATATTGAAGATGTTTGTTATTGAGAAAAGCATTTTTACTTCGTAGTTGCAATTCGGTTTTAATACTTTGAGCTTGACACCAATCAAGCTTTTGTTTGAGTTGACAAATTTCGTTTGAAAGTTTGTTTTTCACATCATCACTGTTTTGATGCAACGTTGCATATTTATGTTTCAATGTTTCAGCTTCAGACTTCAGCAAATCAATATCAGCACAATAATCTTCAAATACCGTAGCATTGCTGGAATAATAGAGATCATTCATGATGAGAGTATGAATATCAGCTGCGAGGAGTTTTTCTAAGAGTCGATCAGAATCTGTTTTCAAAAATCGGTTTTTACGTTGTTGAACCAAAATTGCATTTTCATTTAAAGCGAAAATGTTTTTCATATCTGTACCTTCTTTTTGGAGTTCCTGTTCCCAACGAGTAGCACAATAACGCAAATTTTGAACTAAAGGCAGAATTTGTTTTTGAAAAATGTCTCGCTTTTCCCGCTCGTAAGCTAATTGAAAAGTAGCAATTTTAATTTCCGAATGATGTTCAATTACGTTTTCCAAGTTATCGATGCCTTTCATGAATGTTTGAAAATAGTCTAAAACTTTACAACGTGTAGGTAATGGTGTCACAGTACCAGAAGATGGTAATGGACCATTTACTTGTGCCACGGATTTGACAAGAGCTCCATTGGAAGATGAAACATAAAACTCAGTTACATACCATGATTTCTCAGGTATTTCTCTTGACGTAATAAAAGATTTTGAAATGTGAGGAGCTTTTGAGTAATCATATGGTTTGCAATATTCAACTTGACTCATTTTTGATCGACTCTTTTCTTCAAGTTCGTATTCTTCCTCAGTATTATGTACAATAACACGCACAACATTATTATCCATCAATTGGTCCATACTGTAAAGCTTAGGAATTGTTTTGAATGCAGTGCGAAGAAAAGTGGATCTGTAATCGCCAAGGGCAAAACCTTTATCTTGTCTTGGTTTTAAAGTAAACTTTTGAATTGTCGTTACAGATTCTCCATGTTTATAAACGATATTTTGAAAAGCTTTAATTTGACGTTCGAGAGCTATATTTTCTTCAATTAAAGAATTTTATTTTTCTCGTTTTTGCACTTTATGTTCATAAAATTCATGTTTGCAAGTTGTTACCTCTTCTTGTGTTTTTGAAAGTTCCTTTTGAAGTTGTACAACTTGTTTTTGAAGATCATGTTTTTCATTTTCCAGTTTGGAAACCAATTTACCGTATGACTCAATTATGTCATATATTTGCTTTCGAAGATTTTGTTCTTTGACATATGATTCCTGAAATGACTTTTCAAAGCACTTTTCATGTTGAACTGCATTTTGAAAATGTGAAAGCTGTATTTTATAACATTCAATGTCCTTTTTCAAATCGGCATTAGTTTCTTTCAAAACTTTAGTTTGCTCGTCCATTATGTGAGTAGTAAAAAATTGTTCATTAAGTTGTTTGGCCATGACAATACAGTCAGGATCTGGATCAGAAGAAGGTTCATGTTGTTTAATATAGTCATTTTTGTCTTGCTCAATAGGATCATCAAATGAAACAACAGTGTCATCATCAAATATAACAACTGTGTCTAATTGTTCATCCTCTTGTGAAGATAAAAATGATTCAGATGGAACAACTTACGCCTGATCTGATTTAGAAGCAGAGGGTGATGCATTAAATTCTATGGAGCGTGTGGTTAGGTCATTTACCTGAGACAAACCATCAGCGGTGAACACTGGGCCTGAATCATTCAACTGATGTTCCTGCATGTTGGCCATAAGCATCACAGCTGCATTGGCTTCAAGATCTTCCATATCATCATCGTTGTAAGCATTTGCAAAGAAACTGTTCTCCTGTGCAGTGAAAGTTCCTTCCTTTTCATCTTTGAGAGCCATTAGTAATGCCTGCTTGTGAAACTGACTGTCGCGGGTTATCGGTTTAGGACATGCTGTTGCAACATGACCTTTTTCGTTGCAGTTGTAGCACCATATTGCATTCCCAGATACTGTATTGCTATTTGCCACATTGTCATTACTTCTCTGAGGAGCACCTGAATTGTTTCTGAATCCCCCATTGTTGTTGAATCTTTGTCCATACCCAGAATTTCCAGTATACCCTCCTGAGCCTGAACGTCCAGGATTACGGTTCTGAATCTCAACTTGACTATCTTGAATGACAGCTTGATTTCTTGTATTTGATGAAGAACGAAGACGGTTGTTGGTTTTGTTAGAGAATTTGCTAAAAGCACGAGCAATAAGAGCAAGTCCTTGATTCAACGTATTGACGTCATCATCATCATCTTCAATCTGATTAGAATAATACATGCTATCATGGTTGTCATATGGAGGAGGTTGAGGAGAAACGTGTTACGAGGATGATTCATATGGGACCATTTTGTGTGAAGTAGCAGGTTGCTGGTAACTGAGATAATTATGTTCCTGATCATAAGTATGATTAGACATCGGAGGATGTGCAACATGAGATTGAGCAACGAGTGCTAGGGGATTAGAAGTAGGTGGTGGTGTATATCCTCCTCGTGCGGCTCTATCTTTTTCAACTTCAGACTCATAGTGCTTGAGATAGTCGTACAACAAACCATATGGATCTCTATGAAGATTCTTAGCTTGTCTCACAAATGTCACATACTTTTGCCACTCAGAACCCAGACTACTAACAAACTTTGTATTGACAGCGATCCTTGGAAGGTGTACTTCATGTCTCTCTAAATCGTTGACGACATTGGTGAAACGATGAAAGTAAGATTCAAGTGATTCCCCTGGTTCGATCATGATATTAGTGTATTCCAAGTAAAGTTTATATTCCATGTCTTCCTTGTTCAGTTGTGTGCCTTGCATAAGTAGATGGACGTGTTCCCACATAGCTTTTGCAGTTGTCTGAGCATCAACACTTCTGAATAAGATATTTGGTATTCCCTGAAGTATGTAATACATAGCATACTCATCTGCTTCACGATGGTGATGTTGTTCAACAGTAAGTGAAGACTCAGGAACTAGCACAGCAGTTGGAGCTACTGGAGGATCAACAGATGGGTCACCGCCAATGTAGTTAACAGGCCACTGAAATGGTCCTTTAAGGATAACTTGTTTCATGTACTTACCATTGGGTTTCTTGAGTTCTATAAACCTTAAGAATCGACTTGCCCACTGAACATAATTACCCGGTGTTAGCATTGGTGGGGTGTCAACAGATCCTGCTTCATGTCTGGATTGTTGAGTTGAAATGACTTCACACATCCTGTCAAACCAGTGAGTAGGTTTTGATGGGAGTTGGCTTTGTTGTGGTGACATGGGATAGGATTGTTGCATTGGAACCATCTGATGTTGTTGCATGAGAATAAGTTGTTGTGAGTAAACCGGTTGTTGATAATATTGTGGTGATTGTTGATACTGTTGCTGTTGCTGATGATACTGTTGATTCTGATGTTGCTGAGGATGGTTAAAGTTGTAGTACGGTGGTTGAGACATATTGAAACACTTGTGTGAAAAGATGGATCTTGTAGAAGGTATAGGCCAAATCTCGAAAACTTGCACAAGTAATGATTGCGAAAACTCAGACTTGAGTGATTGCGAAAATTTTGACTTGAGTGATTGCGAAATGAAGGATCTCAAAAATGTGAGATTGCGAAACCTGGTGGCTTCAGTATTTCGCGAAGCTTAGTGAATGTATGGTATCTTTTCGAAACTAAGAAAGTTTGCGAGAAAAGAAATGTGATTTCGAAAAAAATGACTTTTTCGAGAACACAGATTCACTAACCCACTTTCGAAATTATACAATTTCGAAAGTTATCCAAAAGTCGAAGTACTTTTCTTTCTTATACAAGAGAGAAAAGACTGACTCCACAAAACTGAAGTCGAAGAGAAGCAAAGAGTGTTGATCTCGAAATAGGGACAATATCACGATTTCAAAAGTTGGTAAAAATTATTTTTCAAAGAAAGCAAGCCACAAACTCGTTTTAATTTAAAGATACTTGTACTTTAGGGTATAAAATGATGATTTCTTAAAGAAAGTTGAAAACTTTATAAACTTTCTCCACAAATAAAGAAATTTCGAAAAGCAAGTACAATATCAAAATCGTATATTTTTGATAAAAGATTGGAACTTTTGCGTTTGAAATGTTTTGTAACACAAGTTTGTAAGCAAATATGTGATAGAAAACAAGAAACAAACAATAAAGTTCGAAAATTTCAACAAAAATAACGAGATAAAAAAGAAGTTGTGAAGTTGTGAAAAAATCGTGAGATTAGTTTTAGCTAGGATTAGTGATTGGTGAAAATCAATTTTATATATATATATATATATATATATATATATATATATATATATATATATAAGTAAGTATCGATGAAATCCGTGAGAAATACAGATTTACCGAGTCGTTCTCCCAACGAAAGTTGAATGGAATCTCGAATATCGATTCGTGAACCGTGTAGTGAAAAGTGAAAAGTGATGGTGAAATTCAAATTATGAAAAGAAATAGAGAATAAAGCAGATAGTACAAACTATATATGCACAAGTGTCTAAATTTAGAAAACGGAAATGCAAACGCGATATTTAAACGTAGCGTACGAAATAAAACGTAACTTTTTATTTAAAAATGATCCTACAAGTGTGAAACAAATTTTTAAAAATCTTAAACTATTAAAAAGAATTTTAAGAAAAAGAAAAATATTTTTTTGACTTTTTATTTATTTTCTACGATTTATTTTCTATTTATTGAATTAAAAAGTAATTAAAAATAAAGGAAAATGTAAAAAATAATGGTAAAATTATAAAATCTATTATGAAAAATCTAAAATATTATAAAAGAATTTCCTAAAATATTTTTGTATTTTTAAAAGCTTTTTCTGATTTTTTGTTTATTAAAAAGGATTTAAAAATGATTATAATCTAAGGAAAATTAAGAAAAACATCAAATCAACTCAGAAACATATGAAAAATTTACGGAAAAGCTAAAATAATGTGAAAAGCTTGCAGAAAAATTTTGAAAATAAAATAATAAGCCGAAGTGCTTATTTGCTTATAAAACAGCTTATGGCAAGTGCTTATTTATAAGCACTTGCCACAAAACTAAACCAAACTGAAAACACAGAAGTATTATCCTACACTAAGCTCAAATTAACTCAGAAATGTACAGAGATCACACAGAAGCAAGAGAAATCAAGCAATAAGCAGTTATACAATAAGCTAAAGCATGAGCATAATAAGATACAGAATAAGCCAGCACTCAGGATCAATGTATTCAATAACTAAACTCTAACTGAAACTCAGAACAATCAATTAAGCTAAAAACACAAGCTCAATAAGCTCTAGCAGCCTATATTCCCAAAACAGAAACAGTCTCAAACCACAAATAAGCAGGACCAATAAGCTGGTCCAAATAATCTCTAAGATACAAAATTAAAGGGGCAAAAGTTTATCTATACTACTGAGATTCAAAGAAACCAAAAATCTCTATCTTTAGCTATCAAATGAAGCTCTAAAATCACCCAAGTTCAGCAGCCTTAAGGACTGCTACTAATGAAACAATTGACTTATTACTACTAATTCCAATTGACTAAATCAAATTTCAGTTACTTATAACTATCCCTACATGTAATTTTAAGCTATATCTATGATAAGCTGACTAAGTCTAAATTACAACTATAAAACCAATTATACTAACTGTATTCCCTAAATCCTAACTGTGAAGCTAAATGAAACATAATTTGACTATTTGTAATAAGAACTACTGTTTTTATGTTATAATTGTCTGTTACTACACTAATGTGACTGGTTTGAGATCATTAAACAGCAACCAAACAACTGCAATATTCAAAAAATCTCAGATCCAAACACCCCCTTAACTATCAATTTACACTACTAAACTATAATCCAAGCTACCAATTACCAATCCACTGATCCAATAAGCCAAAACAACAATTACAGAAACAAATTCAACAATCAAATATAACCAAAATCCAAAGGAACTCAGATTCTCAGATTATGCAGTAAAAATTATGGAAATAGGAAATAAGGACTTACAATAGCATACTCCTCAGCTAGAACAGAGGAGTTTCACTATGCGAGCCTGTCTTTAGACAAGCCAAGCTCTTCCAAATCTAACTTGAACTATCAAAAAATCACCAAAAATCACTACAGTTGACTTTCGTTGACTGTTTTGAGTAATGAACCAATTATGCTAAGTTACTCAAAAAACAAGTTCAAAGTAGCAAGAAAACTAAGATTAGGTGTATATAAGCTACTGAAAAGCTAAACTAAAAGCTGAATCCAATTAGAAACTATTTTTGTATTTTCTAATTTCAAATTTTCTAAAACTTTTGAATTTAAATGGATACTGAATTGAAATTGAAAGTAAGATGTATAAACTGAGATAAAATGGTAAAACAAAGATAACTGATTAACAAAAAAGCAGTAAACAATATTAAGCTAAATTGGTTTAATGATAAAACTGATTGCATTAATAAGTAAAGAATTACACGTAAGCTAAACTATTACAAAGAAAATTGGGCAGAGTTTCTCTAAGCTATCACTCCACCACCAATTACAATAGCCTTAGCCTCTATATATACTACTGAAGTGAGAAGGATTAAGAGTGAGGTGCTCACGGATTGCCAGCTTGGCAATCCGTGTGGTGTACTTCCTGACATCAACTCTGAGTCCTCAGATCATTCATCAATCACATCCTTTGAATAACAGCCCTTAGATCCTTATTTGTGACGTGGTTCAACAAATCAAGTACTGCCATCTGTCCCCGTGTGTGTTTCTTTGTTTCTGACACGTTCAATCTCTTCTAGAAGCCCTTTGATTAGACAAATTTGCCCTTAATTGCTGTTAATTAAGGGAAACAGTAACTAGGGTTCTTGTTCTGGTAATAGAGGTGAAAAAGGGGGGTGGGAGTTGGGTAAATATTATTTAATTGAAGTTTGACCCGTGTTTTGACCTTTGACTCGTAAGTGATAGTTTGACCAAAGAGAGAGCTGGGCTTGGGTTCTTTGGAATTGGATTTGGGCTTTTGAGATTTATTTATTGGATTTAGACTTGACTAAACTTGGACTAGGCTTAATTTATTTTCAGATTTAAATGTTGAGTTTCAAGGACCAAATGTGAAATTCTGAAATTGCAAGGGCTAAATTTGCACTTTCTCAAAAATATCTCAAGGGACTTATGTTGTAAATATCTGATTTTCCAAGGACCATAGATGTCATAAGCTGAAAAGTATGTTCGAGGGACTAAAATTGCGAAAGTCTGAAATTTGGAGGACCAATTCTGACAAACTCAGGAATCTTCAATCAGGGATCAAAACTGATAAATCACATATCTCTGAGGACTTCTAAGGCTCTGAATTGACTTTCATTAACTGAACTGCACACGTTCTACTCTCGTGCTCGTTTCTGCTTGTTTCCGATTGTTTTTCGTCTTTTAACGAGATATCCGTACCTGCACGTTCACAAACATAAAAACACACATTCTTTGGCATTTGTTAGCATAATTAGTCTATTTGGGTCGGTATTTGGCTATGAAAAAGTATGTGAATTGACACATACCAATTAGAACTCGACATTTAGCTTAGTGTCGTTAATCAGTGTAAGCCAAGGTTTGTAAGGTTTCTCCGCCAAAAGGAATTTGTTGACATAGTGAAGAAAAATCTCGAGTGTGGTACTCGGGGAGTGGAGTAGGGCAAGGAAGGTGTCCTTGTAGCCGAACCACTATAAATTCGCGTGTTGTGGTTTGATCTTTCCATCTCTATCTTTCATTTCATTTCATTACGTTACTTACATTATTAGATTATACTTGTTTATATTTGCTCATATTTGTTAACAATTGAATTCACATAGTATCGAACCAAAGTTTTAATAAGCAACAAAAGTTTTTCGAAAATAAACACAAAAAGAACGTAAAACTATTCACCCTCCTTCTAGTTTTCCACATGTATTACACTAAGAAAGCTGGGATTACACTTTGTTAACTGAAAAGTACACTTGAAAAGGAAAGTTAAGCTAATACGACATGAAAATTAAGCTAATTCACTACTTATGGTCTCCTCTCATTCTTCTTCCTTTTATAGATGAACATTAGGGTTCCTGGTTGCCTCTTGTGTCTTTCCCACTTAATTCTGAGCCCTTGGATTGCTCTGATTAGATCCTAGCCTTTAATTCGTTTTTGGCGCCAAAATAAAATATTGCAATTTGGCCTGTGATTGAGTGTGAAGGAGGAGGAGCATTTAATGCTGTTGTTTGAGAGTGTTTGAGGTGATGAAGAGGGCGATGGAAGTGATAGGCAAGTGGAGGTGGTGATGATGGAGTTGCAGGCAACTGATGTGGGGAAGGAAGGAGGGAAAGAGGGTCTGTTTGACCCGCGTTGACCCTGAAATTGCAATCAGGGAATGTGGGTTCAAGGAGTGTTTGGGTTCAGGGAGTGTTTATTGTTGGGCTTGGAGTGGACTGGGCTAAGGGAGTAATAAAGTGTGGAATGGATTGGATTGGTGGGTTGGGTGTTGGGTTATGTTTGGTTTTGGGTTTGATAATAATAAGGGTCCGATCGGTTTTATTAATGAAAAAGCACAAGGACCAAAATTGCAATTTATCAAAACTTGAGGGGTGAATTTGCAATTCTTCTAAAGTTATCACAAGGGTATTTCTTGCCACATTTCAATAATACAAGGACCATGAATGATTATTTTCCAAAATTAATTCCCAGGGACTATTTCTGCCAAAACTTAAAAGTTGAGGGACCAAACTGCAAATTCCTCAAACTTTTCATCCAAGGACCAATTATGATAACTTGTGATTTCCAAAGGACTTTTGTTGACTTTTCTTCAAGAATGAGTGCTCAGGGGTCAATTTTGTCAATCTTTGAAACTTGAGGGATCATTTTTGCCAATTCTTCTAACTTTTGCTTCAAGGACCATTTCTGGCATTCTGTGATTCCCCAAGGTGTGTTTTGACAATCTGAGCTCAAAAATGGTAATTTGCTTCCCCGGCTTTGGCTTTTGACACGTTTTCTAAACTCGTGCTCGTTTGTGTCCTTTTTGGCCTGATTTATGCCAATTTTTGAAATATCCGTTCCTGGACGATCATAAACACAAAAACACAATATCTTTGGCATTTATGGTTATTTTGTGTCTGTTTTGGTCTTAATTTGGCCAGAAAAAGATGTGTGAATAAGCACACACCAAAAGCACTAAATACAAGAAGTGTGGTGTTAACCCAAACACCCTTTTATTGACCAAAAATAATATAACCTTGTTCACAAACATACTTGCTTGACCCATAACTTAACTAAAACTATTTAAGACTCAAAACAACTGCGACTACAACATTTTGGAGCATTTACAAGTTGTTATAAATTAGGTGCAATGAGAATGCCCGTCACCTAGTCCCCGAGCATTTACCGTTCCCTCAAAATCACCCTTCTTCATCTATAAGCCCCAAACCACAACACTACCTACAAAAAGGTAAACATCATAATGGTAAAGTCATATTGACTTAGTAAGTAAAAGGTGCATATAACATAATCATATCATTTCAAGTCACTTTATGGTCCATCTTTGGTACATCCTAATACATAGTGTAACTGATTATCCCGATGTTCCTTTTCACATTCGTACCTTGTAACACCCCAAAATTAGCGCATCAGAATGGTTAACCGATGGTGCGGCGTCATGGAATAAATACACAGTATAGAGAATGACCTACATGAATTGTTCTTAACATAAACATTTGATTTATTAAAATAAGTTTACAACATAATTAAGTCATTACATTACATTGTCCCAAATAGAAAAATAATTTCATTACACGACATAAATGTTTGTGTAATTACGCTTCTTGGAATGCAAATGACAAAATGTCACGCCTCATGATATTACCAAGCAGGAATAATCAAACACCTGAGAAAATATTCTTATAAGTCAGCATAACGCTGGTGAGTTCATAGGTTTAAGTAAATACAGTTAAATGGTCCTCAAGTTTTAAACATATGACATTACAACGCATATAATGCCATAAAAAAGTATATTACGCTAGCTCTAAGTCATAACATCGGATCTACGACAGTGGGGTATGCAAGATAAAACATACAGTATAAAAGCCCGGTAAGTGTCTAACCATCGACACTTAAGTTTCGACTTGGGATGCTATTAGTTGAATAAGAGTTTGGATCATAGTTGTTAAGATCCCGATCCTGATTTTAGGATCTTGCGATTTTACAATACTACAAAGCAAAAACAATCCGGGTCGTACTTAGGATCTTAGCAAGCTTAAGATCTTACAAGTTTCCGATCTTGACCATAGGATTTTAAAATCTAATCCGATCTGATCTTACTTTTCTATAAACCATAAAATAAAAAACTGCAAAGCTATGGATTATGTTTTATAAAATTTTAAAAACAACATATTCATCTTATTAAACATTGCATATTCATAATTTATGACAAAATTTTCATGAAACACTAAAATAATTTTGTGTTTATGACATATAATAATTTGTAGATTTTAATAATATTACAAAGACTATTAAGAAAATTTCATTATAATATAATTTTAAGATCCTAATCTAATCTACGATTTCGATTTTGCAAAAACCAAAATAATTTGGGTACCATCTTTAAAAAAAAAAAAAAAGAGAAAAAAAAAAAAAAAGAAAAAAAAAACTTTGTGGGATAATCCTACCTAACACAAAAGCTCATTTTCAGTCCTAGTCATCATCACTCATCAACGGATATTCCAAGGCGCCAAACCACCAAAACTGTACTTTCAATCATCATCACTTGTCAACTCAATCATCATCTTCCCCAAATCCACTCCAATCCAATCACACCTTAAACCCTAACCCTAAATCCCAATTTCACCAATGTCAATCACATTTCAAAACCTAATCCACCACCATCATCCAAACAAGCTCACTCCCAATTTCAAAACCCAGATCCCCAAATCCCCTAATTTCCACCTCACAGTAAACCCCCTTTTCAAAACCCTAACCCTAATTCCACTAAATTTACAAATTCACCATAACCCACCAATCAAATCATCAAATTTAGACAACATTAGTTACGAAAATCACAATGCCGTTGACAATTCGTTAAATTTAGACGATATTCTATCGGTACTTGAATTCGTAAGCCTTACGTCTTCGGCGATTATTTCGATTGGTTTTGTCGTAAATTCGGCGTATTCGAAGGCGGGTTTGGGGTTGTTTGGGGGGAGGGTGATGACGTGGCAGCCTGTGTTGTTGGTTTTTGGGATTGTGATTGGTGTTGTGATTAGGAGGAGGCAATGGGAGAGGGTTTGTTTAGTTGGTGGGAAGTCCGGTTCGGGTTCGAGAAATGGGGTGAATTTGGTTGAGAGGATTGAGAAAGTGGAAGAGGATGTTAGGAATTCGGCTGCGATTATTAGAGTGTTGTCTAGGCAGCTTGAGAAGTTGGGGATAAGGTTTCGGGTTACGAGGAAGTCGTTGAAGGAGCCTATTGCTCAGGTATACGATGAGCGTGTTGCGTTTTATTATAAGTTGATTTTAATAAATTGTGTCTACATAGATAGTTGAGCTAACCGCACAAAAGCTGTCATATTGAGGAAGCAATATGCTAGTTTAATGGTTTTCTTACCGAAACAGATAGATTTTGGATGGTGTTATTATCTTGTATCGGGTTATGGTATAATTACAGGAGTTATTTACGAAGCTATCTTAATACTGAGTATTAATCTAGAAAGGTGAAATTTTGGGAAATAGTATATTGAGTTAGCCGATTCAGTCTGCACATCATTATACTTTATTAATTAATAGGAAAATTGGCCTTGGTAAAAGATAGTGTTTATGTGATTTTGGACAATTTTGTTAAGTTGAGAAGATATATGTTTGCCTGTTTCCACAAAAGCTACTCTGCATGTTACCTCTTGAAATTTAGACTCTAGAATCACGTTTAATGTTTCCACGATTCATGAAACGCGCCAACATAGCAATGTTTTTGGAGCCTTTGTTGCAGTGAAATTGAGTTATTTGTGTTTGTAGACTGCAGAATTAGCTCAGAAGAATTCAGAGGCCACTCGGGCGCTAGCTATGCAAGAAGATAATCTGGAAAAAGAGCTTGCTGAAATCCAGAAGGTTCTGTTGGCAATGCAGGTTGGTTCTTCTTTCATTATGGTCCTAATGAAACTTCGATCATTTTCAAAGTATCCATTCTCTTTTCAAGTTTTATATTTGGAATTCTCATGTTTTAGGTTTTGAAAGATAATGATATCTACATTTCAGTATAAATATTACTTAAAGATAGGGTCAAAATTTGATTGTCTATGATTATTTTGGGAGTACTAGGCTTAGTTTGTAAAATTAAAATGTGACTGGTTAAGAGAGGGTTTAAAAGATACTGATGCAGGTTTGATTATAAGATTTTAAACCTGCAAATACATATGTTTGTTTCATATTGAAATAATGTTCGTATGTTCCTTGATTTTGTTGATATTAGACAATATACGTTTATCTCTATAATTATCTCAATGGATGGCGTGATTCTTCTTGTGCTGGCATTTCTACTTTTCTTTTCATCTGTCTGAATGTTCAGTTGTTAGTTTATGCCTTCAAACTGGATATACGGACCCCCAATGACGGTTGCACAGTTTTAGCACCATTTTTTATTTTTCACTAAGTGTCTGTGATCTATTGTACAAAGTTAACTATTTCATTTTTGTATTTGAAACGTTTACTAATGACTTCAACTGATAATACATAACGTAAATCTTCTAAAACAAATATAGACCGAGACAACGCATACTTGGAAAATTGTATTGTTTATGTTGTTATGTTTATGGGGCAGGTCAGAAGAGTTAGGTAATGGGTCAAAACAGTTCGGGTAGAAACAAGTCTTGATTATGATTAATCCTTGAAAAATTATGATTGGTGAATAAAATGTTTTTGTCTCTAAGACTTCATATAAATACTGAATGCTGTAATTATGATTGCAAAAATAATTTTAACATTGTTCACCTAAATATTTGACAAAAAAATAACAATTTAGGAGGGTGTATGCATCAAAAATCGACTATGAGTGGCTTTCAATCCATTTGACCAGTTCACTTCTGTGATAAAATTACACCCTAAATCAACCCATTAAGAGTAAATGGGTTTAAATTGCCACCTCTACTCACGTGTATTCATTAGATTTGTTAAAAGATTCATGATTGTGGTTCCTGATGTTGTTTTTTGTTAATGTGTAGAGTGTAGTATTGAATTCTTGAGATCTTCTCATTGCAGGATCAACAGTCAAAGCAACTTGAACTCATCCTTGCTATAGCCAAAAGTGGGAAACTATTGGACAACAAACCGGTGGCCACACAAAATCACAAGAAAACTCAAACTAGTAGCTTAGAAGAAAGTAAAGCAGATGGTAACCGATAAAACTCAAGTTTTTCATGGATCTTTACTAATTACGCATATGCCCTAGACCATGAAATAGGGGATGCTTTAAAGTGATTTCCACATTGTTACCAACTGCTGAGGAAGTTGATAAAATTTGCGTTGGATGAAAGGAAGAACCGCACAGAATGGGCGTAAGTGAAGGAAATGACCTTTTTACCCCAATCTTTTTGTTGAAGAGGTACCATTTACACACATTGTCACAGACTCATACTTTGTAATTTGCAGCACGACCGCGACTCCTACAAAAAAAATGTCAATTAATGTAAACATTTCAGGGTGCTAACTGCATGTTAATTAGATAGTCTAGATCATGTTTTTGCCATGCCTTTTAGTTTTGTTTATTGCTTTCATAGATACCCTTTGCATTACTGTTAAAGCTCTTAGCGATGGTTTATGGCCAACTTGATGCGTGATCTAAGCTTCATTTATCGGCTTATATTGCGCTATTGATTGCAACAAAATTAACCTTGGGTTGGCTTAGTGAATTAGATAAATTTGTCATCCTTTACTATTTAAGCTATTTGAATTAGAGATGTGTAGTTGGTGAAAGTGGGTTTTTTTTTTGGGTCAAAATGTACAAGTTTTGGTTTGGATTATGTCGACCACAAACATTGTTTTGGTTTGGTAAGATGTTAGTAACATAAAAGTTTTCTTTGATGCTTGTTATAAAGGTTTAAATTCTTATATTGCAGTTGGATGTAAATGAGATACATATGATTTGTTAAAACTAGTTCGATTAAGAATTCAATTTGTTAACCAACGCGTCTTTGGTAATGGTACCCATAAAAATGCCCTAACAAAATGGTTATGGGTTCAAGTCACAATTGGTACTAGTGTGAGATCATGTTGTGCATATTGTATTGAGATCGTTACAATATGCAAGTAACTAGAGCCTTTTTTTTTTTTTTTTTTTTTTTTTTTTTTTTTTTTTCCAAGTAAAAGGTTTTTCCGGTAAAATATATTAAAAAAATAAAAAAAATAAAAAGTACAATGGAATGTGGCTGAAATAACACATTAACCTTAAATAAATAACTGCTTTAACAAATTCGATCATTGTGTGTATTGACTATTCTGCAATGTAAAATGATTATTTTACCTTTTAAAATTTGAAAAAAAAAATAAAGGTAAAATGGTCACAAAATACACACAATGATTGAAATTTGAAAATTCAGTACGCACAATAAGGAAAGAAAATTCAATACACACGATAACAAAAAATAACAAATATGATACATTTTTTTTTTCAAACAATTAACCCTAATATATTCTAATGGACGGGAAATTTCAGGCATTTACATCCATCGACAATTTGAGTGGTGGATGGTTCAACTTTACAAAGGCATTTAGTGTCATAAAAGATAGTAATGTTGTGCAAAATCGCAAAGAATTATTCCCAATCAAGGTAACCAAACAAAATAGGAGACACTGGTCGACATGAAATAAGAGACTTTGAAACCGACCAAATGGTCCCTTTTTGATCTACTTCTTTGAGGACAAAAAGGCTATGCAAATTTTCAAAAAACCTAATTACGAGACTGAACGTTATAGAGATTCAATTTATGGGAAGAACTCTTTTAAGGCAGTTTACCAAAATAACCAAAATATGTCGCTATCAACTACCAGCCAATATATTCGCCCCTTCCCTCGCCCCTCACCTCGCCCATGATTTAAGTACAATGACAATGAGTTTTAAGTGTTTTCATATGCAAATACATATAATAAAATGCAATGGGAAGGATGCCATAACCTCTAGTTCAAATATGCATTGAAACACTCAAACACTGGTTGGCTAGAATTTAGACTCTCAGGTATTACATAGTATATATTATAATTTTTTTTTTTTTTTTTTTCAATGTTTCAATACCCAAAACTACCCCTAAGTCTATGTGTTTGCAGACAAACATAGTAAAAATAAGACAAAAAAAAACAAAATCATGAAAAAGTAAAAAGAACTATTCATTATCTTCTTTATTGATCTCTTTTTATTTCTTTTTCTTCAAACTCAACAACCTTATTATTTCTCATAATTTTTTCTCAATTTATGCATCTCTAGCTCAAAATGTTCGTAATAGCACTATGCACTTTAAAGAGCTACATTTTCTCAAGAAAATGTTACACTTCGCCGGCTTAAAACCATGTTCAAACCCACCTCGTAAGCTCTTAAAACCATGTTCAAATTTGTCACCTCCTAAACCTCGCCTGGACCTCGCTTGGTACCTCGCCTGGACCTCGCTTGGACCTCGATTGTTATCATGTTTTTTTAGAAGTTTGTTCGCTTAGGACCTCACATGGACCTCGCCTGGGACCTCCACCTCGCATAGTGCCTCGCCTAGGGTCAACTTCACATCGCGTAGGCATGTTGACTGAACTCCACCTCGCCTCTAAACATCGCCTACACATCGCCTAAACATCGCTCACACCTCGCCCAACTTCTAAATGTCACCTACACCTCGCACTTATGCATGTCTACTACATCTAACGGTTACAAACTACTTTAGTAATAGATCTAATGGATAATATCAAAAGGTTCATTTTCGATAATTTTATATGCGAGGTTCATTTTCATAAACTAGTAGTAGAAAGTGTTCATTTAAGTAATTTACTCTTTTCAAAAGCTAGGACCTTTCTAGAGTTGTTTCTAATTGTGGATAGCATATCAATGTGCAAGAAGTTATCAAAATGGCATGTTGACAAAGCTGTAATGATTAGGGGTGTTTGGGGCTTAGCTAAAGAACAATATGCATATGGGTTTTTAGCAAGTATATATAGCGCGAGGCGTGGTGTGGTGACTTGACCAAGCCTCACACTTTAGCGGATTAGGTAAAGTTTTTGCGTTTATAAGGCGTGTCATAAAGCGGCACAAAATATAAAAATATTTATACATTTATATTATATTTCATATATATCGAGTTTACAACAAGACGCGACACAAGGCGGCATAACGCGTTGCATGACGGCATGACCAAGCCTCACACCTTTGCGTGACTTTTACGATGTTTTTGCGTGCCTTTTAAAACCATGGTTTTTAGTATATAATAGATGTTCTTAAGAACTAAATAAAATGTATGCGACCCATATGCATAGCCAGATGGCAATGCATATTGCTTTAGAGTTGGCAAGTACGACCAGTTACTTAAATAGTTAAATTGGTCGATGTGGGTTATGTTAAAGAATTTAACAAAAAAAGAAATCTATTTTTTGGGATCACATGATAAATTACTAGACTTGTTGGTTCCTATGCGGGTGTATATGGGTTTATATGCACTCAAAAATCAAAATTAACTCGGTCGAACATTTTGGATCCTATACATGGACTTACTTATCAGTTAATATACTTTAAGTAATTTACTATCAATGCACAAAATATATTATGTTAAAGTAGATAGTTAGAACATAGACATGACATTGAATTATTCTTTTTATAGATTGTATTAATTTTTATTTCAGAAATGTTTTAGTGTGTTTGAGGAGAGTATTCTTATTTGTTTGTACCGTGTGATTTATTGATTGTATTTTTTTATTGAGGGGTATTTTAGTATTTACATTAATTTAAGGTGTTAATTATATATGTTGGTGTATAAGTTACTTGTATAACATGCATTTATAGTTTAAATTTTAAGTTTTAGAATGTATTACTCCCTCCGTCTCAAATTTTAAGTCCAGTTTGACTTTTTAGATCGAATTTTGACCTTAAATATTTTTGTTTGTATTGTATAATACTTGATGCAAAATATATAAATGGATTGTGTTTTAAATGTATTTTCATTTGGTATAGTTTTCATCGATTGTTATATAATACAAACAAAAATATTTAAGCTCAAAGTTCGATTTAAAAGATCAAATCGGACTTAAATTTTGCGACGAAATGAGTAGTAATTAATATGAGAAAGTGGCGTTCATACATTGTATGTGGTGTAGATGATTGTGGGTTAAAGTATCAAATGATACAAGTGCGAGAAAGTCTTGTATATATTCTAGTGAGATTGTGATGTACATATTACAATGAGATTGTTAGAATGTGCAAGTAAATAAAACCATTTATTTGTTATTGCCTTTCATATTAATAAGAATCATTGCAAAAGATTCTTGGATCTTGAATCTTTCTATTTTAGATACTATGTAGCTCTTTTATTAAATACACAAGTTGAATTAAACTAAGGGTTAATGACATGTAATAGCTACATACTTTCCTACTTGTGTCGTTATCAGATATGAACCCAAAATATTACAAAAATACCTATCCAACTGCATACATTATGTGTTGATATCAACAAATTCACCTTTTTTACCTAGAAAATTAAATGCACGTGATATTTGTCTATTCCACCTCATTTTTTATATTTTTTAATTTCACCTAAGCCTTCTAACACATATTATAAGGTGTTCTTCCCCAAATTGAAACACCACAACCCTAACACTTCAAACCCCAAATTAAAACACACACCCAACCCTAATTGCACCAAATTAAAACATGTCTACTTCTTCTTCTTCTTCTTCAAATCAGTACTATGGTCAATTTCCCAGGTTATGTAACTGCAAAAATCCATTACCATTGGTTCTTCGAAAATCAACAACTTTGAACCACCCTGCAAGACGATTTCTTTGTTGTCCTAATCCAAGTGTAAGTGGTTTTTTGTTAACATTTGATATTCGTTTGTGTTTAATTTCCCAGCTTACGATCCCAGAAACAAATTTTTACCTTTAATTTTGACTTTTTGATACTTGTAGTGGTCTGGAAATCAATGTAAGGCTTACTACTTTGTTGATGATGAATTGCCAAGTGACTACTACAAATATGAGATGTATAATTTGATGCAAAAAGCTGGAATCCAAAAGCAACAAAACCAACAAGCTAAGAACACACAAATGCAAGAAATTGGGAATGAGTTGCACTTGTTGAAGACAGAATTGAGCAACATGGAAAAGGAATTCAAGGAGTGTAGAGAGAATGTTTTGTTCTATAAGAGGGTTGTAATGATCATGTTGTTGTTTATCATTTTTTACCTACTGAAATGAATAAGTGTAATGCAGTAAAATGTTGACATGTTGTAATGGTCATGTTGGTGTAATGGACCATTTCCACTAGTTATGAAATAAATAATTGACAGCAACTTTAACTTCATTATGTCTTGAAGTATACAAAATTAGTGGACCATTTCCACTAGTCACTGTCTTGATTCATACAATACATAAAAGTACTAAAATCCTAATTTGACCATTCTCAAAAGCAACAACCATAATCCATAATACATTATCTTAAAACATAAGTCATTCATTAGTAATATCAAATGCCTTCTCTGGTGTTGAACCAGTTCCATCTTCATCAAATTGGAAAGGTTTTTTCCATTGGTTCAAGAGGATCCTCTTTGATGGTCTTCTTGTTCTTACTCCTCTTCTCAAAACAGGTTGTTGTGGAGGTTGAGGTACTTGTGCAGGTTGAGGAACTTGTACAGGTTCTTCCACATTTGTAGGTTCTTCCACATTTGCAGGTTCTTCCACATTTGTATATTCTTCAACATTTGTAGGTTCATTGGCTGGTTCAGTGGCATGATCTTCATTTGCAGGTTCCTAACATTATAGCATGATTCATAACTTAATTATATGTTACAATTATAAACTATAAAATTTTATTAAAAAAAATCATGTACTTACCTCATTTTGTCTACTACCAATGCCACTAGCACCTGGATCCATTCTCATCCTCTTTAATGCACTTGTTGCATTCTCAAAACCACACTGACCACCTTTCCTTTTGCCTTTCTTTCTTACTTCCTTGGGTGGTGGATCAACTCTTTCATTGGTGCATCTTGTTTTATTATGCCCTTTCTGATAGCAGTTGCTGCAAGTCATAGTTCTTCCTAACCTGGATACCCTTTGAGAGTTAGAATCATTTACCTCACTTGGATGCTTTACCCTTTTACCTTTAGGCATGCCTGGCATTTTTCTATTCTTAGGAGGCAGTGGAGGAGGTGCAATTCCATTTTTATCCCACAAAGCCTTTCCACCAACAGGTTTAATGAAATAACTATATGCCTTTACCCATGCCTCTTTACCATAACATTCAGAAACACCTTCAGCAGGATCCCTCAACAACATTGCATATGCTGCAATAGCATGGATACAAGGGACCCCTATCAAATCCCACCTTCTACATTTACATTTTTTTGTTTCCAGGTTTACACCATAGCCTTCATTTAGCTTCCAAACCTCAAACTCTTGGTAACTACTAGCATATACTTCCCAATACCTAAGAAATTTTTTCAATTTTTCTAGTTCTTTTCTAGCAGATGGGGTAATGGCATCAGTTAATTGCCTAGCTTTCTCAGACATTATTACTACCCTTTGCATCAAATAAAACCTAATATCTTCAAGCATGGTAATAATAGGCTTACCTCTTTGAATTACTATTGATGCATGGTAGCTTTCACAAATTCCCTTTTCACAATCGGGTACATTTGGTTGTTGGCATCTCTGCCCATAGTTGTCAATAACTCTCCTTTGATTGTCCCTTTCAAGAAACACCCATCCACACCAATCACTTTTCTGCAACCCTCCTTCCATCCATCTTTCATTGCTGCATTAACATGAAATATACATGAGTATACAAATGAACAATTTTTGAAATAATTTAACAAACAAGCAAAATGTTATAAACTAACCTTTGAAGCAAACATAAAACCTTTTGAAGTAGGTTCTATATAACCGTAGAGGGGGGTGAATATGGTTTCTTCGCCTTTTTAGATGTTTAAAAAACTTTAAGCCAAAGAGAACACCAAGTGGTTGAACAATAATCCAACAACCACTAACACAACTAAAGTATATAAAGCAAGTAAGAACACAACGATATATACTGGTTCGGGATGGGGGGTTTATACCATCCGTACGTCCAGTTGCGAATCCGCGACTCTGATACTATTCACTAGTATAATCCTTTCGGTGAACTACAAACCGTTACAATTCACTCCACCGATATTCGCCAATATCGATGCTCACAAAGAAGGAGTTACTCCCACGGTAATCCGCCCTCGGAAACCACCCAAAAGAATCTCGCGATTCGACTTCACCTAAGGGTCACCAAGACCACTACCAAGACTTCCCACCGAAAGTATCAAACCCCAACTAGATCCCCAATTATCTAGGCTTGGTCACCAAGCACAAGACTTCCCTTACAAACAATTGAATGAATGAATATACGTTTGTTCAATCAACCAAGCCTTAACCTAACCTAGAGACTCGATTCTAGCAGAAAGGGTATAGATAAGAAGACCCTCGACACAATCACAAGAGTGGATTAGGTTCTTGTGATTCTTCCCTTGCAAGGAGATGTGTTCTTTCAAAGATGTTAGAGTGAGAATCAAGAACACAAGATTGGAGATAGAGAGATTTGAGAGTGTTTAGAGAGAAAGAATAATGGAAAGGGGTGAGGAATACAAGGGGCAAGGGGGTATTTATAGGCCAAGACCCAAACTTGGGAAAAATTTACCAAGGCCAGTGTGTCACCCGTGCGTCAACGCTCGGGCAGCGCGCCAAGACTCTGTCTCAAGTTTTCCCAAAACTTGGGTGTTGGTCCTTGTAAATACCTATCCTTGCTAAACCCCCAATTGTACTTCACACTAAACCTTAACATTAATCAATCCAAGGTTTACCAACTCAAATAGCCAATTAGAAAAACATTTGTGAAGTGTTTAAAGAGAAAACAAATTACCAAGGGTATAAGTGTAGAAAGGGTAATTTGATAGGGGTAGAAATGGTATTCCTCACATGGCATAATAGAGAAGAGAATATGCCATGGGAAATTCCATCCTTGGGGGGAAAGTGTAGGATGGATGGTTGAGATGAGATGGTTTGAATTGGATGGTGGAGATCAAAGGGAGCCTCCTTTGGAATTCAAATTAATTGGCATGTGGGGAATATGGAGGGTTGAGATGTGTTTATTTGAAATGGATGGTTGAGATGTAGAAAGTTGGGTTAAGGAGGGATATTTCAAAGGAATATGCTTTGCTTGGGGGGAAAGGGTGAATCAATGGTTGAGATGGTTTTGGTTTGAAATGTGTGGAAAACTAGAAGGGGGGTTGAATAGTTTACCGCTTTTTTACTTAATTATCTTTTAAAAACTTTACGTTTCATCAAAGATATAAACTCAAATTACTTGTTAATCTTTGAAAAGCTTTGTGTGTAATTAACAATTCTAACTAAAGACAATATGTAATATGCAAAGACAAAGAAAGAAACGATCAAACCACAACACGATTATTTATCGTGGTTCGGCTACAAGGACAATTTTTCCTTGCCCTACATCCACACCCCGAGTTTCCAACTCGAGAGTTTCAAGCACTAGTCAACAAGCTCCTTTCACGGGTGGAGAAACCTTTACAATCGTCGCTTACACTTTATCTGGTACAAAGCTAGATACCGGGTCCTAGTTCAAGGTAGAACCAACCTAACGTCGCCTATCCACTATTTCCGACACTAAGCTAGATGTCGAGTTCTTTTACAAGGGTACAACCACTCCCGATAGTTCTTTTACAAAGGTACAACAACTCCCGACACACTATGTATTTTAAGGCCTAAAATACTAACCGATCACTTCTACACAAGATACAAATGAAGTATAAACTACCAAAGTTCATACATAACAAAGCTAACAAGTCTTGAAACTTTTGAGTTGAAACTTGTAACTTCTTGAAAGAACTTGTGAACTCCTTTGCTACATAAGAGAATCACACAAGTCAAATGTTACTGAGTTAGATGAGAGAGTATATGTAATATATGTCCTAAAGTGATGGGTGAATTCTTGCAAGTGGCTTGGTATTTATAGCCAAACCAACCAGCAGTCTGGCGGATCCGGCGGAACCCTAGAATGGGTTCCGCCCATGTACCTCCAAGGTTCCGCCAGGCTGACAGTAGGTTTTGCAATAAATCTTTCCAAACCAACCAAGGTCACATCAACTTATTTCTAGTCAAACACACATTGAATCAAAGTAGAATGCTTCCAAAAATGTGTAAGAGCTTATGGTAAGTCAAACACACAAACTTACCATAAATGCTTATTGATGTGTTGTGACACTTTCTTATTTAAGAAATAAAAACAATGTTATGTTTAAAATGTAAAATCTAGTTATACAAGACTTAAAAACTAAAGAGATGTTTTTACTATAAACTAAAGTTCATACTTTGTCATTAACAAAACTTAGCAAAGATCGTAAAATATAAATAACGTTTTTAGGCGATATTTGTATTAACAATCTCCCCCTTTTTGTTGATGACAAAACATAAACTTTATTTATAAGTAAGCCACTAGTTTTAGTGTTAAGTCTTATAAAGTTTGTATTAAAACTTGTTTTTGCTAAGATGATGTGATATGCAAGAGTTAGAGAAAAGAGTTAGAGAAAAGATGAGAACAAGTTTAATATAAATTCTCCCCCTTTTTGTCGAAACAAAAAGAAGAGTAGCGAAGCGGAACTATGCACGTGCTCCCCCTTGCCCCCTAAAAGGAGTGCCAAGATGGGAAACATGGATTTTGAACCTACAAAAAAAATGTTAGTTGCCGCACAAGACAAGTGTAAAACAAGTCATGATAGTAAAGAGTTGCGAAGCGGAATAATGCAATTCTCATGCTCCCCCTTGAATATTACTCCCCTAAATGGAGTATCAAAGAAGGAATACATGGATAATGATCCTACAAAAAGGAAGGTTAGTTTCTAAAACACAAGATATATGTATGCAACCATAGCAAGGCATAGTTTACTCACAATACCTAAATGGTCAACAAACAATGCATACCTTATGGTAGAATGAAATTCATTTCATGTAAAATTTGACTTTTAGAAAGTCAAAGACAAGAAATTAGGAAGATAACATCCTACTTCTAAAAATAAAAAGAAACTAAGAACAAAAAAATCCTACATATATAAAAGAAAACAATCATTTTCCTTAATGAGAAACATTTTCCAAAAACAAGGCTAAGGTTTTTTAAGGATGAAAATGTGTGTTGGAGGATGTAGCGGGTTTCATCTTGAATGTTGTGGAAGTGAAACACTTTTGGTTTGTTGGTTTGTGTTTTTGGTGTTATTATGAATGGGTCCCTATTGTTGGAGACTCTAGAGTTGAGGTGAGTGAGACAAGGACTCTAGACGGTCCAAAATGTGGTTTAGGATAAACCTCATTTCTTCGGTTAGCTCGCGAATTTCCGTTCGACACCTTTCACTAATGTGAGCAGTTCTTTCGCATTGTCTGCAATCATGGCGGGGAAAGTGTGGTGGAAGAGAGGTTTGATTTGTTGGTGGTGGATCACTTGAACTTGAAGGAGCAAATGTGGATGGTTGGGAGGTGTTTTTGGTTCCTTCACTATATGAGTGTAACATTGTTTGTAAAACCATAATATGGTTGATTTGAGAGTCAACCATACGTTTGAAGGCATGAAGATGGTTTAAATGAGTGTTCATTTCATCATTAAGGTTTGGAGATTTTTCCCATAAGGATGCTTCTATTTTCTTATAAGAAGGAAATAGAGCTTCAAAGTGTTGGGAATGCTCTTGTGGTGGTGGTTGTTGTTGTTGTGGGGGTTGTTGTTGTGGTTCTTGTTGTTGCGGGACTTGTTGTGGTGGTTCTTGTTGTGGTTGTTCTTGTTGTTGAACAAAGTGGCGGAAGCTTGGTTCTCCGTTAGGATTATCATGAAGGTCTTTGTAAATGGGGTGAAACACAAATGATTGTGATTGTGTATGACCTTGATCTTGTGGAAAAATTGAGGGTCTAGCATAACGGTAAGTTAAACGCTCTATCAATGACGGTTGATAAGGTGCATCATCCAATGACTCATTTGGTTGAAACATAGGTTGTTGTTGGGTTTCCATTTCGGTAATGGTGTCAAAGAGTGACAATGATGGATGGCTCGATGTTTTAGGTGATAGGTCTTCTAAAGTTTCCAAATAGGGTAATGGCGATGTTGGTGGTGTATGGAAAAGTTCCATTGGTGTAAGTGTTGGTGATTGTGGTGATGGAGTTATTGATGGTTTTGTTGAAGCAACAAGGTTTAACACTAATCCTAGCGGTTTTTGCAAGGGATTTTGATGATTCGGATGAGGTGTTGGATTTAGTCATTTCAAAGGTGTGGTTTTGAAGCTTTGAGAGAAGAAATTTTGATGGTGATGGTGTGATTTGAAGTGTTGCAAAATTGTCAAATTTATAGAGTGGAAGAGATGTTGGAAGGGGTGTTTGGATTTGATGTTCTACCATACAAATGTTGAGGTTTCTAACATGTTAAATCATTGGATGTCAATCCAATGGAATTGGGTGGAGTGAAAGACTAACTTATGCACTCAATGCTAAGTGATCATGGGAAGTGATTTGGTTGAAAATGTTCTAAGGGTTTGAAGGATCCTTTTTAAGGGTTCCTTGGGTTAGTTATGTTTGAATTTGAATTTTTGGCGGGAAATGACTTCCTAATTTTTCTAGTGAGTGAGAGTGATCCTAATATGTTTATTGGAAGTAAGGAAAAATGTTTCTCACTAAAGATAAAGATTTGACATTTAACAAATTTTGAAATTTAGAAAAATAACAAAAAAATTTCTGCAGGTGACTGGCGGAACCCTCGCGAAACACAGGCGGAACCCTGTTTTGGGTTCCGTCTGGTCCGTTGGGCCAAAACTGGGTTGCCCAGAAATTTACATGGGCGGAACCCATCTGAGGGTTCTGCCGTATCCGCCAGACCTGAAAAACAAGGCAGTCCATCTTTTTGAGGGTCGAGACGATTTTCAAAATTTTCGAAAACTCTTAAAAATGAAAAATTATTATATGTCTGATTAGGAAATGCAAAAAATGGACATGTAGACATTCATATCCTAGGACTTTGACCGGGGGCTAGCGAATTTCACTATACTTAGTGAAAATTTCCATATGCATGAAAAATTGACAAACACCTCAAATATCGTCAATATGCATAAAGTATTAAAGTCTCATACAAAACATAGTCCGACGAAAATACTAATGCATGGAAGTAAAAAGCAATATAAATCACATAGTTTAACACATACAAAGTTCTAAAACCTTCATAACCCAAACACTCCTTAATCACACATCTCACAACCGGTCTATCTTCTTCTTGAGCTTTCCTAGGTACCTTCCAAAGCACTTGAACATTCCTTTGGTTTGCTTGAACTCTTCGGATGCATTGCTAATGACGGGAAGTTCTTGAAGGTAGTCTAAGGGGGTAGCTTAGAGTTAGGAAGTTTATCGTCATCGCTTATATCGGATGATGAGGATGATGGTGAAGGAGAGCGAGTACGCTTGCCCTTAACTTTAAAGACTCTTTTATCACTTAGAGGGACGAAGATGTGAGGAACGAGAGAGTAATCAAGGCACATTCCCTTATCGTTAGGAGGAATGGGCGAGATTGCTCTAAAGAGGCGGGTGAGAAGCATTCCATAAGGAAGAGCGGTTGTTCCTACCAAAGATATGTCGGCCATTCTTTTGCCTAGGTAATAGGCTAAGTTAAAAGGTTGACTGGTGGAAATGCTATAGAGCATGTAGCTAAGACATGTGTTGACATGATCTCTATTTCCTATGGAACTTATAACGTTGGCTCTAAGAATTTCTTCCCATTTCTTAAATTGTGGTTTAAGCTCATTGAGTTCCATACCAAAAGGGTCCTTGTCTACCTCATTTCCCGAACGATTCTTCCTAGTTGTTGAGGTCCTAACAAAGAGATGCTCACGAATTTCTTCCTTATTAGCAAGAGGAGTGCCGTATGGATGAAAACGCTCAATGGAATCAAGACTAGAAAGGGGCCACTTATCCGTGTAGAGACATGTACCAACATTAGGGACACCAAGAATTATTGCAAAATCTTTCAATGGTATGATATTTGGTACTTGATTGGTTGTAAAGGTTAGTGAGATCTCACCATCGTCATCAAAGAAAAGGCTTATGGTTGCATAGAATTCTAAGATGAACCTAGGACAAATTTGCTCATCGATGTCTAGGAGGCAATCAAAGTTGATTGCGGCAAAGTTTTGGCGAATGGATGTTCCTTTTAGGAAGGATGGATCAATGGTTCTTCCTTCATGAACATAGCGTTTTTCTAGACTCTTAAAGGTTTCAACTTGATCTTTAGTAAGGCCTTTGGTCCTATGGTGTTTGGGTAAGTAATTAAGAGTTTCCTTGTGATCGGAGAATGTTGCGGGAGGCATGTTGATTCCTAGAAAACACAAAATTTAAGTTTAAATTAATGACTTTTATAATGTGGATGTTCTAGTATAAGCCTATATGAAAACAATGTGGAGGTGCGGTTATCTTGACTCATTTTGATGCTTGAAACATTTTTGTAATGCAAGTTATGTTACAAAACAAAAGATAACCCAAACGCACCTAATTCAATATAGCTTCGCTTGAATGTACCCGAAAACACAAATTAGTTATGTATTCCCTTTAGCATTCAAGAGACATTATGCAAGTGATGTTTCAATGACGTTTTTCATTTGTTTTAACAATGTGGTGAAAGGTGGTGTTCTAGTGACTTTTAAAAGACAATGAACTTGGTGTGTTTGGTAAATCATAATAATAACAAAGAGGATACAATTCCTAACTAATGGAAATTATGATTAGTTTACAACCAAGGTTTTTCATGAATCAACAAGTTTATGCATAAACCCTAAGATTCTAGTTAATGTATGTAGATGAAAGTGATAGACTTTGATTGAAAATGTAATTATGATAAGAATACTTACAAAGTTGATTGGATTGGAAGAGATATGAGTGAGAGCCCTAATTTTCGTGTGGTAAGGTGTTTGTGAGTGAGTGATAGCTGTTTATAAGTTGAAGTTGTGAGTTAAGAGGTGTTTGGTTTTGAATTTAAAATAAAAACATGCTGCAGATTCGGTGGACCAGGCGGAACCAAAGGGAGGGTTCCGCCCGTTTGGTCACAGGGTTCCACGGGTACAACAGAGGAAAAAATAAAAAGGATTTGTCTTGATTTTTTTGGTTTTATCCTAATGTTCAAAACTAAGGTTTTAGGTCTCATGAGTCTTTAACTAAGCCTAGGGAGGATGAATAATTCTTATTCAAGAGGTTTCGTGAAAACGTCGACAATATGGTTATCGAGTAAGACTTTCTTGTTTGAGATGTTCCTCAATGAACATTTTTACCAAGGCGATGATGATGGATCACAATATGTCAATTAAGAATATAATGGATTGGATTGTCGCTGAAGTCGATGATTCCTTTGTTGAAGGGATAAAATTGTTGATAAAAGGAATTCCGTTTGTTGACGCGGGTTTGCTTGTTCTAGTGGAGCTTGTTGACGTGCTTCTTCATCCAATACTAATTTGAGAACCTTAAGCGTTTTGGAGAATCATTGGATAAGTAAGTATAAAAGTTCAAGTACCACTTGTGCTTTTCTTATCAACTTATTACCGACATAATTCCATTTGGCATACACTATGGTTTCTATTCCCATTCTTTTGGGATACCAAAATCCTAGTTGTGTAGTGCCTTTTGATGTATCCAAACAAGCTCTTCCGAAAGAGTTGTTTTAGGATCTTCTCTAAAAACGAGCACATAAACATAATGTTGGATCTATTTGTTGTGAGAACAAGTAAACTTCCAAACATTTCTCTATGTTTAGTTTTACCTACGGATTCACTAATCTCATTCTTGATAAGTCATAAAAGACTTAATCACTGTGAACTTGTGAATAACTAGGAATGTCTTTGAGTGATTATTCCTTGCTTTTGGAGCTTGCTTAGGTTATTAAAAAGTCTCTCATAGATTTACATTATTTTCTATTTTGAAAGATATATTTTGTTTTAATGGTTGCTTTACTCTAATGTCAAAAAACTATTTTTATCAAATTTGTTTTAATCACAACTATGACCCATGACTCAAGTTTTTATGACCATGTCAATATTGCTTGACTCAATGTTTGACACAAGACAAAAAGATGTTGTTTTTCATTTTGAATAGTTCATCTTCCTTGTTATTAATCTTGACTTACTTGTCTTATCAATGTTGGGTTTTCGACTAAGTCATCATCTACCAAATATGATATCTTAGAAGGAGGTGGTCTTTCATCGAATGTTAGATTCAACAACTCCTCGACTCTTTAGGTTTATTTACTTAAAACACTATGAGTGTAAATGTCCAAGAGATACAACATCATAAGACTATGGGTCGAATTTGATGTGCAAATCATAGATGTTTATAAATCATTTTCTCCCAATCATCCTAATGTATTCAAATGATTTATTTTTCTTTGTGTGTCATATATGAAACTTTAACAAATGAGTGGTTGAATTTAAGACATGATTGAAAATACAAGGTATAATGTCAAAAGATGTTGTACTACAAACATTTATGAAATGTTGTGGTTTTCCTAGATTTGCAAGCATCACAAAAGTGTTGGTTGTTTAATCACTTAGGAGATTCTTAGTTAGCTCACTTGTAGACAAGTATTAAGTGAGACTCACTCAAGAGTTTCTCGTGTCTTTTCCCGAAAGTTTAAAGAGGTAAAACACCTTATATCTCCTACTAGAAGTAGTGTCTAAATCCTTTAATTACGAAGGATCTAATCCTTGTTGTTACTTACACAACATAAACACCTTAGAGTAAAAACTATTAATATCACCTACGACAAAACTTAATGTTAATCAACCAGAAGCAATGAAAGGTAAGTTGAAGAGACGTGTACCTTTTAAGCTCCATAGATAAGCCACCAAGAAGATAATCTTTAAGCAAATTATCTTGACTCGTAAGAGAGCTAAACTCAAATACTTATGAATCCAAGGAGGTTAGATAACATTAAGAATTACTTTATCCTTTTATCATGAACTCCTAATAGAGATAGAATTACTCCTACAATTCTCTCCTAGGTTTCACAAACACAACTTGTTTTGTTTTACTTGTTGATGGTGCATTTTAGTCAAATCCTAATCCGGTTTTACCTCTAAATGACTTTTGACTTTTTAATAAGCTTTTGAGAGCTTTTGAACTTTTTTCAAATTTAGCAAGCATTTTTCCTTTTTAATTTTGTCTTTGAATTTCATATTTGTAATTTTGACATATTTTGCATTTTAGATCAATTTCAACATTGCTTTCAAGTCTAGACATTTTATCTTCTAACATTATCTCTTTTTCAAGATTGTTCACAAGAGATTTTGAATGTTCATTGTTAAAGATAGTTTTTAGGTCCATGTTGCATAAAAGTTTAGACTCATTTTCTAGTTTAGAAAACTCTAGGATAAATGTGTCAAAGCAAAAGTGTTTGGTTTCAAATTGTACCTTGCTTGATATTTTATCTAGTTGAGAATCACAAATAGTTGGCTTCATCTTCATCCGTGTCATTCCATGAATCGTAAGCAAGGCCACTTTGAGCTCGACATAAGTAATCATCTTCACTTACACCTTCATTTAAAACATTTAAACTAGTAGCACATGTATTTATTTCAACTAAATGTCTATCTATTAATTTTTCTAAGACTTCTAATTCATATGTGAGATCAAATTGATCATCTTTGACTTGACATATTTCTTGATGAAAGTTTAACATATTTTTCCAAATATCATTAGCCGTTTGACAAAAATACACTTTTTCATATTCGGTCCTTGGTAAAGCTTTATAAATCATTATCTTAGCTTTAGTGTTTTTATCAAGTTTAGGATAGTCATCTTGATTTTCAAAACTTGTTTTCGTTGGTTTGAAATCACAAATAGAAATAATATGTCAAAGATCTTGATCAATTGATTTCACATAGTTTTCAAATTTACTTTTCCATTCAAGGAAGTTTTCTTTTTCAAATAGCGGTGGCTTTTGAATAGGTTGCCCTTCTTTTAGATTTTCAAAATCCATGGATCGATCCAAGTTTTAAAATACAATATATTTTAAAGATCTTGAGTAACGTAGCTCCTGATGCCAATTGTGGAAAACTAGAAGGGGGTTGAATAGTTTACCGCTTTTTTACTTAATTATCTTTTAAAAACTTTACGTTTCATCAAAGATATAAACTCAAATTACTTGTTAATCTTTGAAAATCTTTGTGTGTAATTAACAATTCTAACTAAAGACAATATGTAATATGCAAAGACAAAGAAAGAAACGATCAAACCACAACACGATTATTTATCGTGATTCGGCTACAAAGACTCTTTTTCCTTGCCCTACATCCACGCCCCGAGTTTCCAACTCGAGAGTTTCAAGCACTAGTCAACAAGCTCCTTTCACGGGTGGAGAAACCTTTACAATCGTTGCTTACACTTTATCCGGTACAAAGCTAGATACCGGGTCCTAGTTCAAGGTAGAACCAACCTAACGTCGCTTATCCACTATTTCCGACACTAAGCTAGATGTCGAGTTCTTTTACAAGGGTACAACCACTCCCGGTAGTTCTTTTACAAAGGTACAACAACTCCCGACACACTATGTATTTTGAGGCCTAAAATACTAACCGATCACTTCTACACAAGATACAAATGAAGTATAAACTACCAAAGTTCATACATGACAAAGCTAACAAGTCTTGCAACTTTTGAGTTGAAACTTGTAACTTCTTGAAAGAACTTGTGAACTCCTTTGCTACATAAGATAATCACACAAGTCAAATGTTACTGAGTTAGATGAGAGAATATATGTAATACATGTCCTAAAGTGATGGGTGAATTCTTGCAAGTGGCTTGGTATTTATAGCCAAACCAACTAGCAGTCTGACGGATCCGGCGGAACCCTAGAATGGGTTCCGCCCATGTAACTCCAAGGTTCCGCCAGGCTGACAGTAGGTTTTGCAATAAATCTTTCCAAACCAACCAAGGTCACATCAACTTATTTCTAGTCAAACATACATTGAATGCTTCCAAAAATGTGTAAGAGCTTATGGTAAGTCAAACACACAAACTTACCATAAATGCTTATTGATGTGATGTGACACTTTCTTATTTAAGAAATAAAAACAATGTTATGTTTAAAATGTAAAATCTAGTTATACAAGACTTAAAAACTAAAGAGATGTTTTTACTATAAACTAAAGTTCATACTTTGTAATTAACAAAACTTAGCAAAGATCGTAAAATATAAATAATGTTTTTAGGCGATATTTGTATTAACAAAATGGATGGCTTGGATTAAACATATGTGATGGAATAGAGAGGAGGGTGAGTGAATGGTTGAGATGTGTTGGTTTGAATTGGATGGCTAGGATCAAATGGAGCCTCTTTTGAAATTCAAATTAAATCCCATGTGATGAAATAGAGGGTTGAGATGTGTTGTAAGGGAATGGATGGTTGAGATGTAAAGTGTGTAAGGGAATATGTAAGAGTGTAAGAGATTGTGTAAGAGAATTGTGTAAGAGAATATATGATTTGGATATGGTGGTATTTGTCTTTTGTAGAAATGAGATTAAGAAATTAATACATAATCTAATTGTCATTAAGAAGAAAGTGTTTAGACAATTAAGATTATGAGTTGAGAAAATCATAAGTTACTTATAAGTTCAAGTAACACAACGTCGAGAATCCATAGGTTCATATCTCGTGACTTGCCACGACTCGAAGTTCTCAACTAATACCTTGGTTCAAACAAGTTAAGTGCTTTGCCTTGATGTAAAGGATGCGTTTACGCAAGGTGACCTTTGACTTAGTTTGACCAATAAGGGAGTAAACCCGTTACGTAATTAGAGAAGACGTAAGCACGGGATATGAGCATATGAATGCTTTCGCATGATGTTACGTGTAGTATATAAGCTCCCTAAGTTTAGAAAAGCCTTGGCTAGAGGCGATAGTTAGAAAACATGAGTTGGCATTTTCCCGTGAACGGGTGTTTTAAAAGTTGGATCTCTCTAATCCCAAAACTCGTTTCGAGTGTTCTCAATTAATCACATAACATATTCATACCTGTATTGAAAGATCCACATTTGTCGGGTAAGGGGAAAGTCGACTTTTAAATTTCACCTGAAACCCTACAGTGGCCTGGCGCGTCACCCGCGCGTTGACGCCCGGGCATAGCGCCAGGAGCAGATATGGGCTCCGGGGAATTTGGCTAACGTTTTTTATTTTATGTGTTTCGATGGTTTATTTGTCATCATTAAAACATAAAGAGATCTTGATCATGTTGCCTCAACAGGTTCTACCACCTGCTCCTTCATCAACATCAAGCTTGACAGTTGATCCAGGGTTAGTATGCAATAATCTGGCTTGGTAGTCCCATAGTTGAGCATAGTGTTCTATTAATCCACCTTCATACTCATATAAAGCTCTTTGTTTTGCCCTTCTAATTTGTCCTAAACTGGCATTGATCAAGAACTTATCCCTAAACTGGCTTTGTAATTCTCTGTAAGTTATCTTAGGATTACTTACAATCTCTCTAACATAATGACTTGCAATCCACTTGTAGGTCACCAATGCACCAAAATCAAAGACCCTAGCACAATTGTGATCGGGAATTAGAGTCTTTATCTGAAAAGATGCCTCATTCTGCATCCATGAACCCCATAACCTAAAACTGCAGACATTAACTGACTCAGCCTCTTTACCCTTTGGTGACTTACCCTTACCCTTTGACTCAGCCTCTTTACCTTTACCCTTTAGTGCAGCCTCTTTAACTTTCCTACCAACCTTACTATTACACCTTCCCTGTTCAACATTCCTACTACACAAAACAAGTAATGATTTATAATCATTCCTTTTGTACCATAGTTGATAACCGTTAGCTACACCATAATTGGCCAACATAATCTTCATCTCTTCATGATCTTTAAATCTCATTCCTAAGATGGGTTTCATTTCTTTCCATGGCTGGTTTGGATCAAAATCAGGATAGTCTACTCCTTTTTTAACTTTGTAAATAGGATCCACACTTTGATCCTCTATTTCATCTTGTTGAAGTGCTTTTGTATCCCCTTCATTTGTACCAAATGTGTTCCTAGGAGTTTTGTGTGCATCTGTTTTGCATAACCTATTTAAAAATGGATCATTTGTGCACCTATTGGGTATGTCAACTTCTTCTTCTCCTACATATTGTGGTTCAACATATGCTGATATATCATCTAATTGACACTCATCCTCATCAGATTCCTCTAAATCAACATCATCTTTTGGAAACCAATCATGGATATCAAATCCATGATGTTCAACATACACATCAATTTTCCCACCATTTCCTAAAGCTACTGATATAAAATCACCAAACTGCTGTTCATTACTTAACTCCCTAACACCATCACTTAAGTCACAACTAGGAAGACAATAAAAAAGGCCAACGGGAGGGTTTTCAGTAGAACAACCTATACAATCAAATAACTTACCATATGTCATGGATCCAAAATCCAAATCTTTCATTATATCTTTTTTACCCGCAGCATACTCTAACGGAGGCCCAATAAAGAGTCCATCATGATAAAACGTAACTGTTAGGATAACCATTCTGCAAAAACAAAAAAAATTCAAAATTTAGGGTTACGGGTTATAACAACAAAAAACACAAAATTTAATTGATCTAATGCATTAATAACTTAATTGAAATACTTACTTTTAAAAAGCCCTATGAAATTTAACAGATTTGGAGATCAATTTTATGTTTAGAAAATTAGGGTTCATGAGCGGATTTCATGACTGTGTGCGTTTTGTGTGTATTGTTGTGTGTTTAATGATAGTCAAATACAAGTCAAAGGTATAATACCATTTTAAAGTAAAAAAATAAAAAATAAAAAATAAAAATCCACGTATTGTTTATTACCGGTGTACCCGGTTGCCTGTTAAGCCACGTAAGCAAACGTATGATAATGGAAAATTTTTATAAAGGTTGATGGGTATTCTTATAATATTTTGGGTTGGTATCTGATCATGGCACAAGTGGAAAAGTATGTAGCTATTACATGCCATTAACCCTTAAACTAATGCTCATAGTTGCTCTTAAATATAAAATTATTGGTCAATATCTAAATTAACTAGTTAATAAAGTATTGGTAGATATCCCTTACATATGAATCAAGACAATACTTACAGTATAATTTTTTTAGCTAGCGACGAATTCTTCTTAAAAACTTAAAAGTCGATATTGTATATGAGCCTATGAAAAATGCAAATTGAACAAATCTCATGTTTTTTGGTTAATAAACATAACTTTTAAAATGTTCAATATAGGAATGCTGAATTAAATATGAAGTGGATCCACAATCTAAACCTAGTTTGCTGGTTGTCATACGTACATCATAGTATCAAACAACAAATGCTCGTATTAGCCGATTAGTATATTAGCCCATTAGCATTATGTTTATTATTATTGGACTTGGCCCATTTAGGGTATTTACTATGTATGTCGGTATATACATTATATATATACCGGAGGTTTATGATTAATGAGAGCAAGGGATTTACCAAACATTAATATGGTATCACAGCCTACTAAGATCCTCCCCAAAACCCTAAAAACTCCATAAACACGCCTCCATTTTTTTTTTCCTTCTCTTTCTCAGTTCACGTCTGTATCACACATCACTGCTATTATTTTTCTTGCATGCTGCTGCCAATTGCAATTATTATTTTTTTCTTTTTGCTTGCTTAAGCTTTGCTGCAATTCCGTCATAGCATCATGAACGGAGACACAACACCGCACAAACCGACCGAGTCAAACCCGTCTCGCATGCCTCAAACATTACAGAATCGTGGCTCGCCTCAACAGCCACAGATTGCACCACAACCTGTTACTTCTCCCATGCCTTCTTCGGTTTTTGGAATGGCAGGCATGCATGTTAACCCTTATAATTTTTGCACGCCTGTATTTGGAATAGCACCATTTGGTATTGGCTTAGCGCCTGGTAGTGATCCGTATGTACCACAAGCCCATCAGTTTCAAATTCCACAGGCCCAACATGCAACTGCCATCCAACAGTCAATGCAAGCACCTCAAGCCCAATATAATATTACACCCACTATGCCACAAGCACATATTGCCTCTACTGTTGGTTCCGCCCAACCATTTCAGTACCCAACACCAGGCCCACAGTTTGCTACTAATGCTAACAATGTTTTTTTTCCAGGCCAATTTGCTTATCCAGTTCCTAGTTCTGTTCAGTCGCAGGCTACATTGCTTCCTCAAGTTTTTCATACTACGACTCTTCAGGATCCCGCTGCTTGGAACATGGATACTGGTGCATCCTCTCACTTGGCTGACAATACAGGTATTCTCACTTCTGTTAGTAATTCGTGTATTTATCCATCTGTGTATGTTGGAAATGGCGCATCTATACCCGTTACACATACTGGACATAGCTTATTGTACACACCCGATAAGCCACTGCACCTTAATCATATTCTTGTCACACCACACATCATTAAAAATCTGATTTCTGTTCGTAAATTTACCCGTGATAATGACGTATCTGTTGAATTTGACGCATATGGTTTTTCTGTAAAGGATTACCAAACGGGCAGACTACTTCTTCGTTGTGATAGCACGGGCGATCTTTACCCGGTTACGCAACAACCATCCACGAGTCATCCGTTTGCTTTACTTTCGTTCAGTTATACTACGTGGCACAGACGCCTCGGGCATCCCGGTGAAGATGTGCTTCGTCGTTTGGAGTCTAGTAATTTCATTTCTTGCAATAAGTCTAAGTCATCTGCGTTGTGTCATGCGTGTCAATTAGGCAAACAAATTAAACTGCCATTTGTTAGTTCAGAATCTAATGTTGCTTCTGTTTTTGAAATTATTCACTCGGATATTTGGACTTCTCCTATTCCGAGTGAGAGTGGTATTAAGTATTATGCTATTTTTTTGGATCATTTCTCGCATTTTGTTTGGGTCTATCCGTTGCATAAAAAATCGGATTTATATGAAAATTTTGTTACTTTTCGCGCTTATGTAAATAAACAATTTGGTGTAGATATTAAGGCTTTACAATGTGACCATGGGGGTGAATACGACAATGCTCGCTTTCATGACCTTTTTCGCCAAAACGGGATTCAATTTCGCTTTTCTTGCCCACACACATCTCAACAGAATGGTAAATCTGAACGCATGTTGCGTACAATTAACAACCTCATCCGAACCTTGCTTTTTCAGGCTCACATTCCCCCCTCCTATTGGGTGGAAGCTCTTAACATGGCTGCTTACCTTTTGAACATCCTTCCCTCTACTGCCATTAACAATGAGGTACCCTTTACTAAGCTTCATAACAAGCCACCCTCTTACGACAACTTACGTGTCTTCGGGTGTCTATGTTATCCCTATATCCATGTTGACCATAAACTTCAACCCCGCTCTACACCTTGTGTATTCCTTGGATACCCTGCAAATCATAGGGGCTATCGGTGTCTAGATTTATCCTCAAACAAAATTATACTCTCACGGCATGTAAGATTTGATGAGGACGTATTTCCTTTTGCCTCCATACACGAATACACATCACCTACTTATGATTTTTTGTCACACATTCCATTACCCATTTTACCAACCCCCACTGTCGCTCCCACACTACCCGATCCATTACCTTCTAGCCCATCACAACTTGTTCCACCAAACCCATTATTTGCCCAAACACCTGAGCCCAATAACCATGTTAACGAGCCCCATCCTCAACAACAAGCACAGCAGGATCCGCCCACTCCTATCCAACACCACCAACCCGCTATCACCTCGGACCAACCCACTCCCCCCTCTCAATTGCAAACGCAACAACCACATACACCCGCGGCTAATCCCTATGCTATACCCGCACACACCGTCAATACTCATCACATGGTCACACGTGCTAAAGCCGGTATTTCTAAACCTCTTGAGCGTATGAATTGTCATGTCACAACCGTGTCTCCTATTCCCAGGTCTCATGTTCATGCTCTTCGTGTTCCTCCGTGGAAACAAGCTATGTTAGATGAATACAATGCATTAATTACTAACGGTACGTGGGTACTTGTGCCCCGTCCAGCTAATGTGAATATTGTTCGTTCTATGTGGCTTTTCAGGCATAAGTTTCATGCAAATGGTTCCTTAAGCAGGTATAAGGCGCGACTTGTTGCCAATGGTCGCAGTCAGCAACAGGGGGTTGATTGTGATGAGACTTTTAGTCCTGTTGTTAAACCTGCTACTATTCGCACTGTATTGAGCCTAGCGGTGTCTCGTGCTTGGCCTATTCATCAACTTGACGTGAAGAATGCTTTCCTTCACGGTCACTTATCGGAGACAGTTTACATGCATCAACCACCTGGGTTTGTAGATCCTGCACGCCCAGATTATGTTTGTCATTTGCAGCGGTCATTGTATGGGCTTAAGCAAGCCCCTAGAGCTTGGTTTCAGCGGTTTGCAGGATTTATTACTCGCAATGGTTTTCAGCATAGCAAAACTGATGGGTCGCTTTTTGTCTTCCATCATGGTGCTGATACGGCTTATTTATTATTATATGTGGATGATATTATCTTAACTGCTTCTTCCACTGCCTTCCTACAGCGCATTATTACTGCTCTTCATGGAGAATTTGCTATGACGGATCTTGGTTCTCTTAATTTTTTTCTTGGTATTTCTGCTACCCGCACAACATCTGGTATGTTTTTATCGCAGTCCAAGTTTGCTGAAGAGATTCTTGAGAGAGCTCATATGCAGAAATGCAATCCGTGTCGCACTCCTGTTGATACAGAGTCCAAGCTTGGACCCGATGGTACACCATCTGATGATCCAACCTTATATCGGAGCTTAGCTGGTGCCCTTCAGTATCTTACCTTTACGCGCCCGGATATTTCATACGCGGTTCAGCAGGTTTGTTTGTATATGCATGACCCTCGTGACACGCATTTTCATGCTTTGAAGCGTATATTACGCTACATTCGTGGCACTCTTGATCATGGCCTTCAGCTGCATGTTTCTTCTACTGCTCAACTTATTGCCTACACAGATGCCGATTGGGCAGGTTGCCCGGTTACTCGCCGATCGACTTCGGGTTATTGTGTGTTTCTTGGTGACAATCTCATATCTTGGTCTGCTAAACGTCAGGTGACGTTGTCTCGTTCAAGTGCTGAAGCAGAATATCGTGGTGTTGCTAATGTGGTTGCTGAGACAGCTTGGGTTCGTAACCTACTGCGTGAGCTTAATACCCCGTTGTCTACAGCTACTATTGTTTATTGTGATAATGTAAGTGCAGTATATTTATCCACCAATCCTGTTCAGCATCAACGTACGAAACACATTGAGATTGACATTCATTTCGTTCGTGATTATGTGGCTTCGGGACAAGTTCGTGTGCTTCATGTCCCTTCTCGTTTTCAGTATGCTGACATTTTTACTAAGGGACTGCCTGCTGCTTTGTTTCTTGATTTCAGATCCAGTTTGAACGTTCAAAGGCCTCCCGCTCAAACTGCGGGGGTGTATTAGCCGATTAGTATATTAGCCCATTAGCATTATGTTTATTATTATTGGACTTGGCCCATTTAGGGTATTTACTATGTATGTCGGTATATACATTATATATATACCGGAGGTTTATGATTAATGAGAGCAAGGGATTTACCAAACATTAATAGCTCGTAGGTCAATACATGCTATTATCCTAAAGTCAACTTATATGATCGAAAGCTAACATGCTAAATAGTTTTTAGCATGTAAGATACATGTTAATTAGGGCAATAGATCGGTCGACCCACTCGGTCGAGCCACATCAACTCGGTCTTTCCTTTTGTGGAGTATCGGTCGCGACCGATTGGAGGTAGGAAAAGAAACGAAAAGGGTCGGCCTCACGACCGAGTATATACACACATAAAAAAACAAAGGCCCACATGCTAATTAATATTATTAAGATCGCCCTTACTGTGGCACTGAATCGCCTGCAGGTCGCTGGAGAGAGAAAACTGACGTGGCAGAGAAAATAAGGGGGATTGACCCTTATTATGAATCCTTATTGCACCCAGCCTTAGGACGCTGCTCGAACAGTCACTATTCAATGATGCTACAAAATGGGTGAGTTGTCGATTCGGCTGTGAGTTAAAACCAGTACAGTATTTCTTGTTTTGTTAGCACATATCAAGTAGGAATGATCGAGCTAACAAACACATTTTTGTTCATTTTTATGGGTTTTTAATGTTATCTAAAAGATATGATATCTAGGAAGTTATGCGTAAAAACTTTGTGCGTTCATTTTAAGTTTTACCAATTCATAAAAGAAAGAAAGAAAGAAAGAAAAAATAATAAAAAATTGATGAATCAAATTTTTTAACGATATTTGATTAATTTCATCTCATTTCAATTATATGTTTTTCTTTTGACACCTCCTTTTAGCTTTTTCTTTTTGTAAATTAGGTTTATCAGTTGCAATACATTGTCATACATCATCAATGTAATCATTAATTTGTTAGTACTTAGAACGGGCAAGCAACGACGTGATGCATTTTAAAAGTCCATTCCTCATTTAAAACCGAATAATAAAAAGTCAACCTTTTTTGTTCTAAATGCAGAATCTGTGAGTTGTCTTAGGATGAACGATGTGTTACTAAAATGTTTCCTTAAAATGATTATCACTTAGACAATGTTATGTTCGATCATCTTCAATAATCTTTTGTAACTATTTATTAAAAATCAAAAAATCAAAATCAAGATGAGATATGCTACATAGTACAAAAAAAGGTTATTAGAAACTTAAATTGCCTCTATTTGGTAGATAGCACATGAAAATGAGATATGACAAACAATCCAAGGTATAAGAAGTTAATAACACGACTCCACTTTTATTAAATTTTGTAATTGTTGTCTCCTGACAATTATTTTGAGATGAAGGGAGTATAACTTTTACAAAAATATTTTCACACAATGAGGTGACATGTAATTTGTATAGCTTGGTTACAATTTTTGTAGCCAATTAGCTACAATATTCTATAAAAAAATACACAAGAAATTAATCAAGGATCCGCAAAAAGAACTCATGACCCATAAAAAAGTCAAGGGCTCACATTTTATAGCACAATATTGTAACAAATTAGCTACAAAATAGAAAGAATTGCATATATACCCACTTAAACTCACCTACAAAATATTATTGTAGCTAATATATTCTCATTTGTATATCTATTACTCCGTAGATAATTAGATAAAATAGAGAGAATGCATTTGAGTTTATTTTGGCATATCACATAATACCACCTAGTTGTGATAATTTTTGTCAAAATGATGTGATTGTGCCAATTCTCTAAAAGGATATGTTTACTTTGATATTCCGTAACTAATTACTCTAGTTCTTATTTTTGAAGGGCCTTTCCTTCAGGATCAATGATCCAATCGGTCCAAATTAAACAAACAGGAAAGTAGTTTTTTAATGTGTATCCTTTCAGCAATTCAGCTGACGAAACAAAAATTAGAAGATGCTTTGAAAGATTCATCGAAGTGGCCTCGCGCTAGGGGACAAATTATAAAATGATCGAAAAACCTATTTATGATCATTGACTTTCATATAATTTAGATTGAGTTGTTTAAGATTAGTAACAGTATATGCTTCTGATTCTAACTTACTAAAATATAACTAGTATAAGTTTATTACAGTATGAAGTTAGATTATTATACTTTCTATGAAATGGTAACACATGCATGGAAGAAACCATGAATTTTTACAGCGTAGCGTTAGTTTTTGTAGAAGTCCTCGCGTTTTCATAAATGCACCGAGTCAAAAAATTTGTGCTTCTAGGTAGTGGCGTAGCCAGAAATTTACTTATGGGTAGGCCAAGATGTAGCACAAAACAATAATAGTCGTTATTTTTTGTTTTTCGATAGACTTAAAAGATAAATCTCACTAGTGGTTAATTTTTACATTTAATGGGTAAACTAATATACACTATTGCAATTTTTATTGGGTGGGTCATGGCCCACCAAGGCCTCCATGTAGCTACGCCTATGCTTCTAGGATTGTTTAATTTTTCGTAAACGCACCTGGTCTCTAGTAACATGCCAGTTTTTTTGTAAGCCAACCTCTATATAATGGTAACACTTTCCTATCAAATTTCACAAGCTAAAACCAAATGGGTAGTGAGAACAAACCTCATGCAGTTCTTGTGCCATATCCAGCACAAGGCCATGTTAACCCTTTTATGAAGCTTGCAAAGCTTCTTCATTCCAATGGCTTTCATATCACCTTTGTCAACACCGAGTTTAATCACAAACGTCTCATTCGATCCAAAGGTCCAGAATCTGTTAAAGGTTTGTTGGACTTCCGATTTGAGACCATACCAGATGGTATGCCATACTCAGATAGAAACGCGACTCAGGACATACCAATGCTTTGTGATAGGACAAGAAAGACATGTTTGGGTCCGTTTAAGAAGTTGTTATGTCGATTAAATGAGTCGAATGGGGTCCCAAAGGTGAGTTGTGTTATTGGAGATGGGGTAATGAGCTTTGCGATACAAGCTGCTAAGGATTTAGGGATTCCGGAGGTTCAGTTTTGGACTTCACCCGCGTGTGCTTTCATGGGATTTTTGCATTATCGTGAGTTTATCAAACGGGGAATTGTTCCCTTTAAAGGTACTCAGTCGCACTACATAGCTTCTTTTAATTTATGACTTTGTTCCCTTTTTGGTTCTGTTATGATTCTTTTATCTATGGTTTTCAGACAAAACTCAACTTAACAGAAAACTGTATCATATGTTTTAAAACATAAATTTTGTCTGGAATTTTGTTTTTGGATTACAGTATTCATAACTGAACAGAACACACTTATATTATAAACCAGTTAATTGATAAACCTGAAAACTGGACTAATAAACAAGCTGATGCATATATGTTTACCTGTCTTCTTTACCAATTATTGCTATACCTATATGCTATATATATCTTTCGATTTTGTTTAGATTCATGCCTTCATGGTACTTTAAACTTTTTACTAATAATATGAATAGGACACAAACAAATATGTTATTTTAGATGTGTAACTTTCTAATTGTATATCAATTGCTCTGCATATGATATTTAGATAAAATGACTTCATTAAACTGTTTTTAACTTTTTGTAGATGATAGCTATTTGACGGATGGCACACTAGAAAAACCAATTGATTGGATTCCAGGAATGAGCAACATTCGTTATAAAGATATTCCAAGCTTCATTAGAACAACTGACCCCGACGATATCATGCTTGACTTTATGGGGGAAGAAGCCCAGAATAACTTGAATGCTTCAGCAATCATTTTTAATACTTTTGAAGCATTGGAGCACAAAGTATTAAAAGCTATGGCTTCAAAGTTCAAGTACTCCAACATTTATACAATAGGCCCACTTCCTTTACTAGCCAGCAAATATGTGCCTGACAATAGCCCAGTTCAATCACTGAACTCGAGTTTGTGGAAGCCAGACACGACATGTTTCCAATGGCTAGACCAAAAAGAAGAGGGGTCTGTTATCTATATCAACTACGGAAGTGTCACTACTATGACCGAACAACACTTGATTGAATTTGCATGGGGTTTAGCAAATAGTATGCAACCATTTTTATGGGTTGTTAGGCCTGATGTCACAATGGGAGATTCAACTATGCTGCCTCAAGATTTCTTGGATGAAATCAAAGATAGAGGACTGCTCGTCAATTGGTGTGCACAAGATCAAGTTTTAGCCCATCCGTCGGTTGGTGCATTTCTATCACATTGTGGATGGAATTCTACTACTGAAAGCATACTTGAAGGTGTTCCGTTGATATGTTGGCCTTTCTTTTCGGATCAACAAACAAACTGCCGATATGCTTGTGTTGAATGGGGGACCGGGATGGAGATTAATCATGATGTGAAGCGAAATGAAGTTGAAGTTCTTGTTACGGAAATGCTTCAAGGGGAGAAAGGGAAAGAAATGAGAAGAAATGCTAAAGAATGGAAAAGAAAAGCAAGAGAAGCTAGTGAAGTTGGTGGTTCGTCGTATAATAACTTCCAACGGTTTATCAAAGAAGTCCTACTTTCAGGAGACGCTTCTCATGCTTGAAGTAAATTCTTACAAGTTCAATGAGCTTTCATTCCTGATATGGTGTGCTCGTGGATGAAAATTGTTTCCAGCATGGTTTTCTTTTTTGTTGTCTGGTTTTCAATATTCGTGTCACTGATAAAAATTGATGTATCTTTTGTGTGCAAGGTATCTTAAACTTTAACAAGCAAGATCAAATTCATTTCAAGTTTTTATTATCCATCAATCTACACATTCATTCCAGTTTAAATTACTATCATGAATAAGCTAAAGTAGGTACACTTAGCTTTCAGGCTTCAGCTAGATTTTTTCCAGCAATTGGGAACCTAACATGCATAAACCAATTCGATAACTCGTCCATGACTTGAGTAATAGATTTGTTTTGGCTTATATTGTCGCCTAATGGCTTATTTGGTTTTGTGGTTTTGGAAAGTTTCAAAATAAGTCACAAAAAGTGAGGTTATGAAAACATAAGCCAAAAACCAAATAAGCCATAAGCCGGCTATATACGCCGAAACAAACACCCCCTAAGAATAGTGTCACATTGGACAAAATCTTGTAGCTTTCAAGTTTCAAGTGTCTCGACTATAAGACTGCCAAGTGAACATAAGCCTAACTTTGAATTGATTGTTCGGCTAAAATCATGTGGCACCTAGCTCTCCCATCACTACCATTTATTCATTTATTTCGACGAAAAATGGGAAACATATACCTAAGAAAAGTCGCTAGCTCGTTGAACCAAAGAGGTACAATTAGAAATTGCTCAATGACACGACCTGGGATCATTGTTTCTACACAAAGGATGCATATTGAAATGAAACCCTAAACCCTAAATAATTTGATTGAGGGAAAAAAACAAATGGTGCGACACTCTTTGTAAACATTTGACTGGTAGTTTAACAAATTAAACGCCACTGCATTAACAAGAAGGAATGAAAAACGATTCATTACACGAAAGCTAACATCTTTTGGAACCAAAAAAGCATCAGCCGCAATGCAGACCACACATGCATTTCTGGCATTCATATATGTTATGCAAAGCACAAGCTAAACCAAGACTGCAAATATGTTTCTAGCTTCAAATTTTACTAGGGGTTGTTATGCACCATGAAAAAAAAATTGCAGAATAATAAGTAGATAAGTCATGTCTTTAATTAAAAGCTCAATCATAACAAAACTCGCTGCTAGACGAGACCAGCAGCAACAGAACACAGATAAAAACTTATGTCTAGCAGAACGATGAGACAAAACGTACTTAGTATCAACTTCTATCATGGATGGTTTTAGAAACCTAACAAACCAATTCAACACAAAAAGATAAATCACTGTGAAACTCCAAGCCACTTGGTGAAAACATCAAACTCAGCATAATCACTGTCCGAGATCATAGTCTTGTACCATGCCTTGCTAGCTGTCTTAATCTTTGATGCTTCCTCCTGTTCAAACAAGAAAGTCCATAATTAGTAAAAGAGGCAACTAGAATAGCCGGCATCAGATTGTTATTTCTACAATATAGACAAATACAAAAGAAAACAAGCAGAAATTCTGATGGGAAATCCATTTAGAAATACCACAGTACTTAAACCAAACACACTACATAAGTATGTGTTCTTCCAAAAAAACAATCTCAATACTGATAACAAGAATTAGGCAATTAGCTTTTACATCAACAAAAACAATGTTAGCATGGTCAATAAAAGTATCAGCAATGTAAATGATTTACGACCAGATTTCAACAGCAATAACAATACATAACATTAGTAGTAGAATAGAAATGGAGAACTACATTCTATTACATTTCACCATATTACGCTACAACTATCATACAGTTAATCATAGCAGTGACGAAATATACTTTTAAATGTCGCTTTTAAAAGTTTGAAACAACCAAAAACCTCATATTAACATTGATGTAACCAAAAACATTAAGGCATTACACATTGCTTAAATGAGAAATCAAAATCAAATGTGTAAACACACAATTTCACATAGTAGTATAGAACATAACAATGCAATGAGAAAAGCAACTATTGCCAAATTAAAACGATAAATAGACCATCATAAAATAATGTTTGCAAATCATGGAATATCATAACCATCAACAAATTTTGAGATTGCAAATCATGTTTTGCCTTACTCTTATCTCTAAAAACATGCATTTCAATAAACACACAAAGACATAAACTATACATACAATCCCACAATCCCTCTAAAATTCAGCAATAGGCATATCAAACAAAACCATTTCCTTATCATATGCTTTAGTTACGCACATCATACAACAAACATAGATCAATAAAACTAGAACACACATCAATTCACTTATAACTGAATTATCACCTTAATGATTAAATCTACCCATACACAAACATACTTATAACTTAGCTATGCACATCAAATAATACAAGTAAACCAAACATTATATAATAACATTTCATCATAAGCAATAGTATAATCAAACACGATAAGATATACCTTTGAGATGGGCTGCCTCTTCTGATCAAGCTTCTCCTTCTTAGACTTCAACCTCTGCTCCTCAGCAATGACCGCCATCCTCTTGGCAGTCTTAGCATACGGGTTCAACCTCAACATGGTATTCAAATTCTTCAATGGATTCTTCTTCATACAAGCCCGTTTCTTCTCCAACTTAATCGGCCTCACAACCGACTGCACCTCATCACTATTAATAATCCTAGCCAAGTCAGCATTCACCATCTTCGCCCTCGGCAAAACGTACCCACTCTTCTTCTCACTCTTCTCCTCAAACGACCCGTAAATCGAATCGAGCTTCTCGAAAGCCGACTTAGTCCAGATAATAAACCTACCCAAGTGACCACCAGGTGCCAACTTCAACAAATTCAACCTCTCCACATTCGCAACCTCGACACCGGGGATATTCCTAAAAGCTTTGACTAGTTTCGCCCCCTCGGACCCGTAAACGATCAACGGGCCTTTTCGCGCAATGTACCTCCTGTTCCTCATCTTCCCAACTCCAGGCCTGATCCCAACTGAATCCTTAGCCTTTTCGGCATCTGGGTAGGCCCCAATTTCCTTCAAAACCTTAATAGCATTCACAGTTTTCTCAACACTTTCAACAGAGTCACTAACAACCAAAGGCAACTCAGGAACACTCTCCACCTTATGCCCACGCGCCATCACAAGCGAAGGAACAGCACTCGCGGCAATAGCACTCACAACAGCGTACCTCTTCTGGTTGACGTTAATCTTCCTGTGCCACCTGCGCCAGATACGAGTAGGAGCAAACATGCGACCACCACGACACATGTTACCAAAAGCACCCTGACCAGCCCTGTGGGTCCCACCACCCGGGACACGCGGGATACGTGACACGGCTCGCCCGGTTCCCCATGACTCGGCTGAGGTCTGGTGGCCTGCCTTGCGGCTGACGGCGTAGGGTTGGCGGGAGTTTTTGGAAATGTTGGAGTGGACAAAGTTGACGATGTCTGGACGGATGGAGGCTTTCATGACGTGTGGGAGTGGGACGGTGGTGGTTTGGTCGGTGTTCATGTCGGATGAGAGGGGTTGGACTGTGACTAAGGGACGGGCTGCGGCTGATGAGGCCATTTTTGGTGGGATGGTGTTACGGCTGTTGTGGTGTGATCTAGGGTTTTTGAGAGAGTGGGTGGTGTGTGAGTTTGTGAGTGTTTATATGTGTGTCATTTGGGAAATTAGGGCTCTACTAAATGGGCTTTTTTGGGTGTTTTTGTTTGACATGGGCTTTCTTGGGCTTTTTAAGTTGACTATAGTATTGTACAAAGTGGGTTTTTAGGGGAAAGATCTGCAAAGTCGTATTATTTAAGCTTTTATGGATTGGCTTATGCTTATGTGTTAGAGCAAAATATGTCCTAAAGCCCTACGGCTCGTGTTATAGGAAAATGTGTTTCACATCATCACTTTTTTCTTATAACTTACTAGTTCAAAACCCGTGTAATACACGGGTAGTTAAAAACACTTAATAAATTTAACACCGATAATTAACAAATAGCAATACAATATTCACGTGTGTATTATCAACCAACTGTACAAATAACATATACTTAAATAAGTTTAATGAGATTCATACACTAATTCAGTAGTTGTAATCTCAACAATGAAATTATTAAAGTTTCGCCTTTGGCTTCTTATACTTCATGAGCTAAGTACAAATACACACATGAAAGAAACATGTACAAACAACCAGCTACGCTAATAACATAATTACATAAATCAAATAAAACTGTTGATACAAAAGTTGGGCGTTCCTAGTTTGGGCTCTTGCTCTCGTACCAATTCGCTTCTTAATGCTTGAAACTCGCGCACTAAGAAAATTAACAAACACCGTTAGGCTTATCGTGAGATTGTCTCCCACGATTATCCTCCGGCGTGAGAGTAAGTAATCGGTTTAGGGTTCTCGTAAAGAGTTTAGGGTTTGTGAATCGTACCTTTAATGAGAATTATGTCATTCCTTATATAGGCGCAGAATCCTTGTAGGTTTCGTGCTCCTTACGTTTCGCACACGTGGTGCTTATCCAGGTTAAGGATATCTATTCCATAGATAGAAGATCCTTATCTATACCGTATATAGTTTAGTTGGGCTTGAGTCTACGTGAGACCAATCCCATTATTAACGCGGCCCAAGTTATAATAGCCCACCTGTGGTGGCTTTTGGGCCTTAGTGATGTTTATTATTTGGGCTCGTGGCCCAAATATAGACTATACGTCATCATGTCCCCCCAGTCTAGTGTGCGCGGCTCGTAGCCGCGGATGCTAGACTAGTCAGAGAAGCGGTAAGCGTGGCGGGAGGAATTTTGAATATTGCCGCCCAATATTGAGAACTATGTATCTAGTCCTAGATATTTCAAAGAAATACCTCGAAAATCTGGGGTTGTACCCACGTGTCCCTTGGAAAACGGGAAAAAGTGCATGTACCGTTTCGGATTCCAGCCACACGTTTTATGAGTGGGATCCATGTGGCCTTCATCTAGGGTTTTTTGATTGCTTATATAAGAGTCACCGCCTCCATTTACCGAAAACACACAGTAAAAACACACATTCACCATTGCACATTATGTTTTAGTAGGTAATTGCGGGTGCGCCTCTTAGTATATCTTTAAAAAATGGTTGCTCAGTTGGATGAGTTTCGCTCTGCGATGAGTGAGGATGATGTTCGTCAGTTCTCATCTGATTACTTCATTCCTCTAGATGTGCATCCAGAGGTTCCAGACGCCAATGCGTGTATTGTCGATTTCCCCAAAGGGAAGATAGGGCTATACACGCGCTTTTTTGAGTACGCTAATTATCGCGTACCAATATCCATATTCTTGAGCAATGTGCTCAATTTCTATCGCCTTCATATCTCACAGCTACATTGTATAGGTGCGGCAAAGATATCGAATTTTGAAGTTAATTGTCGTTTACTTGCGATAGAACCAACCGTTGACCTATTCCGCGCATTTTACCACACAACGTGGTCGCATGGATGGGTATCCTTTGCGAAGCACGCGGGAAGCCTTCAGTGCTATACCGAGAAGGTAGATTCCTTGAGGCATTGGAGGGAGTATTTTTTCTGGGTGGATGATGTGGTGTTTCCATCACCATTTGAGTTTTATACTCAAGAGACGTTGCTGAGGGATGGGCGCCCCGCACCCGGTTCATATAGCTTGGCAGATGCGCAGACTATTGATGCCAACCGCATCCCCATTAACCCTTATCCTGAGGAGTTTTTGGTGTACGTGGGGTTGAGTCGCAACTATTTCCTTGGTGCTGAGGAGGTGCCAACCTTCATTGATGAGGAAGGCCGGGGTGGGTGTTCATCCCTTTTTATTGTTCGCTTCCAGTAATGTAAGTTCTTCTGTATGCGCACTTTTAATAACTAATCTCTGTTTTGTTGTTTGTTCTTGTTGCGCAGAGATGGATTTGTTTGCAGTGGTAAAGCTGGAGAAGCCGAAGCAGGTGACCGTTGGTGTGCGCCCTCTGAAGGAGAACGAGCAACCGCTTTTGGAAGCGACTGCGGGTCATCTGACTGTATTGGGGCCAGTTGGCCATGAAGATTCGCCTCCTCTCCTTGTGACGCCCGTACAGAGCGTGGCGCCAACTGTGGAGACTGCGCATGTGGATGAGGTGCAAGCTGAATCTTCGGACAGCGTAGAGATACTGAAGCCTGAGGTGGTAGCGCAGAATCTTAAGCGCAAAGGAGAGGCTGGTGGCAGTGGTACTTCCAAGAGGACGCGCCATCTAATCGGGGATGCAGAGTCATCCGCAGAGGAGGACACATCCGCTTCTGGTGTGGATACGGAGGCTGCAAAGGCCTCTCCGTCTCTGTAAGTGATCTTCCTCATGCTTTATATTTTGTTATTACTTGTTGTAAATGCGCTAACTGTCTTCGTTATTCATTTGCAGTGACTATGCTGCGAAGGATGATGCGGCCTTTGTGGAGGTTGTGGTCCCTCCTCAGAATGAAAACAAGGAGGAGGGAGTGAAAGTGGATGAGGATGTATCTGCGCAGCAGTTGTTGGTGGAGTTGGCTGCTACTGCTGAGCGTCAAGCTGAGCTAGTTGCTCAGTTGAAGACGAGATACGTCGGGGAGAGTAGCACTCTTGCCCAAAAAGATGAGGAGATAGCTCTTCTCTGTGTGCAGCTGGCTGAAGCGCAAGCGGAGGTGGGGTCCTTCAGGGCGCACGCAGACAAGGTCACGAACGAGAAGTTGACCGCGATGGCTGAGCTGCAGCAAGCGCGCAGGGAATTTCATCAGTTTAGGGCCAACCTTACCAGGGCGGTAAGGTATCTTGAGGAGAAGAAGGAGGAGCATTTTGCGAACATCGCTGAGTTCAAGGTGCGCATGGAGAAGATTGTTCAGGTGCAGGAGGAGAAGCTGCGTGGCCTGAGCATAGACTATGATGAGGAGTTATACCCTCATCTGATGTCTACCATAGCTGAGCGCAGGTACGTCCTTACATATTTTCCAGCAATGTTGCCTTATTATATTTGTTGGTTTGTTTCTTCTAATGCAAGTTGTTCTTGTTGATGTAGGTGGTTGATCAGTCATGGACTGCGCTTGGCTGCTATGGGTACCTTGGAGTCTCCAGAGGTGTTGGAGACCTTTGGAAAGGTGGTGCAGTGCGCCGTGGAGCGTGGAAGGGCGCAAGCTATGGAGGAGCTCCATGAGGCCAAGGCGTTGAATGTGGCCCTGACTGAGGTGCCTGGCTATAACGCAAGTGCTTATGATGAGCTGATGCAGGCCATGGAGGGGATGAAGCTTCTTGAGCTTCCTCATATTGCATAGCTGGATCGCGACCAGGATAACCCCATTAAAGTAATTATGGAGGGGTTGACCCTGGGGCACCATATTTTAGAGGATGCAGAAGTGCAGCCAGACTACTTCCTCAAGCCTGACGAGTCGCAGCTGCAGGTTCCTGTTTTTGCACAGCCTCGCCATATGCTGAATCCGTTTGCTCTTGAGAAGGAGATTCCTCTGAAGGAGGTGTTGGAGCGCCACGCAGAGAGAGCTGCCCAGAAAAAGGGTATTAAGGGCAAGGTCGTCTTATGCGGTGTAGGCGCTACACATATTCCCAGGTCTGATGGGATTCCTGTTAGTGTAGCGACCGTATCGCCTAAGGATGCGTTGCTCTTGAGAAAGCTTCAAGAGGCAGGAAGTTCTACTGCTCCAGAAGATAGTCCTAAGCATCGTCATAGCATATAGGATTTGTGTGACTTGTATATTTATTGTATAACAAAGTATATGTTATGGTAGTTGTCTTTTTGTGTAAAAATATTAAATAAGATACTCTTTTATGTTTAAATTAAGTGCGTGACTTAAGATAAATTATAAGAATGAAAATAAACTTGCATTAATTTTTTGCAAAGTTTTATTATGTGACCAAGAGTCTTGGCTCGTTATTTGCTAAGCTTTGTATAGTGTACTTGATGTTTGCGCATCCTTCGTGGGACGCGCAAGGGAAACTTACCTCAACGTCTCAAAAGTAAGGCGCTTAGCAAGGATGCGTGATCCAATGTTGATGGGTTTGCAACCCTCTTACTCAACGAGTGAATTAGTAGGTTTACTCATCCTTTATGCCTTCGTGGGTCTTAATTAGTGCATGCACGCCATGTAGGCAAAAATATAATATAACAATATTGACATATATAAGAATGTACACAATAAAGTGAAATGCGTTATGGAGTTAGCTAGAAACCATAACATTTTATTGATACTTGCAAGTTTTTGAAAAAGTAAAAGACAATTCCTAACAAAGAAAATAAAAAACAAACAATTATTGGGCACGTACTAAAGTGCAAAGTTGTATGTTTATGGGTCGTAGCCTTTCCTAAAGATAGCATCTTTTGAGATTGCAGATATTTCAGGTGCGCGCTAGGTCGTGACCTTCTATATCGCGCAACCTGTATGCACCATTGCCTAGCGCATCAGTGACCTCGTAGGGTCCTTCCCATTTGGGTCCGAGCTTGCATGTGTCTTCTGCGTGGCTTGTGTCATTGGCGCGGTATACAAAGTCTCCTGGCCTGAAGGAAGTGTGTTTGACCTTTGCATCATAATACTTCTTCATTTTTGCCTTAGCCTTTGCTTCACGTATAGCTGCGCGTTCACGTCTTTCTTCCAGTAAGTCCAAGTCTATGCGCCGCTCCTCATCATTTGTTGTGACGTTGACCTCTGTTATTCGTATAGTTGGTGTAAAACCCGAAATTCTTAAACTTATTAAATACCCAAAATACCCACTAATTTCGAACTTTAAGAAAAAGAAGATTAATAATCTAAAACATTTAATTTAATTATAACATAAGTACTTAAAACCTTGATATTTGGTTAATATACATTTAAATATCCGTAAAACCTATGATAACTTAAACTTTATATAATTGGCGTAAAAAAAAAAAAAAAAAAAAGAGAAAAAAAAAAGAAAAAGAAATCCTTCACACGTCTATATGGTTTGTCAAGGGCCGAATTTCCTATTTTGTGCTCAATAAAAATTGCCAATTAAAAGTCTACATACATGGGAAGATTTTAAACTGATTTGGTCTTTTAATCTCATCCTAAAGTCACGGCAGTTTACCATGTTTATACTCCCCATATTTCTCTACTCAACCGAATATTTACTCACACAAAAACTAAACACAAGAAACCCTAGACAAAAGATGTGGCGGCCATCTTTCCTCCATTTTTGGTTTGAAACAGAAGGGCGTACAAGGAGGTCGTGTGTAGTGCTAGGTGTTGTGTTCGTGGGTAAGTTTTCCAGTTCGAAGGGTATTGGAACGTGGGTATGTATTTCTGATCGAAGGGTTTGGTTTCTTGCTCATGTTCGGGTTCGTTCGAGTCGTGGTTTGTGGGTATGATCAGTTTCGGTTGTGCAAGGATGAAGGTGGTGGTTAGTGCTTGGTTTGTTCATGATAAGCCCTTTGTTCTTGTTCCTTCATACATCCGATCGTAAGGTATCACCCACATTCGTCCCTTGTTGCCTTCGTTTTAATCTTCACATAAACGTATATAAGATCACTTGAAAACTAAAATGAATCGGATTATATATAGTAAACATGTTATACGAACAGGCTTACATGCATGGACGGACCTACTTGGGAGCCGGGTGTAGCACGGGCTACACCCAATTTTGAGTCACGAAGTGTAATTTGTTCTCAAAAATTGTCGTTTTGCAATACGTGCAACCCCAATAATATTTTTTGCTACTTTATTTCTTTATACTGGAACTTGAGATTAACCCCAAAATACTATATGGTGCAAATTTTAGTACTTATAATAGAAACAAGTTATGAAAGAATTTCGAAAAATTTTGTGCAACACCCATTTCAAAATTCTGGGTCCGTCCCTGCTTACATGAAATCATAAAAGATTCACACCAAATCACGAATTGGAAAACCTAACAAAACGATCCACTTGTTTTACTATTCGATCTGCATGTTTGTTTCGAGCCTTGATCAGTTTAAACTAAATCTTGTACGAGCTCAATAATAATGGAAATTGCATGCATGTTTACTTGTTTTGGGTTTGACATGAATCATTAAAACTATTGCATGAATAAATGAATCAGAAACTAAACTAATTCGATCCATGGTCACTTAATTCGACTAAGATATTTTTGTTTTGTTTTGCTTACTTTCGACCTATAATAGCATGTGATAAATCATATGGTTTGGCGAGCTAACAAATAAAGGTAGAAAGCATGCATGTATACTAACTAGAGTCATCACATAAAATCATAAAAATGGAGTACACAAAGGGGTAAATTGTTCGGCTTGTTTTTCTAAAACAAAAGGGTGTGTGTCGTGGGTTATTTAAACAAGAGGAGTATTTGTCTCGGCATATTTTAACAAGAGGGTGTCATAGACTTGTTTATTTTCAAAATAATAAAAATCTTGGGTCGTTACGACATAAATATTAATATCGTGGGTACGTTACTAAATTATATAAAATTATAATGACGGGGTCCAAAATTACTATCTTAATATTAATTTATTAAAATAAACTTTAAAATAATTTTATTTGACGTAATATTTAATTTTGATAATTTACATTTTAGACCCTAAACTTATAATACTAACATTTTAAAACCTAAATTATTATATTGGTCATTTTAACCTTAAGTATTATTAATTGTCCATTGTAACCTTAAAGCATTGAATTACTATTTCGAAAACTTACTAGATATGAAAACTTGCTAATTCGGGAAACTTGCTAAAAAAGAAGGAAAATTACTAAAAATAGAAAGCCGACTAAAATTAGTAATTTGATTTAAAGTAAGTTATTAATAATAAGACGATCATGAATTCGTGTAGATTCGCTGAAGAAGGGGTTTGCTTCCGATCTTTATGTTTCTCTTATGTTTGCACTTGCGGTCTAAGGTACAGATATTCTGACCTTATCTCTTAAGGTTTCTCATGATTCGTACTTTGCCTTGTTGATTATGATACCTTTGATCTAAGCCTTCTTAGTATGGCTTTCTTTGACTTATGCTCTATTTGACCTTTGCTATGAACCTTTGATATGAACCTTTGGCATTTGAACCTTTGATATTTGGACTTTGATTATGACTCTTTGATGACTTAGACATTTGACTTTGATATGATATGCCATTTGAACCCTTCAGTTTGATACCCGAGCCAAGTTCGTTTCCTAGCCACGAAGGTAACATGGTCGTGTCATTGATGCACCAGTGGCATGACTCACGTGTGGGTGAGTGATTTCTCACACCGTCCCCATTTATATGATATGCGCGCTTTATGATTATTATGATGATTGTTATTTTTTGTTCGGGGGGCGTATGGATTGCAATCCTAGGTTCGCTTTGTGTTCGATGGATTCGACATGATTATGACTATGATTATTATATGTTCGGTGAATGTGCATGGGTGCAATCCGTGTCTTCACATTTTGGGAGCTAGCTACTCCATGGTTACTATGATGTGATATGTGATACGATTTGTTCGGGCTCGGGATTTGATGACTGACCTTACACTTTGGTTGATTACTGCTTTACCTTATCTTACACTATGATTGGCTACTGAATATCTCATACCTTTGTTATGCTTTGCTTATAACTTATGCTTTCCCCAATGCACCTTACATTATACCTTTGTTCGTTCGTTATCATTGGTTCCCTTTATATATATATATATATATATATATATATATATATATATATATATATATATATATATATATATATATATATATATATATATATATATATATCTGTTCACTGGGCTTTTTAAGCTCAGCCGCGTTTCTTTTCATGCGGCAGGTTTTAGTAGGAAGCTGGGTCTTGGGCGGAGAGTACCTTGGACTTAGAAGACTATACATTGATAGATTTTCTGGATTTAGAGATGACTAGAAGAGATGTTCAGTATCAGACTTAGTATTTATTGTTGTTCTCATTGTAACTTTGTACTTCAGTTTCCTTGTAACCTTTAAGATTCCTTTGTATTACGTAAGATGTATGCTTTTGTTTGCTTTGATATGTCACCATATTGTAGTACTTCTACCCTTATCGGGTTGGGGTGTTACAATTATGGTATCAGAGAACAGGCTGCGATTTGTAGTACATTAAACCTTGTCCTGTGAAGTTTGGACCATTAAGTTTCCACTGTAGGCGCTCATAAGACAACCTTTGAGAATTTGCTTTAGGATCTCCCCATAGGAACTTAAGTTATTGCCGGTGAGGAATGGGTAGACTAGGGCATCTATGCAAGTGGCATTGCTTCCGCATAACTCTGATTCATGCCTCTGCTCTTAGTTAAGCCTTATATGAACATTTGTTTCAGAAGTTAGAAGTTTTACAACCTAAGTTTTGTAACCAAGTAAGTTTTAGTGCCTCGAGATCTACATGTATACCTTACACCATTTAAGTTTCGCTTTCTGATTTTGATCTTCATTCTGATTTATTTGGTAAATGCTTTGATACCTTTCTAACCATCCCGAAGGTCATTCAACCATAATGTGTTTGACACATTCCGTGAAAGCGTTACTTATGCTGGATATGAAATGTATCATTTGATACTACTTGAATCCTCATAATCCATAACTACTCCTATGAGAACTCTAGTGATTATTAACAACGTACAAGAGAAGATTTGTTCCCTCCCTTCGAATGATGAACTTTGTCTGCCAATCAGTTCCTTTGGAAGGATTTGATGTTAATATTACCTCAGTATAGATTTGTTAGCTGAGCATGATGATGCTGGCAACGGATACTCCATACATCTCTCTTTTGACAACCATACGATGTCCGTATTACCAATGATGCACACTCTACCTGTCACCTATACTAAGGAACTGAACAAGATTCCCACACCTTGAACTGTTCGCTTATCTATCTCAACACTCTTGATGAACCATGTACTGGACTTTGATATGTGAACTTTCCGTATGTTTGACGACCGTATACAAATCCATTTTTTTATATATCTGAAATTTGAGGTCTTTGATTATGGATTTGCTGACTCCTCATAAGCTGCCATAGACTACCGTATCTGATTTGTGACCTTTAGCATTCTGCTTCATCCTACTTTTGTTATGATGACTCTCAATCACTTAAATCTGTTAAGATTAATTTTGCTATGGAAGTACAAACTCCGATATCATTTGATTGTCAAGTTACTCCTGACACTTGTTAGCATCCACTATTTGAAAACTCTGGCATTAGAAGCATTTTGTTGTAAAAAAAAAAAAAAAAAAAAAAAAAAAAAACTTCAGGTGTTCTCTGATGAACCTCTGGGTGTTTTCTCTCTTGTTTGGGAAGTAGAGTTGGCATTGAACCAATCTCAGTTGACGAAACCTTTGTCCCATAGAAGCTGAGGGATTGAAGGAATTGAAGGAATATGATTTTGTTTACCCTAAGGTTTTCTTAGAATGCTCCTGTTGGTTTATGAAGAAGAAAGAGAGAAGTATGTGACGACGTATCGACTATCGTGAACTTAATCGTACCATTATCAATAATCATTATCCGTTTCCGCATATAAATAATTGATTTGGTCTACCTTAGAAACTTCGTATCTGATTGCATCATTTTAGATTTGAAGGACCGAAGAAGCAGCCACAAGAGCTTCTAAGAAGGGGGTTAACTAACCGAAGGTAACCTCCGTGAAGTATTTCAGTTTTGTGAGTGAAGAAGAAGGAAGGTGATGTGAAGTGGATGTGATTGTTTTCCCTAAATGATTTCTGAAGCTACCTTTGTACTCGTTATAATCATTACAAACCTTGATGATGCCAATTGTATTGGCTAATATGTCAAATATATTTACGCATCTGATGTAATCACATCTTTCGCGAGTATTTTGACAAATTGCCATAGTATGACAATGTGTTACGTTCAGAGACGAAAGAGGAACATAGAGGTCGTTTCCTATTAAAGTGACCCTTTATTCTTAAAGAGAAAAATCTGATTGGCATTCAGAAGTCATAGTAGACAACACTACCATTTATCCTCTAAAGACAGAGTTTCCCACAGGAAGGGCCAAGATGGAAGACCGTTATCGGAGTTGGAAACCTGGTGGAAGAGTAGTAGAAGATGTTCGCGACCAGCGTTACCATGGAAGAAGCATGTGAAAAGAAGAGAGAAACTGAGCAGGGACTCGATTATACCACATGCAGCACGTAGAGGTTTCAGTTGGGCATCAAGACAACTAGACCGGAGGAGACAAACTATTCAAATCATAACCTGGAGTCGACAACGGCGGTGTTTACCTTAAAACCTGGAGCTGTGCTAGAGGACCTGTCGAAGACACGCAATCTTGCTTCTCTATTCATTTTAGTTGTACTAAGATGAATTGATAGCAGAAGCAGATTTGCGGATGGAAGGGTGCACAGTGATCACGCTAGAGATTCACATAACTACACTACAATTTCAAGAAGAGGTGCTGAAGGCTTGAGTGACCAGACTCAAGTTTATAATTCCTTTTCACCGTATGATCAGATGGACAAGCGCAGACAGACTACTCAGATTTGGAAGAAACGTTGAATTGTGTATTTGAATGGACGAATTTTGAAGGAAAGATTTGTGTTTTGGATGAGTAATTTTGTGAAGGATGAAATTATTGATGACGTATTTCATTTCTGCTTAACCCACTTAAGTTTCCGTTACCGATGACAAGATCCTTTGAACGATTTAAGTTCCTTCAGTGTTCTTTCTGCGCACGTTTGGAAGATGTTTTTGTTATGAGAATTTTGATGAATTTTGGAAGATCTGACGCCTTGACGACGTGTTTCATTTGATGCTTACTGGATTCCATTATGTTATTTATACGTTCTATTTCTCTGATTTCGTTCCATGAATGATGTTTTGATTTGGACCTACCCAAGGAGGTAGAAGGAGTGTTAGGTGGTTAAGATAAGATGTTTAGTTCACGACTTGAGATAAAGTATGATCATCATAATGACATATTTATATGATGCTAGTATTATGACGTCTGGCCAACGTGATAATACTTACATCATATAACATGCACTTATTGTGATCATAGGATATTTCGAGGAGTGCCTTAGAAGCCTTAGAATTTCTGATATCTGTTTGAAATTATCTGCGTTTAGTGAGACTTTAGGTTCATTCTACCTATGTGTTTAATCTACTTCATCATTATATGACTTGATACGTTTGGATATTCGACCTACAGTTGTTGACCTCTGTACTTCGGATAAGAATCTTAAGTTCTGTTGTAGAGCTCTCTACCATTTGATTTTAGCAACCAATCTGCTTTCTGTCTGTAAGTATCCCAAGGATTACTATGAAGGAGTACACCTATGTTTTGCTATATGTACGTTTGACATTCGTTGAATCTGTTTCATTATGATCTGCTATGAGTTAAGACATTAGACTTTGGATTCTGAGGAAACAAGATCTGTTTGTTCATGAAAATACCTTTGAAAGGTTATATTGACGTGACTATTTGAGAATTTGAAGAGTTAAGCGTATATATCATCCTCATATCTTCTACGATTCGATACGTTCTCATCAGATTTATCTAATTAAACTCCAGGAACGATATATCCGCCAAATCTTAGTATTCCTTGTATCTCTTCCGAAGGGATACGATTATCATCTGTTACGTTTGGTGTAATATTTTTATTGTTCGGATTCAGTATGGTATGTCTTTTCTGACGAAGCCGAAGCTATTTTGATCAACAAGATGGAGTCATGAGAAACGAGTCGTTCACAATTCTGTTCACAGTCCGTTATGTTTTCCGTTTCATTTCACTTTAATTTTCGAGGACGAAAATTTTCTTTTAATAGGGGAAGAGTTGTAAAACCCGAAATTCTTAAACTTATTAAATACCCAAAATACCCACTAATTTCGAACTTTAAGAAAAAGAAGATTAATAATCTAAAACATTTAATTTAATTATAACATAAGTACTTAAAACCTTGATATTTGGTTAATACACATTTAAATATCCGTAAAACCTATGATAACTTAAACTTTATATAATTTGGCGTAAAAAAAAAAAGAAAAAGAAAAAGAAATCCTTCACACGTCTATATGGTTTGTCAAGGGCCGAATTTCCTATTTTGTGCTCAATAAAAATTGCCAATTAAAAGTCTACATACATGGGAAGATTTTAAACTGATTTGGTCTTCTAATCTCATCCTAAAGTCACGGCAGTTTACCATGTTTATACTCCCCATATTTCTCTACTCAACCGAATATTTACTCACACAAAAACTAAACACAAGAAACCCTAGACAAAAGATGTGGCGGCCATCTTTCCTCCATTTTTGGTTTGAAACAGAAGGGCGTACAAGGAGGTCGTGTGTGGTGCTAGGTGTTGTGTTCGTGGGTAAGTTTTCCGGTTTGAAGGGTATTGGAACGTGGGTATGTATTTCTGATCGAAGCGTTTGGTTTCTTGCTCGTGTTCGGGTTCGTTCGAGTCGCGGTTTGTGGGTATGATCAGTTTCGGTTGTGCAAGGATGAAGGTGGTGGTTAGTGCTTGGCTTGTTCATGATAAGCCCTTTGTTCTTGTTCCTTCATACATCCGATCGTAAGGTATCGCCCACGTTCGTCCCTTGTTGCCTTCGTTTTAATCTTCACATAAACGTATATAAGATCACTTGAAAACTAAAATGAATCGGATTATATATAGTAAACATGTTATACGAACAGGCTTACATGAAATCATAAAAGATTCACACCAAATCATGAATTGGAAAACCTAACAAAACTATCCACTTGTTTTACTATTCGATCTGCATGTTTGTTTCGAGCCTTGATCTGTTTAAACTAAATCTTGTACGAGCTCAATAATAATGGAAATTGCATGCATGTTTACTTGTTTTGGGTTTGACATGAATCATTAAAACCATTGCATGAATAAATGAATCAGAAACTAAACTAATTCGATCCATGGTCACTTAATTTGACTAAGATATTTTTGTTTTGTTTTGCTTACTTTCGACCTATAATAGCATGTGATAAATCATATGGTTTGGCGAGCTAACAAATAAAGGTAGAAAGCATGCATGTATACTAACTAGAGTCATCACATAAAATCATAAAAATGGAGTACACAAAGGGGTAAATTGTTCAGCTTGTTTTTCTAAAACAAAAGGGTGTGTGTCACGGGTTATTTAAACAAGAGGAGTATTTGTCTCGGCATATTTTAACAAGAGAGTGTCATAGACTTGTTTATTTTCAAAATAATAAAAATCTTGGGTCGTTACGACATAAATATTAATATCGTGGGTACGTTACTAAATTATATAAAATTATAATGACGGGGTCCAAAATTACTATCTTAATATTAATTTATTAAAATAAACTTTAAAATAATTTTATTTGACGTAATATTTAATTTTGATAATTTACATTTTAGACCCTAAACTTATAATACTGACATTTTAAAACCTAAATTATTATATTGGTCATTTTAACCTTAAGTATTATTAATTGTCCATTGTAACCTTAAAGCATTGAATTACTATTTCGAAAACTTACTAGATATGAAAACTTGCTAATTCGGGAAACTTGCTAAAAAAGAAGGAAAATTACTAAAAATAGAAAGCCGACTAAAATTAGTAATCTGATTTAAAGTAAGTTATTAATAATAAGACGATCATGAATTCGTGTAGATTCGCTGAAGAAGGATTTGCTTCCGATCTTTATGTTTCTCTTATGTTTGCACTTGCGGTCTAAGGTACAGATATTCTGACCTTATCTCTTAAGGTTTCTCATCATTCGTACTTTGCCTTGTTGATTATGATACCTTTGATCTAAGCCTTCTTAGTATGGCTTTCTTTGACTTATGCTCTATTTGACCTTTGCTATGAACCTTTGATATGAACCTTTGGCATTTGAACCTTTGATATTTGGACTTTGATTATGACTCTTTGATGACTTAGACATTTGACTTTGATATGATATGCCATCTGAACCCTTCAGTTTGATACCCGAGCCAAGTTCGTTTCCTAGCCATGAAGGTAACATGGCCGTGTCATTGATGCACCAGTGGCATGACTCACGTGTGGGTGAGTGATTTCTCACACCGTCCCCATTTATATGATATGCGCGCTTTATGATTATTATGATGATTGTTATTTTTTGTTCGGGGGGCGTATGGATTGAATCCTAGGTTCGCTTTGTGTTCGATGGGTTCGACATGATTATGACTATGATTATTATATGTTCGGTGAATGTGCATGGGTGCAATCCGTGTCTTCACATTTTGGGAGCTAGCTACTCCATGGTTACTATGATGTGATATGTGATATGATTTGTTCGGGCTCGGGATTTGATGACTGATCTTACACTTTGGTTGATTACTGCTTTACCTTATCTTACACTATGATTGGCTACTGAATATCTCATACCTTTGTTATCCTTTGCTTATAACTTATGCTTTCCCCAATGCACCTTACATTATACCTTTGTCCGTTCGTTATCATTGGTTCCCTTTATATATATATATATATATATATATATATATATATATATATATATATATATATATATATATATATATATATATATATATATATATATATATATATCTGTTCACTGGGCTTTTTAAGCTCAGCCGCATTTCTTTTCATGCGGCAGGTTTTAGTAGGAAGCTGGGTCTTGGGCGGAGAGTACCTTGGACTTAGAAGACTATACATTGATAGATTTTCTGGATTTAGAGATGACTAGAAGAGATGTTCAGTATCAGACTTAGTATTTATTGTTGTTCTCATTGTAACTTTGTACTTCAGTTTCCTTGTAACCTTTAAGATTCCTTTGTATTACGTAAGATGTATGCTTTTGTTTGCTTTGATATGTCACCATAATGTAGTACTTCTACCCTTATCGGGTTGGGGTGTTACAGTTGGCATTCCTATCTCAACTGGTATGACGGCTTCTGTTCCGTAGACAAGGGAGAATGGTGTGTCTCCAGTAATGGTTTTGATTGTGGTGCGATGCGCCCATAAGACATGTGATAGCTCGTCCACCCACTTTCCTTTGTGTCTGTCAAGGCGCGCTTTTATTCCTTCACCTAGACTGCGATTCACGTGCTCAACTAAACCATTGGTTTGTGGGTGTTTTACTGAAGCGAAGTGTTGTGTGATGTTCAATTGCGCGCACCTATCTTTGAATGGGTTGTCGCAGAATTGCTTCCCATTGTCTGATATGATCTCTCCAGGTAGTCCGAAGCGACAAACAATGTTATCCCATACAAAGCGTTTGACCTGGTTGCCTGTGATACTCACCACTGCCTTTGCCTCAATCCACTTCTTAAAGTAGTCTATGGCTACGATGAGGAATTTTAGCCCTCCCGCTGCCACTGGAAAAGGACCTGCGATGTCAATGTCCCATTTGTAGAATGGCCATGGTGAGGTAATGGGAGTTAGCTCTTGTTGTGGTTGGCACGGAATTGGCCTGTGTACTTGGCAATTGCTGCATTTCTTTATCATATCTCGCGCGTCGCGGTGCATAGTTGGCCAATAATACCCTGACCGTAGAGCGTGCGCTACAACAGATCGTGGCCCTGAGTGCATGCTACATGATCCAGCGTGGATTTTTCGGAGTACATAGTCTGCTTGAAGAGGTCCAACACATCGGAGCCAAGGTTGCAAGAAAGAACGTCGATAGAGGATGTTGTCCCGTAGTTCGAATCGCTGCGCTGTGCGCCGCACTCTTCGAGCGTCCTTAGGATCTTGTGGTAAGACTCCTTTGCTAATGAATTCGATGATAGGTGTCATCCATGTACGATCTTGTTCTTCTATCACTGTGGATACTTCCATCTCCAAGATTGATTTGTTTTGTAAGGTTTCTACCAATACCTGTGTTGATAAGTGCGCAAAGCTTGTCGATGCAATCTTGCTAAGCGCATCAGCTTTCCTATTGTCTCCTCTATGTACTTGTTTTATTGTGAACCTGTCAAAGTTCTGAATTAAGGACTTGGTCTTATCCAGGTATTGGATCATGTGTTTATCCTTGGCTTCATATTCACCTAGCACATGGTTAGCGACTAGCCTAGAATCTACGTTTGCCTCCAGGTTGCGTACACCCATTTGGATTGCAATACGCAGTCCAGCGAGTAGGGCTTCGTATTCTGCCTCATTGTTTGTGGCTGTGAATTCAAAGCGCAACGCATAGGTGAATTTCATACCTTCTGGATTAGTAAGAATAAGGCCTGCGCCTGATCCATCCACGCATGAGGATCCATCTGTGAACAGAATCCAGGGTTCCTGTAGATCTGTTTTGGTTGTTAAGGTTGGACTATCGGTATCTGGTTTCTCAACAATGAAATCGGCTAATATCTGTCCCTTGATTGCAGTGCGCGGTTTATACGAGATGTTATATTCGCTTAACAAGACACTCCACTTTTGTAGCCGCCCTGATGCGTCAGGTTTAGAGATAACTTGTTTGATTGGCTGGTCTGTGATTACGGCTATTGGGTGTGCCTGAAAGTATCTGCGCAGTCTTTTAGCTGCAAATACTAGAGCCAAGAACAGCTTTTCCATGGCGCTGTAGTTATTCTCTTTTTCTTTAATGCTTTGCTTACGAAGTATATGGGTGTCTGGACGGAGTTTCTATCTGTTAATAGTACTGCGCTAACTGCTCCGTGGGTGGCAGATAAGTACATGATCAACTCTTCCCCTAGTCTTGGTGCGACAAGTTTGAGGAGTGATGCCAGATGTTGTTTTAGCTGTTGGAAAGCTTCTTCTGCTTCCTCAGTCCAACGAAAGTCTCCCTTTTTAGTGCACTTCGTGAGTGTTTTAAAGAGAGGGAGTGATTTGTCTGTTGATTTAGATAAGAAACGGTTTAGCCCCGCTAGCTTTCCGTTTAATGATTGAACTTCTTTGAGTGTGCGCGGCGAGGGAAGATTAATAACAGCGTTTGTTTTTTCTGGGCAAGGTTTGATTCCATCGGGTTCTATTAAGTATCCGAGGAACATGCCTTCTCTTGCGCCAAAGGTGCACTTCTTGGGATTTAACTTCATGTTTATTTTTCGCAATGTTTTGAACGTTTCCTCAATGTCGCGCACTAATTCATCCTCAGTGTGGCTCTTGATGACAAGGTCGTCGACAATACTTCCAAGTTTCGACCTACTTGTTTTTCGAAAGTTGTGTCCACCAATCGCTGGTATGTTGCGCCTGCGTTTTTTAGACCAAAGGGCATTTTTGTATAGCAATAGACCCCTTGACTTGTGTGGAAAGCTGTTTTCTCTTCGTCCTCTACTGCCATCTGGATTTGATGGTATCCTTTGTATGCGTCTAGGAAACACTTGAAAGGATAACCGCATAGGGATTCTACTTTCCAGTCTATCTCCGGTAGTGGATAGCAGTCTTGTGGGCATGCTTTGTTGAGGTCTGTGAAGTCCACGCATAATAGTAAACTTCGCGCATGATGCCTGCGTCTAAAAGTTTGTGTACTTTTTCCAGAATAGCTTTTGCACGATCTGGGGCCTGACCGCACTTCTTCTGTCATATTGGGGGATATCCTTTTCGGATTTGTAGCTTGTGTTCTGTGATAGAGCGTGGCACTCCGGTCATGTGCTTTGGTTCCCATGCGAAGATATCTAGGTTCTTTTGCAAGAGTGCGCACACAGCTGCTTTACCTTTGTCAGATAAAGATCCTCCAATCGAAACTTGTTGATCCGGGTAATCAGGGTGAATAGCGACCTTTAAATTTGGTGTTTTTTCTGTGTACTGTTCTGGAATACTTTCCACCTCAGTGGTTATTGCGTTGCATTCTTTTGGTGGTACCGTGGTGTTGTAGAGGGTAACAACTCCTCCTTCCACTAGAAATTTGAGCATCCCATGTGCTGTGGATGGTACAGCGCGCATGGATGATATTCCAGGTCTCCCAATGATGCCATTGTATGGTGAGGGAGACTTGATTACCATGAAATTTATCCATGTTGCTGTTGAGTGTTGTTTATCGCCCACAACTACTAGCAAGCGCAATTGCCCCATAGGCCAAATCTTTTCTCCTGTGAATCCAGTCAGCGACGTTGTAGCTGGTATCAATTGACTTTGGATCTCGAGTCGTAGCCTTTTGAATCAATGCTCATATAGAATATCTGCGGATGCCCCTCCATCGATATACATGCGGCGAATCTCGTGTCCCCCCGTATGTATCTCAATAGTTAGTGGCTCCACTACTGCGTTATCCGCAGCTAAAGTGGGGAAGGATATAACCTTTTCTGAAGAGAACCTTTGACTGACTTTCTGTTTTGTTTTGCGTTGCCATGACTGTATCATGTAGATGACGTCCGCTTTGTCTTTGGAAGGTTCTTTTTTGCCCCCATTCCTTTGTTTGTCCTTCCCTTCTTTAATGTTTTTTTACAAGGTGATCCATTCTACCTTCCCTTACTAATTTTTCAATTAGTTGTCGTAGTTGGACGCACTCGTTAGTTGTATGGCCTTTTTGGCCATGATATTCGCAGTATCCGTTCCCTATGCATTTGTCCTCTACGGTACGCATTGGCGGAGGCTTTGGGAAGTTTGCTCCTTTGTAACAAATATTTCCCTCGGAGTTTTTGTGAGAGGGGTATATTTGTCATTATCTCGTCCACTGCGATAATTCTTGTTGCGGTTGTTATTCTGATAATTGGATTGTCTCCTAGGCTGTTCTTGTTGCCTATAATTCGAGTAGCCTTTTTTGCTGTCCGCAGCGGCTGCTTCTCCTTGTATGAAGGATCTTGTGCGCTTTGTTAGCTCATCGAAAGTTTGGGGAACCATGTCGTTTAGCTTCCGAATGAGTTCTGGGTTGTTAATCCTATTCATGAACCCTGAAATATTTAGAATTTCGGGACACGCTTTGACCTGTATGCACTCATCTTTAAAGCGTTCCATATAAGTACTGGTTGATTCCCCTTGGCGCTGTTTTACTGTGGCTAGTTCAACAGGGTTTTTAGCGCACTTCTTTCTTTGGGTGAAGTTTAAACGGAATGCTTTCCGTAATTCTTCAAACCCACCGATGCTCCGTCGTGGGAGTTTTCTAAACCACGTGGGCGCATTCCCTACTAATGTAGAATTAAACATATGGCACCACACAGGTTGTGGCCAATTTTCGATAGTAGCAGCAGATTCGAAAATTTTTAGGTGGTCATCCGGATCACCTGTCCCATCATATGTCTTCACGTTAGCGGGCATGCATCCCCTTTAGCGGGCATATGTCTTCACGTAATCGCTGATGCGTCGTGTGAATGCATCAATCTTCTGGCGATGCCATGGAAGAGACATGTCTTCGTTTTCTTCTTCACGACGTCTTCCTCTTGACTTCCAGTGTCCTGTTTCCCTATCCTCGTTGTCCGAGGAGTCGTTGGAGGAGGAATAATTTCTTTTGCGGCGCTTGCGCCGACTTCCTTTAGAGGAAGAGCTTGAAGGGCTTTCACTTGGGGATATTCTCCTCCCTAATCTGTCGTGAATTCTCTTGCTCCCAGACCTGGAGGAACCTTCGCTTGGTGAATGTTGAGGTCCTAATCGGTCTTGTATCCCTCGACTACCAAGTCTGGAATGAACATTAGTGCGCCTCTCGCTACCTTCATATTCCTCTGAATATTGCGAGTCAGATGTCGTACCCAGCCTATCATAGATAGTGGTACGTTTTTCGTTATCTGCGCGTCTTCCTCGTGGGTGGCGCGGTGGTGATGCTTCGCGTTCAGGACCAAAATTGAGCTGGGCTTGTAGGCTCGTACTCGACCTTCTCCTTGCTTCTTCTTGCATGAGGGCAGTTAGGGTTTCATAATTTTGTGATACAAAATTCCCCAACGTTAGGTCAGGCGCGTCCTCGGTTGCTGCAAGAATGTCTGCCTCAGTATTGGGCACCCTATCTCGGTTAGGCGCGCCCGGTGGTACAGTGTTGTCCACTGTAGGTGCCGTTTGGTGAGGAGTACTGAAGAGGGTGCGCTGGAGTTCCTCAACGCTTGGAACCACTATGGTGGCTTGGGTAGTCCTTATAGGCAGTTCTACCGCTGGAAGAGGAAGGGTTGTTCCCGCCTCTTGGTGACCAGGTGCGCTGGTTGTCCCAGAAGCCTGCCTAGGGGTCGAATCTTGTTGATTCTTCCTCTGGGGGTCACGTGTTTTTTCCAACTGCGGAGTCCGCTGGCTTGAATTTTTATTCTTCGTCATTCTAGTTCCTTAGTTCTTAGTGTTGGTCCCACGGATGGCGCCACTTGTTGATATAAAAGTTGGGCGTTCCTAGTTTGGGCTCTTGCTCTCGTACCAATTCGCTTCTTAATGCTTGAAACCTGCGCACTAAGAAAATAAACAAACACCGTTATGCTTATCGTGGGATTGTCTCCCACGATTATCCTCCGGCGTGAGAGTAAGTAATCGGTTTAGGGTTCTCGTAAAGAGTTTAGGGTTTGTGAATCATACCTTTAATGAGAATTATGTCATTCCTTATATAGGCGCAAAATACTTGTAGGTTTCGTGCTCCTTACGTTTCGCACACGTGGTGCTTATCCGGGTTAAGGATATCTATTCCATAGATAGAAGATTCTTATCTATACCGTATATAGTTTAGTTGGGCTTGGGTCTACGTGAGCCCAATCCCATTATTAGCCCACCTGTGGTGGCTTTTGGGCCTTAGTGATGTTTATTATTTGGGCTCGTGACCCAAATATAGACTATACGTCATCAGAAACCTACATGAAAAGAAACTTCATATTTTCTAAACCGAATTCTAATAAAGTGACAGTAAAATTAAACCTCCCGAGCTCTATATCTTACAAAGCATTGATGCATAGCTTACAACCCCATTGGACCGGTCCATCCCAATTTTAAGCATATTTAGAAAAGTAAACTATTGGGAGTATCTACTTTTCTTTCACACCTGATCTTCAAAAAGTTTCACGAACCAGCTTGTTCCATTTCTACACTTCAAACTTGTATTCAACAATCAACACTTCCCTTCTTAAGACCTATAACAATCAATTAATCAAAATAAAGAATCTTTACGGTCACCAATATAGAATGTCAACAAACATATATATATAAAAGAAAAGTATAGTGAAAAACATTAATATGTAGGAAACCACCAAAAATCACCAGCTAGTTACTTTTATACAAATCTAACATTAGAGTCAATGAAGACTAATAATTACTAAGTGCTTAAATTACATCTGGAAATCCATAAACATATCAGATCATTCTAACAATTTCCTCACAACAATAGCACACACTCATCTTCAGCATTGAAAGCAGTTGTATTATTTGTGGCATTAATGGGAAACTGAAGTAATTAAGATCAAAGTTTGAATTTCTTATGTCGAGGACAATGAAGTTGGTGTTCTTACTTGTTCGCTGATTAGACGTTTCACTTGCGTCCCATGCTCTAGTTAGTGCATATTTTTTCCCAATTGAGAGTCTAGCAAGAGTAACATCTACAAGAACAACGAAAAGAACCTAACCATTAATAAAATTTAGTATTGTAGTAGTAATAGATTTATGTATTTAGTAAGTCTAAAACACTAATTTATTTACTAAAATTGTAGAAAATTCAAGATAATTTTATTAGTAGATTTATGTATTCAACTTATTTTAAGCATGTACACAAGTAGGTATTTGCAGAACAAACAATGTGAACTATTTGGATGTAGCAACTTCATTTCATTCATCTTCATTAATATTTCATGGAAAAATATGCCTAGCTTAGGACACAAGCAGTATAATTAAGAACTTGTAGTGTGCTTTTCATCTTTATTACTACATTTGCACATTGGTGGATTGCAAAATTAAACAGAGCAGAGATGTAGAAGTAAAAAGATGTTAGAAATCAACCACATCTAATAGTGTAGTTTAGCAAAAGGTAGCTCCAAAATTTGATAGAAAATTGTCACTCAAAATCCATTATTTCTTATTGTTTTGTGACTTTGAATGTCAAACTTGTTCAATTATTTTTTAGCTAATCTGAGAGCTCGAAGCCAACAATCTACAACACCTAACAACTACAAACAACAATAATACACTTCACATAGTACACAACCAACAATCTACAACACCTATTCGATGAGATAACTCAAGCTATGAATTAAGATCAAACACCATTCAATGTAAAAGGACCTTCGAGTTTACACCAATAATAATCACTAAATCAAGAGCATAAAAGAGTAAAATTATACCTTGTCCTTGGAGCCATTTGATCAAACACATGTTGAGCGCTCGCCATGATGACAAAAATTATGCATCCATTAAGTACATCACAAAATTCAAGAAGCATGGATAACTCTTACCGTGCAATAAGCACAAGTGTAGTTAGCTATCGAAGCCCAGTTAACCCAATGACCCACATATTAATGTTGTTGGAAAAATCAAGTACCTTATAATCTATATAAACATCAAATTTGTATAAGAATCTCATTCGGTTAAAAAAAAAAAAAAATAGATGGAGGAGTAGATGTTGGTAAATGATGAGTGAAGGTGGAGAATGAATTTTAAATTTCATTGTTCACTGATCAACGCCTGCATGCATTAGATGGCTGTTGGTGGCTCCAATTTCCAAGTTTCACAAGAGCACATGGCATGATTTAAAATTATACGTATTTACCTACCAGTATACTACTCAATTTAAAAGTTTAAAAATAAATACAAATGACATCAGCTTATTTTTCAATTATCCAATAAAGTCACTCAATTAAAGTACTTTGTTTCAATTAACCAATTAAATTGCTTAACATGACATCAGCTCAAACCCTCTTTTAATAGATAGTATAGATAACCTATAACTTAATCAAAAAAACAAATTTCATTCATCACTCAACTTATATGACACTTTTAGACCTCACAGTTATTAATCTTTTTCATTTATTCAAATAAAATAACATATAAAACTAAATTCCATTAATAAAACAAAAAACATAAAAAGAACTACATAAAATAAAATCAGAAAACATAAAGAAAAAAATAAAAATAAAAGTACATAAACTAAACTAATTTTAGGAAAAATATTTGGCTCGGATTTCCTTTTTGGCCTCCTTGATAATAGCCACGTCTATCAGATCCATCCGTCGGTGCTGATTGCAAGCATCTTCATGTCTTTGTTCCGTGTTTGAGATTTGATTAATTACACTCTCGCCCTAGCCTCGTTTTATATTTCTTCCATTTTCGCCTCACGATCTAAAGCAAGTTGTTGTTGCAACATTTGTAAAATATTTCTTGTGAAGAAAAAGTGGCGGGTATAGGTTTTCTAAACCCACCACTGTTAATAGGTTTACATTATATATAGTTTTAGGGGCTCATACTCATTTTCATAAATCAAAACCATTAACCAAACATGTTATTTGGAATGAAATCCACTCCTCCATTGCCATACTAATAAACCAAACACCCCCTAATCCAAAGAAAAAGTAAAGGAGGAAGAAGACGAGAAAAAATTAATCATTTCACTTCAATCAAGGACTAAAATTACAATTTGGCCAAAGCACGATGACAATTTTTTGCAATTTACTCTTACTTACTTAATTCATTGACATGTATGTTGATATTTGATATGCTATAAAAAACACACTTATAAGATCATAGTTAGTATTTTAGCTTTATTTCTTCAAAATGATTAGTATTTTTAGTTCTTATGGCTTTTTTGTATTTATTGAAATCTCAAAAATAATAGCTTTATTATTTATTTGGCTTTTTTTTTTTTTTTTTTTTTTTTTTTTTTTTAATGTGTAAATGTCATTTTTCGTCATGTTATAACTCATAGTTACGTTATAAAAAAAATTTATAAAACAAACAATCAAACATGTATTTTTTTTTATTATTATTATTATTATTATTATTATTATTATTTTTTTGAATAAAGGTTTCATTTCATTTCAAACCTCACAAATGGAGGAAGATACAACATAACAAGTTACATCGAAACATAACAAGTTAAGCCAAACAAGACATACACCAAATAGTTGAGACAGCCTACAACACCACCATTCAAAGGTGGGAGGAATCACTCGAGTGAGCTTTGACTGATACAACCATATAAAGTGTAGCTTGACAAAAGTACACTAAGTACATAATACATACATAGAAGATAAAACTAGGCATCCTTAAAGGAGCCGAACAAAAGCCTAACAGATCTAAAGTCGAACCCCTACGCAGCAGCAGCCGTCGATGACGGACCAACGGATCTGAGCAGAAACATCAGTGGCAGCAGCGACAACAGCGTCATCGGAGATAGGAGATGACAGATATATGGGCAAAACTATTATTTAGGAAGGGAAAATACAGGGGAGGTCGAAACGGCCGGCCTAAGCCGACCGCCGGAGAAGGATTTGCTGGATTTGTTTTGCTTTTCTAACTCAAAAAACCGTCGGTAGTAGTGGGTGAATTATTGTGGTAGGTGGTAGAATACAGTGATGATGCTTTTGATAAGAGGGTAGTTTTTTTTTTTTTAAAGAGAGAGATTATTTTTAGAGAGAGAGATTGTTAGTCCCTCTCTCTAAAAACAATAACTAGTGTAACAGATAGTGCTAATTTGATGATACATCTATACAGCATATAAAAATAAAACACATTTATTTAAAATTTAAAAACTTAACGATGAGTAATATTGTTAAATTAAAAATAACCATACTTATAAAGTTCATACAATCTATTAAATATTAAATAGTTAACTAAATTGTACAGCACTAACTTCCTTCACTCTCACTTACTTCTCCCTCATATATATACAAAAAAAATTGCACATAGAAAATAACGCTAATATACACCGTCGCCACTATGCGTGGTTAATTAACGATTCATAGTTTCATACAATTTTCTATGTTCAATTTATAGTTGTAGGATTTATTTATTTATTTTAGTTGTAGGATTTTTTATTTTTTATTATTATTATTATTATTATTATTTTTAATTTAAAAATCATTTGTAAGGTGTAACTCAACTATTTGACTTATTTTACATTGACCCTCCAATAAAAGGAGGCAAAATAACAAATACCCCCTCCTCTTGGCTTAACGACTACCACCCAGTCTTATCCAATCCAAAATCTCAGAATCTAACCATCAGCATATCCTTTCCATGCTCCTCTTCTTTTGATCCTTCTTCTTCTGCTCAAACCATTAACACCAACAAATGGCTTCTGCAGCTTCAGCAGCTTTTCGACTCACTTCTCATCCCAAAACTAAACCACCCCAGCAGCTCATTTCACCCTTCAAACCATCCTACACTTTTTCACCTCTTCACAAGCACCCACATCTCCAACTCATTTCAAAATGCACCAATGTCTCAAAAGAAGACAAACCAATACTAGAACCAACAACGTTAGACCAACAACAGACAGAATTCTCAGCAGAAGATGGTGATTTCCTAGGACAAGAAACAGAAGCTGAGTTTGACAAACGTAGGCTAGAGGAAAAGTTTGCAGTGTTGAATACTGGAATATATGAGTGTAGGTCATGTGGGTACTTGTACAATGAGGCTGCAGGGGACCCTTCTTACCCGATAGCGCCTGGTATACCTTTTGACAGGTTGCCTGAGGATTGGAGGTGTGCTACTTGTGGTGCTGCTAAAAGCTTTTTTCAGAGTAAGAGTGTTGAGATTGCGGGCTTTGCGCAGAATCAGCAGTTTGGACTTGGAGGGAATACGCTTACTGGCGGTCAGAAGGCGATTTTGATTTATGGTAGTCTTTTGTTCTTCTTTGTGCTTTTCTTGTCTGGTTATTTTCTTCAATGAAGTGATTATATAATGTGATGGTTTGGTTGTTAATGGTATAGTTAAAGAATTTTTTGTAATTTGTGTAACCTTCCATAAGTTATATATATTCATTGTTAAGAGGTTAATGCAAGGCTTTTGGTTATATATATACTGTAGTTCTTAACTTTCAAATGTTTTTTCTAGATCGAGTACTCGGCTAGTTTACCTGCAACAGTGGTTAAACTAAGGGTCACTTGTTTTAAGCAGCGTGTCACCTTAAGTTTAGTGATCCGCGTTATATGTGAATTAGTCGAGTATCTAACCTGTTATATATAAGTGAAGAATGGTGGGATTTTTGAGGTACTTGACGTTTGTTTTCATCTTCACCGTCTTGATTCAAGGATTTGTTTGACGAGGCATTCTTACAAAAGATCAAACCTTTTATAAATGAATTTGGTAAGTGACGAATCAGAGACATACAAAACTAATATATGTGCTTCATGGAGAGGTATCCACAAGACTTCTAGCCAACTACGATTAGTGATGTGGAATTCTACTAAATTTACTAGGATCACACCTTGTAGCTCCTAGCAGGTCTAAGAAAATTGCAATGGATCACTTATGTATTTATGTCTTCACGTAGTGGTCTCTATATAGTCGCTTTAATTTGGTATCGATGATAACGGTATGCATTAACTATACTATTCCAAATTCATATGGCGTGCTTGTCACTCTTCGACCATAAGGGGGGATACATTCAGTATCCCAACCTGTAGAATCTTTGCCACCACTATATTTTTACTTGCCATCCGAGGCAGAGGTATTCTCTGCAGCCGTAAGTGCTTTGGTGTCTCAAAATTTTCCTCACTACTTGAAAAGGTACTGACTTGTCATTTCAACCTGACCTGTACAAAAATATATCATTTTTTACCCGTTACTTAATCCGATAATACATCCATTTTGCCATCCATGGACCGGGAGACAGAAGACGAACTAAAAGTGAAGACACCAATCTGTGAAGGTAACAAGACCTCGCAGACAAATGGTCAACAATAAATTGTCCAAATTAAGCTACATCGGATTCAAAGCATTTTTTTTGTAACCTAAAAGCAGGTATCCACCATTTTGATTACCAATAAATTAGGCTGTTCGTCTCTACTTCCAAGAACATGATCACCTGATACTTTTACAGTAAACACCAGAAACTTCCCATCAATGGAGTAGAAGTTGCCGCAAGTGTTCTAAGGAGGAACACAACACACATTAATCAAGGGTGTCCTCGAGAAGGTTATCTGTAAACCACCGAAATTATTTCACACCACATAAGACAATATCAAGTGTTAATAGTGGTACAAGAACACATGACAAGTAATGTTATGTGCACAGTAATATGGATGTTATACAAATCACGTCCCATGAAATACATTTCCATCTCATGAAAATCAGTATCCACAAATAAAAATGTCAACTAACTAAATTTGATTATGTGATACTAAACAACCGAACCGGGTTTCGGATAATTAGTTTTGTAATGAAATAAGATGTCAGAGATAACGTGTGCCATCTTGAGTTCTCATCACAGTAAACTAGTTGATAAAATAACCAAATGAAGAGGTCACTTGTGAAATGGTAGCAAAAATCTCTCAAGTTAGAATTAAAATGGGTAAACAGATCATTTATACCATGATGAAACTGATTATTTCACCCTTTAAGTATTTATAAACAAAACTTATTTAGCTGACCAAAGATTTGCTATAACAGAATTGCTAATTCACTTGTGCCTCATGAAGGGTGTCTAGTTAGACAAGAGTCAAGAACAGTCACCTGCAGATTGACCTACTGGGAAGCCTATGTTGGACAAGCCAATTGAAAGGAGCGTTCTGCATAAACCAGGTAAGCTAGTTGGACGAAATGTATGAGGTTACCGAAAAACAGATGATATCCACAGTTTCCAAAATTAAAGTATCGTGATCATTTACCAAAGATAATAAATACTCGAATCCACTTTAAAATAGCAAAATAAAAAAAATATCAAGAAATAATTTAAACAAGTCAACTTACAATGTTGCTTAGCAACCCCATGAACATTATAAGAGGTGCTAAACCATGTGAATCTCTTTCTATTCTTTCTGTAAGCATCACTAATCCTGTTGTATACACAAGATATACAACAAAACAAGCCTAACATCTCTTAACTAAAAGCTACCCAAGATTATGGTAGGCCGAAAATCTTACTTCCTTAAACACTCCAATCAAATAAACAAGGGTTAATTGCTTGAAAATGTATCATACTTGTCACTTTTTGTTATCGTGTGTACTGAACTTTTTATTTTTTTATTGTGTGTACCGAACTTTCATATTTCGATTATTGTGTGTATTTTATGACCATTTTACCCTTACTTTTTGAAAAACTTGAAGGGTAAAATTGTTATTTTATACGGCTACATAGTCACAAAATACACACAATAATCGAAATTTCAAAGTTCAGTATACGCAATAAGAAAAAAAAAAGTTCATTATATACAATAACAAAAAATGACAATTATGATACATTTTCAAGTAATTAACCCAGTAAACAACTACACCAGAATACAAATTTACATAACTTTCATATTCCAGAATCAGAATCATGAGAAACCCGAGTCTTGATTTGATAAACTTTCTTCATTTGTTGATTTCCGTCCGCTGTCATGCGGGGTCTATTGATCCATGTAGAAGGTGGTGATGGAAGGCTACCAAAGCTCTGGTTATTAGCATTCTGTGGTTGCACCATCCTAACGGGGTATGGTTTGTTTCGGGTCCCATTTTGCATGCTTAAACCAGCCATGCCATTTGTCAGATCTTGATACTGATCTTGATATGTGTAATTGTCTTGCGGTCTAAAATTTGGTCTACTGGGTTGGAAGTGATTAGGAGGGGACGGCCCGAATCTGGGCCTAGGCATTGGGCCTCGAGGATTAGGATAATTGTTGTAATAATTTGGATCATCGTTATAATTCCTTTGGTAACCAGAGGGTCCAGCTGGTCTGGGCCTATGATGCATATTGTTGGCTGGAACATTTCGGTACTGTGATTGATCATAGTATCCAGGAGAATTGTTACCAGATCTGATATTCAGTGAGTTTTTTAGAAGACGATGAGCTGCCTCCCCTAGCATGTTTCCATGTATTGCCCCTGGCACTTGTGGCCTGAATGTGAAGCAAAGTGATGTATCAAAAACAAAAGAAATGATCATGGATTTTTAATTGATTGTTTAGAACACCAAATATAACTTTTTCCCATATTTGTCTAATAGATTTGGCAAAATGGGATGGCCATAATTATTAGTACTATTTGGGTTGACCGAGATGTAGAAAGAGAGGGAGATGTCAGATGTACCGATTATTATAACTTCCTTGGGGACGACGACCACTATTGTCTTCATGCCATAAAATGGGCAGGGGTTTAATATCAATATCTCTCAAAATCTGCAGCAATGACAACGTAGAAAACAATTAGATTAGAAGTCATGTACAACATATAATCCAATTAGAGGCATAATATTCTCATAAGTTCCCTGTCTATTAACAAAAATCATCACATATCTCATTAGCCAAAACAGAAAACATAATTTATGACCATTGATCAACACACACCTTCTGTGGCACAGATACTCCTCTAGGAAGTTCTGGAATATGTTTATGAGCTGCTGGATTAATGTAAGCAACGTTTCTGCAAAACAAGACAGATTAAATAAAATATAATTTCAACTAATCATCATTTAGATACAAAGGAACTTACAGGACATGGTTATCCGTTATATCCTCCAAACCACTAATAGGTGAAGAAAGCACCACTCTCCAACCATTTCTCTCAGATAACCAAATGTAACCGTTCATTCCACCACTGCATAAATTTAACATGGAACATTGAAACTCAAATTTACAGAAAGGAACAAGTAGAAAGTTGAGAATGGTAATAGCTGACGCTGCTGACCTAGCATTTACGTCAACTGGCCACATAGGTATTTGAGTTGGGTGCAAATGCATTTGCATTTGCAATTGCAATTGATAAGAATAGTTGTAGTAAGCAATTATTTGAGGGGCTAAGCTATTACGTGGAGATACGTATAGTATATCACAAAATACACTGTTCCGAGCTCGCTCTTCAGGCTGTTCACAAGAAATAAAAATTTGGCATTAACGTTCAAACATTGAAGAATATGATTATTAGGTGATAGGTACTCTGTTATACATATTCAAAATCTTAAACGTACAATAGGTTACATGTTAATACACATTTGATCTGATTATATCATCCATCACTTTATATTTGCATTAATAGACTATAAAAATGGAGGTATGTCTTTTTTTGATGAAAATATTTTGACACGGAAAATATTAGGTTAGGTAAGCCTGTTCTTGATGAATTATTAAGGTGTACTAGGTATAATAAATGCAAGGTTGACATGTAGCAGAATACCGAACTGTTAAAGTGTCCTCTAGTCTTCTTGTTTCAGTGAGTAGCTTCTTCTCGTCAATGAATGGCAATTTGGCAACACCCTGCTTTCATGGTAATAATAAAAGAGAAGAATAGGATATAGTGACAGGCAAAACAGTGAAATTCATAATTAACAGAAGATAATTAATTAGCAAACACAATATTACCTGCCATGAAAAACGTTTTCCATTCATGTCGATGTCAAAATCTATATGTACATATAAAGCCCAAGGTTATTTACAGATTTAATTATATTTTTACATTGGTCAAAGTACCAAAGATTAATCGGCACTGACTAAAATTGAAGATTTATTATTTGATTGTAAATACCGTAAGGGTAGAAGTCAATTATAGGTGACGATGGATCAGTCATCAGTCTTCTGTAATTGTCAGGCAGAGCATTTGAGCTGTAGCACCATATAAACATTATGATAAAACGTTTGAATAAAAGAACCAAAAAGGTTACGAGGAGGCAAAAACATATGTTGATTTCAGATGGTAAATGTGAAATACCTTGCAGCTGGCAGGGTTCCCATAAGTTGATCAAAAGGTTTAAATGGCTCTCCCAGGAAAAATGTTATTTCCAAATCAGCTAAATCTTTGAGATCAGAAGCAAATGGGGCATAATGATATGGATAATACCTGGAATTATAACAAAGAGTTTATAAGCTACTTGATATTATTCGGCCTCAGCATTTATGTGTCTTCAGAATCGCATTTAATAACAAAGAAGACCAAATACAATGAAATAATTTTGGGAAGTCCAAATTTTTAAGGACTTGAATACTTAGTTCAAGGTGACTCTAACCTAAAATTAGCAAACAATTACTACTAAATGATTTATAATCAAAGAACATTTACCGAAACTTTCCAAACTTCAAATACTACAAACAGGCTGGTTAAGAACATAAGGAACAAACTTCACATTTAAGGACTAAAATAATAATATCCCAAATCTCCAACAGCAACATTTTAGTTAAGCTTTCACATTCAATTTAAATTATTTAGAGAGATTCATACAGATTTATACAACATTTTTAATTTTATAATGACCAAAAGCAGCATGCACTTAATTACCATGCCCTGGAATTCAACCCCGTTTCTCTAAATCCCTTTGAATTTGAATCATACTCGAAACATAAAAATTTACAGCAATGATGAAAGAGGTGAAAGCACAAAACAAAAGTGTTCGGTACCATTGCCAAGAACAGACCCCCTGATAGTAATACCGGCAAACCCAGCATAATCCTTCCACATAATTCAATACCTGCGTCGACAATAACTTGTGATATAACAGGAGGATAACAGTGTGTAAAACATTATAGGAACTTATTTTTAAACATATGTGTGTGTATACTGCGATAAAGTTTTATAAATTCTTCTTTCTAGAGTTAGAAAAGTGTATAGGTCGACAAGTGCAAGCATCTTAAGTGAATTAATAGAAGAACCAAACTAAACTCACCATTTGCCTTTTAACCTCTTCAATCTCCTTTGGATCTGTCAAATTTAACTTCTCATTATAATACCTTTCCTTGTAGCCAGGTTCCCCTAATTTGATCTGAATTGAGAAATTGTTAGAATGTATAACAAATACTCAACTAGATTTTTTTGAAGGCAAATATTTAACTAGACTAGATCATTAGACATCAACAAGCAACCAATAAAAAAGTGTAGCAAGTAACAGCAAACTTTAAAGGTTCAGACACTTGTCATTGTCAGGATAACAGTGACCTTCCTGTCTTATTTTAAAATTAAATAAAGGAGTAAAAAGGGCCTCAGTCTTCATATGTCAAGTTGAAGGTTTATAACTCCTTGATCCATATATGTATTTGAATAAAAAAAATGATTATGAAAAGTGTCAACATCAAAGGTAGATATGAAGAAAGAGAAAATCACTAAAACATGTGTCAAATACTGAATGGTTTATGAATGTGAATTAGGCATGTTTTTAGTCATACCAATCACCATTCTTTAAATAAGGAGTAAACATCGCCTTCTCAAATATATGAAGAACTAGTGTGCTTAGAAATTGATACTCAATGAAGAAAAGGTAGGTACGCATTTTACAATAACGGTTCATTATTCTAAAAAGAATAACATTGCATTCTACAAAAACAGTTGAATTATTAAGCAAAACTGGTTTAAGATATAAGACAACATCAAGAGGACTTTCAAGCATTAAAATTGCAGAGAATTTATTGTACCTTGTCCTCTACTGGAGCTGGAGGCTCCTCGTCAACATCTTGTCTTGCTTTACGTCTCATCTCTTCATTGTTCGCATATGACTAGATTGAAATATGAGCAACAGACAACGTAACATTTACCATCAGTTGTAACCAGTATAGGAAGAAAAAAAATATACATTGGGATAAGTGGATAACACAGATCTTCAGTATCTTATGCGTGGAGGTACACCTTTGAAGTACAAAATCAACTTAGACAATATATATAAACTTCACCTTCTGTATGCGGGCCCGCTTTTGAAATATTTGGTCTTCATGAACCGCAACTGCCTGAATAAACTGCTCAACTCTGTCCAGCAAGACCTGAAATTCAGGTGTTGGTATATACATATAAAGCAAAAGGGTTGTTTTTTTTTTATAAAATATGATTACAGCCATTCACAATCAAACCAGCTAGCAAAAGTAACTATCTAATAAAAAAAATTATTGGTATACACATATAAAGCAAAAGGGTCGTACAGCACTATAGCATCCAATCTGATGCCTACACATTTTTATATGCATTATAATAGATACTGAGGGAAGAGCTTGAAAGATTAGTAACATTAGGAATGTACCTCTCTATGCTAATTTTCCATCTATTTACCAATCACCTAAAATATTATTTAGTGTCCTATTAGCTCTAGATTTATATACTACTATTTCCTTGAAAACTGATTCATAGAACGCAAACCTAAAAAATCAACCTAATAATAAGATAACAACATGAAGAGAGAAAAGCTGATTATGCTGCATGTCAAACATTGAATAAAGGTTTTTTATGTCTATATTTTCAGCCCGTCTTATCATTATAATCTATTTAATGCTATCACATAACATGATCCGATTTCACACCATTATGATATGAAATCCTTTTACAATTGTTGTTTGTAAACTTGATCATAATGGACTAATCTCTTACAAGCTGCTGAACTGTACAGATCACTAAAAATTGGCGTGTCAATACGCCAAAGAAAACAAAACCAATGAGCACAAGTTTAATAGTGCAAAATCATCAGCAGCATACAAATGAGAACTCTACAAAAGTTTATTAATTAAAACGGACATTATTCCAACGAGTTAACAAAAGAAGGCACAATTACCTCCCCCGCGTCAGTAAGATAACCACCCATTGCAGTAAACTCCCTTCTATATATTTGCACTAGCAGATTTATAGCCCCCTGCATTAGCAGAATAGGGAAAATATACATAAATATTAACATGAATGAATAGGATTTATAACTGCAGTTAATGTTGATTTCATATATGAATGACTAGAGTAACAATTACAATTTTCAACTTGTAAAACTTGACTAATAATCTGTTTAATATATACTATCAGAAATAAATTTCCAGCCAGCTGGCCATACCTCTCGAATCTCTAAAGTTGGCATATGAGGAAGAAAGTCATTGCCCACAAAAAAGCAAAGGAATACAAAATCATCCACCAGTCGTTCTAGGCTGATCTCAAATGGAGGATTTGGTATCTCCAAATCATGTTGCAAATATTCTCGTAGCACCCAGATGTTGAGAAACTGCCCACAAAAATTTCAAGACCCGATGAGAATACCGTTATAGAAAAAGAGAATAACAGTTGTTAAAAAGAAAGCAATGAGAATTTAACCTGATATTTCTTCTTGTGAATTGGGATATCATTTACAGGCTTCCCATTCACATCACCACGACACTCAGCAGCCAGGTGGCCTACTTGACCACATTGGAAACATTTTTCTTGCTGACCCGGCATTGTAATTACCTGTGAAACTTAAAAGGTTAAATACACTTCCATTGACCATAAATAGACAAGAATCAGAAGTGATAGCATCAGAGTAAGTAATACATTATTTTTTACTAACCTCCCTCAATATTGAGAAGTGAACCTCATGAGTGGCCAGAGCCAACATAATAAGATCAGCATCCTATCAAATAAGCAATGAAACTCAGTCACAAGCTGGACGATGCACAACGCTGCATATATTTACAATAAGAGGTGGAAACTTTGACCTATTTGCCCACAACTGGGATCATTAGGGTTATGTTTATGTCTAAAGGTCAATTAGGTAAAGCTAAAACAATCGAGTATTTATCTAAAAGTGAAAACCCATTAAGTGCATTCAAGTAAATAAACCCTCTTATATTACACACACACACACACACACACACAAAAAAAAAATAATAATAAATTCCTGGATAAAAAGTGGCGACCCAGCCATACTCAGGATGTTCAGACTAGCACTATAAAACTATCCATTTTATAAAATTACCCAACTGCCCATATTTACTTACACCTCTAGTTGCAATACAAACATTAAAGATTGCCAGATACAAGGAAGGGGAAGGACAAGATACTAGAACGAATTTTTCCAACTCACCAATCCATAGAGGCAATGCCGAGTGTTTGGATTAAAACCAGGAAGGTTACGTTGCAAACGAATGAACGACATTACTTTGTGCTCTCCCTCACCAGGAACATTTGAGTCGGAAAGAATCACCTGCAAGTAATGTCCAATGCCGCCACAAAAATATTATGGTAGAACAAAATGGTAGTACTTAAAAGACTACAAAATGAAGGATCTAGAATTAACCTTGGTATATTGCCAACCAGGATTGTGATTCAATCTACATTGTATATAATACTGAAGAGCTACAGATAGAACAGACATAAACTGAGTACCAGGCGTGATCACATTTGAATCAGATGTTTCAAGCTTCTCTTTAGGAGCAAGTGCAGCTCCCTGAGCTTCAAACTCAGCTCTCAACCTCTCTTCTTCGGCTGCCTATACAAGAAAAGAATAGCAAAACTAAGTTAACTACTTAATCTAGTAATCAGCTCGATCACTACAAATGAACTTTAGAAAAAATCTCACTGCTTCAGCGGCGTCTTTGGCAGCCCTAAAACGGCGAGATCGTTGTTGGTTCATTTTGGCTCTTGGAGCCACACCATCTGCAAAAAAGTAGAAGCACTTACAGCTCACAGATAATCAACTATGAAGACAAACTAGTATGGTACAATATAACAGTCTTACCTATAGCCATATAGAGAATTTTTCTGGGCCGCACCAACGAGAAGAGATGGTCAATGTAGTCAAATATTAACTTAAACACCTCATCATATGTAGCAGGAGCAGGCTGCATAAACAGGAGTGCAAGTGTCATTGGTAATTCCAAATTAAATCACATAAGTTAAAGGGGGGTAATTTTCGAACTTAACTGATGTAGAACAAGAGTATATGGTAAATAACAAAGGGCCTTGGGCCCAACGGTATGTGAGTGTTCCCACCAACCAAGAGGTTGTGGGTTTAAGTCTTGTTGGAGACATTTGTGAGATAGTGTAAGATAGGTGAGATATAGGTGTGTGAGAAAATTTCCATTCCAAATATGTAGGTAACAGCAAAAGACCAGGAACGCTTAATTAATATCTCAAGATGAACAGATACTCCGTATAGAATTCAATAAAACATTCCACAAGTGTATCTTGGTAAACTAGTCCACGTATACAATGGAAGTACCACGATTTCCAAGCAGGGTATATACTACCATAACGAAAAATTCCAGGGGATACACCGGACAAAATATTTTTAATTTTTATGTTTTTTACACTACAAAACGTTACACCTTTTATCCAGCATAACCCACGTAAGTTCACTAAAAGTTCTCACAGATAAGGTAGACAAAAGCTATCTAATGTTTTTTGCATTACCAACCATAAAAAGACATATCTCTTAATATACGGCACCTACACAAGTAGAGTAGTATCAATTAATAAAAAAAGGCTTCTTATTGTAAACGTCACATGCGTTAGTATCTCATCACGTAAGCAAATTTACACCGGTCCAAAATATTGACTACATATCCTACCATACAACGAAACAATTAGCATTTAAAACCAATCTTCAATTTTCTCACGTCAGACGTATGACATCCTTAGATTCTCGGAGACGACACAATTATTATTGTAACACTAAATAGAAACAAACGCAAATAAAATTTAATTTGCAAATGTATAATAAAATGTGTTACACTAAAGTGAAGATAAATGTTTCTCAACATTAAGGGTGTATTTGTTTAAGCTTAATATGGGTTTTCGAGCAGGGACGTACCCACTTGGGAGCTGCCAAACCCGATTTTAGGTCACAAAGTGTAAACTGTTTTTAAAATATATCTTTTCTTGATATGTGCAACCCCTTTTTTTGCTAATAAATTCCTTATAGTGCAACTTTTAGTACCGATAATTATAAACAAAAATTTGTGCAACACCCTATAAAACATTCTGGGTCCGCCCCTGTTTACGAGCTTATGTTTGACAAGCCTCAATCTTTTCAGCTTATTTTGAACTTATGGGCTTACATAAGTTTATTATGTCATAACAAAGTTATATAATCCCACGAGTTTCAAAATAAGCCAAAGAAATTGAGCTTATGAACCTAGGTCAAACAACAAATGGCTTTCGGCCGATAAGACGTCACATTAACTAAAATAATAAGGCAAACAGTTATTATAATTGAATAATTACAGCATTTAAAAAGTAAGAGTTACAATAATTACAGCATAGAGTTAATAAAAATGATACCTTTCCTTCAGGATGAAAACAGGGGTGAATAATCCCATTCATATCAAGGTATAAATTATCAAATTCTATATTGTTAGGGTTAGGTTTCAATAACTCAAGGCCGTGAACATTTTCTGCTTCAAGCACGTCAGCAATTGCCTTTGGATAACGGTCTGCTAACCACCTGTAGAACGCTGGTACTCCCATCAGATCTTATCGGAATTTGGTATAGCCAGAGTTGACAGAGATCGTGACGGAGGTGACGTGACAAAGTTAATTTAATTTGGATTTGGATGTTGCGTGTTTGACGGCAACTTGTAAGGTGTGAACTTTGAAGCCCCCTTGAGTTTGAATTATAACACAAACATGTTCAAATAGTTTGAAATAGTAGGGGTCAATCGAGTCGTGTTTGGATTGATGTATTCGGGTTCGCGAGTTAATGGGTTAGTATAACCTTTACTTAAACATGATATGATTATTGACTGTGTCAAGAAATTCAACCCTACCCTATACCTGCATAACACGTGTAACGAGTTTGTAATTCGCTTAACATGTTTAAGTAAATAAGTCAAACGGTGAATAAAGTTTGTGGTTTGTCAATTCAATTAGTTTAAATCCAAAAATGATATAATGATTAAAAAAACATGCAAATAACTATACGACAATTTTAGTAATAAAAATGATATTTGAGTTATAATGATAATTCACTCATACTAATTACATAACAAAATACATTTAATCAAAATCCAACATAAAAACAAAGTTTTATATTTTAATTTTTAGAGACTATACTTAAACGGGTTCACGCGTTGACCTGTTTAATACTTACACAATTCAAACACGATTCATTTTTTAAACCTATTTAACGAGTTGACATGTTTTGACTCAAACCTATTTAACTTTGTGTCGGGTTCGTGGTATTTATCAAGTCGTATCAAAAGTTGTTGCCCCTATGAAATAGGTTAGTTTAAGGAGTGTTTGTTTAAGCTTTTATATATAGTTTATATGGACGGATATGGATTTGTATGATGTTGTTTTATGTCTCATAAGGTCAATGTTTTTTATTTGATTTTACCTTATGTTTCGGTTTATGAACTTACAGCTTGTAAGCTAGATAGTATTAGCTTATGAAATATAAGTCGAAATCATTAAATTAACTAGTTATTATATAAGCTTAAGCAAACACCCCTTAAAAGATGTATACAACAAGTGCATAGCCGTGTGTCTACTGGCAAATCTAGAAAGTTGGAGAAAGCTGAAAAAATATCACATATATTTATAAGTGGATTTGCGTATGTGATGGTGTGCCAGGTGTTACATCTGTTGTAAGCTGCCAATATACTATTATTAGATATTAAAAATGTCAACTAATAATCACTATTATAAGTGCAGAGACTAAAGTTCTTAAGTTATGAAAGTCGCTCCCCTATGAGACTGTTCCTAGATTTAGCGCATAGACTGTTTCCGTAATCGCAAGTAACGACATGGACGATTTTTGCAACTTTTGTGGGACTATGTTTGCGACGGGAGTAAACTGGAGGGACATTTATGTAATTTTTTGTTACACAAACAATCCGAATTAACTTAGGTATTGTTTTTGTAATCGCAAGTAAATAGAAAGGACTTTTTTGCAATTTTATATGACTTTCTTTGCAACGCAAATAAACCGGAGGTACTATTTTTGCCTTTTTTCACATATTTTGTTGTTCAATGAACAATAATTTATTCCTATAAATCGTTTATATTTTAAATTGAATATGAATATACATATTGTGCCCATAATTAATTAACCATAAATGCACTGCCATCAAGTATCAGCGAGTTAAAGCTTGAATTACGGTGAATTTTGATAGAATATTACATCTTCTAACAAGCCTAAATAAAATTAATAAACAGTAAGCTAATAAGTCTACAATTTTTGTCCCAATAAATCTCAGTAACACAATTGCATTCTTAAGATTTGTTCTTGAAAGAAGTGAAATGAAGTGGGAAAAAAATAAAATAAAATTTTGTTCATCGAGTTTTTTCAAAAGATGGAAGGAAATTTAGTTATTTATCTCCAAAACTTTTTCTTAAAAGTGGAATGATTTGAAACAAAAATATATTAGCCAATTTTTTTATTAAAACACCGACTTAAATGGCCTAAAATAAAAAAAATCTCGGTAACATGGTATACAAAATTAAATTCAATTCATCTTCTGCCTATTTTTGTCTCTTATCTCTTTTACTTTCATTTCAAAGCTCAAGGACATAGTGTTGTTCCCTTATACTCAATTAGTGTTAACAACAAAGTTAAACTAACCAAGTTCCATGGAATAGTAGTGTAAGAATGATTAACAGTAAGTAAAGAAAACGTAAAGATAAAAGAAAATATATTTTTTTAGCGTTTAATTCTTATTAGAAGTTAATCAAAAAATTATACCCAAGTGTTTGCGGAATAACACTTGAGATTAAATGACAAGTATGGTGTGTCTCCTCGCTAAAGCTAAGCTAAGCTTAAGTGACAACTAATGTAAAACTGAGCAATCTCAAGTACATGGTTATTCTTTGGAGGAGTAAATGTGTTTGTGAATGTCTAAGCATTAATTGCACAAACTTACATTTACTCCTCTTTATGATCCTATATATACGCAAGTATGAGTTAACCGTTACCTAAAAGACAATGATGACATAAGCCTACATTGAACAAAATGCATATGCATTTTGTCACTGTTACATGTTCTATAAGTAGTAAAGGACACGACTGTTTTCCTATCTTCAGTGTTGACACACTTCTTGGTTTTATACATATTTAGAGTAAGTTGACCTTTGCATGATAAGGACCTTCCCTTATCCATTCAAACTTATCCCACCTTTACTTCAGTCTTCATGTCTTCAGTCTTGAGTTGCTCAGTCTTCATTGTTGGTGAGGAGACTTCGTGATTCAATGAGCTATTGTCATCACTCACTGAATACATCACCTTCTTCTTTGGCTCAGGTGTCATTCACTGAGTTCCGCCTCACTAAATGGTGAACCTTTCTTCATAGGCTCGCCCTGAGCTTCTTAAAGGTGACTCACTAAATGAATATTCATTCAGTGACTCGATTACGTTTAAGGTTATCGAACACTTAGGTTATTTTATGTTCAAATCCTAGTTTAAGGAAGTTTGGGAATTTACTAATGCAACAGTCTCCTCCTATTTGGATATACAAATAGCCTAAGTGTTTCTTTGTTCAGTGTGAGTGAGCAAAGGTCTAGTGATTCACTAAGTAATGTTTAGGACACTAAGAGTTAAAAGAAACATCAAAGTTTTATTCAAAGCTATTACAATCCTAACAAAATACAAAGCAAAATAAAAGATAGTGGTGTTTGCAGATTCATCAGTCAGAATTTGTATCCCAGGGCTTCAAGCTTTGGTCTCTTGGATTCCAGCTCATGTTGATCAGGATGTTCACGTATCTTGGTCTTCTGGTCATGACAAAACCTTACATTTTCAGCACTCTTGATTAGGGAGGCCATCATGAAGAAACCAAGCATGGCTTTAATTCCTGCCTGATCAATGTCACTCCATCTTTGGAATGCTGGATCTCTAAACTCATCAGTAAAGAAGAGACCTCTCTCAGGTTGTTTAATGGCCATGTTGTTCACGAATCTCACTTCTTCAGGGAGGGCTCTGTTGCAGTCAAGGCCATGAACTTTAATTTCAGGTTCAGCTTCAATTTTCTTCCTCTTTCTTCTAAAGGACTAAGAAGGGGCAGGCTGACTAACTGGGGCTAGGAGAAGAGAGGTAATACCAAGTTCCTCAGGCGGCTTTGTCAATTTGTCATATCTTTGCTGCAAGGATTTCTTCAGGTCTTTGACAACCATATTTTGCTTCTTCATGATGATTGGACCCAATTCATCCAATTCAGTGATCCCGAAGTCAGAGAATCTGAAGGGATCATGAACTTCAAAGAGTCTCTTGTCTGGACCTCTGAAGACACTGAGGACAGCAGGTTTGGTGTTTTGGTGAATCTTGACATCAGTGATTGGTTCTGGTCTCAGTCTGCTTGTCATAACCCGCTGGTACCTTTCAACCTTCTTTTACTTTACCTCTGCAGCCCTCTTTAACTTATCATCCCTTTTCTTTCCGAGAGCAAGCATCTCTATATCTTGAGCTTTCTTGAAAGTCTCACCACCTTTCCTACTAGTAAGAGCTTTTGGCTTTATCCCAAGTTTTTCAGCCTCTTCATTGACCACTTGGATGAGAGCAGGCTTGTTAATCCTTTCTTATTCAGCTACTTTCTTCAATAACTCTTCCTTTTCCAAGTGAGCCTGAATTTCTTCTACAGTGAGGTGATACAGAACTCCATTGATTTCATAAGGGACCTTGACTGGTTCATCAGGGTCAAGCCTTACAACCAAGGAAGTAGGTACCAATTTTGTTCATAGGCTCGGGCTCTGGTTAAACTAACCAATTAGTGTTAACAACAAAGTTAAACTAACCAAGTTCCATGGCATAGTAGTGTAAGAATGATTAACAATAAGTAAAGAAAACGTAAAGATAAAAGAAAATATATTTTTTCAACGTTTAATTCTTATTAGAAGTTAATCAAAGAATTATACCCAAGTGTTTGCGGAATAACACTTGGGATTGAATGACAAGTATGGTGTGTCTCCTCGCTAAACCTAAGCTAAGCTTAAGTGACAACTAATGTACAACTGAGCAATCTCAGGTACATGGTTGTTCTTTGGAGGAGTAAATGTGTTTGTGAATGTCTAAGCATTAATTGCACAAACTTACATTTACTCCTCTTTATGATCCTATTTATACACAAGTATGAGTTAACCGTTACCTAAAAGACAATGATGACATAAGCCTACATTGGACAAAATGCATAGGCATTTTGTCACTGTTACATGTTCTATAAGTAGTAAAGGACAAGACTGTTTTCCTATCTTCAGTGTTGACACACTTCTTGGTTTTATACCTATTCAGGGTAAGTTGACGTTTTCTTGATGAGGACCTTCCCTTATCCATTCGAACTTATCCCACCTTTACTTCAGTCTTGAGTTGCTCAGTTTTTATTGTTGGTGAGGAGACTTGAGGATTTAGTGAGCTATTGTCATCACTCACTGAATCCATCACCTTCTTCTTTGGCTCAAGTGTCATTCACTGAGTTCCACCTCAGTGAATGGTGAACCTTTCTTTATAGGCTTGCCCTGAGCTTCTTAAAGGTGACTCACTGAATGACTATTCATTCAATGACTTGATTACGTTTAATGTTATCGAACACTTAAGTTATTTTATATTCAAATCCTAGTTTAAGAAAGTTTGAGAATTTACTGACCCAACACATAGTGTAAAAGGCGTGCAAGGAGGCTTCCCTTGATGCCGCCCGCATGTTGACTTGATAATTGAGTGAGGTGCTCAGGCACCTATTAAACTCCCTTGTTTATGAGGATTATTATGTATACTTTTTAGACTTCCTTGTTTATGAGGATTATTATGTATACTCCGTGGTACACTATCCGTGGAGTTATGGTTTCTACAAAGTTGATCTTTTAGCATAACTTGGCCTAGATTTTTAAACTTATAAACACTAATGTTATACTTTTACATAATGGCCATTTAACCGGTGTGCTTCTTAACACTAATGGTATTACACTGCTACCAAATAAATAAAATAAGAATTTGATGGATTAAATCAATATGTGGGTATAAAGTGTAAGTTATATTAATTGAAGGACCAAAAGTAAAAGTTGTGCAGCACTTGGACAAAACTAAGGGTGCGTTTGGTATGCTGCGAGGAATGACAATGGGTATGAGTTTGATAGTAGTGGTGGGTCCTCAACTATGAAAGTTCCATTCCCCTTTAGTTTGAGGTATATGGAGTATGGATAATATTGAACTTTCATAGTCATAGTTGTGGGCCCTCTCAACTAAAACAAACATCATTAATCACTATGATAGTCATAGTTCCATTCCCTTAGTACCATACCAAACACACCCTAAATACTCAAGAAATCCAATATTGCAGTGTACTTTAGAAGCCAGGAATTCAAAGATAATAACAACACCAAAAGTAAAAGTTGTGCAGCACATGGACAAAACTAAATACCAACACCAACTGTAGCTCTGTAACTTCAGCGAGCGTTTAACTGCTCCATAAATTCATAAGCAAAGGGGAACGTGTTAAAACCTGAACCTACCAGAAAGCAAACAGACACAAAGTTTTACTCTATATAACTGAATTGACAACATTATTCATATGAGCATAACTTGAAGTTAACATTAGTGATCAAAAGAATACAACTACCTCAAATTCGGGTACACGAAGCGTCAAAATCATCAGGTGCAACACGAGCAATCCAACTACTAAGCGTCTTCTTAATATCCGAGTGATTAACATAAGCCAACTCATACATACTACACAAATTCACCACAAACGTCTCGTTCAAAGCCCTGGTAGGAATCCTCTCTAAAGCAGTTTCCATAACCTTAATAGAATCCGCCAAATCTTTCATATACATCAAACAAAGAGCCTTATTATTAATTGCAACCACATCTGAATTATCTCGTTCAATACACTTCTCATACTCCCTAACCACCGACCCATAATCCTTCTCAACCATAAACAGCAATGCCTTGTTCCTATTTACAAGGTTCAACATCGCGGTATCTTCCTTCAAATCCTTAACAATGTTTTCAACCATACTGAAACTACCCTTAGCACCTTCCAGATCACCAAACTGCATTTGAATATATCCTAATTTCGACATCAAAATTGCCTTACCAACAGTACCATCCGATTCACGGTTAATTAAATCCTTAATCAAATCCAAACACACTGCATACTCCTTATAACTCAAATGATGACTTATCATAGAATTAATCACTAAACACTCGCGTTTCCTCCATATTTCACGCGATGAATCAACCAAATCTTCTCTACTTATCTTCTCTCTAATAAAATCTAACAATGTATAAAATCGATCTAATGTTTCCTGACGCTTTCCTAATTTAGAAGGCAACTCAGCATGTAGCAAGCGCAATACGAACGGGGCCATGGAGCCAGTACGGTTAGGATAATGATGTGGGTATGTTTCGTATCTATAAATATCAAGTCCTTTTTCGACCAGATCAAGCTCAGATACTGCTTCTGAGAAGCGTTTTAGTTTAGTGAGTGCTATGGCGTTGTATGCTAGATATATAAGGTGTTCGTGTGGCTTTGACAATAGAGATTGAGAACGTGCTTGTGATACTTTGTCGAGGATTGATCGCCACAAGCCGCGGCATGCTAGGTCTTGGAGAGCTGAAAGGTCGTAACAGAGGCCATTGTATGTTTTGTGGAGATCGATGTTGTTGCCGGGCTCGTTTGTGGTTTGATCAGAGGATTGTGATGTGGACATTGTTTCGAAGATGGATCTGTAGATCTCCGGCGAACGGTGGTGTGATGGGAGGGAAAAGTCGTTAAGGTTGTTAAGGTTAACTTATATATCGCGTGATCCCATAATGTGTGAATGAATGGTGTGAAAGTGGTTTTACTGTATGTTTTAACTTATATTTTAGCCCGTGTGTATTTAGATAATATCAATTTACCCAGAATGATAAAATACTCTTAATCTTCATTTCTTAACATTAACTTCTTGCATTTTAATTGTTATATTGCATCATTCTCCCTGGCTCGACAGAATTAAACAAAAGAACATAGTTTACACAGTTTTAAGACAAATGTAAACTATGTTTTTGTTTGACATTTTAAAAATACATGGGTTTTGCTTTAACATTGTCATCAAGTATAATAGCAAAAGTCATACATAAATAATCGTACTTACCTAAAAATAAGGATTTGTTTTGAACATCAATTAAACTTTGTCCTCAATAAAGATGACAATGAAGAATTTTAAGCTATACGGAAATCCGCTATTTTTGGTGAAGATAATAAAAAGAAATCAATTAATCATACATTGTAGCTCTTATATGTAACCAAATCAAAAATACATTACAGTATCTCAAAGAACAGCAACTATAAATATCTTACAGGCAAACAATCCAAAGGAGTACAAGAGAGTTGGTTATACATCTCATGACTATACTTTCAATTCTACAAAAGAATTAACTAAATTATAAATATTACAGTATATACTATTTGGCATGATTTAACTTTTAAAAAGGAAAAATGTACTGGGCTCTTCTTAACTTTGGAGGGATGGCAACAAACTCGATTTGATTTATTTTCTTCTGTACCTTTGACCGTGTGACGTCGAATAGACTATATACTTGCCTCAGATGACTTGTTCGACCATAGAAATTCTATTTCAAGATTCCTTTGGGCACCACTTTTGCTTTGTGGTAGTAAAGCGTATTCACCGGCCACAGCCCCCATCATGACAACACGGTCAATCTGGATGGTCACTTTACCAAATGATTTCTGCCCAAACAAAAACATTTTCATCAGTTACTAGTATACAACAGTGGGAATAGTGCATGTAAAATGTTGATGAAATTTATATGTTGCTATTTTTTTATATGATGACAGAAGTATATTCCATTTTAGCAGGTGAATCTTCGAGTCATTAAAATATTGCCTACCACATTCATAAACTATATATTTGCAATATACATTAAGCATGAATTCAAGGAGCAGAAGTAACATGTGTTAACATATTAAGCATGTATTCATAGATTATTTCTTTACTCAGTCCCTAAACACATACAACAATTAGTTTTGCTAGCTTTCACGAAACAAATGAAAGTATTAAATATTGCCCCTAATAGCAAATGCTTCGATCTAGATAACCTCTTTGCCCATTTCTAAGAGTTGGATATTTCTGATATGATAGCATTGGTTTAAGGTTGTAGATTCTAGTATTACCTAATCATGCATTGCGCTTGTTTCGAAACAAAATTTAGTGATATATAGTTTTGGAGGTACTAAAAAAAAGACAAAACAGGAGTTGTAATCATGGAATTACCTTCCCCATCTTGCTTTTATTCTTGCATGAGATATGCAGCTTCTGGCCTTTTGGAGGACTTTCAAAGGACCACACAAAGCTCTCATCCCACTCAGGATTTGGCCCAGTTGATACAATCTGCAACGAGTTAAACGGAAAAAATGAGATCTTGTTAAGCACAATCGCATGCATATGCAAATCTTATTATGGAACAAAAGTTAATCATTGATGTCTGCATGTAGTGGAAAAAGGAAATAAAACTTGAAAAAAAAAAAAAAAAAAAAAAAAAAAACCCTTCAAATTGACCTTTAGTAAAATATGTGTAATTGTGTACATTAAGAGAACATATAAAGTGTACCTTGGTTTGTCTTGAGGGAGTGCTGCCCAGAGTAACCTTGCAGTATACACTTGGGTTTCCAACCGACTGTTTCATATCATTGCCACGCTTAATCGTGACAGTTAATGTCCCAGGCAAGCACTGCAACAGGAATTCAGCCTTCTCATGAAATCTTGGAGGACCTGATTGGATCAAGTACTGCAACAAAGGGATTGCATCTGCAGCAGCAGTTGATTGGGCATTAGCAACATCAGGTGGGCAAGCCGCCCAAGCTTGCCTGAGAAGAAAGAGCGCATCTAATGCAGCTTCTTGAGTTGCTTCTGAGCCAGTTTTAAGGGATGTCACTAAGTGTGGGATGCTCAAGGTTGCAGGTTCAGTGGCTCTCAAACGCGGGAAGTTCCCAAAGAGTGCATTTAGAGCTTTTAAATAACCATCATTCACTGTCCCATTGGCCCATAAATCCTTTTCAATAGCAGCTGCATAAAATAAAGTATATGCTCAATGACATTAATTGTCCCATAACAATTTTCGGGCAGGACAGTCACATTAAGCCTCCATATTAGGTGACCTCGCATAAAATAGGGGTGTAGAAGACTAAAAGAATTGTTAGTTGCATGCATTTATGTGTTACCTAGTTTATACAAGAATTAGACAAATAATGTACTCTTATCAATATTAGTTATTAAAATATAAAAAGCACTGAGCAATGTATCTGATTGTTGTCTAGTTATCATAAAAAAAAAAAAAAAAAAAAAAAAAAAAAAAAAACTTAAGTTGGCAAATAACTGAACATGCATCATTTTCTTTATAATCAGAATCCTATTCAAGAAAAAATATATTATTAATCACATAATGATATACTTTGTGAAAAAGGTGTGTGAGTTTGCATGTTGGCATTCACTTATATTACTATGGGTCACTTAAGCTTTAGAGGTGGCAAAATGGGAATGTCGGACGATTTTCCAAAAGAACACTTTGACTCATTTTCTTTTGATTTGACCCAATAAAGATATACAAAAATACCGAAATCGAGCCAATCATAATTAAATGAGTCAAAATTTCCTTCTCAACTTGTGTTGCATACTGATATATGCAGATTTTCATATATCCATACACAAACCAGCATAATCAAGAGCAAAAGCGTACCAGTTATAGCTCTGACAGTTTCACTGGAGGCATACTCTTGGATGGCATTGTTAGAGAAAAGAAGTTTGATAAACATAGCAGCCTGAACTGATGTATCAATATCACTTGAAGCAATCAGATCCAGTACAACCTGAACCCCGCCGGCTTCTGCAACTGCTCTCTTATTTGGGCGACTATACATCACAAGATTCTGCAAAGCACACATAGCAACTACTTTCATTTCTTCTGAAGGTTGATCCTCAAGCAAATTCACCAAAGCGCGACAGGCTGCAGCAGCATCAGGAGATTGTGCCAAAGTTTCATTCTGGAATAAATCCCCGAGTGCAAGAGTTGCCAACAATCTCGCCTGTTGAGCTTGAGTTTGTGGGTCCAGCAGGTATTGAGATAGTGGTAAAATAGCTGATTTGGTAGCTTTAGTTTCTCTGATCTTTACATTGTGCAATAACACCTCCAGAAGTCTAGCAGCAGTTCCTTCACACTGATGGCATCTAAGAAGCTCTAAAAGAGCCTCAATTGCACCGCTTTCAGCCATGGCTAAAGCACTGCTGGAATCATCACTCTCCAGAACTAATAAAGCATTTAATGCACCAACTACAGTTCCTTCTGAGCCCGAACGTAGCAGTCTAACCAACACTGCAATAGGTACTTCCAGATAGAACTCTGAACTGAACTGAAGAATACTAGACAAAACAGTAGCAGCAGATTCCCACAAAGGATTAGGAAGAGAAGAATCAGCTAACAATATAACCCTCGATAATTCACTTACACCACCTTCTTTTGCAATTTCATTAGGCCAATCTTGTGAAATGCTAACAAGAGCCTGTAACGCTCGTTGCTGTGAAATAGGAATACCAGAACCAATAACTCGCATTAATGGACCAATTACTAGCTGTATTATTGAATCCTTGTGATAATGTTGTTCCAAAAGAAGATGAGATAAAAGCTCAGCTGATGACTGTTGCACTGCTGTAGCTGATGAATCTAGTAAAATGATCAGTGGTTCAATAGCTTCGCGAGAGGTTAATTTGTATTCAGCACGACGATGTCCGTTCTCCAATATATTTACTAGAACTCGTAAAGCACTATGCTGCCCATCAGGTCCAAGCTCAGGCCTTGTTAACAACAAGAAAAGGGGTTCAACAACCTTTGCTGCAGATGAACCCTTTGCTATCGTGGCATTATTTGTCAATATTCTCAGCAATTCAGCAAAAGCAGCACATAAAAAATCAGGGGCTTCCGGAAGGATATCAAGTACACTCTCAATCACTCCAGCTTTCACCATGTCTGTCTTAGCAGAAGGCCTATCTTTTCCCAGTTTTACAAGAGTTCCAGAACTTGCCTCGTGAAGCATGTAGTTCCGGCTCTCGAAAAGGCCTACTAAAGGAACTATTGCACCACGTGCAGCAACTAGTTCAGCTAAACTTTCATCTTCTACAAGTCTATCGAGTGCACGGACAACTGAATACTGAGCTGGACTAAACTCGGATACAAGCAGCAAAACTAAAGGCTCGATACAACGAGCAGCAGTAACAGTGCTTCGGATTCTTGGGTTCTCAAAGAGTACAGAACACAACTCAGCAGCATCCCCTTTTAAGTCCATTGAACAATTTGATAAAAGAATTCTACAAAGAACATCCACCGCATTCAACTCAACATCTGTAGCACTGACGCCTCTTGATGGGTTTCCACTGAGTAGTCTAACTAAAGCAGCAATTGCAGCATGCTGCTCCTTTTCCAAACCCGCGCTCAAAACTTCCACCAGTGGTTGAACAGCTTGCCGAGATGATTCTGCATTCTTGATGTGGTCCGCAGAAAACAGATTCTCGAGGGCTTTAGCAGCACTATAACGTGCACGCCTTCCGCCTAAACGTAAGACAGCTACAAGCTGATTGACAGCACCAAATGCAGAGTCGTGTTTCCGTATTTCAGCAGTGCTGAACAGGATACCCAACAGATCAGTAGCAGCTTCCTCGGTAGCATCTTTCGGGCCAAGTGACAGATATTTTGTCAATGCTTCCAAAGCCCCTGACTCAACCATGGCAATCTTATTTGAAGGGCTATCTCCTGTAAGCTGAATCAGAAGTCCAAGTGCAAGATACGGGGCACCGGGACGGTCCGGGATTGGCTTCAGCAGATCAACGAGAGCCGGTATCGACTTTCTAGAAGTAGCACCGACCCTAATGTCATCAACTCTGAACAGTCTCTCAAGAGCAACTTGATCTGGATAAGGAACCAAAGAGAACTCTTCTGATAGCTCTAGAAGATCGTGTATATCAGCATCGGCACACCCAAGCATGGAAATAAGCCCACCTGCAGCGCCTGAATTAGCAACAGACAGAAGAGTTCCCCTGTTTCCATTGCAGACTAGACTAGCTGTAGCTTGTGCAGCAAAATATCTATTGGCAGGATCCTCTGATCTCAATAAGCTAGCAAGGGCTGGTAAAGCTTTTGTTGTTGCACTTGAGCGTATAATATCTCGATCCTGAAATAAGATTGCTAGCAGTAGTGTGCATATCCAGATGCTATTATCCTCGTCAACATCCAACTGCACGAGTTACAATTATATGAATTAGTTCTATGAATTGCAGACACATGATGGTGGCACATGTGTAAGGATGTTGATATAAACGATTATATTACAATCACATTCGTCTAGGTGGTAAAGAGAAATTATGGTTACAATGGCCATTACAACATACCTGACTGTATGAGAATAGACGTGAGATTCTTCCTGTAAGGATATCAACCGCTCCAGCCTCCATAATCTCAATTTTATATTTATCGTCATGACTAGCAACAGCAGAAAGTAGCCACATGACAATACCAGCACCACTTATAACTGATGTGCTGGTGTCTTTCTCATCTTTGGAACATCTACGGATACTTACAGAGTCCTTGTCTCCAGAGCCTAACATTGAAACAAGAGACCGAATCATATGCGAATGCAAATGTGCTTCATGGAGGTCCTCCACTACTTTTTCAATATTTGCTTTTGTGGCACAAGCCAGTAGTGCAGCTCCCCCAATTTTCACGGTTGCATTTGAGGAATCGATTACTCTTTTTGCAATCGATGAAGTGCAACCATAAGACCTTGTAATCACATTTCCAAGAACCACACACTGATCCTGGCAAAGCCTTGACAAAATTTCAATAGCTTTGTCCTGTAAGAGAACGGGTGCACCCTTGATGGAAGAAACAATCGGGATTATGCTGTCGGGATTTTCAACAAGCACTGACCATGCAGGTTTGATGTGACCCGCTGATCCAGGTAATCTCGACAAGATAGCAAGGGCGTCTAGTGCCTCCGGTGTTGCAATAGATCCACTATTGGCGGATTCTATGAAAGAAACGAGTGCAAGAACTGTTCCAGTTTGATTTACATAGTCTGTTATCTTAGAATCCATTTTCCGAGAATCAAGAAGTCGAGCAATCGCTGCTGCAGCATGGTTCCTTTTGTTTGTTTTGCCTTCACGGAGAACTCTAGTGGCTTGCATAATAATTTCTTCTGGAGCTACCTTCTCAGGAAGTTCATTGTCCAATAAAAGGTTTGCTAAAGCACTTAATGCCTGCTCTGCAACTTCAAGAGCTGAAGATCTTGCAAGTGTCATTAACGCAGGCAGCACATCCCTGGCAACAACAGCCACGTCGCCATTCTCCCTGATCGATAGGAAAATTGCAGATAGGCACCCACAGCACTCTGCTAAAATGCTCTCAGATTCGGACTTTAGAAGCTTCGTCACAGAAGAAAGAGTTGTAACAGCAATGCTGCTCTCACGCAAGTCCTTTCGCAGAGTAAAGATTCCAGCAAGAGCCATTGCAGAACTAGCACGAGTTTCTTCATTCGTAGAGGTTAGAATCTTGATCATTGTTTCGATTGCATCATTTGAAGCACTGCCTTCACGAAGTAAATCAGTAAGTGGAGCAATCGAAAGTAGACTTTTCAAAGCATCCAGAACATAAACCTTCGATTCAGGAAGATCACTGGTCAATAGTGCAGTAAGTTGACTTATAGTTGCTGTATCTGATCTCTGAATTAAATGATTCAGTGTCTTTGCAGCAACCTCCTTCCCATTGGAGCTACCATTCTTCAGTAGCCATAATAAAGCAGGAACAGCATCAGCGCTCTCAACACAATTCCGTATATCTTCACTGTGATTGCAAAGGTTACCAAGAATTGTTGCAGAATCTTCCCTTGCTTTAGCGGACCCCGTCTCAAGAATCTGAACAAGTGGCGGTATGCCACCAGCGGCTGTGATGGCCCATTTACTGTCATCATTTTCATTAGACAGAAGGCAAAGCAACGCAACCGCGCACTCCTGCTGCTGCTCTGATGAAAGTCCAAGAAGAGAAATCAACATCTGAACACCATCACGACCCTGAAGAGCATGCCACAGATTGCCCTCATTGTTGCAAAGAATAAGTAGTGATTTTATCAACTCGTCCTGAACTTCATTGGTAGCCATTGTGATCAAACCAACCAGCAAATGTTTTGAATCAGAATTGGCAAGTTTCCTTGAGAGAGTGGCATTCCCATACAAACTGGCAAGAGCTTCTATGGTGCGTTCTTGAACAAGAAACGGTAAACGGGGCTTAAACTGCTTAACTAGTGTCAACTCAATATCCAAGGGATCTGAAGCTCTGGTAGTTTCTGCTTTGTTATCATATATCATAAGAGCAGAAGCTAAAGCTCCTAATGTATCCGCCACCTGTGCAGGTGAACTGCATGACTCGAGACTTTGACCCAGACTTGTGATCACATGAGACAAACCACCAGAAATATTCGCAAGAGCACACATAGCGTTCTCTTGTAAAGCTTGTGCATCTTCACCTTGCATAAACTCTTTAGAAGGAGCTATTGTAGCATTAATCAAAGAAGGAATCCCATTAGCACTCGCTATATCTTTTCTTGCTTTTTTACTTTGAGCCGATAGTGACTTTAGAGCACCTGCTGCTTGTGCTCTAACAGGAGCTTCATAATCAGATCCTAATAACTTCAAAAGTAGTTTTGTAGTTTCAGAAGTTGATATCTTTGAACACACAGTTGCATCTTCCATCATCATACACGCAAGCAAAAAGCATACATTTGCTTGAGTGTTTGATTGTTCATGCATGAGTAACTTCACCAAAATATCATCTCCACCAGCTTTAATCGTTGCTGACCAAAATCCTTCAGTACTGCTACATAAGTTTCTCAAAGCACCAGTCAGTAACTCATCAACCACGTGCCCAGATTTAAGACCCTTTTCGAGCTGCTCCCAGAGTACTGGTACGACCCCTTCAGTAGCAAAAATCTTGGACCCTACATGATCTTTAGCATCACCTTCAGAAACAGCATAAATGGTCTTTGCAGCTGTGATTTGACCTTCTGATGAATTTGATTTTAGAAGAGAAAGAAGGGGAGGAATGCAGCCCCCAAGTAATACTTTGACCCGTAATTCATTTTCTTTGCATAATGAACCCAAAACAGTGGCTGCTTGCATTTTGACCCCAAGTGAACCAGACCGTAGGAGAGAGACCAACACTGGGACCACCTGAGAATGTGAACTAACAGCACTGAATGCACCTTCACGTGTATTGATCAGGTCGAGTAACTGTTTTAAATTGAACTCTTTATCTTGTGCAGATGATGATTTATCTCTTAACCGCTCAATGCATTGGGCAACACTCGCCAATGTTCCGTCTGGATCCTCCATGCTACTACGCTCTCTGGAGACACAAATGACAACACTTGTTAAACTATTAACAGGTTTCAGATGAAAAAGAAACTTCAAAAGAAGAATACAAATGGTTTATGTAATTTAACTGACCTCGAGCCCATTTTTTTAAGGGAATTTGGAGTCGGAGGTTCTATATCAGGTATACCACTCCCATTTCTTTCCTGCAATGACATAGTGAAATTGTTAATTATTTAAATTAGATAATAAACCACTCATGTTGTGCAATTTTTAATTGTATTTATATTTCCGCAATAAATTATTACGACATTAAGTGTGCAGTACCACAAAAAAAGAAGTGTTGTCACTGACGTTTACTGAATGACATCAACGAACACATGAACTTTGCAGATATAACTTCAAAACCCTCTTAATCATTTGTTGAAAATATGACCAAAATTTCTGATGTTTATATCTACTATTTTAATGTCATTACTAAACAACCATAAGCTAATACTCCTAGTTCTATAGTAATTAACTAATTACTATAACAGACCTAGTACCAGTCTACAACCAAGCCATATTTTAAGGTATAGATGGTCTTAATTTATGTACCCAACATCTAGTCTTTACGCTTAAAATAACATACAATGTAAGATTATGCCCTCCTTTTAGAAGCTATATCAAGTAGCCATGACTTCATCAGTGTCTAGTCTTATGCATGGTGACCCTTATAAAGAATTGTCAACTTTTTTCATTTCAAAATAAAATACAAGAATCTTTCTAAATTGGGCAAGGGGAGACTTGATGCAGGAAGCCTGCAAAAGAATGGTTTATAAAATAGGCCATGCTGAGGTTGGGTTCGGGACGTTATTATAATATATTTTAAATCTCAAGTATCAATTAAGAAATAAAGGAATAGTATTTGATTACTTAATTTTCTCAATGAACAAAAGTCAACATGTTAACATTGCTTGTGTAACAAAGTTATAGCCTGCTTAACAGAATTTCTAGTTTATACAGAATTGCTCCTAATTTATATCACACTCGTATTACTTGGTAGATGAGCAATTACTAGGTTGGGCCGGGACATTTTATTTACAAATTATGAAATTCCGATCATCGATGATGAAATGAAAGATTGAAAGAAGAGTATGCTTAATTAACTCACGAAAAAAATACATTGCAACTTTCTAACATTGCTTGAATAACAAATTTTATAGTCCACCTACAGAAATGAACTCTTTTTTGATTGACTAGCTTACCGTATTTCCAAGCATCTATTACTTTCTCTATTAACACATGCAAATCACGAAACAATGATTGCTTTTACAAAAAGCCTTAGATCCACCATGAATCAACTCTTTTATAACAACTTATTTCCAATTATAATCATATCAAATAAAAATAAATCCAAAATTGATCAATTTGTTCACATTAACTCATCGCATAGAAAACCACATCAAGTAGAGATTCAGAAATTTAGATAAGAAAAAGTACCAGATGCGTGCCATTGCCGTTGCCATTGGTGCCGGCAGAATACCTCCGACCGACCTTGGCCGCCAGCTTTACTACTTTATAAGTTAATCACTAACTTCAAATTCAGATCTACCTCCACACTCCAAATTTCACAAATCCAGATCGAATCAATCACTCCCTACACAAACACACAAAACCGATCAATCTCATCATCAATTTAACCTAATTCAAATTGAATCCATCACATCTACCAAACAAAACACTAGATCAAGTGATGAGCAACAATTTAACTAATGAGCTTTACTGAATTCAAGTGAATAAATAATTAATCACATCTAAACTAACAAAACAGTAGATCAAAAAAATGTAACTAACTTTTAGCAATCAGGTAACTGAATCCGATAAATACGGCATTCGAATAATTACACCTAACAAATATTTATAAACATCAACAGTAACCGTAACTGAATTTATAAATAAAATAAAAAAGGACTTACTGAGTGAGTGTGAGGAATGAAAGTAAAGAGATGGTTTAGTGCATTTGAAGGAATGTGAATGAAAAGAGTGAGGAAGAAGGAGAATGAGAATGAAGATGTGTGAGATAGAAGGAAATAGAAAAAGAGTAGCTAACAAGTATGTATCTAAAGAGGTGAGGTGACGGTGGGGGTGGGGATGACAGCCACCGACAGCTAATACATATATATATATATATATATATATATATATATATATATATATATATATATATATGTCACTCACACTAGTTGCTGTATTTCTTTATTCGGCTTGCTTGGCTCCTACACGTTCATGCACTGTTTGTTACTCCAGTTTATTCACGGTATACAACCACACTTTTTTTATTGTTCTTTTTCGTATTTTTATCTTTCAATACTATTTGTCAAACTTTATTACTTAGGGAGTATTATTTTATGTTTAAACCTTTTTTTTTTTTAAATATTTTTACGCACTTTATTACAGTTTATGCTTTCTATTTTTTATTTTATTTTTTACTATTTTTAATTTGTCAAACTTTATAATTTTTTTTACATACTTTTATTTTAACATTTTTATAATAAAAGTATATATATAAATAAATTAAAAGTTAGAAAAAATAACAATAAGTTATTACGATGATTAATTCTAATATGGCTGATCATTTTATGATACTGTAGCATGTAGTGAATTCTTTTAACGGGTAACTAAAATTCGATGATTTTAAATTGTCTTGTGGAAAAAGCGGTTTTTTTAAGTAGTAGAGCAAACACTATAGTTACTTTTTCCCTCGTCATTTCCGCCGACATGACAAGCCAAACGACACCACCGTTTTGACGTCACTGCACCGACCCTCTTCCCACGGCGCCATTTGCAAAGTGAGTGAACTCACAGTGCGCCATTTAGCGTTTTGTCGTATTTATTTTCTAGCCATCACATGCCACCAATGGTTAAAATTCAAATTCGTTTTTTATTTTTTAATCACACCTTTATAAATACTACTATCTTTATTTAATATTTTTTTACACTGCATCGTGCACTGTTAAATATATAAATCTGCAATATTATTCCGGGATAACAAATGATATTTTCGACCAATGCCACTTTCAAACAATTTTCAATGAAATAAAAGTTCAACAATCAAGCATGACTCTCGTCGTTTAACCTTAACTCATCACTTATACAGTATATACAGTATAACACAAAAAAACTTTTCATAATCTCAAACCAACTAGGACGTGCTTGGTTCAAACTCGGAAAAAGGAAAGGAAAAGACAATGATGATGGTGGGGAAAGGGAAAGGGAAAGAAAGGCATTCATCCTAATTTTTTGGGTAATGGGTCATTGCATTATACTCTACCAAACATAATTTTTATTATTTTTCTTATTCCTTACCCTTGTAACCTTCTACCAAATATGCCCTAAATGTGGCATGTTGATGTGTAAAAGATGTTAACAAATAAAAAATCCATTATTATAAAGATAACACTATCACATATTAAGGGTGTGCTTGGTTAGACGTATTAAGAGGTAAAGAATGATAATGGTAATGATTAAAGGTGCTTGATTTGCTATAATACAATAAAGCATTACCACTATTGGGCAATCCACCATTCTCCTATAATTTGAGAGTAATGAAGCAAATAATCCTTTTTATGTTTATTTTTCTTTTTCTTTTTTTTTTTTCTTTTCTTTTTTTTCCCCTTCCTCCATGTCTACTCCCACGTTCATTTCTTCAATTTTCTTTTATTTATATATTAATTATCTTGTTTTAATATATTATAGGAAAAAGACATTATCTTTTTGCTTTAAAAAAAAAAAAACAAAACTTCGTACGCTTTGATATTTATTATTTGTGTGCTAATTTGTTGCAATACCAACCTTTGTGGTCATATATATTTTAGAAACAAATTTGATATATAACGAATAACTCTGAACACAGATTTTTCATAACCAACAAAAATGACATTTTTTTTTTTATATATAATATTGCTATTTTCTATTGTTAAATGTTAATACTCAAAAAAATAGGTGTACACTAATTTGAAGGTGCTCATGATATTGATATCAACTCAAATCAAATGTAAAAGTATCATGGTCAAGGTGACTTTAAAAAAATTTCAATATAATTTATTTATAAGAAGTGGGTTAGTGTTTGCATATTATTAACCGAGCATAATCAATTATAATGAGAATACCCATTATATTCCTTAGTATTCTCATTGAGTATTGATTGGCACACTCATATTTTTTATCCGCACACTTAAATGTACAACCTTTAAAAGCAGCATGTGATAAATATACAACTGTGTAAAGCACAGCTTTGAGTGTGCAAATCAAAATTGGAAGTGTGCAAATCATTAGCCATTCTCATTGTTATTCCTATTTACATTACCTAATATGAACCAAGCAACTCCTAAGATTTTTATAACATTTTAGTCAACCATTTATCTGTTACTTGCCAAACTCTTCTCTCTCATCCTCCCCTCTCTCTCACACACACAAAAACAAAACACCGGTTTCAACAAGGCTCCGATCACTATATATATTCCGGCGGTCGGTCTCGGCCGACCGTCCGGATCTTCTTTTTACTCTTCTCTCCTTTAAATAAATAATAGTTTGCCCACAGATCTGTCATCTCCTATCTCCGATGCCGCTGTTGTCGCTGCTGCTACTGATGTTTCTGCTCAGATCCGTTGGTCCGTCATCGACGGCTGCTGCTGCGTAGGGGTTTGACTTTAGATCTGTTAGGCTTTTGTTCGGCTCGTTTAAGGATGCCTAGTTTTATCTTCTTTGTATGTATTATGTACTTTGTGTACTTTTGTCAAGCTACACTTTATATAGTTGTATCAGTCAAAGCTCACTCGGGTGATTCCCCCCACCTTTGTATGGTGTTGCTGTAGGCTGTCTCAACTATTTGGTGTATGTCTTGTTTGGCTTAACTTGTTATGTTTCGATGTAACTTGTTATGTTGTATCTTCCTCCATTTGTGAGGTTTGTAATGAAATGTATCCTTTGTTCAAAAAAAAAAAAAAAAAAAATTATCTGTTACTTATACAATATAACTTTTTGGAGCAACCTTTTTACAATTTATTTACTCATACAATTATGAAGCAAAATTGCAAATACTACTAACTAAACTATGTCAAGTCATCATAACTAGAATAAAGCAAGAATTACATCCACGAAAATTAGCATACACTGATATTATGTATACTTTGATAACATGTGATATTCAAGCAACAGTGATGGCTTGGACCCACCAATAATTAATCCTATGTCTTTAAGAGTTTAAGTGTTTGGTTAAGAAGCGTTAATCAAAATAATTAAAGTTGGAAGTGACGCAAATAAAAGGTCACCACATGGAAGTTAACGCTAAAGTAAATTATGCTTATCTAGACTTAATTATTGGTTATTAATTCTAATTATTGAGATCACATGTAGACAATCATCCAAGACACTTGTATGCTTGAACATGCGATTGAG